>JAVJGJ010000037.1:59588751-59646585 GCA_035590215.1 Microhierax caerulescens
GGGGTGAGAGCGACTCTGAAGAAGTTTATGAGAAGACGTCGGGTTTTGGGAGTGGGAAGCCGTCGGAAGTCAGCGACCTGTGCTCCGCTGAGCTCATGAGAGTGAAAGAGGACACTGAGTCTTTAATTAACATCAAACGTGAGGCTGAGCGGCTCGAAAGGACCGTGGACCGCCTTATCACTGATACAGACAGCTTGATTTATGATGCAAAGGTGCACGTAACCAGCAGCCCATCCACTGAGCAGGATTTCAGAAGCGGTGAGGAAAGGGGAGAAGATAAGCACGAACCGGAGCTTCTGGACACCGTCAACTCCAGGATGAAAGCTTTCCGGAAGGAGCTGCAGACCTTCCTGGAGAAGGTTGATCATATTGGAGAGGGCCTTAAGGAGCAGATGGAGGACCTCTCCCCTCTTCCCCATCTCACAGAGTCCTCCAGTTTTCTGTCAACGATGACGTCCATGTCCCGAGACTCTCCCATTGGTAACCTGGGGAAGGACTTAATCACCGACTTCCAGGTAGGTTGGCCCCTTGTTTGCCTTCTTTCTGTTTATTGTTTCTCTTTCTTTCTGGCATCGCTACCCTAGAGCTAATTTTCCTCACAGCTGCTTTGTTATGATTTCAGACCTGCAATGTATTAAAGTGTGTAATGTTAAACAAACACTTTATAGGTTTTATTTTCTTTTATTTGTTTGCACAACTCTTTTGATTCAGAGGCGGTTCCTTGTGGCAAAAAGGCTAATCCACTGGTGCTATAGCGATCTGTCTTCTTTTTGTCTGTAACAGCAGTGTTTCCCCGTGAAAGAGGAGATTAATTAAAAAAAAAAATATAAAAATCTGATGAATGTAAATTAGCAGCCTTGCTAAGAAATGTGAGAAGGTCTTTATTATGCTCTCTCATAAAAGGGTCAGGCGTGTTCTCAAAAGCCTTGCCAAAAGAACCCAACCTAATGCAGTTTTCTAAGTGATGTGTTTTGAAAAGCCTGCTTACAGCTCACTCCCCTAACCGAGCAGCGAGTGAGAAGCTCTGTAGCCAGCGAAGGACTGCCTTGCCTAAAGCGTTGCCCATGGGCGCATGTCTAAACTGCCACAACTGCCACACTGGATATGGCTTTTCTGCACAGCACAAGTAAGGAAGGAAGAGCCTTGTGTCCCGTATCCTTCATGACTTGTATGCTTGCTGTTGGTTTGACTCATGCATCCTCATTGCATGCGCCTCATAACCAGTGTTTGCATTCTTTTTTCCTCTCTTTCTCTTTTTTGCTTTTCAGATGTTTCAGCCCATCATTTTGCTCATCCTCATTTTGGTTTTGTTCTCTTCACTTTCTTATGCCACTGTATTTAAGTTGTTTTTTCTGTTCACGCTTTTCTTTGTCTTGTAGTTTTTCAGTCGTCTACCTTACCCATTTTTGTTTTCTTTATTCCCTCCTGTCCTTTTGTTTTTTTGTTATAAACCGCCCATGCACCTAACAGTCCAAACTGAGGGATCAGATGGAGTGGCAGCTCAAACAAGATCGTGGAGAGGAGCAAGAGATTCACCACCAGCGAGCCACCACCGACCCACATCGCAGAGCTGATGGAGACATTAAACTCTACAGGCCAGGAGACAAGGGCTGTTTCAGTCTAGAGGTCAGCAAAGCAGCCCGTCTTACTCACTGCCTCCTGCTGCCTTAGCCAGGAGATGAGTAACAGAAGCCAAGGGTTGGGGGAGTAAATTGAACCAAACGCAGCACCCCTGTCATGAAATTTGTGGTTGGCCTCTTCTCCCCCTTGCAGTTTCAGAGAAACAAATTGGTCCTGACTTTGGACTCGTCACCCTGCTCCCAGTAGCTTCACCAAGTGGGAAAATGTGGCTCAGGGACCCATTACAGTTAAGTACAGGAGCCAAAGATCTCTGGAAGAGGTTGTCAATCCTGGTGGGAGATCACGCTTCCGTGTTTCACCTTGTGGGATACTTTAAATCTGGAAAGTCTGCAGATAGAGATCACTTTGCATTTTGCCTGGCAGTAGTCACTTGCACAGGAGAGGGTTTGATGCTGGTGTGCATGGTGATTCTCAACAGGCAACGCAGCACCCTTCAGCTTCCAAAAAAATTATTTAAAGCAGAATTCTCCATTGTTTGGGTTGTTGAGTACTTTTCCATTTGTCAAAAACATCGATCAATTTTTATTTAAATCTTCATCCATGCAGAGGCCATATCAGCCTCAATAAACATCTCCTTAGCTGCTTTCTCATGAACATAGTTTGTCCAGACACTACAACGGGTCCTGAAGAAAACAATTTCTAATCTGTCTCCATAAAGGCGAGATTAGAGCATTGGGAAATCTTTTCTGCTGACCACTTGGAAGCCAAATCCACCTTGAAACTGTGTGGTTAGAGTAGCTTCTAGTGAGGGATGAGTTTTAATATGTTCTGAATTCTAAAGACGCATGCAGAGGCCTTAGTATGTTTGAAAACCCCTAACCGAGCCTGGGAAGAGGAGAATGCTGGCTGGGACAGCTGGGTTTGGGAGTAAAAGGTAACATGCACTAGAAAGCAGGGGTAGGATGAAAAAGCATCAGGGTGGCTGGTAGCCAAGCAACACGATGCTGTATTGAATATCAAAGGGAGAATGGCCCTTCATCTTTACACAGGTAATTCTTTGCTGGTTTTGTTCTGTTTGTTTTAAATTGTCCTAACAGTGCAGAGTTTTGGTAGTACTAGAATAATTAATTTGTTCGGCAGCTTCTCTTCCAACTTTTCCCTTTTACCGGTGATAATAAACCTCAGGAAGCATATCTGATAAACCCAGGACACCATAAGTCTCTCACTGAAAGGTAAAGTCTTCATCAGCTGTGAAATGGGCAGATGAGGTAGAGAAACTTTTCTATTCAGCGTGCATCCTTTTGCAATTGTATTGGTCAATAGTTATGGTAGATTAGGTCAAGAAATGACCACAGCAACTGTTTACAATATTTCTGTTTAAATTCAGTCATCTTGATTAATTCCCCCTTATCTTAGATCAGTCTTGTTATCATATTAAGCCCTTTATATGTGAGCCCCCTGTTAAGAATTAGGGATTTGGGTAATTTTTGTGCAACACCTTCTTTCCTCTCCCAGGATGGGATGCATAAACTGTGTACAGCAAACTGTGTTTAAACAGAGGATGGATAGTTTTCACACTGTAGCCTGACAAGAAACAAGCCAGAAATTATAATCAAAGATAGAAAATAGCCAGGTTAGGTGCAGACATGCCCAAAAGAAAAGCAAGGCTGGAGCTCAAGTGGCCTGACTTGAAAACATATTGAAGACTAAAGTGTTTGTTTCAGTCAGGTTTACTTAGCAACAAAGAACATCGCACTGCTTTCTGCTGAAACTTTTCAGTGGGTGGGCAACCAATTGAAATCTTATAATCTGCAATACTCAAACCCAAGTGAAGCAGAAGATTCCTGCAAATAATTCAGTGTGGTATCATTTTTAGTCTTTTATTTATTTATTTATTTATTTATTTATTTATTTATTTCACACACTGCACTTGTAAAAAATACTATTTTTTTGTGCCAGATGAATGATCAGGAAAAAATATTATTGACATACCAAAGGGGTTTTTTATTACCACAGAGATTTGAGGTGGAGACTCAAACCTTTCAGTGTCTGCAGCAGTTACCAGTTTTGACATATGAAGTGAAAATATATGCACTGCCCAGTAGATAACATTGATTGATGATCTTCTTACTGCATATGGACTTTCAGCATGAGAACTACACATTTCATTTCAGTAAGGCAAATGTTTTCTTTTTAAGCAAGCAAACCCATTTCACTAAATTAATTTTTTCCAAGCTGAATCTTAAATTAAAATTTTCCCAAGCAATGCTGAGCAGCTTCCATTTAGCCATTTCCCCTGTTTTTAAAAATGAGCATCCTGAGACCCTAATTGTTTGATTAAATACAACAAATGCAGACTGACTTGTGCTTGAAACTACCCCATAGCCTAACTGTAAACATCTGCCTTTGTTTGGCTTTGCACTGCAGTTGTTAGTGCAACAGTACTTAGAATGTATTTGCATTTAAAGAGGTGGGTTAGAGTCACAGTCCAAGGGAAATTATATCTTAAAATAGCCTTAAGAGCAGGGCTTTTTTTTCTTGCTGAAACAAGCCATTCAGCTGCTGTTGTGGGAGGTTGAAGCCCATTGGGGTGAATGTTTGATCCATTATTCATGATTTTAGCAGGGTAGGGTTATGGTGGGAGGGGGAAATCATTCTTTACCACCCAAAGAAAAAGCAAGTGAACAAGTGAGAATTGCCCTGACTAAAAGACATGGAGGAACTAAAAAAGGTAACACAATTGTTCCTGGAGCAAATGCCCAGGACAAATCAAAGGGTTACTATGGCAACAAATGGGAACCAGTGGGAAAAAAAATGGTAAATAATTCTTCATTTGGTGAATTTTACCCTTTTTGCTAAAGGAATATCCATAAACAAAAGGCAGCTTCCTTAAGTAGTCTCCTCCTGTTTGTTCAGAAACAAGAAGACAGTCTGGGGAAGAAAAATTTCACTTTCACGTGGCCAAGTATAGTTTGTTGCAGTATTTGATACCTGATGCTCTAAAATGGAGCTGTACCTCCTAGCTGATTGTTCCTTCAGAGGGTATCAGTTCTGCCCTTGCCTAGGTAAATGTGTATCACCAAAGACAAAAGCACTCATCTTTGCATTTCAGAATTGGATTATCCTCATACGTAGCTTTTAAAGACTTACACATTTGTTTCTGTGTGGAAAAATGCCACAAAATCTCTGACACTCCCAGGTTATGGAAAAAGAACCACTGAAGTGAATTCCCTTAAAAGGAACGAGTTGTCACAGAGAATTAAAATAAAAACGGATAGGCTAGAGAAGGTGCGAGCATGTCTTAAAAAGCAAGTCTTCCACAAGGTCTAGTAATAAAGGAGGAAGAGCTCACACTGAAGAATAATTTATTCTAACCAGGTTTTAATCTGTTTATCCATTTTCCTTATCATGCCCGTAAGAAATATAAAGCATCTCTATTACTCTAAGTGAGTACCTGGGTTAAGTGTGGACCCATCAGATACAGTGATGTGCAAGTTAGGTAAGTCACTTTACCACCTGCCTTGAATCAAAACTTCTGTATGGATCTATTTTGGACATACAAGGAGAAATTTGGTCTGTATTTTGAATGTTCTATTTTTAGCTGGGTTTGGAGTGTCTTTGGAGTGCTCCTTCTGTGCAATTCTCATAGTTCCACGTGAGAACTTTTCAGCTGAATGGCTTTTGCAGCAGCTCCCAGTCATGTGCTGAAAATTTACACATCCTTTTCTCTTGCCCTGATTTAAGATTTTGTTTTCCCAGAAAGGAAACTCTGAATGTTTTATACATTGTAACTTTTCTTTGTTCTGGGGCGAAAGGGAATAAAAACCACAACCCCAAAAAACAACAAATGAGGACCACATAGAAGGATGTATCTCTTAGTGTCCACTATTCCTCCAGTGCAAAGTTGTGGGAAGAAAAAAGAAAACTTGTGCTGACAGGATCCCTTCCCACCAGGATTAAGGGCAGCAAGAATAATTTACTTTGATGAATTGTATTCTTTCTTGCTATGCAAGATTCTGTAAAGGTTGACAACATAATGGCTTAAAAGACCCTTTATGATGTTAATCTGCATATCCCAGTCATAACTGAACTCAGTGAGACTTTGTGTACTATCCATACGAGATGGTGTTCTGTGTTTTCACAAGATCACAAACTCTCCATATAAGCACAGAGAAATAACCACACAACTGCCTATTGCACACTAGCAAATGGAACATTTATTCCATTTATTTTTAAGGGGTAAGGAGAAGAGTACAGCTTCAGAAGCAGCCTCTGAGAATTCAGTCAGATGTGTATTGTATGTAAAATGTAGTACAAAAGGCACTGGAAGTTCCTTTCAGATCTGGTTGATTGTATGCATGCAGTGGTCACTATCACATGTGAAAAAGTAGCGGTTTTTAAACTGCATGGTCAAATAAGGTCCAGATTTCAAAGCATTAGCCAGAATAGCATAAAATGTTCATCTTTTGGCTTCATTGGAATTGCACACAAATGCTGCAGAGCATCTTTTTACCCTGCCTCCTCAGGCCTTATTTTGTTTCACTGCTCTCAAAACAAAAAATGACTAAAAAGAAAGATTCCATGAAATTTGATCTTCCCAGTTCTTACACATAAACCGATTAAGTTTGCAGGCAAATTGAGATTGTAATTAGCTATGGAGGCAAATTGAGATTGTAATTAGCTATGGTAAAATGGAGAAAACAGACAATAAGCTGTACCTCACGGTGCATGGCAGTGGTGTAAAAACAATTTGTGGCAGAAACGTGGGATTATATAAGTAACCTGAAAAGCCGTCAACACACTGAGGGGGGCAAAAAGGGGTCAGTGCAATGAGGGAGCAGTGGTGAAGCCCCCAAAGCATGGATAACTTTTCTCTGCATATCCTCTTGACGTAAAGCCATCGGCGTGGATTAGCTTGTTCTGGAGTGATAACAGGTGAGAGAAAAGGACTTAGCAGAAGGATTTGGCGCTGCCTGTCCAAGAGGACAGGAGTCAATCTGGAAATGCAGTAATTGGGATATACGGGAAACCGTCCGGCAGCATTGAGCTGCAGCTGTTTCTGTGGTGCTGTGATGGAGTAGCACTAGCTCGTAGTTCCCGTTATATTGTGTTTGTATGTCTTGTTGTACTGAGTTTGTGTCTGTTCCTGTGGTGTCAGTTCACTGTGCGGTGGCCGTCCCATTTTGGGGTGTTTTCAGTTCCTCGTGTAGTGCGTTCATTAATGAGAACAATGGAGACAAAGAATGGGACTTAACAGGTTATCAATGTTCGTGTCCATTTTGTAGCAGTGTTGTTTTCCAAAACCAAACGAAACCACAGTTGTGCCACATGACTACACCCTGCTGATTATATCACAGGGACCTGATTTCCACACATAAACATCTAGAAGTCCAGCAGTATCGGGTACTTGAACTGCATATACAAATATCACATGATACATCTCTACATATTTTTCATTCATAATCCAGAAGTTCAGTAGCAATCTACCAGGTGCTTAAGCAGCCTTATCTCCCTTGATTTGAGTGGTAAAAATCCCAATGCTTCTAGCAGAAATGACTTTATATGAAATTATACACTGTGAAGAGCCCTCAGGTTGCACTGGAAGGAAAAAGGTGTGCAGCTCTGCATTCGTGCATTAACTGCTTTTCACCATGTTTACTTTACCACTTATAAGTCTATCATTCTCAAACAGGCAAAGTCATTGTAAAAAGATTTGCTGTCTCATATGCATATAATTGTCTGCCTTTATGATGTATGTAACCTCTTCCTAGTAATTCCAACAGTTACCACATAATCCCAGCAGCCCAAGCTTCCTGAAGCTTGGCTTTGCGTGGACTACATGTTTATTGAAAAATTGCACAGGTTAATCATTTTCTTGCCATAAATTTGCAGCCATAAGGTGTTGTCAGTATATATATAACTATGTGATTACAATTAATATTAGTCTGAAGTAGAACGAATGATCTTTTAGCAAATCATTGTCCACTGGAAAACACAAGTGTGAAGTCGAGTGAAAAATTCAAACCTTACCTTCCTGATAACTCTTGCTGCTCTGATTCAGCTTCCAGTTTCAGGAATCCCAAGACCAACAACATTTCTAGCTATCTAAATGTGTAATCGTATGACTGTAAGGAGAGGCATATCAGGATCAGTGATGACTGTGAACAGAAGAGCATTGCCATGTTGTGTCAGTTTTCACCCAATCAACTCTGCATGATTTTGGCTGATTTTGAATTCTTAAAAAGAAGGAACACACTTTTTTTTTTTTTTAAATTACACCTGAATTAACTAGGTATCTTACTTATTTGCCATATTCCTAAAGAAGCCTGATCAGAACAAAAGAATGCAGAAATTTCTGATGAAAATAATGTTTATTGGATGAGAAAATTAAACTGATGATTTACGAATGTTTGTGCAAAACTAGCAAATCCCATTGCAAGCAGGTCTTTCAAAATTATTTGTGGGACCAAATTTTTGCTTGTGCAATACAAAATGTCTGCAGACACGTTAAGGTGTAGGATGATGTTGGTAAGGCAGATAATGTTCTCTTGGTCACTGTATGTGTACCTTTCAGAGGGCTGGAAGTGTCTTTTTCTCAGGTACAAAACAGACATGCACAAGTCAGTAAGTGAATCAAGTAAAGAAGGAACTGATAGGGCCCAGAAAAGTATATGCAGGGTGACTTTCATTTTTCAGTGGAGTATGGTCCTGCGGGTGGTTTATGGGATACTTCCATCTGCCTTATCTTCCTCTTCCCTAGAGGAGGAGAGGAGCATCTGTTCCAGTGACAAATACTTTTTAACTAACCGAAAGTGTCCCAGCAAGGGCTGCTGTGGCCCAAACACTGGCAGCAGCTGCTTTTGCTCTTGTAGAAGGAGTGCCTGGGGAGAGGAGATGGGTGCTGGGCCTGATGCTGGGGGGGAAATGGCAACAGAGCCCCCAAGAGTGGTCCCACGACCTGCGTTACATCCTTGCAGCTGCTGAGTTGGAGTGAGCTGGATGTCAGCCAGCAGAGAATTTGGGATTATGCTTTGGAGCCTGAGCAGATCCCTTCTTTAAATGTGTCTTTACTCTTTACTCTGAGAAGTAGGAATTTTGGTGCTGTAGTATTTTCTGTGGTAATGCATGTGAAGAGGACAGCATCTGGCCGAGCAACACCTTTGTACAGACAAAGCCATAGCTCCAATGTGAGAGACACAAAAAAGAAAGGCGTGGAAAGTTCTGATCGTGAATGTAAGTGCCACAAGATTAATTAACATAGTATAATTAATGATGTCGACTCTGCCTTCTTGGGTCTTTGTTTTTTAATTAACTTTCAGAAGTAAAGATACCAAACCTGATGTGAACATGAAATTGGAAGTATTAAGATTAAAATAGTGTTGGACCTGAAAGGGGAGATACTCAGGCATTTTGGTCAGATCTCAGGCTCACACTGATTATCACCATGACATTTGTGGAGTAATTATTTTGAGCAGAAATCACGGAATGAAGTCGACTTGTGCAAAGAGCTGTCCTGTATCTGAAGAGAGGGACCTTATATGCTTAGTTGGTTTAATAAATGCTTTATTAACTTTTTATTTATAACCCATTAACTGCCTAGTCAGAAGTGTTGCAAATTAATAATTAGGTTCAACATATGCACATTAGATACATCTTCTGCAGAGATGTTAAAATTTTATAGCTTTGATTATCATAAAGAAATACGCCACCAAATTTGTAATCCTGTACACAGGAGCTCATCTGACAAACATCACTGATGGTGCTGTCTTAGCTACTCGAGTGCAAGCTCTGAGCAGAGGCCCGAAGGGAATATCCAACATGAAACATCAGCATCCCAACTTTAGTTTTCAGAAGCAGCCACACAGGAAATTCCCACACATATTTAGGGTGTTGCTATTTATTCGCACGCTGTGCTTTGGTTTTAACTATTGATAACCGTGAGTTGTGCAGATGTCTGTCCTGCAGTTCTTGTTTTTTATACTATGGAGACACGTTTTCTGCTAGACCTGTCCCTTTGTCCTGCTGATCAGCTCAGGGATTCCCATGTTTTACCTGTACAGAATGTATCGATACAGGAGCTTCAGGCTCAGCTTGAGCAGGAGACAAGACTTCACCGAGAGGAGCAAGAAAAGTTTACAGAAAGGATCATCCAGGTAAATACAAAACCCACCTGCTGGGAGAGATGCGTGACCATGATGTGTCGCATGGACTCTGTTTGTCAGAACCATGGGAACTTGTGTCCTGATGGCTATGCCTTTTTGACCTCACCTGAGTAAATGAAGAATCTGGAAGATGGGGAAATGTACACTCCAGCCTGTTTTGCCACTTTGAATCTGGCATCTTTGCTTGGTAGAGAGAAGTTTTGTCATCCCCTCTGCGGGGGAAGTTGAGATAGAGACATGAAATACCTCATGGGTAATTATATCACCCCCTTCAGCTCTCCACGAGCTGGGAGAGGGTGTGTTTGATCTCTGGGAGCACAGCTGGGCTCTGTGCCTTATTCTGACTGCTCCTAACCCAAAGAAAATCCAACACTTCTCTGAAGTCAGAGGAGTTGTTACACACTTATAACTGAGGCACAAATTGGGACATTTTTGTATCTCTCAATACCCCATATTTCCAACCCTCTAATTCATAACTGGTGAATAAATCATATTTTGTTACATGGACTCCTCCTGCTCTTTTGAAGGCTGGAACAGATTAGTCAATCATTTTGTGAACTCTAGCTCCTAGAACGAAAAAAATCTGTTGCTAATTTTTGCAGGCTGTTTGGCTCTTAACTGAAGTTCTCTTTTTGAATTTGCTTCATAGACCAAATTCAGCATAATTGTTGCATAGTGTAAAGCATTTTTCCCTGTGCCAGCTAATCTCACTAGACCGGAGTGGTATCTCTCCATTTTTTCATAAGTAGCTTTAATTTCCAGTTGATCTCCATAGGAGCTTTCTCATGGAGGCTTTTGAAGGCAACCAGTAAATTGATTTCCTTCCTAGACGCCTTGGCCATGAAAGCTTTTTGGAAGTAATGCCTGCCTTGTAAAGTGCTTTTCTTTTGCAATAGCTATCCATTGAAAAAGTATAATACTCTGTGAAGCTACCTCCACCAGGGTCTTCTGCAAGAATTTGTGACCACAGGGACTTAGATCATAACAGCTTGTAAAAACAATGAAAAATGCAGCAAAATCAAAGCTGGCTACTCATGTTGACAGCCAGTAGAACTAGAAGAAAAAAAGCATCTTCTGGATTCTTCATTTTTTCCAGATTATGCCCATCCTGTTGATATTGTTCCTTTTTTATCATCTTCCAGGATTTCTGGTGGAAATGACTCAGATCTTTGCCGTATTTAACCATAGCTTCATTTGGTGAAAGAATCTGCATCAACAGAATCTATTTGTTTATTCCTGTAAAAGTCAAATTCAAATTAAGCTTGGGTTTTGCTATTTAATTTTTAGCAATGTCTAATGACATTAGATTTATGTGTGCTAGCGGTGTACATTCTCTGTGAATGTGTTGTTAGGAGCTGCGTGTATGTTTTTTGGCCCATTATAGCTAATTTTGTTCCAGACCACTTTAGTTCCATTTTAAACCTATTTAAGCTAGTAACTACTGTAAAAAGTTGTAATTTACTCAGAAACTTTTTAAGACATAGTATTTTTAAGATATAGATGCTGAAAAGTTGCATTATGCCAGAGTACACCATTTAAAGGGCAGGAGAGTCCTTAGTAAACCATCTAGTATGGACCAGTATTGTGTCAGAAGCATCTGAATGTTGCCATGGAAATCAAGCGTATATTTCTTAGCAGTATTAATTGCTAGGGGGTCTATGCTCCTGAAGAAGAATCTCTGGAGTATTCTTCATTCCCGTGTGAATGTTGTTTGTTGCAGGTTATGTTGTCACAGTTTAAATCATCGCGGTCATTAGTGCACTGTGGCTTTCACAGATTTCGTCTGTGGGGCTGGTCAGCAAAGGCAGAGGCTGTTGTTCCAAAGAATGGGAAGCAGTTGAAACTGGCATCTGTGAGCAGTGGCTCTGTACTCGTTTTCCATCTGCTTTTCTTGATCAATATGAACCACAGCTTGATTGAATGCAGAATATGAGGTGCTGTACAACTAACTGGTACAAGTGCTGTTGGGCACAGGCTGTGCCATGGTTTGATTTTGACATATTGAGGGAGAAGTCACATTTAAAGAATAATGTTTCCGATGGCCTTGTGTTGAAGCAGATGTAATTATACGGGTGCTCCAGAAAATGAGCTTTTCTTGGTGCTTCTAATACTTGAAACTGAGACATGCTGAGTGCCAAATTGCAACCTATTCCTGTCTCTTCAGTTCCTGCATCTAGGCATATCAGAATGAGAAAATGTTTACTGTGGGTTGTTCAGATGCCTTCAAGTATGAACTATGAGAACTGAGGGACTAGTAGTTGTATCTGAGATACTGGATGTGGTTCTTTCAGAGGTGTTGCCTTTCTAGAAGCAGAAGGAGATGTAGCCACAGGGGAAAGGATGAGTCTGCGGCTGGGGAGGGAAGAGGCAAGGATGATATTCCAGGCTGTCTGAAGGGCAGCTGTGGTCCCACCTTGTAGGAGTGGCTGCAAATGCATTTAGCAGGTGTGGTGTGTGCAGTAGTGCGTGGTGGTAGCTGTGCTGGAAGCATACTGCAGGGATACAGCCGAGGGAGGAAGGACAATATGAGTGGTACAGTTTAAGCAGCAGCAGAGGTCTCGTGCATCTTTAAATGTCCACTTCCACAGCAGGTTACTTGCACATGGTTATCTAAGCAAAGCTTATGGGTTGCTGTCCTCTGGTTTCCTTAACAGTCATAACTGCTGGGGAGCTTATTGAGCCAAAGTTAATAGCTACTCACTACTGATGAGGGTTAGAGATTTTAGTTTGTCTCACCCAAGAAAGTAACAGTCCTGAAGACTGCCTCAGGACACTAGCTCATTGATACGGTGTCTGTCGTTCCATTAAAGCTGGAGGAGGAGCACATGCAGACCCTGCGGAGGAAAGACTTGGAAGTGCAGAGCTTGACTTTGCAGAACAAGCTGGAAGAGAAGACCTGGAGCCAGGAGAAAAGTCTGCTGCAGCAAGAACTCAGGCATTTCAAGCAGGACACCTTTCTCCTGTATGTCAAACTGAAGTGGCTGCTGAAACACTGGCGGCAAGGCAAAAGAATGGAGGAGGAAGGGGAGGACGTGTTAGAGGTAACTTATAGATATGTAACACCTCATTAACCCAATGAAGTCGCAAGCGGTGGGTACTGGGATGTCCCTTCTTCATGTGTAGACTTTAAATATGATGTGGCATCAGCAGCTTTATAATTACGCGTAGATTTAAAGGAGATTCAAATTAAACATGAAGCCTTTTCTTAAGCTGGCTTGTGCTAAGGTATATTCTGCATGTTATGTTACAGACCACCCATCTTTAAATCTGAACACTTAACTAGTACAAACATCTGGTCCTGAAAAACTCTCTTATAGTAAATGAAAAATTAAGTAGGTCTGAAAAATATGACTAATGAATAATTTTTGGAAAAAAAAAAAAAAAGCAAGCTGATGGGAGTCAAATCTGTTTTGATGTGTTGAGTGCTGTCATTTTTCTCATCGTGCGCACAGTGTGTTCCTTATAAAGCCCGCAGCAATACAGATGGAGGGAAGCTCTGTTTTCATGTTGGCAGGAGAATTATACAGCTTCTTGTGGGAATTTAACAGTGAATCAGTCTTGTTTGTTCCTCTTCTCCATACGCACATCTACCACACTCAACAGCAGTACACCAGTATCATCATGGTGATTTTCTAAGTAGTGACTAAATTAAGATCGGGAATTTCAGAAGTACAGAGCAACCTGGAATCCCCAAGCTGACACATCTCAGCAGAGGTGTGATTGCCAGCCAACATGCACGGTGAAGAAAGGTGCTGTTAAACTGTGTCAAGTTGGACACCCAGAATTACCATGTGCTTTGGAAATCATACTTAAAGAAAAAATAAGTTAAAAAAACTGTTTGCCCATTCTAACACTTCATAAAAAAATCCTTGAGGATAATAGATCTATTTTGCAGGTTTATGTAATTCTGAAACCACTTGCTAAGGCAACTAAGTAATTTTGCTCAGTATTTCTAAATTTCACAAGATGTGCCTAGTGTTTTTCAGTGCTGCGTTTGGCAGTACAAGTAACCTTTCAGGTCTGGTATAGGAGTATGCTTAAGCTGAACGCTCCAATGTTTTGTATTCTTAGATGAAGGGTAGATGAACATCACCTTCGTCTGCTTTGGTAATATGAGTCAGAAACAAGAGATGAGTAGCTATTTAGAAATAATTTGCTTCTACTTTACAAGCAGTGCAAATTTGCTTCTGTGTAAACTAGCTCATCTTCTAATATCAAAATAGCTTTCATTTTTTCACTGTTTGGATTTTTTGACTGGTTAATTTATAATCAAACCACCTCCAGTCATTATTGGAGTCATGTGTTTTGCTAATGCATCAGAGAGAATAAAGCATTGGATTTGGCCGCTTCCTGGTCTCCATATCTTCATCAGACAATATGCTAGTGTCTTGTATAGTTTTTCATTCATGCATGAATGATTATATCCATCATGCTACGTTACACCCATCTTCTCAGCTGTATAGACCTCCTGTTCTGCAGGCCTGCATACTGGTGTGTTCCCATGTGCAACGTGTCATATACCACCAAAGATCGTTTCCTGCAGCCTACAGAATACAAGTCTATATCCCACCACAGAGATGCAGGGGAAGATCGTTCCTTCTCTTAATCCTTCAACAGATTTCTGTCCCCTGAGCTAAATGGCAAAGGAGTGTCAATATATCCCATTTCTTGGATTTTAGATCGAGCACCCTGAGGCCCTCCCAGACTTTGGCATTCAGTCTGAGAAGAAGGTGGATGATGCAGAGCGAGAGGAGGAGGAAGAGGATGTTGTGTTTGCACTGACAGATTTCTCCCAGCATCCCACCACGGAGAGCACTGATCGTGGGCCACAGCTGCAGACTACAGAATTACTGCAGCAGCAGAAGCAGGTACTATACCATTTGTATATCATGCCCTGGGAATGGAAACTGTGAATTTTCCAAGGGAGTTCATTTTCTTCTGCTGCTGTGTTAAATCACCTAGAATCATACTTGTAAAAATACTTCTAGATACACAGCAATTACAGTGGAATTCATCCATTATATTTATATTTAATCAGGAGCCACATGATTACTGTTCTCCTGTTGGCAGATGCTATCAGTGAAAAATCCTATTTCCTCTTGTGGCTGTTTGCCCAGAAACATCTATCAGTATGTGATGGTTTGCAGAATTTACATGCTCCTCTTGCCTAAGCACATCTATTGTATTCTACTGTCAAGCTTTTAGCAAGAAGAGGTGGTTTTGTTTCCTTTAAATAATTGAAGAAAGTAGCACATGTATTTAATATTTCCCTTAGAGGTTATGGAAAAACAATGCAAAAATTCCTTCCTTTCACTGGGCTTGTTTTTAAATGCCTAAAAGCAAATCATACGAACTTGTCTCTCACATCTCCTGTGCCCTGACTGTGTGTGTCAGAGCTCTGCCACATATCCTAGCTTTTTCCTTTGTGCATGTAGTGTATCAGCAGTCCTAACAATAATGATAGAAAACTTCCAAAGGGGACAGACCTAAGTCTTCCCAATGTTCTCCAGGAGCATTTTTAAATGGAAAACGTTCAGATGAGAACATCCTGTTACATGGAATTATTTGCAATCGTAAGTAGCATGGAAGAAGAATTCTGTGTGAAACACAAATTCAGTGAAAAAGATCTTGAAGCTTTATGCCTTACGTGTCGTCTCTGTCCGGGCCCCTGACTCAGGAGCCTGCTCCACAGCGAGAGCTCTCAGACAAATGTGTACTCTCTATGACCGCAATTATTCTGCTGGACTTGCTGCAGGATCTGGGGATTCTATGTGTCTTTCCATTGCATTTCCTCACCTTGAATTCCCCAGACTCTCACAAGTATGTACAACTGGTTTGCTTATTATCTATGTGGTCTAATAGATAAGCAGATAACAGTAAGTCTCTATCCTATAATAAAGTTAGTGCTGGGAGATGTCCAGGCTGTCTTGCAACCTACCTCTCTAGTTCAAGATGTAACTTGAGTTAGAAAATTGTAGAGATCTGTGGTCTTTATGCTACTTCATATTCTGCTTTAAGTTTATATAATCTTTTGCTTTCCTTTTTCATAGACAACTTCATTCTCTAGCTATTGTTTTCTGTAAGCAGTGTGCTGCCAAGTTAGTATTCATTTGATCACAGTTTGGCATTTTGAAAGGTTCTGCCTTGCCAGTCACCCAGACCCATCACTGTTATTCTCTCAGCAAACTCTTCTCCGGTAGAAGCTGAAGAAGGCCATGGGCAAGATGCTCCTGAGCACATCATTTAACTGCATTCCATCTGCAGACTGATTTAATCTAGAACAAGTGAAATAAATATAAGCCAACATACTAACTCGGTAAAACTGTGTTATGTACTAACCTCCCATATAACTCTCTCAAAATGACCAAGAACATTCAAATAAATTATGTCCTTTTTGAAATCATCATTGCTTAGGCATTAATCTTGATTAAGGTGGCAGAAATTGGAAGTAGGATTTCTTGTAATTCATTTTTATATACATTACATGCTGCTCTAATGCTGCAGTTCTAGCTAGTCTTGCTTAAAGAAATGAAACATAGGAACAGACTATATCTCAGTATCCCTCTTGATAGTGAGTAGTGCATGATATCCAAATGGACCTGTGAAGGTAAAACAGGTTTCTTGCCTTCCAACCAGGAAAAAAGTGTTATTTCAACATGACAAGAATGTGTGAGTTTGCTAAGTATTTCTCATTTTAAGCACTATTATTTGGTTTGCCCACTCACAATGGCAAATCTTCTAACAAGCACTGCGTTTATTGAAAGGCATGCAAAAAGGGTTTTCAGTGCTACGGGGCTTGTATTTGTCAATGGCAAGAAAGGATTATGATTATTCTCTGACACAGAAACGGGAACCGTAGCGAAGGTTAATTCTGATGCTGTCAGATTCAGGGCATCAGAAGTGTCTTCTGGAGGGCTGTGACACAGGAATAGGTGTGCACACCTCCTGCACCCTCGAGGCTCTGCCGGAGCCTTGCTCTGCCCCCACACATCTTAGTACCCGTCGGGCGTGAATTGTCTGTCTCACTGTGGTGGATGGCTTGACCCTGCAGACCTCCGGCATGCAGGACCTTTGCTGTGCTCACCAGCCTCACAGACCCTGGTTCTTGCTCTGCACATAGTACGTTACTTTCACCCATAAACATCAGCTTCACTTAATTCATACGTGATCCCAAAACATGTTAACTAAACAAAAATAGAGCAAGAAAATACTTTGCCTGTAGTGTCCCAGCTTTAAAAGCTCTGAGAGTATCAGTAGACCCTGAGCACGTCCTTCCAGTATAGGAAGGGATGGATCTCAGCAGCGCTCGACTCCCAGTATACCACTGACTAGTCAGGCTGCGCTGAAAAACACCCAGAGTTTTGGGAGTCTTCTACAGGTTCCTTAAGCCTGCAGCTAGAAAAAAAGCACTGTTTATACGGGGAATTTGAGGTGACTGGTGAAGCTGGAAGCTTCCAAATTCTGCAGCTGCCCAGGAGAGCCCTGAGTTACTGCTTCAAGCTCCAAGATTAAATGCATCAGCGCTCATTTCACATTGGGAAGGAAATTTTGAAATAGGCTAGGAGTGGCTGAGGTTAACTGGGTCAGGAAAAAATAAAGGGCTTACAGTAACTCGAAGTAACCCATATTTATTTTTAACATATAATGTTAATATTTAATGGCTTATATCTTCAGTCTGCACTCTTGCTGCTGACTTTCTCACCCTGCCTGGAAAGTGGAATTGTTTTGAGAAAAGTGATAAACAGAGCAGCCTTTAATTTTATATTGTTATGATTTGAGGTACCCAACTTGGTTGAAAGTATACGTCTCACTTGTCTGGGATTTTTATGTGGCCAGTGTGCAGAGGGATGAAGGCACAGCAGAGGGGAAAGGGGAGAAAAAAGGTTATTTGATGAAAGGCAGAGTAGGTGGGGACTCTGAGAAGGGTCAATTCGTCTTTCTCTTCCTGGTGTTGTCCCTTGGCTGGTAGCTGGGGCACACGGCAGAAGGGGTCTGCGAAGGAGCTGGCAACGCACACAAGAGCCAAGTGGAAAGTCAGGTCACGGGCAGAAGATAAGCAGGCAAGTAGGGCTGGTGGCACAGTACAGGAGGGCTTGCTGTAAATCAGTGTTTCCATGTGGGTGGTAAGAGATCAGGGAGAATAGCCTGTGGAAAAAGAGCGAGCTTTGGTTCAGTTGAGTACAAAGGGTGAGATGCATACGGGATGGTGTAAGATCGGGGGCGCAAGGAAAAAACAGTGCACATCTGTGGTCCGATGGAAAAAGCATTAAAAAACAATACACTTGCGTTGTTGCTGGGGGAGAGTGTCAAGAAAATCCCCAGTTAGATCTTTTTTTGCTCATACAATATTTGTTTTCAAAGCCTAGCAAAGAGAAAAGCCCAAAGGAATAGTAATTAAGACCTAAATGTACTAAAATTATTTGCACCAAGATCCAGCTTCACTTTTGCCCAGACCTGTGATTAGACAGAGAAAATGCACAGTTCTCATTCCCTCTTTAGGCTCCTGACCTTGTGTTTTTAATTGACTGCTCTACTAAACTTCTTGTAATACCAGACTGTGCTAAATTCTTAAGTCAAATTCTCAGAAAGGAAAAAAAAAAAAAAAAAAAAGAAGTGACTAAAAGCAGAACTAAGCTTCAAACAACTGCTCTGGTCCCAAACTTTTCTAGAGCTGGAGGCTCTGTTCTCTGAGGTTGACTCAACTTAGTGAAGACTCCAGAGTCCTGGAATTTATTTGAGATTTACCACATTAAGTTTGTACTTATTGTCAGCTGTTGCTTCCTTTACTTACAAATCCTGGGTTGTGGATACAAGACTTTAAACTGCTTTTGTAAATCTCTTGTCTTAGATCAGTCGTGAATCAGTCAGATTCCTCCATGCTTTAAATTTCAGTAACTGGCAAGGTAGTAAAGAGCCAGCTCCTTGCATGGGAGACTGTCCAGGGAATCACAGCCATGCCCCATTTCTCCTACCTGTACAACGTTCCTGGGAGGAAGGGGAAGACCGTAACAATCCTTGTTATGTACCTATGGGATTTAGGCAGACACTTGCACAGTTTCACCAACAGAAATCTGAAGTATGTCTAGATGTAAACGTTGTATTTCAGAGCACTTTGTCTCAAAAACACTTTTGTCTGTTCTCCAAAAACACTCCAGTTTAGCAAACCAGAAAAAATAATCTCATAGATCTCTCCAACTTCAGACTGTAAATACAGAGTCATGCAAAAAGGGAAATCTCTGCAGGAATTAAAAGTATGTAACCAAAATTGGATTTGTATTGGCAAGTTAAATAAAATCCCAGCAAGCCCAGGGGGCACGTGGGGTACTTGTCTCAGAAAAGCAATATTGATGTAATGCCTCTAGAAATAAGACATGCCCTCATCCCAGTAGGCTACAACTCCACAATGAGGCACTTCTGACTCCTCTCTGTACTAGTCCAGCACTTCTTTCTTTGCAAATCTAGTTTTACAGGATCTAAAGCTGTCAAATCTATGCCCAGGAATGAGGGATGCACCTTGCTTTTCTGTTATTTGGTTTTATTTTTCTTCTGCCTCATTTCCCTCATGAAGGCTTTAGACTATTTTGCCCGAGAAAGGTTTATGCAGCATACCAGAAAGCCCAGAATGTGGCTCTTGAATGAAAGCCCTTCATAGACAGTTGGGGTCGGGGTTTTCAAAGAGGATGAGGGCAGATTTTGATGCACTTACTACCCAGCAGCCCCTGTTGTGACACTAAGGACAAATCTTCAAAAGAGCTCTTATTCTGATTACTACACAAGGGGCTTGAGATGTTTGGAGAATTTAGCCTTAATTGAGTATCAGAATGAAAATTCATGGTGGAAAAATAAAATCTCATTACATATTGAAAAGTAGGTGATCTTATATGCATGATGGAGACTGCTGCTGTATAGTAGGAAACTGCTAATTGGCATTAAATGTTAATGGAATTAATTCTGCTTCTGTGGGTGCATTTCTTATAAAACCCCTTGTTGTACACCATCACAATTCATTAGCCCAAACAGATTATAGGTCAGTCAATGAGCACCTGCAGCTATTTCCCTGCATCTAGAATATTTTTGGTGATGAATCAAAAGGTTTGGAAAAAGTAGACCACATTTGTATCTTTTTAAAGAAAAAAGGCATCATGGTATGTCTGACTTGTGATTACAAAAGTGAGTGAAGTGGGTTCACTAATGCCAAAAATTTGATGAGCATGTGAAATCAGCTTAGTTGTCTGCATCAAATTGTATATGTATTGTCACTGAAAAAAAAGTACATGAAAATTATTTAGATTTTTGTGTACATCTGTCTACTTGACTTGTCTACACAGAAGTCTTCATGTAGGTACTTCATGAAATACCAGCTAAGAGGGATTGCAGGAAGCCTGCACTTGAGAAAATAAATAAAAAACAATTAGACTATCATGCAAGAATCAAGACAGCTAATCTGAGTTAGGCCTTTCCAAGGAAGCCAACATATTTATGAGAACCAGGTGATTAAATGCTGAATTTGTTGAGTAAGCTTTCCCATTTTTCTGCTCATGCTGTGTCTGCTAATCAATTTTCTTAAAAGTCTTTTCTATTCAGAATAACTTGTCATATACAATCTGTGGCTACTCCCTAGTCTTTGAGAGGCTCACTGGAAATATTTGATTAAAATCTTGGATAAATAAGTCATGTTACACATTTCTGTTTTCTAATTAATTGATTGCAAAAAAAAGGAGGAATACATTTTATTTTACTGATCTGGGTTTAATCTTAAAAAAAATGTTTTTCAATATCTAACATAAAAACGACAGGTTTTGCAAGTCTCCAGTGAATTTGCAGAAAGTAAATGCCAAAACTAAGAAAAAAAAAAAAACCAAAACAGAGATTTGAGTAAGTATTGGTGCTCTTCAGTACTTTGCCCAGATCAGATGTCAGCTCTGGGCTGCACTTTTGATTTTACTCCGTTTTTGGCTCCTGGCTAGCACAGGAGCACAGACATTTTCAGTATGACCATGACATTCTCAATAGGACGTGGATGGAGGGTTGCTCTTTCATCCCACCTGCAAGAGGGAAAGTGGCCCACCTGGCACCAAACAGGCTGCTGCTGCAAACCAGTCGGTGTGCAACTGCCTGGGACTGAGCAGAAATGTGAAGTACAGACTAGTGAAAGACCTTGGCAGGAGATACTCAGCTCAAAACCTCACTCTTTGTTCCCCAAAGTAATTTTATCTGATAATACAGAAGTACTGAAAATTAATCCCTTTCCTTTCTATGTAGTTTACAAATACTTGAGGTTTGATGCTGAGCAATGACTGTATGTGTGAGATAACCAGCTGCCCAACAAACCTCAGGAATGATACTCTAGCTCTGGTTTACAGCATTAATGAAGAAGTTACTACAGATGTCCTCAATCCAGGAAGATGCTTAGTGCCTTTTTCAGGGTGACTTAAGTGTCTTTGGCTCTCATAGGTGCTTCAGGATTACGGCTAACAGGAAGTAGAATCATCGAATTGCGGAATCACAGAATCATATAGGTTGGAAAAGACCCTTAAAGCCATCAAGTCCAACCATAAACCTAGCACTGCCAATTCCACCACTAAGCCATATGCCTAAGTGCCACATCTATGTGTCTTTTAAATACCTGCAAGGATGGTGGCTCAATCACTTCCCTGGGCAGCCTGTAGGCAGAGAGGGCATCGCTATTCGTTTTCTCATGCGAAAGTTAACCCAGGCACTTTCTCTTCCATGCAGTGGACACGCAGACATTTTTCCTCCTTGAAATGAAAGCAGAGGCTAAACCCATCTAATGACAGCATCTCGTTTGCTCTGTTGCGGCAGGCAAGTGAAAATCGGAAGCTGCTGAACGCTCTGAAAGGTTTGCTGGATGAGTTCCGCTCGGAGCTGCGGGATGAGGAGCGTGAGCGCCAGGGGCTCCAGCAGCAGTATGCCCTGCACAAGGCAGCCTGGGAGGTGGAAATGACTGAACTGAAGTGTCACCTTGAACAGGTAACGTCCAACGCCGGTAAAGAATTGCCAAGGTACTGAATGGAACAGGAAATCTGTGACAGCCAGGAAAGGGACTATATTTACTCATTTAAATCTGGTGCCTGAACCCCACCCCACCCCCACCCCTAAAGCCTGAGCAAAGCTTTGCCTCTTGAGTTGCCTCTTGGATTCCAGTTGTCCCAGTACGAGTGCTCAGGTAGTAGGTACTGTGTAACGTAGATGAGGGCAAAGGAACCAAACATCTTCTTGCTGTGTTTCCTCAGAAGAGTTGGCTGGTAATGTATCAGCTGCGGGAATGAGACTTGCGGGTGTCTCTGTTTATTGGCATTTGAGGAGAGCAAAATCTCGATGTTGATGAGCTCACAGTTAGCTCATCACTGTGCCTTGGCACAAGGCTGTGTTATTTGATGCATAGGAGAGAAAAGAGTGATTTAATAACACTGAAGTGATGGAGCAATATGTTAATGTTAAATCAGATCTTCAAAGCTAGTGGTTAGTGATGGACGGTACCCCGCTGAAGACAGAGCTCTAGCTACCCACCATGGGATGCGGTTACAAGTATGTATATAAAAGCTGGTTCCAGGTGCTTCAGCGTCATGTATGGCTGTTCACGGAAGATGTGCTGTTTCTGAAGCCATATGAAAGCAAATTAGAGAAAACCCCAAAAGGATTAATTTCCAAATCTGATGGCATAAAAGCTCTAATTTTCTGCGTTAAAGAGGGGAGGGGTGGGAGAATTAATAAGTTCAGGTCTTGAGAAAAAGATTTGTAATTGTAGAATTTCTCTGCAGAAGACAAATATAATAAAAATATTCCCTGCCAGGATGGTGGTACATTCAGGAGGATTTACTGAATGTCAGAGACTTGCTCTGCGACACAGAGCTGAGATGCGAGCACTGCTTTTCCTGCCCAGGTCCTTTAGGCTGCCTTCCCGGAATGAAGGAAGAAGCTTTCATTTTAGCAGTTTTCTCTTAATGGATTCAGATATTCAGTTCAGCTGCTTCTTGGTACACGCACATTTCCAACAACAGATCACCTGAAAAAAGGAAACAGAATCAATTCCTATTTCTGCTCCTTGCAAAATAAAACTTTGGTGACAGATTTACCTTAAACTTCAGATGGCAACAAAGAACAAAACTTAGAGAAACTTAGTCTGACAACAAACTGCCAATTTAGAGCTTGCATGTTTTGCCTTTGCATGGGCAGCAAACTCCCAGGCTGTCACTCAGGCTGCTGTTTGGCACCAGGACATGCAGCCACTCCTGCCCAGGGAGAAGAAAGATTTGCACCCTTCTTTCTGGGGGCTTTACCAGGCTCTTTGCTACCTCTGCTGCTCCACTGGTAATGACATATAACATATGCCAATTACTGAGCAGATGTAAAAAAGTGTTACTTTTTTTCAAGCAAATGAAAGGAATGAAGCTGGTTAATATTTAAGACATAGAACTGTCTTTCTTACCAATTCCCCACAACATTTCTATTTCACAGTAAAAGCAGGTCCCTAGTGCAGCAGCAAAAAGATAACACATCAATCATTAGAAGGTCAGTTAGGATAGGGTAAGTGTCCCACTGAGGTCTGGTGTATGTGCTCACAATTACAAAGAGGCAATTAAAAAACTAAATATGAAATATTATATATATATAAAATATAAAAATTAAAATAACAATATAATAAACCTGAAATAGAAACAACGAAAACATCAATTTCACTCAAACTAATGTTAAAGATTCAAAATATGGGGTGCTTTCACTATAGGTTCAATTTCAGGATCAAAATGGGAGGAGCCAATGAACGATACGTAAAAGATCAGCATTTTATACAGTCACATTAACACCTTTTGCTATTCTGTGCCCAACATGTGGCATAGCAACAGCTTTAACTAAAGAGCCAAGTCTGTTAAATAGGCAGGTCTGCCAGGCTGGCGCAAGTAGAAGGACATCTCATGATGTCATTTTGTTGTTTTGATTGGCAGTGATGAAGCACTAACCAAGTGCTCCCAACTGTAGGTTTCATATAGAGCTGCCAACCCCCTGACAAGCCTACAGAGAACCAAGGCCTTTCTAGTCTCCACTGTTGTCTTCACTGCTGCTGCTTTCCACTTTTTTGTGAAGCACTAGGTCAATTAACAAAAGCATTTTCCGAGAGAGAAAGAGTCAACTCCTGATTAATAGTCACTGGCAATGGTTTTGAATTATGATGCTTCAACTCTCTGTATAGGAAAGATAAACGGAAAGAAAACTTGATACGAAAGCACTGCATACCAGAGGTGGCAATGTACTATTGCTTACCACTTTGGAGCTTTAGCACTGCATGTATCATTAAAAATAAAAGTCTTGGCTGTTAGAAATGCATGTACATCTAATTTGGAAAAAGGATCCTCAGGCATTGTTTTTAAGATAAGAAGTAATGACATCGCTCCCAAGTATGGGTTTGTGATAATGCTGAGTCAATACGGCAGTAATTCTCAGCCTCCAGCTGGGCAAGTGAAAAATCCTGGTATTCTGGGAATTCAGAAAAGTTTTGAAGAAGGAGGGCATTAGTATGAGGGGCCAAATCCTGCAAATGACTTGGGAACTTGCATGTAAGGACACAGACCCTCGCTAAGACTCTGACCAATGATCCATCTTCAGGATGCCGGGGGGAACACAAGTTGTGGTGCACACGGAGAGGCATCTGGCCAACCTTAGTAGTTAGCAGGTTTAGGAAAGTCACATCTAGACTTTCATGCTAAGGAGCCACCAACGGACTTTTCCTCTGTGATTGGAGCTGTTTCATCAGAACAGAGACAGAAGGACTCTGTCCTTGCCAGGAGCATTGTTCTGCCTTCCATAGGCACCAAGAACTGAGTCTAAAGACACTGCCTCTGACTGGAGGTCTGAGGTCCCAAATCACTGAACACCAGGAAATTACTCTGATGGTATATCACCGTATACTTGCCTTGGCTTTGAACTCACCTTTGTATTTATAGACTTCCTGTGTTCTTCTCAAATGAGGCAAGAGCCAGGGCTCTGGTCTCAGTAAGCCCATGGTCTGGCACAGGATGACTTACTGTCTTTTGGCAGCTTGGTCATGGCGCTGCAGGCAGCCATACATTCCTGGGATGTGGCTCTATTGGAGTATGTTCTTACTCTCCACTGCCTCTCAGCTTTCCTGCCCTTCACAGGCACTGCTGCCTGTCTTGTTTGCTAACTGAAAGGCTGAGAATTTGCCCATTGGTGATGAAGAACTCAGTGGTGTAAGGGGAGAAAGAGAACGAGTCTTGTTGATGTTCAACATTTTGCTAGTTTTTTAGATTCAGAAAAATGGGAGAAGGCATTTGCTGTATAGGATAGTCATACAGACTGTATTTATTGTGACTGGGCATTTGTTTGCTTTATGGGTTGCTTTTAGCATTTTCATGCTTCGTAACAGCTGAAGAATTTGTTGCAGGCATTGGTGTGTCTTCGCAACTTTGCATGCTGGCCATAGCTGCTGCTGCACGTGGCACTACTCCCCAGGAGGCAGCAGGGTTGTATGGTTGGGCCTACAGTCCAGCCCAGTTAGATTTACCTCAGACACTCCAGAAACCTCCCCTAAGAGCTCCTATTGCAAGATGAGAAGGCTGCAGGGGTGTCAAAAAGGACCTTGACAGACGCTTACATATATCACAAAGAGCAAGTCCTAAATAGCCCTCTGCCAGGTTTAGGTGTAAGGAAACTACACAGCGTTTACTTCATTTGTCACTTACTATTTTGGCTGATCTCAGCTGTGCAGTGGCATTCCTGAAATTCATGATTATTTAGTGTCACAACTACTTAGTAAACACAGCAGGAACTTGCAAGAGTGACCTGGGGCAGGGGGCACAAAATAGTAAAATTAAAGCAAACGCACTTAAAAGAATGCCTGTCGACATTGCTGACCCTGGTGGCAGCACCAACTTGGATTCACACAGCAGCACAGAATGGAGATGGGGACTTGGGGATGGATGGAGGAAAAATGTAGCAAGGGGCAAGAGGGTATCATTACCTGAAGTTAGCAGTGAGTTTGGAAACTAGCAGTGGTATTTTTACATATTGCTGAACCAATATGTGGGAAGTCAGTGTGCTGGGGTAGTGGGTAGGAAGGCAGCAAAGCTTTCTGGCTTCTTGAAGCGCTGCTGCCCAGGATTCTGTCTCCTATCATGGATCTGCAGCACAGAGGTGTCTTTCCTGGGATGTTCTGCACTTCTGCCCCATGGCACCTCCAGTCTGCCACCAAGCCATGCAGTTGTGTGCAGGGCAGCCTCGCACACATCACTGCAGGTCCCACAAACAGGGTAAATGTGAGAAGGATAGTGTCGTGTCAGCTTTGGTAGAATAGGATGCTGCTTTTTTATAATTGATTGTTTTGGTTGGTTGGTCAGTTGGTTGTTTGGTCATTTGAAAATAGCTGGACTTTGAAAATCAGTGGTAGAGGATGCAGGTGTTTTAAGATTTCCCTGCCAATGCAAGTGGTTGTAACAGAATGTTCTCTGCAGCTCAGTACAATTTCAAATGACTCAAGAAATGACCTCTCGGCCATTTATTTGGGGAGACTGTGAGTCTCACTAGTGAGCTTCACTCCTGAATCCAGTCTGAGCATCCCTTTGCTCAGAAAGTTTGGGCTTTTTTCCTACGTAAGGCAACGTGAAGGTGTTGTCCTTCTCTTTTGCTAAAGGAGCACGTTTCCCAGCAGACCTGCTGCCTCTCCTTTTTGAGAACAACTTTAACTTCAGGGGTGGAAATTAGTTTTCATTGCTTTTCACTCTAGTTCACCTGCAGAGCCAAGGGACAGGGATGCATCCCATTCTGAGTCATTCACACATCTACTGAGTTGTCAACAAAGGTCAAGCTTCAGGGATAAATTCTTCACTTGCTTGAAATTACACAAAACCATTGAGCACTTTTTTCACCCTGGCATCAGTCCAGCAGTGGCCCAGGTTGTCCAGAGAGGCTGTGCAATCCCTGCCCTTGGAGGTTTGTCAGGATCCAGCTGAACAAAGCCCTGTACCACCTAATCTGATCTCAGAGTCAACCCTGCTGGAAGCAGGGGAGTGGACTAGACACCTCCTGACACCTCCTCCAGCCTGCATTTTCCTTTGAATGTGTGACCTTGGGCCAGCTCTTCTGATTCTGATAGAGCTGACCTCTGAACATGAAGAGAAGGAGAAGAAAGGGGGGCAGCATCAGCTAACTGCTCTAGAAATCAGTTCAGATACTAGAACCTGCAGGGATGGGGGGATGACCCTGGTACAGCTCCAGCTGCTAACACCCTCTCTTGCTGGAAGGTGTGAGGAGCTGTATGATAAGACCATTGCTGAGGGTTGTTGTGGGAAAAGTCTCTTCAGAAGATGAATGCACTCCTTTTAGGTTTCAGGTGCACTGGATAAGAGCGCAAAAGCAGAGCAGTGGCTGAGGACATCGTCCTGGCAATTGTCTCAGAGATGATGATGAGGTCGGAGTTTATCACCATGTTCCCTTCATTGCTGGTTACCCATATTCCCACCAGAAAGATCATAACTGATGCTTTAATAGCATGTGCTGGTAGAGCTTGAGAAATTATTCACTATGGTTTTCACTGTCTTGACTTTAAAACTTTTTTTCAAGTTGAACCTATATTTATTAAGACCCTAAGATCTACGGATCTCCATAATTTTGCCATTACCTTTATGGAGTTAGTTCTTTAACTCAAATTTGTTGTCAGATTCAGGCTTTTACCACAGAAAGTTTAATGTCCTAGTAACGTTTTCCTTTCATGCCAGCTGGAAGGGAAGAGTGAGAAGACCTCAGGAGAAACAGGTCTCACTTCTGATGCGAAGGGAGCTTTTAAAAGGGAAAGAGAGGAGCACAAGAAGCTTCTGGCTGACAGTCATAGCATGGTGATGGACCTCCGCCGGCAAATCCAGCACAGTGAGAAGAACTGGAACCGGGAAAAGGTGGAGCTCCTGGACAGGCTTGATAGAGACCGGCGAGAATGGGAGCATCAAAAGAAGGAGCTGCTCAGGCGGATAGAACAGGTAAGGAGTCATCTCGGGGTGAGCAATGTCTGGCTGCAAGCATGAGGCATTGCACCATCACTGCACTCAGGCCAAGGTCAAGAGACTGAATTAAGGAGGAGCACAGGAACGATTTCGGTTCCTTGGCTCTGTCAGTGTTTCTCATCCCACAAACAATTTACATACACAAGGGATTAGACGGAAAATGCCCACAATCCCGATAAAAGACCACTTATGAGAAATGAGCTCCAGATTAAAGGCCATTTCCTGCCTCATTTCAATTACCCTGGGCAGGCATGGTCATATCGATTCTTTCTGTTTGAAAGCTTTTGTGCATCTCTTCGTGCTAAAATACTCAACCCCATATGCAGGGTTATTCAAGGTTTCATGTACAGTATCCTGCCAAAAAAGTCTGTCATCTGCGAATTAGCCACCAAAGATGCAGCTGCTGTGACTATTCAGTCTCAGCTGAATCCTGGGGTTAGCATGAATAGCCCTGACTGATAACAAAGAAACAGCTATCAATATTAAATATTCAGAATACAATTTTGACCTTGGTCACATGAATTTTGTGCATAGCTCTGCTATCATTTGCAAATCTGATAACTGCATACCTGTCCCCTTGTTTTTCACGCCTATCCACATTTTCGTCTGCTTAGTATTAGAGACAAATCACACCTAATGATTTTATCTGGCTAGAAGCCACACAAAAAATAAAAAGTTTAATGAGGCAGAGTTAATACATCAGTTTTGCCTGAACATTGTTCAGCTCTGAGTCATGTATTCCAGGAAAAGTAAGAAAAACAACTGAAATTGTGGGTCCTCAATTAACTCGATACTTTCTGTCCTTAGGACATCAGAAATGGAACAGCACTGGATTTGTGCGTGCTCCCTAGGGAGCACTGTGCTTGAACAAAGCACGGAGTAGCTTCACAGGTTAGGTTGAAGAAAGCCCAGTGTAACTTCATGAGCAGTTTTTGGAAAGGATTCGTTACCTGCGTCTCACATTACCCTGTCTGGGCTGCAACAGGAAGCTAAAAAAACGCACCGGGCTGTAAATATTATCAGTGCAAGACTAAACCTCAGTTCAAGCTATGGCTGTTAAACCCACAGAGAACAACTCTGGAAAATCCTGCATTCTACAGATATTTCTAAAATCACTGCTAGAAGTTTAGGTCTGAGTGGGTGGTGACCAATATGGAGGTTTTACAGACCAAGAAAGGTGATTTTTGAACTTCTAAATTCAAAGATATCAATAAACAATATTCTGGATTTTTTAATCTCCCATTTATCCGAGGATTTTTGTGTATAATTACTGCAGCTTGTTGAGCTAGCTCTTCTAATACAGCCCAATAGTATATCTCCTGAGATAAAACACCCAACAGGTATGAGCTAGAAAGGCTTGTAGCAGAGCTCTGCATGCAAATTGCCTGGCTTCCAGGGCTCAGTGGCAGGAGGTGCTGAGTTCTCCATGGCTTGACTGGGCTGGTTTCTAACTGTTGCATTTCAGTGGCCAAACTGCCACTTTTATCCATGTACAATGGAAATTAAATAACCTCAGAAAATTACCTATTATCCTGAGGATGGAGACAAACTTTTCTTCAGAAAGTCACTGGTACATCTTTGGATGTTTATTCTGCTGTCCCTATGAACTGTATTTTGTAATATTACCTCTTCAGTGTATCCTCAATAGCTTGAGGGACTTCACCTGGGTAAAGACTGCTTTTTCTGTTCCCTGGGAATGGGGACCATTGATGAAAGCAACAGAGAAACCCCTGTTAATGCTACCAAGCCTTTAATTTTCTTTCAATCTGACCTAACCTCTCACTGTCATCTTGGGAGAGCCTACAAAATAGCTCTTAACTAGTCGGGGAGCTGATTTCTTTTAAATATTCTCAAACCTCTAGGCTTCAACTATATATTTACAACAGAGATATACACAGAATTAGCAATAGATAGGGGAAATCAAAAATATTATGTCAAGCTAATTTCAGAGGACTAGATGATAAGAAATAGTGGTTGAAAATTTGGCTACCTGCCTGCAAAACTTTGTAACTCCTCTTTCCTTATAATCAAACATTTCCCTGTGTGACAGGAAGCTTCCAAATATTTGCAAGCTTTCAGTTGAATAACCTCTCAGATTGCAGTCATGCCCTGCTTTATATGGAAACAATTAGTGTATCTCTGAAGTCCTTCTCCCCAGAGGTTTCTGTGTGTATTCCATCTATGGCAATATGTAGAGGATGAGGAGACTACACCAGTGTGCATGTTTGAGAAACAGAGTCTAAGAGATAGCAGAAGCATGTGTGCCAAATTTCACATTAATGCTTTATGCCTGTCTGTTTTGACACAGCTCTTGAATAATACATGTATGATAAGAGGGAAGCTCGCACCAACATATATAATATATAAAATACTTTACTCGGGATGGTTATGGGAATACTGCTGGCATATAAAAAACATGATGACCTACTTTTTTCAGAGCTCAAAAGTTGTGGGTTTTGTCTTTTGAAGTACTCTATCACTTTTGTTTTCCCTTAGAGAATCTCTCTCCACTGTGCTTCTAAAGCTAATTGTGCACAGAATGCACTGGCAAATATTTAAACCCACAAAATCACCTGTATGAAAAGTTGTGGGTTTAAAGCCATAAACACACAGAGACTCAAAATCATTAGTCATTCTTGAAAAGTCAGGCTGGTATTTCTCACTTTAATTCTCTTGTCAGATTCAGAGTGAGCCAGTATCTGTACTGTTTTCTCATAAACGTTCCCAGATCATTATCCTTATAGGATCTCTGAAAATCTGGAAGGGCTTGCAATCGGGACTAGGTATATAGAAAGCATGTGTCATGGTTTAACCCCAGCCAGCAACTAAGCACCACACAGCTGCTCACTCGCTCCTCCCCAGTGGGATGGGGAGGAGAATCAAAAAAAGGTAAAACCCATGGGCTGAGATAAGAACAGTTTAATAACTGAATAATAATAATAATAATAATAATAATAATTAATGAATAAATAGTCACAACAACAATGATAATAATAATGCGAAGGAGAGGGAGAGAGAGAGGAATAAAACCCAAGCAAAAAACCACAAGTGATGTACAATACAACTGCTCGCCATCCGCTGACCGATGCCCAGCCAGTCCTGGAGCAGCGATCGGCCGCCCCAGCCAACTCCCCGAGTTTATATATTGAGCATGATGTTCTGTGCTATGGAGTATCCCTCTGGCAAGTTTGGGTCAGCTGTCCTGGCTCTGCTCCCTCCTGGCTCCTTGAGCACCTGCTCACTGGCAGGGCATGAGAAGCTGAGAAGTCTTTATGAGTAAGCGCTACTTAGCAACAGCTAAAACATCAGTATGCTATCAGTGTTATTCTCATGCTGTATGTTTTGTAGGTCCTCAGCTTCCAGGGTCCTACTGAATGACTTGCATTTGCAGGTTATTGTCACTAATCTTAGCACACTGCTCTAGCAAAACATCAGAGTTACTTATCAGATTCCTGCTGTCATTCATCATCATGTTTTAAAATATCACTTACTTCATCTATCCTATTGTATTTACAATTAAAGGAGAAGTTGATCATATAATTGGATTTTTAAATTGGCAATTTCACTAGTGGTTCACCCTCTCCTCACCCAGCTTTCGCAAAATTAAAAAGAGTTAATACCTTTGATGGCCCCTCTATAAATATGCATTTTCTTGAAACGTGCTTTGCCTGCCTAATTAATCCCTTTGACAATGCTGCTCTGTACAAATAGTCAACTTTCTAGCCAAGCATTAGGGTTAGACTGTCTGTAGAACAAAGCTTTTGTCTTTTGTTAAGTGGAATTTTCCACCTCTGGAAACAAGTGATGTACATAAAAGGGCAAACTTTGTATTGCTGACCAGAAGAAAAATGTATTTGTTTTCATGAGACTCCAAGTCACTCACCCTTCCTTGAGCTTCTGTTTGTATTGCTTTAGGATCTCATATCAAGAATGCTTTTAAATAACTGCCAGTGTTGATTTGTTTCCTTAAAAATCAGATTAAAGACAGATGCATTATTTTGTGTGTGTGTATATATATATATATATATATATATGTATACCTGTATATGCAAACAAACAAAACTACACAAATACACATTTAGTCTCTCAAAATCCCAGGAGTAATAGCATCAAAGTCCTACAGACATCTCCCTTTGCGGAAGGACCAGTACAGCATCCCTGGAGCCAGGTGGTGATCTCGTGGTGCCTCCCCAGGGCACAGGTGTCTGCTTCTGGGGAAGGATGAGTTCTGCAGAATGCCACTGTAATTGCTGTTCCTTTTACTTTGCCTCATCTTCAGCTTCAGAAAGAAGTGAGCCCACGAAGAGGAAGCGGTTTTCTGTGTGACCAGAAGGAGAGTAACCTTCGTCCCTTCACGACCCCGGGGAACCTTCACATACTTCGGCCAATGGGGTCAAGATCCTACTCTGACTCCGACGCCATTCAGTTCGACGATCGGTCACTGTCTAAGCTGAAGGAGAGCGACCGCTGCAGCGCCACGGAAAACCTCTTTCTGCAGTCCCTGTCTCTTGATTCCCCCGACGAGTCTGATGAGCACCGGTCTCGGCAGCTGGAGCGGGAGAAATTCTTGCCCGGATTAACAGAAGTATGTGCTCTTCTACCTTTTAACAAGCCGACATGTTGTCCCTTACGTCAAATTGGTCCAGCATCCCTGCTGTAGGAAGGGAGATACTGTGTCACAGGCACTGCTTACAGTTACCCAGTAGTGAATTGGCATCAACAAGACTTCGTTCCTTGTTAATATGCTGACTAGACCAGTATCGGTCACCTGAGAAACTGGGAGCCAGCCTAAAGGTCCCAAAGATTACCTCAGCTGGTGGCCATTCCTGTTATGTGTGATAAAGATGTTCATTTAGAAGGTCTTAAATCTTCTCCAGTTGTAAGTAGATATTTGAAGAAACATGGGCTATACTTTGTTAGTAAAGCAGTGAGTGCTGTAGAGAGGCACTTCTGGTTGTTCCATTGTGCTTGCCATCTAAAAAGATTAGCATGGATAACTGAGATGGGATGTTAAAGAAATAAAGTTACCCTTCATCAGCAAAGTACCTACCATGAGGTCACACCATAAAGCTGCAAAGACATAAAACACAGTGCTAAGAGATGCTGTTGGGACATAGTGAAAGTAGTCTGTGTCCTGCTAAAATCTGCACCACCGCAGGCTTACTTGCACCAGTTCCAGGTCTTCACAGTTTTGTTTGTATCGTTGCTGAACGAAACCCAGGGTTGCTGTCCCTATATGCTGCTACAAAGCAGCCTGTGAACTGGCATATGACATTAGTGGCACTGAGAATGTTCACACTAACCATAACCATATATTTTTATGGTTCCTGTGAAATTAGAAACGCATTACAACTTCTAAATGCTAATATCTCCTTTATTTTCTATTGTTCCTTGAACGTTAGCAGCTGTTACAGAACAAGAAGCTTTCGGAGACTGCCAGAAGTTAAAATTATCAAGCAGGTAGCATGTTGCTAGGTGCAAGTTTTGAGTATTTTCTTCTTGCCTGAAAATTCAGATTTTTGTACATGGCTTAGACATTCAGCTTGTTCTCTGGGCACAAAAATACTGGTTGAGTGTACACATTATAGCAAATAGGGAAGTGAAAGCTTCCCAGTCAAAGATGTATCTGTGTACTCTGCCATGAAAGTCTGACCACTCTGGAAAAGAGTTTTGTCAATGGGTCAGATCTCAGGCTCCCTACAGGACCGGGTTCACTGATGTGCCCTGACTTGGACATGTGCACTTGTGAAAATTTGATGCAAGCAATTCTTTGGAATGCGTAACATTGCTACTCAGCTAAAGGATTGGCAAATCAAGTTCTCTGAGAGGAAGGAGAGAAAAAAAGATCAAGAGAGACAAGAAATGTGACCACCCTTCTTACATTTTAAGTAGCTGTAGGTACCTGTGTGTCCCAGTTAGATTTTCCTCCCTCAGTGCCATAAATGTATGGCTGGCAGTGTGGGATCCCATATTTATTATTTCTTAGCTTTTATTTCACATATGTCCAAGTGCTCAGTGAAGAATGTTGGCACCAGTGTCAGGGATTTATGTTTTGTGTTTAATTTTGATTGCTGTTTTCTTTCCTTCAAATTCAGTCTGATATTTAAGAAGGGAGATCTCTCTTCCCTTTTCTGTTTCTCAGACAGTACCACCATTAACAAAAGTGTTCGCAGCTAAATTTCTTCCTTGGTGATATTTGCATAGCTTCTTTCCTTCAAAGCATGCTTTAGTGAAACCTGGGCAAAGTAATTTCCCCTCAGAGGGTTTGCTCAAGCGAGACTGATGGGAGTTTAATGAATAGCTGAACTGAGGATGCACAGAGGCAACTGCAGCCTGCTGACTGCTCCTCTCCACTGTATTTATTTTGTGGTACTAACTGCAGCAGTCAGTCCAGCCTTCAGCCTGATTGTCCATGCAGTTTGATCAGTTTACTCTGCAGTAACTCCACTGAAGCCACCAACATTATTCCAGACTTACACCAGAGTAAAGGCAAGGAGGATCACTGTACTCCTGGTTTTGACCCTGACTCTGGATAAATACCAGAAAGGCAGTTGCTGAGTTAAGTGTTGCTTTTTTTGAGTAGTCACAATTTGAAATACACTTCTGTGTTCGTAATGTTCTTGATTCCATGAGGTCAAATAAAAGTAATAGGTACTAATACTCTTCTTCCTGATTGTATTTTGTATTCCCTGTAGTTTATTAGTAATATAAGCAAACAGTTAAAATAACTGCAGAGCAATCGCCTCAGAAGTATCTATTAAAAAAAACAACTCATTATGGGAATTGTCACAGGGAAATAATTGCCATAAAGATATCTTAATGCCATTAGCAAGCTGTAGGTATTCCCCCTATGAAACAAGTAACAGTCTTCCCACACATTTAATATAACCAGCTTAATGAGTTTCAACTGGTGCCATTTGTTGGTTCCTAGAGAACGTATAATGAAATTTTATGTCAAAGGACCCTGGTTTATCTCTTATTTCATCACAGCTAGGTCTCTGGCGTAGCAGAGCCTTCAGCAGAGCCTTCAGCAGATTGCCTCTACTGAACAAATTCACTCACAAATATATGGTCCAAACCAAAATATTGTACTCGTGGAAAAAAGGCATTTTTGCAGCTCACTTCCATTTGTGATTGCACAGGACTATGAAAGTTGAAGGCTGTTGTAGATTTAGCATACAGGCTTTCCCTGTGCAGTCTGTTGTCCTGATGGGATTGCCCGTTCTGCTGCCTGTGTACAAAGGGAAGAACATTCCCACTGGCAATTTAAGATTCCTTACCAGAGGGAAAATGAGCCACATTTTAGAGGCAAACATACCTGGTGCAACTAATGGGAAGTGAATGATAAAATACCCACAAGCTAATGCCACCAACAGGTTCAGAAATAACTTACCCTGTTTGTTTCTGGTTTTCTTCAGGAGGAAGAAACACACAAAGGCAATCTTCAAAGGTGAGTAAAACTTACAGGTAAATCCAGCAAATATTCAGCTGCCAGAGCTATAGCTCTCTGATGCCCAAACCACAGACCCGGGGCATAGCTGTGCTGCCTCCTAAGTAGCCTGCAAGCCAGATTAATGGATTTACCCAGGGATTAATTTGTCTCAATATGCTTCTCTTCTGCGATTAACTTGGGCCACATTCAGCTGTGGTGCACAAAGATCAAACTGTATGAAAGTGCATGAAGCTGCAGCTTACTCTGAAGGCTGTGCCTACCTCAGCAAGTAGTGCAGAGCTGTAGACATCGATACATAGAGGAAAACAGTTGATGCTGAGGACCTGACATGCCCCTGCATGTCGGAGATATTTTGCTTTGGACTAGTTCTGGTCTGACTCCATGGGCTGAATACCCACGTAACCCTAGAGTGCATTCGTTAGTTGTGCTTCTGGAGAGCATCTTCCAGCTTGCTTTCATCCCAAAGGAATCCAGCTCATGCTCTCTGACATTGCCCCCTGATGCAAATCAGAGCACCTGAATAGGAAATCCACTCCAAAACTGTGCTTCTGATCTCACCTAACTCCCTGTAGCGTAAATGCACCCTAACTGCCGCTGGTGCTCTTGACGAAAAACTCAGTGTGGTTTTACTATATCCTCTGGATCACTGATACATAAAAACCACTGCTTGCTGAATCCTCACCCAGCTTGAGTTATCTCATTGAGCTGATTCTGATAACTACACTCATTTCCATTTTTAGGTAGTCCCATTCAGAAAGCTTCTTTTTCAGTTTGATTTTTTTCTTAAGACAAAGCAGTAGGACAACTCAGCTGAATGCTTGTGATTTGTACAAACTGGCAAAGTGCAGGAAAGCCAACAATCCAGCATTATCACATAATGATTCCCTTTGGCTGGATTTTAGCACTAGCTCAACTCGCCAATGTAACAGCATCCAGGCTAGGTGTCTGACAGTGCTATGCACCAGCGGTGCAACCCGGGCAATCTCAGGAGTGGGGGTGGACTTGTCAATTTCCCAGCAAGTCAGAAATACTCCACCCTTGCTTTGAAAAGCGTGCCTCGTGTTGCCACAAGCACTCACAGGTATTGACACAAGCGCTCGCGTTCTGTGAACGGTATATATCTTAAATGGATCCTACTGCTTCATATTTCAGACATTTGCCAAGCAGTATTCCATGAGAAAAGAGTAAATTAAGAGCCATTCATAAACCACTTGTTACTATTAATGACGCGTCAGGAATGCTTGCATTTCACAGCTATTTTAACAATAATATAAGGGAACTAAGGAAAGAGAGGGCTGAAGCAGTTTTATATATAAGTAGGTGGTAAAAGTCGGATTTCCTGAGTTGGTTTGCTGCTGAAAATAAGTTGCTCTGTGTGCATTTCCAAGCTTATGAGTGACCCTCTCATGTTCCCCTCTCCAGGGCAATGTCCGTTTCTTCCATGTCAGAATTTCAGCGCCTGATGGATATTTCGCCATTCCTACCAGAAAAAAACTTGCCTTCATCCAGCAGCAAAGATGACATAACCCCTCCCCTGTCTCCTGATGATCTGAAATACATCGAGGAGTTCAACAAGAACTGGGATTACAGTAACACTAGGAACCATGGTGGGGCCACCGAGAAGCCTGCGGAAGGCTGGGCAGAGAGGACAGAAACTGGGAAAGCTGGGAATGATCCTGCTTCAGATCCCTTCCAGGCATCATCATGGTACCTCACCACCAGTGTCACTATGACAACTAACACCATGACCAGCCCGGAGCACTGCCAGAAGCAGCCAACGAGGAGTCACGGTGTAACTGAAAAAATGGGAGTTCGGGTCTTTCACAGCCCACCAGTTGTCCGTAGGTTTGATAACTCAGTGATCGCTGGCAGTGAAGGGAAAAACCAGGTTGAGCCAGATTTCCTGTTTTCTGTGACCAAAGCTATGGGGAATGTCACTGAGACAAAAGGTGCTTCCTCGGATATGTTTGGAAGATGGTCTTGTCATAAGGATTTTCTGGAGAGTGGTCTTCATCCCATTGAACGTCCTATTTGCACTACTGTGGGCTTTGCCTCACCCTTGCACAGCTTGGAGATGTCCAAAAACATGAGTGACGATATGAAGGAGGTCGCTTTCTCTGTCCGAAATGCAATACGCTCTAATTCAACAGAGCCTCAGTTTAAGGACACTGCATGTCAAACCAATGGTGTGAGAACAACAGGGACACAGACCACGCAGACGATCAGCGTCGGCTTGCAGACGGAAACCCTGCGCAGTATCACCAGCAGTCCACACAAGTGTCTGACACCAAAGGGGGGGTCCACGCCTGTCTCTTCACCATCCAGAAGCCTAAGAAGCAGGCAAGTGACCCCCGTCATTGAAAAGGTCCAGGCTAAGTTTGAACGCACATGCTGCTCCCCCAAATATGGCTCTCCAAAGCTGCAAAGAAAAGTCCTTCCCAAATCAGACCAGCCGAATAACCGGACTTTGCCTGGCACACCTCAGAAAGGATTCAGCGAGTCCGCTTGGGCTAGATCAACTACCACACGGGAGAGTCCTGTCCACACCACGATCAACGATGGCCTCTCCAGTTTGTTCAACATTATTGACCATAGCCCCATCTTTCATGAGACCTTCCAAAAATGCCCCAGGTCTAGCAGCCGGTCCAGGTCAGCAGAACCCAGACCAGAACTGGGCCCAGTGCAGGAGCCGTGTACAAATGCCCGTGGCAGATCACCCAGTCCTCTCCGGTTGGGGACAGAGACACAAAAGGAAGAAGGGACTGAGGTGACAAGTATCAGGCAGGATTTATCTGCTCCTCCAGGGTACACGCTTACAGAAAATGCTGCCAGGATCTTGAATAAGAAACTTTTGGAGCATGCCTTAAAGGAAGAGAGAAGGCTACCTTCACACAGCCCACCAAATCTTAGCAATGACAACAGCACAGGAGAAATTGTCAAAGTAGATCCAGGGTCCATAGAGGTAATGAGTTTGTTTGTTTTTCCTCCTATAGCTAAATGCACTCTTCTTTGAACAAATGCATTATGAGATCTCTTGCAGTCCTGGTTAGTATTGCAATGAATATCCTAGTCCTGTCAGGGTACCACCAGTGAGTCCCAGTCATGAAACTATTGGATTAGCCACTGAAGAACTCATTAAAGAATTGAGTTTCTAACCTAACAGCTTATCAGGCTTGAAAGCATCAGAAGAGCTTTATCCATTACAGGATAAAGATGCCTTTACAAGATAAAGATGGTTCTCCCCTGTACGGCTGGGATATGAGTTTTCTGTCCCAAAATACCTCCCATTTTACAGGTTCTCTAGGGACTCTAGGTTTGAGTAGATTTCTCTTTTATGCTGGATGGAAGGGTAGACTTCTCCTCCTACACAGGAATGGGTGTTAGCAAGTTTGTGTGAAAAATAGTCTCTACAATACCCTGAACCAAAACTTCAGGGCCTTCAGCATACCTTTTCTGGATGTATCTGACCAAGTTTGGCTCGGGTCTGTGAACGTGATTAAATGGCATGACATTTGGTACCGACTGTTGCTGCCTCATAAACATGAGAAAAATGAAAAAAAAATCGACAAGAACATACCTAATTAGTGGTTAAGAACTCTTTATTGGTATTTTAATGTCAACAGCGTAATAGTCATCATGTGTCTCAGCAAGTATGCCCGGGTATTGGGGGTCAGAGTCCCAGGTACAGTAATGTGCTAGAGCAATCAACAAAAAAGAGGGGGAAATGATGGACAAAAGCTTTCAGTTACCAGTGTCTAAGCCTCCTGTTTCTGGTGAACCTTTGTACCCCTAAGCCTGTTGGCCTGAGGAGGCCTGAAGAAGCTGAATTATGCCCAGATCTTACCAGTGCTTTTCTGGTGCAGCACTGAAATGGCCTGTGCCCTCCTGGTCAGCGATAGCCCCCAGGGCAGGGGCAGGAGCCCATCATCCTCTCTGCCCCCTGCAGCCCCTTGAGCATTCTGGTGTTTTTGTTGGGCCACAGCCACAGGGCAACAGCTCCTCCTTGACCCTTGCGTGCACCGGACATCCCACCTCGGCCTCGCTGGGCTCACCTCTACCACTCCTGCCTCAGATAGCCTCAAGGGAAGGTTCAAACCCCATTTTCTAACTCAACATTTGGCTTGAAGGATTTGTGGGTACCCAGGCGCTGAGACTTTTGATCTGTAGTTTGCCTTGCACTAGTGGGTGCTTTTCCATGGGCAGTGGGTTCCTCGTTTGCAGGTACTGCTCAGAGGACGTGATTTTTTTTGCCTAACAGAGGATCTAAAGCTGAGGATATATTCCCTATATGCAGTTTAAACAGATATAAATAAGAAAGTTTGTACATATAAAAAAAAAAAACCACATGCACATTATAATTAACAGCAAATAAAAGTGGGCTTTGTGCACAAACCTCAGAGTGAATAAAAGTAGAAAGCAGTCTCATTTATGTGACTATCTGAATTTTGTCCTTGGTTTGAAATACTGGGAATGCACTACTGGTCCTTATTAGAAGGTGTGTTGAACTCTTACAGGTTCAACTCAGCTTTGCCTTCAAGGCATCCCTGGAAGCTCTTGATTTCCTCCTGCAGCTTTTAAATGTCTGGGCAGATTTCAAGTATAAATAAATGGGTGTCATCCCATGACATCAGAAACTGCTGTTGGCAAAACACAGCTGGTGTCAGTACCTGAGTTTTATGTACAGAGAGATTTGGGTCAATGCTGTTTAGCAAAAACTCATTGACCATCAACCTGGTAGAAAATTGCTCCTTTTTGTGAATTCTCAGTATCTTTTGCCTTTTCTTTTTTGAGTTCCCAGCCTCAGAGCTGAGGCTTGGTTTTCCTTGCAACTCTTACTCAGTCGCTCTAACCATTGTCTAGATGCACAGGTTATTATGAACTTTGGATGGTCTTGTCATTTCTCAGGAATGTGCATTGAAGAGGAAGGCGGTGGGTGTACACAAAGAATTTAACTTTTCCTAGGTGAGGTGGTGCTAAGATGTACTTAAATGGAGCATGGGTTTGCTGCTGAAAACAAAACCACAAATAAATTTAGACTCTGGAGATGTCTTGGCCTATTTATGGACTACACTAACCACACAAATTACACTTTGTACAAATTCCACTTTGCACTTTTTGTACAAAGCCAAACAGAGGAGTTCAGTGAATGATGACCTTGGAGGAGGCAGGCTGTGCTTGGGGCAGTGTCATGTCAGCACTGCCCCTGCCACCCTCCTGTAGATCCCTGCTCTGCTTCCCCGTCTCCTGATGGTTTCTGGCCAAGATAAGTGACCTTCTTACCACCAAATGCCTTCTTGTTTCTGCAGGTGTGGCATGGTATATTAATGACTTTTAGACTTGCACGGAGCACCTGTTGGTGGCTTTCCTTTAATTTGAGCTTCCGAGTAGTTTAATTATATAATTTCCTTTTATAGTCCTGCTGCAAATATGAAATACATTTCATACATACATTTAAATATTTACATACATATGTATGTGTGCATGAGTGTATATGCATACAGAATAGTAATAACTTTGTATTTTCTAACTTGCCCAGAGCTGCTTACAAGCAAATTCATATTCACCCAGTGCAGCCTACTAGCGTCTTATCGTCCTAATTCAGTAAACCATTGTCTTACTTGCGTATCATGGGATTTAGAAATATTACTATTAAAAATGCAGATTAGCATTACCTAACTAACAACGTACGTGTTGTGTGAACATTTTAATTCCATGACTAGCAAGGGTGGAAATCACAGAGGTTACACAACAGTCCTGTTGTGGGGGTTGGACTCATTTCTGGAGGCAGCACTGTGAAAAGACCATCCAAAGACCCACAGAGGAGAGGGCGGCTGCTGCATCCTCCGCTTCCTGGGGCAGAGAAATTGCCACACACTTGCCACTGAGCCATTCAGCATGGGGGGGGGGGGAATGCTGAAAAGAAGGGAAGGAGTTGACAGAGTTAAAGGGTTTTTGCTTTAGTTTGAGTCTCCCATCCAGGTTCACTGTTAAAGAGGAGCAAGGGAGAGGGGTGAGGCGTAGGTCTTTCATGAAACCTGAGCAACGTAAGCATAAGCAACAAACACAAAGTATTGGTCGCTTTTTCGCTTGTTAAAGATTTCCTAAGCATAAATTCTCTTTTGAAATCAAACAAAGCAAAAAAATACAACTTATCCCTCTTTCATAGTAATGTGGTTTTTCCCTAGCCTTAATCAAGGTTGGCAAAGGATAACAGATGTCTTTCTCTGCTGAGTGGAAATGTTTGGTTTGTTTAATGCTATGTCCACTTCTGAGACTGTGTTAGGGTTGTAAGAGGTTGGTTGATTTGCTTCCTTCCTTTCTAAATCCTTTTCTGCTGATGATTTATCTTTTATTTTTGATTATTAGTTTCCCTGTGATAACAGCGGTAACATGATCTGAGTGGGTAGTAACATCTGGAGACTCCTTCCTTGCTGACATGAAACCTTCACTTTAAAAAAATATTCGATTAAAACAGTTCTTTCCAACCTACTTGCTTTCTTTTTCTTTTCTGTCTGTTCTGTCCAGAACCAAACTGTCTTATTAACTGCCCCCTGGGGACTCTAACCCTGCCTGCCTCACTGCTGTAAGTCCTTTCTACCTTGTTTCCAGAGCTTTCCGAAAGCTATCATTTTTGAACGTCTGGGTTTAACAAAGGCAAGTAAATGACCACAGCTCCGGAGGTATCAGCGCGCACCCAGCATCACTGTGGGGTCCTTCGCAGGCAGCGGTCAGGCAGTGCCCAGGACAGGAGACCATCTGCCATCTCCTGCGGCAGCACAGGCTATGAAGAGGTCACGCTTAAGTCAAAATTTGCGCTGTTGGGATTTTTGTTAAACTTTAAAAAATTAGCAGATTTTAAGACCAATATAAAGGTATGCAAGAATGTTGGGAAGGGATTCAGATTTGTAACAAACTTTTTTTTTTTTTTTTTTTTACAAATGCACAGCACTGCGCAGGGCTTCTGGCTGCCCTGGGGTGCACTCCCCCCAGCCATGGCTACAGCAGTGGGTGGAGAGGGCTGGGAAGGGGGCTGCAGCACCAGCCCATGGCCAACGGTCACCTTATTAAGCTGTTCCCACGCCAGTTTGGGCCAGTGTCTGGGAGAAGCTGTGCAGACATAAGCCGTGACCATCCACTCCAGATCAGAGCCAGAAAAGTGCTTGATTTATTTATTTATTAATATAGGCATAGCCACAGTGGCTGACAGCCTGGTTTAGCAAATGGCTACAAACTAAAGCTGAAATCATCTTCCCCATTTTCAGTGTCCAGGCTAAGAAGTGCTGCCTGTCCATCCACACCCGCAAGCAACCAACAAACTAAACTACCCACAGGATATTAATTTTTTTTAAAAGCCTTTCTAGCTATGACAGCTACATGTGGTAGGTGAGGAGGGGCTTTCACAAACCGTTGCAGACAGTTTCCTTGTCATGGGATTTCCTTAGCGCACGCCGAGGAAGCCGCGCTGCGGGTGGGAGTGACTGACTCAGCAGCCAGCACGTTATAAGATTACGCTGCCAGTCGGTTGTTGGCCCTGGAGCAACATCCATCACCAGCACAGCCTTGCATTGTGCTGGGCATGTGTACAGCACAGATAAGACGAGCTTAACCCTGCTGTTCAGTAAAAGCTGACCAACATCTGCGGGCGTGCTGGAGAGGGGCTTTCGAAAGGGGAGGCATCAATGGAAATAAATTTCGTTATCGCCATGCTAACTCTCCTCTAGTGCTATGAAACTAGGCTAAAGCAGCCAGAAGCAAGCAGCACTATAGAGATACCATTTTAAGCAGCACTACAGAGATATCATTTTAAGCCACTGTTTAGAAAGAGGTTAAGACAAAACCCACAAATCTCATAGCCTCAATTCACCATGTTGCACTGCCTGCGAGGTTTGCTGCACATATGGATTTCTCTTAATAAATCTGAGTCTAGTGGCAGCTTTCACAGACCATATGTTGCCCCAGTCACAATGGGATAAGGTGAGGTAAGGACACAGAGTCAACCTTCTGGTTAGCAACGATTTATATTTTAGCGAGGTTTGTTGTGAAGTTTAGGATGCAGAGGTGGGGTGGGAGGTGAGGATGCAGACCGAGGCTCTGCAGCCCCCCTGACCAGCTTCTGCCATAGCTCGCTGTCCTTGCTCTCTGCAAGGGCCCAGGGCAGATGCGCACGGCTCTGGCTTGGGCGGTGATGTGCAGCTGTAGAGCACCCTGCTGGCTGCGTATTGCCCAGAGGCACTGAGGTTTGCCCTTCGCGGAGGCTGCCCCAAGTCTGACGATGCACACACCTACACAAGCTCCATTTCCCGCACCTCAGCTCTGTGCCTTCAAAATTGACCTTTCTGTCATGTAACATTCATCTTTGGTCTTCCCACTGCAATGGGGAGGTTCAACGGCATATCACCTTGTTTGTTCACTGCCAATCACATCATGTTACCTTCTCCAGTATCCTCCATCCCTAGCCACGTTTCTCCTTCTCTGCATGAAACAGTGTGCTGCATCTTTCCCTTCCTACTGTATCGTACTGCTGCTGTGGTTCCCCTGTGCCTTACCATGCCAGAGCTTTTCCTTTGCATTGTATTGTTTCCAGTCTCTCCATTTATCACCAGTTTGCATTCTGACTTTGAGACTGGGTTTTATTGAACTCTCCTGTCCTTGCCAGTGACTGCTCCTCAGTGTACATATTTCTATAGGTTGACAAACTCCTCTGATTTGCTTTTATAAATTACAAAGTATGTGGCAAAATTCAGAAGCTTGGCTTCGGCACTGCAAGACAGACTGGCTCCCACAATCTCTCATCTTGATGTAAGGAGCGTTGGGAGCGAGGCGGGAAGCCTAGCTGTGCTAGGAGCAAAGTCATAAATACTAGAGACAATTACCAACTTAGTGCTAGGGTGAAAAATCACAACTGCAGATTGTTTCTAATCACAAAGGCAGGCTAACTAAGCCTGAACAGTGGAAAGTTGGTGGAGGAATAAAATTTCCCTTTTCTTCCGTTCCTGTGAATGTTGTCTTTAACATACAGTACCACTGAGTCCTGTAATTCAGGCTTCAGCAGCTGGCACTAAGAAGTGATGTTCCAGAAGATTAAATCTGTGGGTAAGCCTCATCATTCATCCAGCTGGAGATCATAACTACTCCTGTAGTCATTATTCTGCTGCTAAAAAGTCTTTCCTGCATGCCAGTCTGAACTCTGAAGCAGACAAAAGGAGTCAGTAGTAGATTTTCAACCCACATGCAAATTCCAAACCTGGCCCTTTTATGCCAGGTCAGCGCTTAAGATGAATAGTGGATTTTCCTGAATTATCATGCAAATGCACTTTTCTTTTTCTAGCACAAGGAGAATTAGAAAATGGAAGTTTGTCATCTACTCCAACTCATCCCAGACCTCTGTCTTTCATTCTCTCCTTATGTGTTCCATAAAGCACAGACATATATGCAGATACCTGGAGCCCTCACACAGCCAGATGTTTGCTGCTTGCTTTTGCCCTGCAACGTGACAGATGCTTAGCTTAGTTTGAATCTTTTGTTTCTTAATCCTTTGCACACCCAGACAGCCTCTAATGCAAGTCACTAACCACTGTTTTGCTCTCTTGGCTGCCAAGGAACTACCTTGTTCTGCACTAGCCCCGTCCCTCCAACCCTGCTTCTCCCGGCCAGAGAGACCAGCGAACCGGCGCCCACCGTCGCGATGGGCTTCACATTCCCCTACTGCCTCACAGTCGCAGTCCACCGGAGACCTGACTTCCTCAGAGGAGAGTGGAAGCAAGGAGCCGCCAGCAGAGACACCCAGCCAGGGAGGCGACCGGCCTGACTCCACAAGGGAATAGGGGGGCTGCAACCCGCCTCCACCAGGTCGCCCGCCAGCCGTCTCTGCCACGAAGGAGAGAGGTCCGCTTGGAGAGGTCAAAGAATGTTCTCAGATGCAGCTGCTGAATGTCTGACCTGGGAAACAGAGTTGTTTCTAGGATGAAACAGTTAATGTGCCTGTAATAACTTAATTTTTTTCATAGCTGAGAAAACTATTTTTGTCTCCATCTTTTCTACATACAGTATATTAACAAAAAAAAAACCAACAAAAAAAAGGTTATAATGATATAAAGTAAGATTTAAAATAAAATGTAAATTAAGTTTTAAGGGAATTTGAATACGTGCTCGCGCTCTCTCCAAATACTGACTGCCTTTTGGTTATATTTGCACTGTTATGTTTTCGAATTTGGTTTTGGGTTTTTTGGGTTGGATTTTTTTTTTATTATTATTATTTCATGTAAAACTAGGGTCTTAAGTTAATTTTATTCTATTTTAATGTCAGCGTTACTGGTTTTTAAAAGTAAGGTTCTTAAAGATGCTTCAACTGTCTGAAGCGATACCTTTTAAGTAGTGAAGAAAGCCATTAAGCTCGTTCACTAGGCTTGTATTAATTGAGATGGAGGGAAATACAGGTAAACACAAGGAAAAGTGTAAAAAAAAAAAAAAAGAATGCCTCAGAAAATCTTACGGTGTTAGCTGTAAAATACACCTACAATACTTGACTTGCATGCCTCTGGGTCCTCGCACTTTAGTGCATGTACATACTGCTACTGTACCATCACGTAAATGTGAGTCAAACTGTTTCACTGTAATATTGTTGTGAATTTACCTGTACTGTACTTTTATTGTTGGTATTCTCGCATTGATTATACAAAAGGAGTTTTTAAATTATTGTTAGCAGTTCAACTGGCTATGTACAGCATTTACTGAGAACTTCCTTCGTTTTGGGAAAACCAAAAGGAGATCTCTGGGCATACTAAATTGTAACTGGTCCTGTTTAAGAGTCTGCTGGAGACCATGTGAAGTGGAAATAAACCCCTCAGTATTTACAAGCTGCTCGAGTGCCTTGTGATGTTTTTTTTTATGATGGTACTTCCCAGGTTCATGTAACTGGGGGGAGAAAAGCCCCCAGACTCCTCCTTTATTCATACGGGAAGAAGAATGCTTCTTTACATGAAATAATCATGGCAATGCCAAATATTATTCTATGCTTCACAGAGTCCTGTGAGCACTGGATCAGGCCAAGGGGAAGTTTCTGAATTTCCTCACCGAACTCTGCAAAGCAGCTGCTCACACAGATAGTGGGACCCATCTCCTCAGTTCCTCTGAGGCCGTACGGCTTGTGGCTTTCAGATGTTCATGGGAGTGAAAACCAGCCAGCTAAATGTAATACCAAAAATATAGCATATCCATTGATAATCCAGGCTTAGGTCTCGTCTGCATTACACACGGAGACCAGTAAAACCAGGGCTTTTGTAAAACCGGTGGCTAACACTGAGAAGTAAATGCAGCTGAGAATTCATGTACTTTGAAGATGTTGGAGCCTCTCGATCTGCTTTGCCTGGGACGATCTCTTTGGCCACATGCTTTCTCTGGCAGACCCAGAACTGCTCTGACTAGTTTATCCCATCAGTGAACTGGCTCATTCCCATCCAGTTTCCTTTGCCAAGGCCTCGTGAGCCTTGCTGGCTGAAGAGCACCATCTGGGATGCCTAGAAGCCTTCCTGGTTAGCTCTACCCAGCGACAAGCCCCTCACATCGTGTCCTGATGCGTCATGGCCAGCCTTCAAGGAAGTTTGATTCAGCTGTCAGATGAGATCAAACTCCCTAGCTCCCATGTAACAGCCAGCTGAGGTCTGATTCCTCCCATATCGGTGAGGCCGGTGGCTATTAACCTGGTGTCAGAATGTCCACCTGTGGGTCATCATTATGAAAATTGCCACTTACCAAGACAGGCAGGGACTGAAAAGTGCAGTTGTTTAATGGCTTTCTGGTGCCCCAGCAAAAACAAGGGGTGTCCAGTGCCAGCCCTGAGCAGCAGTAGTCATATCAGTGGTAATTGCCTTCCCCGCTGTCTCAAAGCCTCACTGCTAGCATTTTTTGTGAATGTTAAGCTGACCCCCACCAAGTCTGAATGCTTAAAATTGTCCACGGTGGCCACCTTACTGGCTTGAAAACCTTCTTGCTGTGACACTTTGCAGTATTGTTGTGATAATTTCAGTTTCAGAGTGGAAGGAGGACCAAGTGCAAGAGGTTTTTAGAAGGTCAAAGAGTCACAATGGCTATTGAAGAAGACTTGAGCCACAACTGAAAGATCCTGGTTTGTTTTCAAAATCTCAATTACCGAGAGCAACTTTGCAGAGAAAGGGGGAGGGGCTGCCGCTTCCTTAAAAGCTCTTTCTCCTAGATGAATTAAGTTAAAGTTGCAAATGAACGAGCAATGTTGACTACCAGCAAGGAAAAACGCTGTTCTGTTTCTTATGACAGCTGTAAATTTTTTTTTAATGATCCAGAACAAAATTCAGGTGACTGATTTGTAGCTTTGATACCAGGAAATGGTATTTGCCTTTCAAATCAGGGATACACCAGCCTGCAGAATTAGCTGCTGGCCATCCTGGAATAGGAAGGGCTGTGAGGATAAGCAGCTGTCTGTGGCTTGACAGGTGAAATTATCATGAAATGGCAGGAATTGCTGAGAAAAGGGAGACAGCAAGCAACAGCAAGAAGGAGAAGGTTAAGTGCAAATAAAAAATCTGTGGATGATCTTAAAAAGAATCACATTAATTAAACATAAGCTCCTTTCGAGAAATATCACATTTGGACTGGCTCTTTGGAAACACCAGGGCTTTTATCTTCCAATATTGCTGCTGGTGGGATTGGGGGATTCCCTCCCACCCCTGCATTATTCCAGCATACTCCACCAATTACTTAAATAAATCATAAAATAATTGACAGGTCTGCAGTCCATCTAAGGTTATTTTAAAAACTTCCAAGAGAAAATTAAAAGCCTTTTTTAGAAGGTCTGCAGCTCACTCAGTGTCTGTGGGATATCTGAATTATTGCCTCATGAATAATCAGGGCAGGAGAAGCCTCACGAATTGCCACACAAATTAGTGTAAGGGGATATGAATACGCCTGTCACAGCTTCGCCCGATGAGGTTGAAATAGATAGCTGGATTTCACCCAGAGGTTTGTGGTGCCTGAGATAATGGCCTTGGGATATCACCTGGTCCTGCAACACAGCAGGGAGCAGGAGCAGGACTGTGATCCGTGGCATCCCTCCCAGTTCAGACATCTTTTGGGAGGGTTGCAGTGCCCCAGGTTGTTGGGGTGTCCCTCCTGCCACAACTCTCCATGTGGGCAGCATAAGGGGGAAAGTCACCCCTTTCTCCAGCTTTACTTGGTGCCTCTCTGCAGTCAGCCACCCTCCGACAAGCTGCCCTCCCCTTTACACACCAGGCAGACGTGGATACATTCCACTGGCAATGCTGTACGGCCCCTTAACTCACCTACCCAAGTCCACGCGGAAAGACCCAAAACAGGATAACATAGCAACACCACATCAGAGTTGTGCCTCTGTGGCTGGACAAGGACTGGGCTTGGGCCACCCTTCCCCACCCCCTGCTTTCCCTCACATTCCCTCCGTGCACGCAGAGTACCCCAAGACAAGCATCCTCCCACAGACGCACACTTCCTTCCCTGAGTACCCATCAAGCTCCCACATGCTCTCTTGGGAGGTCCATGTCTCTCGCCTGCTCCCTATTCCCTGTTTTGACTTCCTTTCATGTAAATCACTGCAACCTGCTAGAATATCATTAAGCTGCTGAGTACATATAATTTTCATACGAAATGACAGCTAATGTCTTCAGTCTCCACATAACCCAGGATGCTTTCTAGAGAGGCTTAATGGCTTTAAGCAAAGTCTGCTTCCCTTCCCTGTTCATCATCTTCTTATCCATCTTGCAGGAGTATGAGACATTCTGCCTTCAGGTTTGGGAGCGAGAGATTACTGCCCTGCTATTGATGTCTGTAGCATAAAAAACCAGCATCTATTGCTGAAAACCAGCACTTCTTTTCTAGCAGAGCAGATTTAGGACCTCTCCTCTCATTATCACTCTTTCTTCAGTGTACAAACACCTTCTAGAGGCTAGTATCAGCATCCTCTGAAAAAAAAAATATGTAAGAAAACCCAAGAGCACTTGGTGGTCTGGGCAGGATTTTGCAGGTGAGGGAGGGCTCAAAAGGCTGCTCAGCAAAGCCGCTGCAGCATTTTGTCCTGGAGCTGCTCCCTACGGAGTAACTGTTTGGAGGCAAAGGTGGGGCTGTGGCAACGCAGCACGGACACAAAGCAGCTCTCCAGAAGTCCCTGGTTTGGCAGCCATCAGTTGCAGGTTAGAGCTGCAGGAGGTCAAGAGGCAGGTGGCAGAAAGGCTTTCCTGCTGGGGACAGGGCACCCACATGCCCAGGTTAGTTTTGCCTAGGGTGATGGGCTGAGATTTGGGGAGAGAAGGTCATAGAAAAGAAAAATTATAAAGCAGTGTACTTGGCAGCTTCAAGCAGATGGGTATCTGAATGAGAAGAAAGAGGATAGTTTGGATATTGAGTTTTATATGTCTCTTGATGGCAATAAGCCTGGCCAAGCAATGTAAGCAGATACTGCACTAAAAGGGAAGACTGCTGCTAGGCAAAGCAATGTGAATCCTATTAAATGTCAACAATAGCAAATTTTGGTTTGTCCCTTTAAATCCACACACACACACACACACACACACACATATATATATACATATAATGAATTAGATTTTTTAACCCCTACAGAAAGACCTGAGAATAGGTTTACACAGAAAAACGTCAGGGACCTAGGTACTCTCATCCTCCTCCTGCTTCTCTCTCCAGCTGTGATCCCTCTGGATTAGGCTGCAGAAGAGAGAGATGAGCGCAAAGTGCAAGTGGATAGGCTCACCCCACAGGCATTGCTCAGCAGACACTTCTTTCTCACTGAGTTGGTTGGAACCAACTCGGCTCCAAAATACTAAACCCTGCAGTAACAGGCAACAGGGCACAATTTTAGGGCATTGGAAAAGTTCCCATTTTACATTGGAGAGGAGCAGTCCATATGTTTTAGCTACTAAGAACTGCAGTGTTAAGTGCTTAAGAATTAACAACATGAATCTCTGTCCATGATTCATGTTGTCCAAAACAACATGATTTTCTGTCCAGGGAAAAGGCTTCAGTAACTAAGACATTTTGGGAGCTTTTACCGCAGGTCTTTGACTACCACTTCATTGTGTTTGTCTTTAAAATATGGCCTCAGTTCCTAATGTGGTCTGAGAGAAGATGTGTATTGTGTTGTTCCTCTCTCTATTTTCTGCACACTGCGTTGGCAGGACAGAAAAAAAACCCACTTTGCATATATGAATGAGAGGGAGAACAATAAAGGCCATGATTTTGTCACAACTATTTCCATGACAAAACCAAAGACTTTTGAGACTTAGTACAATGTCACTGTGGCTTGTCACAGAAATCACATCTCAGACAAAAATCAAAGCCCTGGCTTCAAAAATTATCTGTGTTCCCCTCAGTCTGTGACGCCTCTGACAACAACACAGCTTCACTACATACACCTAAAATGCAAGTTAAATGTTTTGTACAGGCATCTCACATGTTTTACAAGTAGGAGTTGATGTGTCATGTTTTAAAAAAGCATATTATGTGCATTTTCTTATAAGGTAGTAGGACCATGGAATAGTTAGGAGGAAAACAGCGATAAGAAGTCAGGAAAGACACAATTACCCCCTGAAAACCAGCACCCTGAACCATGTTTGGTAAATGACAGGCCTGATTCTGACTTCCCAGGGAGCAACCCCAGACCTATGGCTCGGCTGTAGCAAACCCTGAGCTGTGCTACTGCACGGGAGACCACACGGCGTTACAGACCTTGCTCATCTATACCACTGACAGTATCCTTTAAAATCAGTTCACGTTTGACTGACAGGGAAACCCCCAGCTGATGGACCTGTCCTGTGCCACATATTTCCAACAAGCCCTTGAGTCTTCAGCAGGATAAGCTGACCTGCCAAGCAGGGACGGCCTGAAGAATGCAGTGACAGCAATGGAGGCACACTATTCCCTCAATTATACAACCTTTTTCACAGCAAGAGCAGAAGCAAATTTATTCAGAAACTGCAGCACCATGGTGTAACACCACCTCATGTACATGGGTTGCTTTTATGCAGCATATAATTAGTGCACCTTCCGAGCACAGAGCTAAATAATTCAGTAGAAACATTTCCCTGCTGGGAAGAACCTTCTTCAGCTCTTGGCTGGCAGGTCTGGGTTAGGTTAGACCAGCAGCTCTCCAGTTTCACATCAACCCTTCCCAAAGAACTGGGAGAACACCCATTCACCGTGGACCCTGTCCCACAAGCACTGCTCAGCCACCACCAGCTCCCAGATCCAGAACTGGTTTATTCAGCCAGTCCCACTACCAGGGTTTCTGGTTTCTCCCAGTAGAGTGAGTTACCCTGAAGTCACCCCAACACCAATGCAGAAGATCCCTCTGGTGCTGGTTCTTCAGGTTAGGCAAAGGCAGCTCCAAAACCCAAACGGAGCCAGGATGGGGAACAGAGTAAGGAACTAGCCCACTGTTACCTGAGGCCACTCCTGACCTGAATGGAAAAAAAAATAATAAACACCACCTACACCAAAATTAAATTATCATTTGAGCTACTTAGCAAGTTACCTAAATTTACCATGACCTACATACCAGAACACACTGGATATGTGGAAACACTTTGTTCTGTGGGAGTCAGGTCACTCAGTAAAATCTAGTTAAAAATTCCACACACACAGTTTCCTGAAGCCTCCATTGGTCTTACAGCAGAGGATGGCCAATCTGAAGAAACAGTGAGTTGTTTTTAACCTTGACACTGATTAGGTCAGGCTTGCAATGATTTTAGTTTCTTGTCAGGGTAGCAGACAGACAGTGCTGGCAGATGAACTGATTAGGCTTGCTGCATATTGCAGTGCAGACACAATAATTACAGCCTAGAAACAATCGTTTAAACAGAAAATAATGCATTACATGCAGAAAGTTCATTGCCAGCTGCCTAGAGGCAGCACCTCCACAGCTACTATGCACAAATAAAACACATTAGGCAGCACATCAGGCATTAAATCTTTCTAAAAGTACATCAGCTAAAGAGCAATCACTTATAAACAGCTAATATAGTCCGAGAAGATAACATGATTAAATGAATATATTGAAAACAGTTCCTAAAGAAATACAAAGATGCATCTATCTATCTATCTATCTATCTATCTATCTATCTATCTTTAATACAGAAAGTCTATTTTATCTCTTTACATCTAGTTATGTATATGTATATATACAGGGGTAATACCAGACCCCTAATAACAGATACCTTGCATGGTCTATAAAATGGCCTTTTACAAAACAGGGTGAAGGAGATGTCCTTCAGAGCAGCACTGAAGCCAACCAGCCAGACTTTTCCACATCTCGTAGCACCATTGTCCTCCTGTATCAGCATCACTCAAGTCGTAACCACACACTGCTGCAAAGCTGGCCTTTGGAAATAAAAGTGCTGAGTCAGCACATAGTATTTGTTCTGCTGTTTTAAACAGTATTTGTGTTTAAAAGCTCAGCTCCGATTAAGAAGATAAATACAATACAGAGCTTCAAAGATAAGTTAAATGGACAGTGAAGATTGGCCTTTAATCTACTTAGGAAGTCTTTGTGATTGAAATCTAGCATTTTTTTCTGTGCTAATGAAGAACTAAGCAAGATGGCGACTGAAGAAATGTCTGGGGAATAGCATGTGAGTGGTGGCCAGTTTTGTTGTCACTTTTCTAAATCACCTATGCAGACAAATTCTGATTTCTTTTCCAGATCAGTGTGATCAGATGAAGCATACAGACACTATCAAAAGATGCGTACACTGGCTTTCAACCTCCATCACAACACGTTTCCTTTTTCCAGCAGGCATCTGAGTGTGCTGCCACATATGTAAACCTTATTTTAATGCATGTTTTATGCAAATAAGCCTTTGCTTTAGGGAGCAGCAGGCCACGAGCTGGCACATACATCAAACAGCATGCAAATCTTTCCCCACCAAAGACATGGTTTATAGTGTGCCACCAGATTTTAAAAATGTAAAACATCTGTCAAATACTGTACAGCTATGGCATGATGGCTGTTAAAAACAGCCTCATACTGCATTAACAGAGCATATGTTTTGCAAAACCTTCTCTGAGACACCTATAACCTCAGCGGTATATTCAAAAGCTGTAAGAAACAGCAATTAGTCCTCCCGATGCTTTACACTGGATTAGAAAGCAAAGGAAGCAGGCATGGATCTCTGTTTAAACCAAGTAAACCAGAGTTTAGTTTACTGACTGGACTTGCTGGAAATTGGCTTGAGTAGCAAGATAAAAATAATATTAAAAAGGTACTAGTGTTCATTGGGAGATTTTGAAACGCTGAAGGGCAACCCGGTTGAAGCAACTGCATTGCACAGGGAGGTAACACTTGAGGTAGGGCTGCCCTCAGTTAACCTGGTATTTCCCAAAAGAGAAATGGAAATGAAACATTCTGTCCAAACAAAATCAAAGAGGCTTTGTGTGCTCACCCACTCTGCAAATGTGGCTGTAAGAAACAGACACCTAAAAATATTTTTCCCTCTTCTGTGCAGTCCCACCACACTTACCACTTCAATATTTGAACACTAACATCCCATGTGAAATAGCCAGTGTGACTAACATCTGTCCCATAATTTATTTGCTCGTCCTCTCCCTTGGGAAAGATCCATGTGTGGTAGAGACTGTTTTTATTATGTTTACACACAAAAAACCACCTAATTACACAAGCACACACATGTCCATGTAAGTTTGTTGGAGAGGGCAAGATGAAAGCAAAGGTGTCCCATACCTAGGGCAGGGAGTGCGGAGGTTTGTGCTGTGGGAATAGGGGGGCCAGGGCTAGAAGGGTCCCCAAAAGGTGCTGCCCAGACACACCTCACCGTTCTCCTGAATAAAGCATAGTTGTGCTGCGTAGGTGTTTCCTTTTGCCATAGCACTGCTGTATATATATCTTATAGCAGCATAAATACATGTATATAGAAGTGCTGTATTTTACCAGGAACTTGTTTATATTAGTGGCAGAATCTCTGTGCAATACTCTTGTGCTGGAATGACCTGTGAAGGCAGCAGCTATTTTCTTAGTATAGGAAGAAACTGTGGTGCTAATTGAATTTGAGCAAGTAGAGACAAGAGAAAGGCATTTCTTTGTCTCTGTTCCTGGCAGTGAGAGAAAAAGATTTACAAGGAGTTTTTTGGAATTTGGCCTCTTTGAATAGGGAAACCCCACAGCCATTCAGAAATACATTAATGCGGTAGTGATGCTATGCAAGAAAAGATCCACTTCCAATTATTTTCATAATGCAGGCTGGATGCCCTTTAGTTGGCTGGGTCCTATGACCGAGGACAGGAGTGCTTTTCACTATTTTTCTATAGGCGTGTGCTCTCTGTGAAGATATATTTGCATTGTTTTTTAACTTGGATGGGAAATCCAACAGTGGTAAAGTTAGTAATCCAGAGGGCTCGGCAGATTTGAGCAGGCAGCATCACAGCAAGACTGACAGCTAACATAAGAAACTACAACTGCTCATCCAATTCCCAGGAAACAAGATTAAGGATGCAAGCAGCCAGCGGCCAGCGGGACTGTGTCTGACTTTCAGCCTCTTTTCTAAGGACCTGTCTGAACTGTGACACTGTTTTCCCTGTTCAGATCTTACACAAACCCAGACAATGCTTATACAGCCATTTGCTTCTTGGGAACATATGGCAGTTTGCTTTCTCTCCTGTGATGGTTGCTGTTTTGCCAGCTGGGAAACTGAGGCATTTAGAAGTTAAATGATGTATTTAGTGAGATGCAGCAGCGCTTGGAAAACACCCTGTTCCTGCTCCTTCCTCGGCTATGTTGGGTTTGCCAGGCTGCCTTTGCACTTCCAGTGGATCAATGGCAAGGTTTAATAAAAGCTTCCAGATCCTATGAATTTTTCTGTGAAATAAGAAGGGGCCATCAGGCTAAAGAAGACAAGCCTGCAAAAGGAGAGCATCCCTCCAGTGTTCAAGAGCAGGTCTTTTAGTATTCCCAAGCATTTAAGTTAATAAGTACTTTAAGAACATTACTAAGCCATGCCTTATACTGCCTAAAGCTTCAACAATAAGAGCAGACAAGGGATTACAGCCACCGGCATGAGCTCCAGCCACCGAAGGGGAACTGTAGCCCTGGACTGGATTCCCCTGGGCTGGGAATTGACCCTCCTGGTCAAGACAAAACTGCCCAAATAGAGACCAGCTCTGGTGCTATTGGGCACCCTCCATGAAGAGGGCGGCTCTGGCTGCAAGGATCCTGGCCATGGGCTTCCCACCGCTGCCTCACTGCCTGGTCGGCACACAAGGGAGAGCGGAGCACAGTGAGCAGGGCAGCTGGAGTGCATGTGTTCACAGATCTGCCTGCATTTATGTTTCCTGCTTTTTCCAAGAATGACAGCACAAAATAACAGTATCCTAAATGCCGTGTTTCAGCTGATCTCCAACTCGGTGGTGTGAAATGTGCATGTGCCTTAGCTGCTAGTGTGGAAGACACCTTTCAGTTCAAGCCAGCATCTTTGAGAATTCCCTGGGAGTTGCAGATGATACTGTCATATACAGGGATTTAAACACAAATAAGAGCTGGCCTCAGTGGTGAATGAGGCACTTGGATACTTATGAAAACATGTTGCTTGCAGGCATGTCACAGACTGGTAGTGACATCAGTCTCAAAGGTGGTGCTGGCAGCCTGCCATTGCCCAGCACAATTAAAGGCCAGCTTGGCAAGCAGCAGGGACATTGTGTGGAGCTGTTTGTACAGCAAGTATGGTGCTGCAGATTGGGAAAATGAAATCTAGTACCGCCTCAATCCATTTCCTTATGCCTCCTACACTGAGGGTGAGACTAGGCCTGGGTTTAAAACAAAAAGAAGGAAGAAAACAGAAAGGTCAGTTGTGTTTAATGCCACATTCAGCTCTGTGGACAGCACCAAGTTTTGGTCTGTGCCTGCTTGTCTGCGCCCAAAAGCTGTCCATACGTTCTTCTGTGATGGGAACCAGTATAGGAAAGCAGCTGGGACAGGCTTGTACTGTGGTGCTGAAAGAGACCCCAGACTCTGCAGAGCACTCTTTCTTCCTGGTCTCATCATTACTCAGCTCACCTGGGCCTGGCACAGAAAAGGAGGACTCATGTCATGCCTGTTGTCTGCTGAACGCTGTGACATTGCTCCAGTGTCAATTGTCTGGGCACTGGATTCCTCTAAAGGGAAATGGTGGCAAAACCATTCCTGGAAATCCAGTGCTGTTCTAGAAAATGAGGAAGTTTGTTGTAGCAATATCAAAGCAGCAAATGATTTCCTCACATATTCTCAACAAGGTCAGGTTTCAAAGTCAGGGCACAAATTCAATTTTAAAAGACAAAGCTTTCCAAATAATCCTGGTATGTTCATGACCTAGCAGCTATACTGTTGCAACCATATTCTGCTTTAGCATCAACAACAGGAGCCCGCATTCTGCCTTGAAAGTTGAGGAGGGCAGAAAGGACATGGGTTTAGAGCATTGTTCATTATTATATCTAATTTTGCTCAGTTTATTAATAATAGATTTCTTGCCAGTCCTCTCAAATGTCACCCTCATGTTTCTTCATAATTCTTCACTGAAGTTTTAAACATCCAAATTATAGATAGAAACCAAGGCAGACAGGCAGTGTTATGGATTGCCTCTTCCTCTGTGATTCAGTAACTTTGGCCAGCTGCACTGCTGGGGCTCCAGGGGTACTGGTAATTCTGTAATTTCTTCACAGAAGTAGGTTTCTCTTTCTTCCTTGGTCTTGGGCCCCGATTCTCCATTCCACGTGTACTTAAAGGACCCAAGAGATTTCACAAGAAAGGGGATATGGGATCAGGTCCTGGCAGTTTGCAGAGGATAAAGAAATCTGTTCCCGCTGGGTCCCCAGCTGGCAGCATTTTCAGCAGCTCTCCGGCTCTCACAGCAAATCGGTGGCTGCACCGAAGCCTGGAAGCAGAACCCACTCCCTGCTTGCCACCAGCAACAGTGCAAGGACAGGACGCAAAGCTGCTCAGGGGTGAAGAACAGCAAGCACTTCACGGTGCTGTTGGGATTTGCATCCAGACTACTCATCAAAGGTATCATACTCCATTTCACATTACATTTGAAAAGAATAAAGATTATATAAGCTTGGCTAAGTGTCCAGATAAAAAAGAAACTTAACCTTCCTACGTGTGGGTGCATCTGAAGCCTGTAGCCTAACTGGCATTATGTGATAAAGGCAAGCGGCACAGGGAGGGGAATGGAGTGGTGGAGGACTACCGTTGCCTTCACAGACTGCGCTGACAGCTGACGAAGATGAGAGCCGAGCAGATCACCTTTATCTGCACCCATTCCTCTTCCCAGATGCCATCCTCTGTCCAGCCACGGGTGCGATCTACTCTCACATGCTGGCAGAAGATCCAACACTTTCATTGTAAGCAGTTTCTTATTTCCAGCCAAAGTTTCAGCTGTTGCTCTAGTTCTAGGAAAACCTACAGCAGCACCCTAAACCCTGGGTCCTACCCTTTATGCTAAGCTAGGGCAAGGAGGGACCCAATATTAACTGTCATTGTACCCTTACACCAGTAACACAAAGACCCAGTGTGAGGGACAGACCTGACATTTTCGGAGTCCACACTGAACAC
>JAVJGJ010000037.1:59646685-59658197 GCA_035590215.1 Microhierax caerulescens
GGAGTCCACACTGAACACTAGGATTTCATTTAAACTTATCCTTAAATCTGTCATAAACCCAGGCCAGAAAGTTGAGTTTCTGTACCATCAAAATCAAATGTTCATCTGCACCTCATTCTTTACCAGAACACAAATGTTTCAGCTCCAGACCAAGACCCTGGCTTATGCCAGACACTTCTACTGATTTTAAAACTTTGGCAAACAAATATATTACAAGGTTTAATGCTGGTGACCTCTGAAACTGTTTACATTTATGTAAAAAGCCCATGGGCAAAATTATTCGCAGAAAACTCTGCTAGTTCCACTGAGAATCACCAAGGTGACCCAGCCCAGACACTTCAACTCGGTACCATCTCTGTGCTCCCTCCGCACAGGGGAAATGAAGGCACAGGGACCAGGGCACTGCCAGCCACCTCTGCGGGAACGCCCTTACAGACTGAGGAGCTCCCCAAGGGTCTCTTCTCTTCCACTCCTTTTCAAAATGTACCCAGAGGTTACAATTCTTCTCCTTATTTTCATCACGTTTAAAGTGATAGATTTTGATGAGAGGTATTTCAGAGTCAGAGATAAATTTTTCTGACTTGTAAAGCTTTTTGTTCCAGGAACCGTCTCCTAGGCTGTTCACTGGCTAGCAGCCTTGCGTTATTTCAGCCATTTTATACTAAAGTTAACAATACAAGTAAAGATAATGATAAAGAGATACGATACTTTTTTTCTAGGGTTCCACCATTAGCCCAATAAATATTTGATGCCTTGGCGATGGAAGGTATTCTGTCAGGGACACAATTTTCCTTTTTTTTTTATAGTAAAAAGGGTGATGAATTTTAACTTCCACTGGAAAAAATAATCGTTCAAACTGGTTTTGCAGTCAGGGAAAGTCAAGAAAATGCTTTGAAGAGCAATATTGGTTCTAAACCTCTAAAGCAGTGGTAAATAGCAATCCTGGTTTTGCAATCAGCTTTTCCAAGTAAGGATTTTCATGGGCACCCACTCATAATGATCCTTTTATAACACTGTGGTTTCAAAGCAAGAGACACAGGGCAGAATTACAGGGGGAAGTACCGTTAAAAGCAAGAATGCTTTGCTTTTTGTTAACACTTACTAAAAGTCAATACACTACCAGTTTCCTGCTGCAAACAGAAGGGATTTCTTAAATATTGAGATGTCACAGAGGGTCTATGTACTGAGATTATCAAACCCATAAATTAGCATCATATCAAAAATAATACATTTAGCTATCATAGGAGCTTTCTCCTGTGAACCAGAGAGAGGAGAGTGCTTAGTCCCATGGAGGTTAACGTCTGGGAAAGCATTCAACTTACAGAATCTACAAATGACTGGCAGCACACATTAAATTTGTTGTCTTGAATCAATTGAGAGTGGTGTGGGGGATTCCACAAGGAATATTATCCTGTTTGGCCTTAAGCCACTCAATGGAAAATATGCATATTGGAGGTGAAATTGAATTGCATAGACTTGTCTTCTAAATATTCACCATATGCTCTCATAAAAGTAAGTGCCAGCTCCATCTATAAAAATGAATTGTTTATTGTGTAGCTGTTTTCTTTAGGCTTTGCTTCAAATCCTTAGTACACAACATGAGATCTGTAAACATTTCAGTCATATGTGAGAAGTTAAATAAGCTTATTCCAAATTTTTAGAAAGGAAGCATTGACAGCCTGAATGTCTGTTTACACAATGATAGCTCCGCTTTATATAATTGCAATCATACTCCAGTGCCTCAGCTTATCTCTTTCCATCCTAAAACAATTTGTGCTGTCTCAACTATTGTAGAAAAGGTAGGTACCATGCCAGAAGGGGCCCCATCTCAGTCATCATTAATAAACTTGTAACACAGAAAAGTAACACAACACATTCTTTAGTTAATAACATCTTGTGCGGTCTACGGAAAGCTGGCAAAACCAGCTGAGAATTAGAACTGTACAGAATATATGTACAACAATTATCTAGTAAAATAATAGGAATGTTTTAGTAGCTCCAGCTGGGCTGAATAGCAACACAAGAAAACAACTATAATGACCTTGACACCTTGGCTATACGAAGCTAAAAGATGCTGTGGGGCCTCTGTGTGAGAGACATCAAAGAAGCTAGGAAGTGTTTCTGCTGTGAATGGGCTTGGATTATATTTAATACTGATTTCACTTGTTACCTGGTCTCCAGATCCTGTTAAATAAGTTTTGCTTTGTTTCCAAAGGAAGCCTAGGTGAGGTGAGAGATGCACGAGGAAGAAACTCGGGGGGACATGACAGTGCAGTGCCTTCCCGAAGCAGCCACCCAGAGGGCTGCAATACGCCCAGGCAGAGGCGAGGAACTGGCATCCCAGGACACGGGCCAGGATGGCAGAGGCTGGACAGAAAAGAAGTGGGGGTGGTGTGCTGCCGGGTAAGAGGTATTAATGTGAACAAGCAGGTACCACAGCCATTCTTGCAAGTAACAGCTGGCAGATACTTTACAGCTCTGTGCAAAATCCCAGAATGGCAAAACTTTCCCTTCTGAAGCACTGCTAAAAGGCATCTCTAAATACTGGTGAGACATTGAATCCAAAATATTTGCTCTGGTGAAAATGAAAGGCAAATTTGTCCATCAGATGCCAAACCACTGGGTATGAGATCTGCAGTCTCTGAGCCATCTTAATGCAAAGAGGGTTGGCACTCTCTGAAAACAGCCCTCGCCAGACCCTGCGCGTGGCTTCTTGCAAGTTTTCAGACATGCTTGGGCAAGAGCCATGGCGGGGGGAAGAAACACTGTTCCTTCCCTGCCACTAGCTGCCTTAAATGTAAGTAATAACAACTAAGACCTCACAAGTCCCTCTGCATGAAATCAGTGTAGGGATGCTTTCATACTTTGGGGGAACCTGTTTGTTCATAGGACTTGTAACGAACCTCTCAGCCACCTGACAGCAATATGTTGTACCTCGAGCTTGGCAATTTTTGCTGTTGTGGTGCTGGACCTGTGGTACTGCATGACTTCAGGCATTGTTTTGGGGATGCATTTCTCCTCCAAGACCAATAAGAGTTCATAAATGGTGGAAAGCCGTTTTTAAATACAAGAGGTGTTTTACCCCTCAGAGGGACATTTTGCCTTCTTGCGTGACTGCTCACTCCGCAACCTGTTTGTTCATATTTTTCTTCTCTAGTTCACAACATCACTGAGAAAGTTCCAGGAAAAACATGAGGATCACTACAAATGATGGTTTGTTGGGAACATTATGTCAAGAAGCAAATATTTGCCTACATTGCTACTGCTTTCTTCAGCGGAGCTCAAGAGTTTCAGGGCATCACGAATTCCTATTTGTTCTTTTCTGTACTGTATTTTTAGATTCCCATGATGAATGCACACAACTACACCAGGACAAACACCCTTCCTCCTCATAATGTATTTTTCATATAAACCCTGAGAGGCTTGAGGCCACATAGCTTGCAAGTAGTGAAGGTGAAGTTCCTTTTTGCAACTCTCAAAAAGAATCACAGCCTTTTTTGGTGTTGGACTGGAGAATAACTGTTGTTACAGTACCCACCTTAAATATCGTTTTGTTCTTTCCTGACATAAAAGTTATTGTTGATGCCATTTTATATGGATAGGATCCACATATTAACTTTTGGCATATTGTTGCTCTAATATGTTTTGCTTGGTAACCTCCTAAGAAAGTAGCCCTCCAGAGCTTACATCTTTAAAATAATTTTTAAGAGAAAATACCAAAACTTTGACTGCCAGTAACATTTTCAATAGGGATGAGATTATTTACTTCAGGACAACTTCAGTCTAGCATTACCTCTTGTTATTGTCTAGGGAAAACATGTCATAATAATACAGACATGAGATCTCTTCAATGGTGTCCACATCATATAGGGAATTCATAACTTACCAAAGACCTAAAAAAAAAGTCCTGAAGTGAAAATAGCTATATTTATATGGTCTATATCCATTTCAAATTACACAGTTCAAGGCTTTTTAAGAACAAGAGGAAAAGAGGCCCCAGCTCACCAGGCACATATCAACTGTGTGCAGCTGTTAATTAACGATGTCTGGACTCCTGCCTTGCAGTTCAGGATTTCAGAGTTACTCAGGAGCTTTTTTATTATTATTGATTGATTACACCTGCACCATCCACCAAGATTTTCCTGCAAAGTCTTTCCCAGGACGTTTTTTTTAATAGCTTCCTCCTGACAGCTTTGGTGCAGAAGTTGGTGCTTTTTATGGAATTTATAGACCTTCCTAATGTCCTCTTTTCAACAGACAGGCAGCGAGAACCAAAGAAAATGATGCCATACATCCAGAAGAGGTGAGCACGTGGTATATATGTAGAAGGTAGACACAGTATGTTTGTAAATCCTGCTTCTCAAGAAGGCTATCATGCTTTCTCTGCCATACTGTCTTCTGGCCCAGGAATTTGCACGAGGAAACCTGCCACTGCCCAATTTCCACTTCTGGCCTCTCTCTTCTTATTCTTTTCTCAAGACACATCACAAAAAGTAAGAAGTACCATTCCCTATGGTGCAATTATCAAAGGCTCTGATACAGTGAGTACTTACTGATCAGCTGATATCCTTTTTATTTTCATTGTATGGCTATGAGAACAAGCAGAGAAAACAATAAAAATACAAGTTACATGAATATCAAAGTGCCCTGTGAAAACAACTAAGAAATTCTCTGGAGTGAAGGCTCATGCAGCAAAAAGAAATAAAGAAAGCCAAGAGCACCATTTAGCAAAAACAAAAGTAAAATTTAGGAAGCTGCTGCATGGACCTCAATACATGCTTTTTTCAAACCTTAGCCTGTGTGTTAAGTAGAAGTTTGTCTCCAAAAGGTGCTATGTGGGGTCACTTGTTCACGCAAGTTAGTCATCGTGTTGAGCCCCAAAATAATGTTAAATCAGTCAGATTAAATGGTATCTGCAGAGATGTTGAGACCCACTGACAGCCACAAAGGACAAATGGGTCTTCTGGAAATCATCTCAGTTTACCAACTCCATCATTACCTGCTTACCAAAACTGAGCTGAATATCCAACACTATTGAAAAACAAATGGATCCTGTAAGCTGCCTCAAAGACTGGATAATAAAAATAGCTCTAAAATAGTTGCAATGATAAAATCCATCCTCAGATGGGTTAGCCATGGAAATAGTTGTGAAGATATTTTCATTTTGGATACAGGTTAGGAAGCTCTGATCTTCTGGAGCTGCAAGGGGAGTAAGAAATTATTCATTATTCAATATAGGGTTAGGAGAGCTTGTAGTGATCATGCCAGATGGAGCTCATCTCCTGAGGAAAGTGTTGGGAACTGGATGATGCAGAAATCCTGAGAATTTCAATCCCCTGATTTGTGAAACAGAAGGAAAGGAATGGAGGAAGGATGACTCCAACCCTAGGAGGTACCTTGATGAGCTGCAAAGAGCTGAAATAATGTTTACATTATCTCCTTATTTTCTGCAGAATGAGGACAGGTAGTCTTTATAATTTGACCAAGAATGCAAGAGTGATTCAATATGTCACAGTTCTCTCACACAAGATTGAAAATGAAATCTCTGGAACAGGGAGAAGGAAAGATGAGGCAAGAATTGTTGACTGGCACACAGAGCAGAGAGATCACCTCAAAAGACTAGCAAATTTGCACACAGCTGTATTTATTTTCAGTTAAGCCTCATTTTTGTTTCCCTCCATTTTTCTTTGTTGAAAGAGGAAGAAAAAAATCCCCAGCCCTGTAACAGACTGGGGACCTGCTAATTTCTGGAAATATCCCAGGAGGTAAACAGTATGTGGTGAAATGTTCTCGGCAACAGTGCTGCCTGTGTAACAGAAGGTGCATAGGGACTGCTCTAGCAAATTATTCATGGACAATAAATAATGTATAATGTGTCTGAAAGGCTAGAGAAGTGCACCTTTCTGTAATGTACATATTTCTATTCTAGAATGCATTTTTTAGTTTTTTCTCAACATTAGCTCTGTGGGTAACCATGACCTTGCATAATAAGCCTGGGGCTTCTTTTCACACATCATGTGATCCTTCTCCCATCTAATACATGAGCTAAAATAAAATATATTTTCTTCTTGATCCTGTTTTCATTAGGATTTGTTATTAAGTTCATATGTAACCAGGCTGATTTGTTACCTTTATGTCTACATACCTTTTCCAGGGGGTAATATTGTCTCTGATCCAGTTTTCTGTTGGGCTTAGTGGTAGTAATAGTATTTACAATGTTGGTTATAGAGCAGGTTCTGTAGCAGTAAGTACTGCATCAGCCTCCTGTAAAATATGTTCTCCATCCTTGGGAGCTGATAAACTAGGTTATGATAAGTTGCAGCTGGCTGATGAGGTAACAAGTGAGCAAGATATCATGTCCTAATTAAAGGAGTTGGCTTGCTTTCCACTTGGCTGCTATAGTAAAGGGAGTTACTTGGAAAGCTGCTTGTCTTCCTACCTCATGTCTGAATAATGTTTATTAATCATCACTGATTTCTTGGTGTACTTCTCCCCTGTGAGAAACAGAGGAGGACCTTTCTTTTTCCACTTTACCATGTGGTTTGCAGCCTAGATGACTCAGGGTAAGCTGTGCTGTTTCTTTTCCTTTCATTTCAGGTGATGTGTTTACCACACTCTGGACAGGTCTGGAGAAAGCCTGACCTTCCTCATTAACTACTTAGAAACAAGCTAGACTCAACTAATGGGGACTTCTGCCTATGATTCCCAGGAGCTATTTCACTTGTAAGATCTCTTGAGCAAAAGCAGTTAGGAAATGTGGTAATCCAGTTCATACGCTCTTACAAAGGGACAAGCAAATGCACTTTGAAGACATAACTGTCCTGTAAAGGTTTGTTTCCAGAAGAAAATCTCTGGGGTAGTTCCAATCCAATTTTCCATTTATTTTAGGCTCTTCTACCAGTGGAGGTTTAGATTGGCTATTAGGAGAAATTTCTTCACCTAAGAGGTTGTCAGGCATTGGAACATGCTGCCCAGGGAAGTGGTTAAGTCACCATCCCTGGAGGTATTTAAGACGTGTAGATGTGGTGCTTAGGCACATGGTTTAGTGGTGGACTTGGCAGTGTTAGGTTTACAGCTGGACTCAACAATCTCAAAGGTCTTTTCCAAAATCTGATTCTACGATTGTATGATTCTCAAATACATCCTTTTCAAAGTCAGGATGTATTTTCCTTTTCTTTTTATCTAGTACATCTAGGTAAAGAAGTTGGAGGGGAAAAGTTATACAATTTATATTTTTTTTACTCAACTTTTTGAGTGTCTCCTCGTATAAGAATCTTGGTATCTTGTAAGTTTTGGCACAAATACTTGAACAACGTCTGACTACTCTCTGGAATTAAAATGGTAACCATTAACAGAGCAGATTTATAATTATGAATTCTAAACTACACTTATTCTGAACTTCATAGATGCTAGTGATTCACCTAGTGAAGATGTAGCTGCAATAATATATGAGCAATAGAACTGAAAAAACATAATATGTATTCTCAGTCTGAGAGTTAATCACTTGAATGATCCTATTTAAGCATTAGGTAAGTAGAATTTACAGATAATCCAAGAAATCTTCAATGTAAACAGACTGAAAAGCAAAATTTCTTTAGCAAAAGAAGTGACTTGATTTGATTAAATCATTAATTATTTGTTAATATTGAGTCATCAGGCTGAAGCTGTACACATATGGGGTGCTTTCAGGTTTTCAGATCTGTCTGTTTTGAGTGCTTTAAAAGTCTCATTTCTTGCTGAAGGGCACACATGCAATTAATGAGACTATCATATTCTCATGCTATTATTACAAACTCTGTTTTCCAAATTACTCCCAAATTGACCTACTTTATTCTTCAAACCAATTCCTTAGGAAAGGAAAGAAGTCATTGGCATGACTGGCAAGTACCAAATTTTGTTGAAGGTAAGAACATAGGAATCACTGAAAAGAAAGGTGCTCCTGCATTAGAATGACGAGGTACTCCATGAACTTTGGTGGAACTATGCTAGGAGAGAAAGTTCTCTGGGACAGCTAGAAGAAAAACAATTAGTAGATCATTATACCAAAAAAACTGTCAACTGGAAATCAGGTGGTGATCAGTAAAGATATATTGTGTCATGCTTCTCCTGGGTTAAGAAGATATACTCCTCTCCAAACCCATATAAAAGTTTACAGCTCCCCCATTGTTAGACCTCTGTGGTAGGTTAGTAGGTGGCAAAACTACATTCACAGTCCTCAGAAATGGTTCCATCTAAGTGCATTACAGCAATCTACCCCGAAGACAGCCAAAGCCAGAATTATGACAAAGATCCGATTTGGTCAAGCACAGATATCACTAAGAACAATTTAGTTTCCACCCTATGTCTAAGCAATCACCAAGGACAGACATTCCAGCAAAACTTCTAAACTGCAGAAGACAGTGAGCAAATTTATTTAGTGAAAGGAGCTGAGATAATCTCCCTACTTCCCTGCACCCTCCTCACAGCCAAATCTGTTTCACTTTCATGTTAGCCTTTGTCTCAGTTGGCTCCAAGTTCACTCCTACTCCACTGACTGGGTGAAAAGAAGACCAAAAGGCAAATGCTGCCTCAGTAGCTCATCAGACTGTTGGTTCACTGAATAGAAACAGTAAAAAGGATAAAGGTGAGGACTCTCCACGTAAATATTGACTAGACAGTCCTTGGCCTCGTTCTGTTTTCCCACTCTCTGTGTAGAAGAAAGCCCTTGGCACGGCAGAAGTGAAACCTCCTGCCTCATTCTCCCAGTTAGATTTCTCTCTCCTCTTGGACTCGTTGTGGGTTTAAATTCTTGATGTACCTTCAGGCTCTAGCGTCACACCTACTCATTAACAAGAGCAGTCATCTTAAAATCATCTCTGCAGATGTAAAGATTGTGACTAAATAACCTCTAATTGAGTTTGGCATTCCCATCTTTTGAGTGACTTGGCAGTGCTGCTGCTCTAAGCCCTCGATCAAACACTAAAAATACTCATACACCTCAGTATTGTTTATTTTGTCTTTCCTGGTTTGTTCCTTGGAGAGCTGTCATAACACCGCTGCTATACCAAACTCACCTGGAAGACTTAACGTACCATGTGATAAACAAGCTGCAACCAGCAAAAAATGTGAAACTGGAAAGCCTTTTCTCAGGAAGGTGAGCAGCTGTTCAACAGCTGAAATCACCAGGATGATTCATGCGAGTCAGTCACTGTTCAGCAGTGCCAGTAAAGATCTCAGCATTTCATCAGGTCCTATGGAGGCCACTGCCTTATAGAAGAAGGCTTCCAACCCCTGATGCATGAGGTCTGGGATGCTGCTAGAGAGCTGACGTATGTGCTGCAGAGAGACTGGCTGGTCACAAACACATGAACTGTCTTATCTGAAGTGACAAAATCCGTGTTCCCAAGTACTCTCCAGCAATTGCCACATTGTCATTTCTCTCTTCAGAGGATGGAAAGGCTAGGAAGACATGCAAATTGTAGATGATAACAGGATCTGACTATGACCCTTGGGCCTGACAGTTGATAGGAGGCTGTTCCCATGCCCCTGCTATGCCCAGTACCATTGCTCTCCACAGGGCCTAAAGACACAACCCCTCGGTTTTCAAAATCACATAGCAAATGAGCTTGTATCTGAAGAACTCAGGATTTTAAATCAAATACTTTTTTTTTTTTTTTTTTTCAAACGCCATTGAGTTTTGCAGCAGTTAAGGGTATGGACCGTTTGACTGAACTTCAGGAGGAGCAGAGTTCTAGCAAGACATGGCCTCCCACCATTTTCATCATGTGCTCAGCCAGGCTAACGACACAGAAACTTCCCCTTATGGGAGAGTAAGAACACACAAAGATTGTGATTAAGTCTTGACTGAGGGGTTTCTCTGCTCCTACACTATTCGCATGTGCACAATTAACTTTGCAAATTTATTTTATCTCTGTGTAAGGGATCAAGCACCATATATGGCAGCAGAAATACAAGCCATGTGTTTCCTGGAGTTCTTGCTGTTGCACTGACAGTTGTTGATTTCAAAGCTGAATCATCAGGTTCACGAATTTACACTATTCGAATGCTGATTCTCCTTAATATAGGCAGTTGGGAATACACAAGGGTCTGTTTCCTCCTAAAGTGTGATGGCTAAAGAGTGACTTCATTTGTCATTCTCACAACTCTATTGGTCCTCTACTTTGTACTACCTAGGAGAAAATACGTTAAGTAAGATTCATCTGCATTTCACTGAAAGTACTTCTTGTTCTGTTTGGCATAAGGAGGTGGGGCCATCACACCATGGGAAGGTAAGGAGACTGCGCTGCCCTTGAGGATGCTCAGTAAGGTAAAGGGAAGCACCTCACCTGCCTTCCCCTGACTAAACTTTACCTGTTTTTACAAATTAATTAACACTTACATTATGTGCCCTACCTAAAAGTTTAGCATGTACTACTAACATCAGTTAATATCCCTATAAATCAAGAAATAATAACTGTTGGTTTATTGGAGATTAAGATTCTAAATTCATACTGAAATTGCTTTTGTGCGCTTTACATATGGGCCATAGCCAAGGGTACTTGTATGAAATACGTATTTAAATGTAAATATGGAAATTCATTCTAAAAATGAAGCCTATTTCTCCTGGAAGGTCTGATAGGATATTGGAAATTTTAAACCCTGCAGCAAACTATAATCGAAGAAGTGTTCTTCCTGAACATTTCCTTGTTCCTTTCCATCCCATTTAATCTGTCCTTGTAATTCCTCAGAAAAAAAAATGACCCTAAGCCTAAAAGCCCATAACTTCATTTCTAAAATTAAATGCATCAACATGATGATACTACTGTGGTTCCACTGTCCAGTGTTCCTCATTGCCTGAGTGCTAGGTGATCTTATTTACTATCTGTGAGCCAGTTAACCCACTTAGGCAGCTATAATATATGCAATCCCTTCTAGTATACAGCATTCTTTTTTCTAACTTTTTTATTCTCTGTTTTACAAAGGTAATCAGTATATGTTATGCATGAAAAACATCTCTGTGCCCATCTCTTTATGGAAAGGGACAGGCTGGAATTTTAAGAGAACTGGACTACATTTCCATTTTAAAACAAACTTTGGATTTAACTTACTGAATTTCTTTTTTTCTTTTGCATACTAGACATCTGAAGCATGCTGGCTTTCCATCATTCATTTACAACACTGTGTCACAAAACAGTCCAGGTACGGTCTATGAATTTTAAACACACCTTTCCTGGTTACTGAGAGGTAGGGTTCTTCTAATACATCTCAAACCAAAACTCTTAATTCAGCAACTCTTAACGTAGTCCTCAAATGTTTGGCACAAACAAAGTTTCTCTGCAAAACTGAAGAGAGGTAGGGGATTCACTTCAGTTCCTCCCCTTGGCAAGGGTTGTGCCAGGATGTCATGGTTTAACCCTGGCCAGCAACACAGCACCACGCAGCCGCTCGCTCGCTCCCTCTCACCCAAAGGGACGGGGATGAGAATCAGAAAGGAATGTAAAACTCAGGGGTCGAGATAAGAACTATTTAATAC
>JAVJGJ010000037.1:59658297-59671642 GCA_035590215.1 Microhierax caerulescens
CCACAGTTGTGGAGTGTTACTTAGGATTGTCGTGGTTTAACCCTGGCTGACAACCCAGCACCATGCAGCTGCTCACTTCCCCTCACCCAGAGGGACAGGGAGGAGAATCGGAAAGGGATGTAAAACTCAGGGGTTAAGCTAAGAACCATTTAATAGGTAAAGCAAAAGCCACACACACAAGCAAAGCAAAACAAGGGATTCATTCCCCACTTCCCATAAGCATGCAGGTGATCAGCCATCCCCAGGGAAGCCAGGCTCCATCACACATAAAAGTTACTCGGGAAGACAAATACCATAATGCCAAATGTCCCCCTTCCTTCTTCTTCCTCCAGTTTGTATACTCAGCACGATGCCATACAGTATGGAATACCTCTTTGGTTAGTTGGGGTCACCTGTCCTGGCTGTGTCCCCTCCCAATTTCCTGTGTTCCTCCAGCCCTCTCTCTGGCAGGGCCCAAGAAACAGAAAAGTCCTCAATTTAGTATAAACATCACCCAGCAATGACTAAAACCATCAGTGTGCTATCAACATTGCTCTCACACCAAATCCAAAACACAGCACTGCACCAGCTAAGAAGAAAATTAACTCTGTCCCAGCTGAAACCAGGACACAGGAACATAGTGTGAGCACCAGACCTGACCTAAAGCAGAGCATCTCAACGAGACAGGCATTGCTGTGCTTCATTTTCCAGGTCAGGGAGAGGCTGGCGAAGACAGTACCTAACCCAGCTCCCAAGATGGTATGACAGGAGGCCGGGCTCTGCCCTTCACTTGTAGTTCCTGCTGTAACATGGGAGATGATGCAACACCTTATGGCATGAGTGACCGAGCTGCATCAGGTGTGTTGAACATGCTCATACCTGAGGATGTGAATGAGACTTAGTGGAATTACACACTATGCAACACTGACATGAGACCGAACATAACACATCCAGTGCTCACAGTGCCCAGGGTGCCAAAGTGCTTTCCCTGAACCAACAGACTAGCCCCAAACCAGCCTTTCTAATTCCTGCATACATTAGTTATTTTCGTTCTGTGAAACAGATACATTTTGCAAGTGAGACAAGAAAAGAAGCATTTCTCATGGAGCAAAATCTTTTCTTTCCAGGATAAAGTGAACAGAGAATCTATTTCATGCCGGGAAAACAGAAACCGGCATGGCTCAAGTGTGGACAAATCCACCTTAAGTTTCCTGCAATCTGAAACAAGTCAGACAAAGGGATAAAACCTGCATTTTTACAATCTTTAGTCTGCACTTTGTGTGTTATGCTGAGGTCAGAGAAGTGGCATATCTCATCCCTGAGATCACAAATGAAGATTAAATGAGAATATTCACCTGGCAATTCCACTCTGAGCACATGAAACACTGTTCTGAAATGTGTGCTGGATTAGCATTCCTGGCCCACAGAAAACAATGCCTGAAAATTCTGAGGTCTGGAGAATGTGCAGGAGGCTGCTCCAGCCTGGCTTCACACACTTTCCATAGCAATGTCAAGGAGAAAAAAAGCCAAGCCTGACAGATCCTCACTTTCAAATGTGTGCTTCAAGCCCGGCTGTGGTCTTGACCCTGTGCCGACTGCTGCGCCAGCTCCAGGGAGCGGCACGCACAATGCACTGGTTTTTAGCATGGAAAATGAGTGAGCCACAATCTCCCAGCAGCTTCTGAGACTCCTGAACATCCTGGAACTTTTGGAGCATGTTGAGTTATGCTAATTTTCCTAAGCAGGAAACTACCGTTTTAATAAAAAAATACTGCTGATACATTTTATCTGTATTGTCAGCTATTAATTCTAGCACAGCATGATTGCATTTTTGCAGAGGGACTAGAGATACACAGCATCACTGGCCATTGTCCATTGTATCTCTTCCCCTTAATATCTGCCATGGCAATTCTTTGCATGTCAAAAGTGCTGAGTATTTTGGTTTTAAGGGTATCCATGAATTCATACTGTATTATTGCCAGTTACAAAAACTGTTTCTTTTAGGGCCATGCTTGAAGGTGGTGTCTGGTTTTGCTGCAGCAGTTCTAGCTGCTGCTTGGAAGCTCTCTTGAAGGCATTAAGAGAGCTTTCAGTGTCCAGTTGAAAGTGAAATGCATTAAATAACTCATAAGTAAAGTTATTTAAAAAATAGTTTATGGCTAAAAGACATGGGGGGCGGGGGGGGGGGGGAGCAGGGGAGGTAAGTGCAAAGAACAGTACCAAATTAAATCACCACTTCTTACAGGCCTAGTTCAGGAAAACCCTGGAAGATCCCCTACCCCATTAATAAGACCTTGACAATATTCAGTCTCTTGCAAAATAATTAATCCTAACAATTACGTTCTTATGTTTATTTTCTCAGACACATGTATGCGTGTGACTCTCCAGAGTCAGCTCCAAATTCTCAGCAGCATGGTCAAAACTGTGTTTTGCCATGAACAAGGAACTACATTAATTTATGTTGTCCTCATTGACTGTGACAGAACAAGCTCTAAGGGTGATGTGGCAAGAGGTTCGCGGGGGAAGAGGGAAGGAAGCAGATGAGTTAAGAGGGTTAATACAGTACAAGGGGTAGGGATTTTTCTTCTCCCCCTCTCTCTCCAAAAGCTGGTGCTACCTTGTTATAGATCTAAGCATCCTGCTGGAGGACTTCACAGCCACAGTGCCGAAACACATGACTGAGGCAAAGACATCCCTGTTCTGCCAGCTGAGTGATGGATAAAGCACTTGCTGCCTTTGCAGTCAAGGCCATCACTCACATTCTGTGAGTGTGTCCAAAAAAGACTGTCTTCTGCCGACTCGTCCCCAGTCCTGCCTTCTCTCCAGTAGTTTAGGGAGCCCTACAAACCATCTTCCTTCTTGCCAACACCCACAGTGGTCTCTTAATCCACTTTCTCCTTGGCCCTTTTCAACCTTCCTTCTGCTCTTCCCTCTTCCCTTCCCTTCCATGTCCCCATTTTGCTCCTTATCTGAGATGAAAAGACACGGGTTCACTCCACCTGTGTGCTGTACCCAAGCTTGCTGCCTCCTCTTCCCTTTCCCCTCCATCTGTGCCCCTCAGCTCCAAGCCATCCCTCCCTCCTGGCAGTGCACAGGCACTGGAAGTGGGCTCCTGTTTGCCACTGTCAGACTCTTTTAAACAGTTGACTTTTCACTAATCCAGACTATGTCTGTATGTGTGTGACTGTGTATCTATGGCTAGACAGCTGCAACCCTGCTGTAAGATCTCTATGGAGTGAAGTTTGTTAGCTGTTGGACCTCAGTGTCTGACTCCACTCCATTTGTGTCTCAGGAATCAGAAAATTGACCTCAGTAACTAATACAAATGTAGTGTTAATTTCTGAAAGTATTATCCTGGTTTTGTCTCAATACCCTTTTTTTATAGGCACTTTTCCTGTGCCGCATACATAAACATGCCATATTCAGTATCTTTTAAAATCTCATTTGGCTAAAAGATTGGTTTGGGCCTAGCAGATAGGGCCAACTAGGTCACATTTTTATAGATGATGACTCCTATTTCTCTGTTCTCTCTGTAGCTACACTGTCCCTCTGCTTCTGTCCTTAATTCCTCACAGGTTTTCTAGGATAACTCTCATTATTTCTTTCTGGACAAGAGATTTTGATCCCTCACATAAATAAAGACCAACTCTGCATTTAATGCAGTTAAATAAATGTATAATGAAATTATCATTTTTCCTATATACGTATTTATTACACACAAACAAGATACCACAGAAATCACAAATGGCACACTGAGCTGAGCCATTTCTAGGACAAAGAGCAGATATTAATAACAGAAGTGATTTTGGAGATGTGTTTTTCGTTTTGTTAAGGAGAAGCAGCCAGGAAAATGTGTCACATTTTCCAGCAATTCACATGAAACCTCAAGCGTACTATCTGAAACGTGGTATCTCTGATTCTTCTTATCCATGAGCTTCAGCAATTCAGAGAGGCTTCAGCATGTGCCAGAAGCCTAAAGGAAAACAAGGATGAGGGAACGGCACTTCTTCGCGTGCAGGAGTTGGCCATGCCTCACCGAACGCAAACCCAATTCATCATCTCCCAGACACTATTTCATACCAACAATTTTGCTGTCTCCTCAATGCATCTGTCTGTTTATCTATTCTCAAGTACCATCTGCTTGTCCTGCTCCCTCGCACCACACATGTTCACAGCAACTACACCTCCAAGGTGACAAATGAGCAGTCAAGCTAATTTCATTGGGATAAACAAGAAAGCAAGAGCCAGATGGATAGCCATGGAGAGAGCCAATGTCATTTACGGGGAGGAGAGAGTATTTGGAGGAAGAATCACCATAACAACGGCAAGTGCAAAGAAAAGGTTTCTATTCTGTCTATACCACTAATTACTATGAATATTTTATTCTTGCCCTGTGGTTTATCCATGTCCAGATCAATGATTTACTGGCAGATGGCTTATTTTGGTTTTTTTTCCTTTTTTCTCCATAAAGTTTGGTTGGTTTTGTTTTCATAAAATTTGGGGTTTGTATTTTTTGATTCTGTTTTGGGAGTTGGGATTGTTTTTAACAGACACTCACAGGAAAGCAGAGCTTGGAGGAGTTTGATGACTTTGTGAATTCAGAAATGAGCCCACCATTTTATTACAGATTTTAATTACTGTAAAGACATAATTTGCTCATTGGTGATGTTCATTCAGATCCTGCTTTCAGTTTACAGATAAGCTTTTGAGACTGTAACTTCTTTTCTCTATATGGCACTTCCCAGCAGTGGCACAGCATAAAGATCTTACAAATAATCCTGACTAGTCTGGCAAAGGTCCAGCTGACTTCAAAGCACCGAGATTGTACCCTTTTAACTAAATTGGTTTAAAAAACACTTCAGGTAAACCAGTGCAAACGCTAACGTGTATGTGTGTGCATGTAGCTTTAAAACTATTTTATATTGCCTTAGTTTGCCTCAGCAAGAGATATACCCTAAAGTGAGAGAAGACAGCTTAGACTGAAGTAAATAAGCCTATATAGGCCTCAACATGAAATGGATTTTTAAAACATTATTTTAGTTCAGTGCAGCTTTGCTTGATGTATGCTATTGTAGCACAAGGCAGTGCAGTGCAGATATGCCTTAGCTACTGCACGGGGAGCTAGCTTAGACCTGGAAGCAAAACTCTTTGGCCAGGCTAATAAGCACTGACCTTGTTCCAAAATGGCACAGTGCAGTATCTTGCAGAGATACGTGTACTAGCTGGGTATCCCCACACAGCAAAAGCCTTAGTGCCAAGGAAAATCTGGTTTATAATTTCTAGTGGCATACAAATACAGACCTAATCCAGTGGGCTGAGAAACCTTTCAAGTTCATTTCAATGCATCCAATAATGGCTCATTCAATTTAGCAATACAGGCTCAGTAAATACTATCTTTGGCTAATATGAAGAGACAAGGCACTTTCAAAATGTCTCTGGGTTTTGTACATTATCAGTATCATTCAGTGGGAATTGGTTCCTCTATCTCAACACGTAATATTCAAAGAAAAATGACATGTGGAAGTGGCGTGATCTAACTAAAAAATCCCCCTACATACACTTCCCAAAGTTCAATTTAATTGCTGTGTACATTCAGTGACTGCTTCAAAGATGAGAAACTGTCAGAAAAAAATTTGCTCCCTTCACCAGTGGAATAGAAACTTTTGCTTTGAATATACATTTTCAAACAATATCTCCCTTATGCCTCTTCTGTAAGAAAAAGGGTCATTCTTGATGTAGTACAAGCATTTATTATAAGCATTCTTTTTTAAAAGCAGGTTTAGACTTTGCTAAAGTAGGAGGTATTCTGTTTTCATCAAATTGGAGCTGTTCTGCTGAATGGTATGGAATCACACCGTGCACTGGAAGACTTTACTGTTTGTCTTCCTTTACTAAACACATGGTTCTTCGTCAGCTTACTCGCCCAGTTTGCTTTTGTTATGTGAAACACTCATGGAAATTTTAAGGCTCAGATCTGTCTTGTATTCCTGTGCATTCCAACTGCACTCAATGCTATTTGCATGAGAAAAAAAGACACTATTTAATTAAATTTTGGGCATGGTGTTATGTTGCTCAGTTGCACATTGAAGTGGGGACCTAGGCTTAACAAACAGAAGGGTCCTTTTCTATAGCCTAAGCTCCGAAGGGAAAGCACAAATGTTCAGGTGCTTCTGAGGACCAGGTTTGGCCCAAGCAGCCTTGACCTTTTCTTCTTCCTTTTTTAAACTCTGTTTCAAACCCTTTCCTTCTCCATCTCAGGATAGACAGATGGCTAGATCTGCAACTGGTGACCTGTTCATTGCCAAGGTGGAAGAAGTCAACAGACTCAGTTAGCAACAGAAATCTTCCCACCAGCACTGCTTGCAATAATTGGCATATACCTGGAATGAAATGACCATAGTCTCCTGGACTTTGGATGAGTAAGCAGCACCCTGAAATCGGTGAAGCAGCTGCATAATGTGCAGGTGCTCTGGAGAGAATTAACCCTTCCCAGGGCTATCAGGATTGCCTCATATTAAAAAAAAAAAAATCCACAGCACGAGAACAAGCCTTATGTAGCTTAAAAAAAAAATGCCTCTCATTTATCCCTGTGTTAATCTTAAAATTAACTGCACTTTGTTGAGGATCTCACCCCCACTGTACCTGAAATAAGAGATGATATGTCTTTTGGCAAGATCAAAGATGGAAATTTATACCAGGATAAGAACATCTATTTCCAGTATAAAAATTCAGGTTGTATAGCTTTTGTTTAGTCTTTTCAGAATGCATATTTTACTAAGATTTACATGGACACACATTACTTCAAAACTGTACAGCTCAGAATCCAAAGTACAGTCTTAATAATCAATAATCAGTTTTGTTGTATCTGCAGTGATGGATACTATAAAAACTGCTGCTGCATTCACCAGGTCCTGAAAATGGATCATACATGTGATAGAGGGAGGGGAAGAATGTAAGCAAAATTCTGCACTGAAGCTGTGACCCAGAAAAAGACACCTGCTCCTGTACTCATACCATCTCAAAGCACCTTTACGACAGCTCTCTGCACAAGCGTTATCATCCTCCAGCCTGCAAAGCTGCATATCTGGGGAAAAAGTTCTGGATTGGGACTGCCAAGTGAAAGAAGGTTACTTTTGTGGTGGGTTCAGTGTCAGGATTAATGGCTTTAACTTCACTGCTCCCTTTTTAAATCCTTTTGGACTTCTCAGCTTTGATGCTTCCATCTAGAAATACTCCTCAGAAATACTGCCCTTCCTCACAGAAGCCTTGTAGGGCTTAGCAACTTGACACATGCAGAGCATTTTTAAGATGTACATTATACTCAGCTTTATTATTACAGCGCTGAATGTTCATTTTTCCTAAGAAAAGGTACCAGGACCCCTGCATAAAATGCTTCTAGGTACTTTATGGAAATAAAATATTAAAAATAGGACACTAAAGACCTACTTTGGGCTATCTCCTATCTCTGCATGCACACAACAGTCAAGCGCAGCTTCATTTAATTCTGCATTAGCCTAATTGCTGGGTACCTACCACATCCATCTGCGTGCATTATAGTGAATACGTGCACTGGGGGCTTAATGAGCCAGACACCTGCTCAGATGAACAAATGGCTTAGAATTATCACTGGTAATATCACCCATACATTTAAGCTGCTCTTAATTTAAAAGGAGTGCCACTGAACCAAAATAAACAGATGTGTTCTTGAACTGATTAAATTACTCCAGCCAGCGGCATCTGCAGTAATAGTGGCATGTCCCCAGGACCATCCTCTGGCAATGCATCTGGAATGGCTGCACCCACAGAGTTGAAGAGTTAAAGCCCTCAAAGCAGGGTAGTCCTGTTGGGAACATTCCTGACAGGTACCTGAGAATCTGGGGGGGGGGGGTGGGGGTGAATACTAGTTGACCTGGATCACAGCCATGACGGGGACTGGTTTAATTGTGTAGTAACATAAAAGACCAAATCTCACTGCCAAAAAATGTTCTCTGGCTTTGTTTAATTTACTATGATTTAATTGCTAGTGAGCCTAGAACAACAAAAGTGTCTGTCCAAAAAGCTGTAGTGCACAGAGCAGGGGAAGCCATTTCAGTTCAGCTCCTGTTACACAAAAATATCATCTTCATGTTTGTATACCATTAATATAATTCTCATGCAATTTTCTGTTCTTAGAAAGATCTGACTACTAAGTAGCTTGTTCTGAGTAACTCTAGAGACTCCCGAGTCAAACATCCCAAACGTCCTATAGCCAGAAGAGTTCTTATGGTTATGTTCATGGTGACATTTCAGAAAAAATAATGCAGAGAAATAATGTACAAAAGCATAGATAATAGGTCATAAAAGCCTACTTCATATTCAGTACATAACCTGGCATTCCCAACCTCATTTTCATTTATGTTACTTGAAGTATTTAGCTGACGTTTCTCTCAAGGGTTTTTTTCAAGGCCTGAAGGAACACAGCTTCCAGTATAGGCCTTTTTCAAAGCAGATTTTGTGGCACTCAGTTAATACTGTGTTTTTACCAGTGTGGTACTCCTGATCACCCTCGTTACCTTAAGCCACCAAGACTATGAACTGGCATTCTCTAATTCTGGCTCAGCTCTTGTATCACCCAGGAAGTATACCAAGCTGTCTTCTTCCTCTGTAATAACTTCTACCGCCAGAAGAGCCCAACCTTCTTTCTACATTTGCACAGGCAGAAAGGTCCCAACTGGGATTTTTAGGTTACTTCTTGAATATTTCATCCTCTTCTATCAGTCCATTCCACTTTGAATGCCATGTCTCTGGGTTCTGCTATTTCAGCACTCTCTTGTTCTCTTCCATCAAATTCAAGTCTCTCTTCTTCATAATTCCTACTCACCCCACTTCTGCCCTGCTTCAGCTGTATAGCTGCTGAATCATCCTCCTGGTTTCCTTTACCTTATTGCTTCTACCAGTCTTATCACTGATTACTCATGGGAAAAATGACATGACTTTCCCACTAATACTTGGCCATGTTCTTCAAAAACTACTGTGCAGACCCAGCTTATGTACCTCCACCAGAAAAGCCCTTAACTAACTAATACCAGGATAAGGACTAAGACGAACTGCTAAGGCTTGGAAGGTTTTTTTATATGAAAATGAGAGGCTGCTATTAAATTCTTGCTGGTTCTTGTGCAGACACACACAAGATGCGTGTGTGTGTGTGTGTTGGCATGCATGTATGTATATATAAAAATGCATATTTTTTACTACTGTCTTTTCCCTTTTCCACCTACTATGCATTGCACTCCATTTGTGCATATTGTAAAGTTTCTCCCTTTTATAATCAGAAGCAGTATCTGTCTCAATGTTACTGGAGTTCCAGAGGGGCTCTTAGATTATATGTCATCACAGACTTTTTGTTTTAAAACTGTCTGTAGTAACGGCCTGCCATAAGATAACATGGGGAAATGGCATGTGTCCAAGCAAAGTGGTTGTTCCTTAAGTTCATCCAGTAAGAGTCATGAAAGTTTCTTACACCATTAGATAAGGAACTACTAGCATGACAAAGTATTTCAGGAATATTAGTATTATAATATCTCGTCTAAAAGTCAAAAGTTAAAAAAACATGCAAAATTCCCCACTGTGTTTATTTCAAGGCTTCCAAGAGGAAATATTTTGAGACAGAACAAACACTTTGAAAAGCAAAGCCAACTCTGCATACTAACACTTAACAAGTGAAAGTACAACAGCCTGTCAAAGATCTTAGGTTTCCTTCAAGAAGTCACTCACCTATACTGTTGACTTACTACACATATTAAATAATTCAGTTCTCTGTTTTAATGTGTCTGGTTTCAGAGAATGAATTTCCAACTATGTTATATGCCCTACAGGTATAAAACCATGACATAAACCAGAACACAATCCATTACTACATATGCTTCTGTAAATACTGTAGGAGACTAAAATTCAAATATGAAAGTAGTTTACAAGCGCTGAAGTTGCAACATCTATGCCATACAACTCTTTTGTTGTGGCAGAAGTAAAAATCATCCTTAAATCAAAACTGAATGGAATGACTAGTTCAGCATTGTTGTTCCAGACATTATACTACATGTGTTGCTGGTAAGCCAGAAAGAAAATCAAATTTAGGCTTTTAATCTTGAAGTATCATTCTAACAGGCTTTCAATTCTTGAAAGTGTTCACATGTGTAGGAATCCAACACTGCATGGACGTTGGAAACAGTTTGACATTAAAAACAGCAAGGGACAAAAGACTAAGGACCAGTTCTACTTAAAAGGTCCCCTCATCTGCCCACAATGGTTACAGCAGCACCTCTCTACTTCCTACTGAGCAGATACTGCACAACAGTCTTTTTGACACAATTTTGCAATGAGTGAGAAGACAGTGAAAGATCCGATACACTACCACCATGCCATAATCACCTTTATATCATACCACAGAAACACAAGCTTACTTCTAAGATTTGTAATGCATTCGGAACACACTATACAGCTTATAATTTTGGCAGTGATCTGCTCCTTTTCAGTGCCTTTCTAGAGTGGGTGCATCACCAGTCTCTGTTTCTTCAGATGTCAATATTTTGCCAACACCCCAATGACTCCAACAGCAGACATGGAAAGGATTAGAGATCCTGTAGCCTTCCTGTTCATATATACGCAGTGATGCAAGGGTGGGAGCAACACCCTTAGGTTGCTCCCTAAGGGCTGCAGTACGCCAAAGGGGAAGGGGACCCATGATATTACATCTTTTCAGAGGGACCGTGTTGTCAATATTCACCAATGGGCTGGTGTGGAAAGGATTAGCTTTATTCAGATAATTTTGTTAAAATTAACAGGGTGTAACAGAATTTGGTAAATAAGATACTTCCTCTGCTTTTATTTGCACATTTATTTGGGATTTTATAATGTTTCTCACTCCACTGTTGCTCACACCCTTGAAAAGAGTGAGGAAACTAATGGTATTTCAAGTCTGAATGAAGGCAGTGATGCTCAGCAGTCTTCTTCCATGCTTAATGGCTCAGGGGAAAGTACTTTTTCCTCTCAGATATGGATCTCTTCACCACTGTCCATACCACTAAGGGACCAAAGGAGCTTATTAAAAATTTTTAATACAGCAGCCCCTCTAAGTGCCACACTAAGGGATACACTGTTTTAACTCTAACATGTCTGTTTGGTGTGTTGCATTAGCTTAGTGACTGAGCTCAGGAGGTGATTTCATCATGATAGTCCTTGAAATGCTGCCTCATCTGAAAAACAGTAAATTGGAACAAAAAGAATTTTTCTGCTGCCACAGTTTAAACCAGCAGAAATATTTGGGATTCTGAGTCCAGAAGCGTTTTCTCCTTTCCTAGGAAGAACATTTTTAATTAAAGACTATAGAATCCATTGCAAAGGGTTTAAGAAATTGTTTATCTTAAGGTTATTAAATAAGTCAAGCTTAGCACAAATGTGATTTTATTTCCAAACCAATCTGGCCTAACTATAAACCTTAAAAATTGCCACATTTTTACAGGTGAAACTTCTTAGAAAACATGGATGCAACATCTTTTTAGTACATTGCACATGCTCAGCTATACTGTTATAGATGTTATATAATGTAATATTTGCTGCATGCTCCAGAAACTGCCAAATGTTTTCCATAACCCCTCTTTATATTAAAATATTCCAGATACATCTGTACTGCACTAAATCCTATGCTGCTATTTGGCATGAACTGTGTCTTCAGACTGTTCTGCAGAGTTAAACTGTGCCAAGATTGAAGTATTGATTGCTACTTATTGTACACTGCATACTAATAAATCCTATCTCTGTGTCCTGGCCAGCCATATATAGCCCCAGAGAAATCGCTTCTGCATTTTAATAGTCCTGTCCTAATGGAACAAGGCACTAACAAGTACCTTTCATAATTTTGTGAGATGAAGAAATTGATCCAGCTGATCCATTAGCATACACACAGTAAGCACAAGCAACCGGCTGCCACGTCTCCGGTTTAGCTCACAGTGCTGGAATAGGGGTGTCTCCACCTGGGCTAGAGACTACAACCAAGAGAAAGAGAAAGGCTGAAAAAGGCAGAGGCTAAAACTTCTCCATGGTCCTATATGAAGGCCAGACTTTATATTGCGGTGTTCATGCCACATTTTCACATGATTTTTTATCCTATACTTTAGTATACACTGACTCCTTTTTTTCCAGATAGTCATCATTCTATTTAAGCAAGCTTTCTATAGGACAAGAGCAAGAACTCAAAAGAACAGTTATTGCACACTAAATTCTAAAATTATAAATATGTGCTTATGGGAGGACTGACTCATGAATCTGAAAATGAAGAGACCTTACTGTTAGATCTCCCTGCCTCTATGCAAACACATGTAGTATGGGGAATAAACAAGCGGAGTCAGAGGCATCAGCAGGCCTGCAGGGCTATGATCTTAGCGGCATCACAGAGATGTGGTGGGATGGCTCCTACGAGTGGAGTGTTGGAATGGAAGGATACAGGCTGTTTAGGAAAGACAGGCAGAGGTGATGAGGAGGGGGTGTTGTCCTCTATGTCAATAACCAGCTGGAGTGGATGGAGCTCTGCCTGGGGATGAACGAGGAGCTGACCTAGAGTTTATGGGTCAAGATTAAAGGGAGGGAAGGGACAGGTGACATTATAGTGGGGGGTCTACTACAGGCCACCCAACCAAGAAGACTCAGAGGATGAGGTCCTCTATAGACAGCTAGGAGCAGCCTCACATTTGCAAGCCGTGGCCCTCATGGGGGACTACAATCACCCCAGTATCTGCTGGAGGGACAAAACAGTAGGACATAAGCAATCCAAGACATTCGTGGAGTGCATTGTGACACAGGAGTGAGCAAGGAGAGGTGCTATGCTTGACCTTATTCTCACCAACAAAGAGGGCCTCGTGGGGAATGTGAAGTTCAAGGGAAGCCTTGGCTGCAGTGACCATGAAATGGCTCAAGATCCTTAGGGCAGCAAGGAGGGTCCACAGCGAGCTCACTACCCTAGACGTCAGCAGAACAGACTTTGGCCTCTTTCAGGAATCTGTTTGGTAGAGTACCATGGGATAAAGCCCTGGAGGGAAGAGAGGCCCAAGAAAGCTTTTTAATATTCAAGGATCACTTCCTCCAAGCTCAGAGGCGATGCATCCCAGGAAAGAGGAAGTCAGAGAAAGATGCTAGGCCTGCATAGATGAGGAAGTATATGCTGGACAAACTCCAACACCAAAAGGAAGCCTACAGGAGGTGGAAGCATGGACAGGTAGCCTGGGAAGACTACAGAGAAATTGTCCGAGCAGCCAGAGATCAGGTTAGGAAAGCTAAAGCCCTGGTAGAATTAAATCTGGCCAGGGGTGTCAAGGGCAAAAGGAAAAGCTTCTAT
>JAVJGJ010000037.1:59673231-59687990 GCA_035590215.1 Microhierax caerulescens
GTTGCCCAGAGAAGCTGTGGATGCCCCATTCCTGGAAGTGTTCAAGGCCAGGCTGGATGGGGCTTTGAGTAACCTGGTCTAGTGGAAGGTGTCCCTGCCCATGGCAGGGGGGGTGGAACTAGATGATCTTTAAGGTCCCTTCCAACCCAAACCATTCTATGATTCTATTAAGCTTAGAGACTGAAAGTTGTTATCTCGGTTTAATTTCACCCAAACATTGATGTTCACCATTCAGTTGTTTGGAAATGCATCCATTTTGGAGACACTATTGACATACCTGTATTTATTTTGTCAGAAGTCTGAGGAAAAAAAGTGGTTAAGTTGGAGTGTGGGAAAAATGTAGAACAATAGAGGGATCCTTTTTGAGTATGTCACTGTAAATTGATGACATTTTTTGAGAGTTCACAGTGACTTACAGAGCCAGTTATTTTTTCACTTACTAATTACCAAGCAACGATACACTTAGGTAGCTCAAATGTTCACTTCCATTGCCTACTGAGTACCACTTTTAGTTCTGTTTACTAAGGAAATGAAGCCTATTCCATAGCATTTGGATGTCTATCTGTCCCTCCCAGTAATATTTGGCTGACTTCTATCAAATCTGACACTTAGTAGAGGCTTTAATAGGTAATGGGAGACAATTCAACTGTTCAGACAAGCATCTGGAGATATTTTAGATGTCCACATGCATCCTCCATGTCCTGCTCCAGAGAGATGCAGGTCTTAAGTATATTTTGCAGCTTATCTCCAATCCCATGTGGAAGTCTCCAGGGCAGCACGCCAGCTTCAGGCAATGACATAAATGTCTAGGCACCTGAATACTGCTCTGAATTCCAACAGGTTTTATGAAACTCCATTGCCTGCTGAGTTAACAGTCACAGCATAAAGCTTAACATTTATCCATCATCTTCACAGGGCCAGTTCAGAGCTGGCAACAGTGAGGTACTGCCTCTTTCAAACTGGTAGGTGTGGGTGTGGAAGGGCCTGGAGATACTGTGAAAAGGCTTAAGATTCAGTAGAGAGGGAACCACAGGAATGACAGGGGCCTCATAAAAAACATGCTGGGGAGGCTGCAATTATTGCAGTGAAGTCAAGGCTGGAAATCAGACATGGACTTAAAGAAAATCAGACTTCCTTATTTCCACTGTTTCCCCTGTTTATTTATAATAAACTGCTTATATTACTGCCCACTAATCTCTCCAGACACAAATAACCCAAAGGCTCTGATTCAATTTCAGGCTTTGCTAATCAACTTTCCTTGCATCTCATCAGTAATGGTGCTCCTACGGCAGATCCAAGGCATGGCTGCAGCAGAAGCCCACACAATGGTGTTCTTGCCCCCTGGACTTCAGTCAGGGCTGTCACCTGTTGTACACAGACCCATTTCTGAGGAAGGCATCTCCCTCTCAGATATTTACTGTAACATAGTAGTGTATTTGCCAAATTTAAACTGAATTAATATTGAAGGACTAATTGATCCCATTGTTCTGACTGCCTGGTTCTAATAATGCATAGATTAATTCCTGGCCAGTAAAATACTAAAGCGCATTTTTAAATCCCATTCCTATCAGTCGGCAACACCCCAAGATAAACAGACTCTAGAGCTTTGTTGAATACTTCTGGCATGAGTGTTGAATACTTCTGAGTGAGAAGTTCAGGTTTAGCTTATATTAAGCATTTCATTTGCACATTACTATGTCAGACATATGCATTGGGTCTACAGAATACACCATCCCTAAAGCTTGTTAAACCCCCTAACTTTTCCTTTTAAATTGGAAGCTAACTGGGCTTTGGTGGTGGTTTGTGGTTTTTGGGGGTGGTTTTGCTATGTACTCTGAGGTTCACTGGAATACGTCAGAGAACCAGTGAGAGTGACAGCTTTGTAAGCAACCCTAATAAAAAGGGTGGAAATGAGGACAGGAAACATCAGAACAATCACTCTGAAAGAAACGAGACAAAAGTATAACTTAGTGTGGAACTATGATCCTGTTCCACCCTGAAGTCTTATACTGGCTCCCCTGGAAATAACGGCAGCACTCTATCTGAAGTCAGAGCCTAACGTAAGGCTCCAAGTAACAGCCATTTATCATGGGAACAATCAAGAAATTAGATCATATAATATCTTCCCATGTTAAGACAGTCTTGCTTCTTCACAACACCTCAGAGCAGGAGAACCACTGGTGCATCAACACACCACTATTTTGACACACGGGATCTTAGAGCTCCCATTCAGGCTCAGTAGGCAGGTATCACTCAGCAGTATTTTGCTTCCAGTCATCTGCCAGCCATGGAGGGGCCAGACAGGGCAGGGCCGATCCCCTGAGACACTGCAGAAATGCCCCAGAGCTCATCTGTCAAAGCAGAGAAAATTAAGTGCCTTCTGCGCATTCAGTGATCTACTGGCAACTGATGTAGAAATGCTGCATTACTTTCCTTGTTTGGTGTTTACACCACTGGCAAGTAAAATAAAATCCTAACAATATACTTTTGTTCTCTTTACCTCTGGAAAACTTGGAACGCTTTTCTACATGTGGCTGATTAAAATTGCAAATTTACAAAATTATTTGTCATGGTATATTTGACTAATAAGAAATAAAAAAAAAAAAAGGCTTGGCAAGTTGTGTTACAGAAATGCTTTCAATGTTTCTTGCTATCTGCAGTTTGCAGTTCTCTCTGGCATTACTGATGTCTAGTCCATCTCTTTCAAATCCCAGTGCATTAACTCATTTGTAAATGAAAAGAAATGTGCTATCTCCAGTGGACAAAGAGTGGATAGGAGATCTTCCAGGTTAACACCAAGCCTTCAAAAAGCTTTTGAAATGTCATTACTCAAGTGCCTAATGGATAGAGTAACAGTTGCTGCATGGTCTTTTCTGTTTACTATGCATTGTGTGTAACTGACATATATCAACACTCGCTATGTTGGTAAATGGGGTGGATAATCTGCCAGCTTTGGTTCCCCTCAATACAATTTTCCATAGATGTAGGAAATTAATGTTTACATATTATTAAAAAATAGATGCAAATGTAGTTTAAGAGGACTGCCATACTGTGTATTGTAGTTTATTTAAAACGTGACCAGAAGGCCTCGTTACAACCACTTCATTTTTTCCCATAAAGTGAATAAAGTGACATAAAATATATTTATAGCAATCTCAATTTGCCCCTCATGTCTTTCTCAAAATTCCAAAGCCATTCAAGCATAACCAAGGTTTGGAGACACTAATGTCTAATGATGTACAAGTTCTAGCTGTAGCCTTATGCAGATCAAGTTGCCGAAAATCACTTTCTCCCTCACTCTTCCTTCCTCCATTCCTTCCTCTCTCTCCCCAAATGAGGTCTGAATTCACACTGATCTGTTCTTCATCAGTGGACACTAATATGCTATTTCTCCCCTTCAAACCTCCCCATCCTAAAGAAAAAAATCCCGAACTTAAGGTTACATTACATAAGCTTTGACTTCAATTATAGATGGATTCAAATATTACAGCACACACACAATTGTGACCTTCTAAGTTACATTTTCTTACCAAGTCAAGTTAAAAATCACTTCAGGAAAAAGTCTGCCCGTTCCTGAATTAACATAGCAGCATTTAGCAAAATATACTAACCAGGACAAACCTGCATATTCCATAAACATCTAGACACGGATATTCTAGAAAAAGCAGTGAAATTATTTTCAACAGTACACTCATCTAACCCTATCTAACTCTATTCTACGAAGCCAGTCCTGCCAAGCCAGTGGTAGTTTGACAAATAATCCCAACAGGGCAAGGAGCATTGTCAATGTCAAGCTCTCCCAACAATCTTCTGACTGTCTTCTGCAGTCTTCTGACTATCTTCTGCAGTCTTCTGACTGCAGAATTTAGTTTGAGTCATTGCCAAAAAAAAAGAACCACTAAACCTGACCATCATCCAAACTTGTGCAGGCACTTGGCCCTGCAACACCTTTACCTCAATCCCTTTCCTTTTTTGTGTGTTTTATTGGTCTTGGGAAGTGTGCGAGAACCTGCTCTCTGCTATGTACCCACCCTGCCTCAAAAAGCCACAGAACCCAGTGCTCGGGGCTGCCTATTGACAGCCAGGCTCAGGGAAAGGAAGCTGTGTGCCTACAAGGAGAGGTGTTTTTCAGGCACAGAGACCTTTAATACAGAGCAGATGGGATCAGCATGGGGTGAGGAAACTAACTTAATGCTACGACTGTAGGGAACTACTAAGAGATGAAAATTTTGGCTCAGCTCTGAAGGGAGAACCAACACATCCATTTGCTATCTCTGTTCCAAGTAAAGGGGCTCTCCCTGTGTAAGCATACAGAGAGCGTGATTGCAACAATTACTGGCTAGTAATTATTGGACAGAATTTAATTTAAAAATCTTGATTCATAAAACTCATAACATGTTGTGAAGCTATTTTCTGTTAGGATTTTAGCTGAATTGAATTCAAGGTTCTATTAGGAAGTTGTCTTGTGAGCCAGTAGAAGCTTAGTAATGCCCTGCTCTCTGCAGTGCAAGGTGTCCCCGTGCAGGACTGCTCCACCACCACTTCCAGATTTTCTGTCTTGGAAGCAGAAACCTGAAAGCCACAAAACCCTTCAGACCCCTAATTCAAGTTGAGATTAACTTTTGGACCCATAGCAGACCTCATTCTCAGACTGTGCCAAGCCTGGAGCACCACCATCTCCACATTCCTGTGGCAAGTGGTTTTGCATGCCCACCTCTTGAGGAGGCATATTCCACTGCAAAAATACTATGTTGGTATTTGCTGTGTAATTTTTTTATTCTTAGAGAATTTCTTCTAGAAATTTTGACATTTAATTTCAAACTAGAATAAAACCGAATGTCAAAATAATGGCATGTTTCTCTAAAGCACACATTCCTGGGTTTGGCCAGCTCTGATTAAGGTGAACTAAGAATGAACGTCCACAAACTGTACATCCAACATTTATCTTCCAACAAGGAATCAGCCTGTTCCAAAAGTCCCAAATGCATAGTAGGCCAAGCAATGAAAGTTGCTGGAACAAAAAGATGAATGAAGAGCTGAACAAAATGTGTACATGGGAGCGGGCACAGCATCGTGACTTGTGAGCTGTGTTATCCTGCAGTCACAACATGACAAGCAGGTCATGCAGCCAGATCACATTTTAGTTTGGGAAGTAGTTTGCACAGTCTGGTTTGCATCTTTCTTTGGGACTGACCAAAAGAAGAGGGAGAACTGTCTTTGAAAGGCAGACACATTGATCTGTCAGACTATTCAGGTGTCAGATTTCTAGCTTAACAGGGGATTTAATTTACTTTAAAAATCCAAAAATTAATCCCCTTTGTTTACTCTCTCCTTCACATCCTGTTCTTGCAACACTTCATTCTTCTTACATGTTTTTTGAAACTCATATGCATTCTTACTGAGAACAAGAATGATCTTAAATTCCTGAGTGACTGGGTGGCTCACCAAGACTTCTTTATGACTAATGAATATTTCTCACTCCCTCAAAGCTTCATCATTGAGGCCATTGTTTCCCCAAGGAGATGTTCTTGCACATTCAAAAACTGCAGGACGTTCTTCCCATGTACTTTGTGGCAGATGCAGCTGAGTTCCGAACACCTGTGGAGACTCAGCTGTTTTGTGTGTTGGTATCAGCCATTACTTTTTAAGCAATAAGGATAATATCTGCTCATGTAACTGCACACTTATTCCTCCTCCTTTTCTTCCTGTTCTATTTCTAAAAAGTTTATGGCAGGGTTATATAATCTTAAAAAAATATTATTTTCTCTGCATTAGAATTATTAGGTACATGACAGGATGTGCCTGTGAAACTGCAGATTGTGTCAAAATGTGATTTCTGGATCTTTGTCTCACCCTTCTGCTGTTCAGCTGTTTCTGACCTCGCTGTAGCCTCACCATTCCCACATATTTTAAAGGAACAAAGTGTTTGTTATGGAGTGACCAGGTTAACCACAAAGGTAAAAGCAATCTTTTCTTCTCTGTTCTTTCCAGAAAGTCTGTTTGCTTTCAACACGAAAAACTTACGTTTATAAATTTGTGAGGGTGAGGAAGTCAGTAGATATTCAGGCTCACGCATGTCTGGAGTGATGACAAGTGAGAACAAATATTTTTCTTTTCTTCATGTTTTACTTGAACTTCTGTAAAGGGAGAATGAAGCCCTTTCCCCTGAAAAAAAAAAATGGCTGGCTGATGAGGTGGCAGCACTAAGTGAAAACATGAGAACTCTTTGAACTTTTAATGTGATAAAATTAAGTAATTGTTATAAAACAATTTTAAAAGTGCCAGAAGAGGAGCTGCTACCCATTTCCCATGTATTTAGTTGTTATACCATCTTTTCACACAGTCTAGCTACCTTGTACCTGTTACTGGTTGGTTTTAGTGTGTGCTTTATGCCTCCTCCCTTCCTAACATAAGTTTTCCTCTTTCTTCAGATAACAAACCCTTGAGCTTGTACAGCTTCACAACTTGACCTCAGCACCCAGGGCTTGGCCCGAAGAAATCCCCTTCTGTATGCAGCACCCCAGGTGAATCCTATTAGAGCAGTCAGGAGGAACTCGGCTTCTCTCCACCAACTCCTGCCCATCCAAGCCCCGCTCCCATCCTGCAGGGGCAGCTCTGCCTAGTTGGTTTCTCTAACTCCTGCACTCCACATGAAGCTCTTGACACAAGCACACCTGAAGAGCTGAGGCAAAACTCCCTTTGGGCCTTTTTGCTCTCAGCACATTCTTCTGCAAGCCCATCCTCTGCTTGGCAAAGAGATGTGGCTGACCCCAGGACAAAACTGGTTGCTGTGAGGACCCAGAAAGACTGTTTCTGATCTCAGCCAACAGATTTGAGGGGGGTGAGGGGGTGGATGTATTTTAGTGTATTTGTTCTGCTGTTAATTATTAGTGATAAGGGATAAATGGTATTCTTTCCCGGTCTGGTATGCATCTTTCAGAAACGTGAATTCTGTCCTCTTTGAGGATTTTTCAGGGTAAGGTGCTGGCTGATAGCTAAAAGACTTCTTTCAAGGCATAAAAGGGAGTGTAAAATGACTGAAGTTTCTGTGGGTCTGGGAGTGGACAGGCAAGAAAGAAGCTTTTGCAGCATTTATTTCTCATTCTTTCTTCTTAATGACTGAACTCTCTAACTACACACAAACATGCACAGCTTATTACATGCATCTGCTCTTCACATTTTCAGTTTGGCAATTGGTACCAGCCTTGACCTTAGCTTCTAGTCAGCATATAAGTAACTCAGGTCTACAGAGCACTAGTGACACTAGGAAGGATTTTTGTGGAAGTCAAGGGCAAAATTAGCTGAGTCCCCTTCAAGTCACTGAAAAGATAATGAATGTCAGAATCATACCCTGGCTGTTCACAAATTGGTGCCATTAGGAGGAGAAAGCGCATACTAATCAATAAGCATTGGCACTTAATGGCTCTGAAGTACTGGTGGGCTGGCAATTTACACCTACTCACAGTAGTGTACCTGGTCACAACAATTTACCATCTTCTCTCCTGTTGAAACTCACCAGTATAAATTGTCAGACAGGCACTAGCTAATTCTTCCTTCTGGTCTCATAAATAACTCTTACAAAGGTCTGTTTAGAAATCAATAAATCTCACACGAGGAATGGGTAAGGAGGCAAGGTGCTGTTTAGTTAATAGATAACTGTCATAAGGTAACATCATGTTTTCCCCTCAGAATTTCTTTGTTGCAACTGTATATTTCTCAGAAGACCACTCATGGTACATGTGCATCCTTCTGAACTTGCAGAGATCAGTTTTCAATTTATTCCATCTCCTCTGAGGTGCTTGTGTCCCCCGTATCTCCTGAGACCCAGGTTCCTACCTCTTGCTTAGGATCTGCTCAGCTCAATGGGCTCCATAACCTACTGCAATTCCAGCCTGGAAGCTCACACCCTGCCCTGTGTTTGCCCAGGGAAAGGCAGAACCTGCCACACCAGAGGACTGGCTCTGCACTGCAGATTGCATGGGTCACCTTACTCAGAGGCAAAATCCACCAGTAGCAACTTTCAGCTACTCCCACTGAAGATTTCATTCACAAGCTCCAGCTAGCCCACTTCCAAAAAGCCTACTCTCCTATAATGGAAACTTTTCAAAGAAATAGCATTTCACACAGCTTTCCCAGAAATTAGCAGCACTTCTACCCCAGTTTCCAAGGAAACCAGCAATGGACCCTTGGCAATGTAGGGAGCTGAAAAAAAAAAAAAAAAGTTTTGCGTACACCTGAAGGAATATGAATGCTCTTCTCTAAGAAAATTTTCAAGATTATTGACATGGATTATCTATACAAAAAGACTTGCAGGAAGGCTCACCAAGTCCCTTACTGATCACACAATACACACACGCTTCATGGCAACATGGAAATGGTAGTATCACAACTTCATCCAAAAATTTAGTATTTGGCATCACACTGTCTCTTGCCTATCATTTTTTAAAATCATAAAACCACCTTAAAAATAATATTTTATTGTACGTTTGTTCTCTCAGAACAATACCTGAGGTTTTGTCCCCAAGATATATTTATTCATTTTTGACAGCCTGTTCCCCTGTGAATTTAGTTTGATCTGGCTTTTGGACTAAATGTAATTATAGAGGTGATAGCCAATTACATGAATAGTTACAGTCTGCAGAACCTAATCTCAGTTGCTCTCCGGATTCTCCTCTATCAGTGTGTTAGACCACTGTGGCAGTCACTAGGTGTGGGAGAAGGAATTACAGATGAAATAAGAACTAGCCTGAGAGCTGGAGAACGCCCAAGGCACACCATCAATGGCAAACAAGAGGGAGAAATTTCTTGAATCTTCTTTACAACCAAGCTTCAAGAAGTCTGAAATTGTATCCCATGGTCCCTTTATTAAAATAATTAATATCTGGAATACAGAATGATCTCCAACCCCACACACTAGACTGGAGTGTACAAGACTTGGTTGTCATCAAGCAATTCACTTAACCCCTCTGTTCCTGAATACCATGCAGAACGAGGACAATAGCAGTGCACTCAGAGGCATTTTGTGAGGACAAATGTACAAAGAGACAGCTCAGAAGCTATACTGTTGAGGACAAAGTAAGTTTATTAACAGAATTCTTACAAGTGGTACGGGTTCTGCAGATTCACATTTTCACCCATTTATTCAGTGCTTCTCCTTCATCATCATAATAATAAGCAGCTGAATGAACATAGAAAACCACATCACAGCTACATTGTGGCCTAGATTCTCGGCTGCCCTGAACTCTCCTCTCTCCATGATTTTAAGGTCTTGCAATGAATCTAAGGCATCCTGTCAGTTCTTTGATGTTTCAAATACTTGCAAGTATCACATATATACAGGGAGATAAAACAGATGCTTGTGTTTGGCCCACCCAAACAGTCATGGATGCCCAGAGGACAGAGGAAGAATTAAAGTGATCAGGCCAGAGGTATGAAAGCTCTGAAAACCTGGAAGTGCCTGAATGTGAGTACTGAAGAGAGACAGGCACTTGGGGGCAGGGCAAGGAAGTCAGTAACCCTGAAATCACAGCCAGCAATGGAACTGCTCATGCTCCGCTGCAGCTGTGGAAAGAAACCTTTTGCACCCTGTTCAGGCTAAGCTGAAGCCCTGCTCCACAAACCACTTACAAAAGCCTAAGGCTTCTGGAAGAAGAAGAAAAGAAAAAGTGGGCTATTTGCACCAACAAATTGCCAGTCACAGGTGAGACTCCAGAGGCACAGTATTTCTAGATAGCTGAAGACCTGTCCACAAGCTCCTGCTTTCTACATCTCTCTTGCTGTGAAAGCCAGGATGGAAAACTTTGCCTCACTAGATAGGAGATACAGACAGAGAGGCCAGTGTCATGGAAGCTCTTCTGCATTCAGACAGCTCAGCATCACCAGCCTACACAAAAGCATCATCCAGGTCCAGGGGATTTTTTAAAATGGAAACCAACCTGTATTCAACCAGCTCCAGGGTGCTCCTGTATAAAAAAAACAGGTTCCACCCTGACTGCCTCTGCAAATGGGCACTTGGTATGTTCATCCTCAGTAACAACTGGGTTTGTTTGGTGTCTTATCTCTGAAAGTCATCTTTCACAGAAAAAATACACGAAGTAAGGCACCTCACAGAACAATATGACACCTGCATACACCTACAGCAGGCTTTGACTGTTTATATTTATTTAAGGTAAGATCTGTATTCTTGTCAGTTTAACATCTTGCATTTGGGCTTTTCCCCAGGCTGTCCTGCTTTCTCGTCCATGCCCAATATTTTCTTTAAATTAGGGTTGTCCTTTAGTGTAAATAAAATGTTTATTTTAAAATAAATTTATAAATGTCAATAAATGCATTAACCAAATAAATAAATCTTGCCTAAAATATGACATCTATCTGGGGATGGTCAAATTATTTTGATCTTCAGGTCCTACACGACACTGTAGTGTAAACTGTTGTAGTCACTGGGTGGCACAGCACAGCATGCACCAAAAATCTGGCACAGCTCTAGCAGCTGCTGCCTAGGGCAGGCACATTGATGCTGAGGCTGGAGGAGTGGATGTTTTTGCTGCCTTTTGATATGAAGCATTTGGTGAACAACCTGCATGTGAGGGATGCATATACTAAGTCACTGCATCCTACAGGAACTACCAAGAGAAAATGCTCAGAGCTGTCAATCATTTGCTTTATTTCTGTCTCACTGTTCAAATTCAGTCTACTAGCCTGCTAATAAACACCGTTTGTCAACTGCATCCCAAGTGTATTCTGAGTGAATCAAGTAAGGTGCACCAGAGATACATGTAATGTTCAGATTCACTGATTTAATTTTAGCAAGTTGCCACTACTGCCTCAGACTTCATCCTACTAACAGATTTATGCCCAGGTTTTTTGTTCATCCATTATTCCCTGCACTATTCAACGCTTTGTCTTTTTGCCCTTATTCTTAGCAGACAGGTAATGCGCACAGATCTCTCTTTGGGGTCAAAGACACTTTCAGTTCTTCCTCCTGCATTAATAACACATACAGACAACTTGCCTTCTGAGGGTTTTTTACTGCATTTTGTTGCCTCTTATTCTACAAATGAAATACTGCTATGAAAAGACTAATTGTAGTTGCTTTCCCTTACCTTTATCCTCGGGGTACTGTCATTGTTATCTATTAGCTACAGGATAGCCTAAGTTTTTCATGTTTCTCAATAGTCTTGTTTATTATTTACTGTTCCTTTCACTAGACTATCAGCTCATCTCTGTTCTCTGCTATGTATCATGCTTTATTCATTACAATTTTGCATTGTTGTTCTACCATCTTCTATAAAAGCACTCAGAGAAGGGAGAACCCATTTGCTCCTGTGGCTATGGAAAATGTAACTGTGGTTTGTACCAAGAGGGACTTTTCAGAAAGCATCAGACAAAGCATCTTTTATCAGGATTTTTCATAAAGACTGAGGTTCACAGGGGTTTGGGGTTTTAAGTCTTTTGCTTTACTTGAGACTGCCCTCCTTTGACAATGTAGTGTAAGTCTTTGATGATGTCTTGAAAGAAAATACCAAGATTTTCTTCCCTGTTGTCGCCTGAAGCTCGGGGGGCAGGGGGGAGCTGAAAGGAAGGCTGCATGGTGATACACCAGAGACAGGCACCGTATGAAATCCTACTTCATTTACTCTTTGTATTCTTGTTGATCATGTTGTTTAGCATAATTCTCTACCACATAACTAGCTCCAGCTGCCTTTTGCCAGACTTTGAAGGTATGGGTCTCCACATAATTCCTTTTCCAGCAATGTATAACAATAATAACCAATAACTCACTGTTAGGCAAGTTTCAACATGTACAAGCAGCCTGTTAATCAAAGTAACTTGCAGGACTGAGAAAACCTCTTAAAAGCTCTCTTAAAGGACTATTAAGTTTCTCTTAGGATTTTTCTCCTCACCAGGAGCCCCACAGTCACAAACAAACAATGCTTTACTTAAGATGGGGCAGAGGTTTATGTTGTAGGGATGCTTTGTTCTGCTTTGTCAGCCTGACTGACATATTCCAGCTCTGGATGTCGCTCCACCCTTGCCAAATGAGAACGTATCTGCAACTACTACAGCTCCTCCAGGTTTGGCTTCAGTTTGGAGATCTGCACAGCTGAATGAGATATTTTTATACTTGGGGAAGGGCAGGGAAGAAGAAAATGTTATTATGAGTCAGGCTCTTTCTGGAAACGGCAATAAACTGCTTATGGCCAATTCAGCTAATGCTGGCCTTTCATCACCAAACTATCGCATTTCTTTGTATCTCCAGACTACAACCAAAGTCCCATTCTTTGACTTTTCTGGCACAGGGCCTTTCAGACACACCGTTATCAGAGCAGTGCACATGCACATCCGTGGAGTCATCAGTGAGTTTATTTATACATGTCCTGCCCGAGCGCCCAGCTCCCAGTGCCAGGCGTGGCCGGACAGTGACTCAGCACCAGGCAACCTAATGTCAATCCTCCTCAGCTCACATCCAGGGCATCGCGGCTCCCTGACAATCACCAGGGCACCACGAAAACCTTCTGATAAAGATACAGTCTCCTTCATACTGCACCCCCACATTGCCCATACTCCACCCCTGCCATGTGAAGCATTATAAAGCCCCTCTTCCCTCCACTCTTTCCCTCTCTCCACAGAGATAACAATTTTGGAAAAGCCGAGACCTAACCCAGCTAAGAAAAGCAAATTCAGCAGGGAAGCGCAGAGGTTTATTCTGAGCACTTTTTGTTTATTGCTGCCAGTGAAAGATTTTGTTAAGACTTAGTTTGCCTGTCTTTGAAGGCACAGAGGCACACAAAGGTGAAGGTTTGCAAAAAAAAAGAGCAGTCTTTTCTTCCCCTGCATTTAAATCTCAGTAATGTCCTTAGACTGCATTACATATAAATGTGTACTATATGCACCTAACACTGACTACTGCTTCATCTGCTTCAGTCTAGCAAGTGCATTTCAGCTCAACTGGCTTTATGCCACTTTTTCACCTTGGGTTCTGTCCCCCCTCAGGTGAGTCCCAAGATGACCAGCAGTTAACCCACTGAAACTCATGCCATAGAACTCCTCCAACAGCTTCTCCAAGCCCCGGCCTGCATGAAAATTTGCCTCTGGGGAGAAAAAAACTTTTGCCTTTTCTTTTTGCAAGCCTAGCTCCTGGATACCTGACCAGGCCCCGGACCTGGTGGCCTCAGACCCTGCTTGTGCCACCTGCAAAGGGAGCAGCTGAGAGCAGTGGAGGACACCCCTGTGCTTGCACCTCCCTTTGCCAGCACCCTGACCGTAAATCAGAGGTGGGGATAGTTCAGGTGCTTGGCCTTTGGCTCCCTCCTGGGGGAAGGCCACCGGTGGCCACGGAGCTCGGCCTGGCTTTTTTGAAGTCCGGCCGCCATTTCCTCGGCTTGGTAACACAGCTGTGTGCATCGTTATGGGCATGCACGCCGAAAAGAAAGGCCGACGCGTGAATTTATGAAGAGTTTGTAATTCGGCCTCCTCAAGGAGATCCCCCGAGGGCTGGTCAGGCCTGAGTAGTGACCCCGGCGGCGGCTGGCGGTGGCCGCCGCCGTTTGTCTGCCGCCGGCGGGCTGCAAGGCGGGGGCTGCGGCGCCATCTTGTGTCGGCGCCGGGACGGAGACACGGGCACGGGGACAGGGGACAGGGGACAGGGGACAGGGGACAGGGCATGGCGGTAGGGCGAGTGTATGGCCGCAGGAGAGCAGTGAGAGAGGAGCGGGCTGCCTGGCTGCACAGTGACACGCTGCCTGCAGAGGGAATGCCAGGCAGCACCCCCTGCGCCAGCAGCCCGCACCCCTCCCCAGCCAGCCGCCCTCCAGCCGGCGGGACGGCCCGGGCTGAGGGGCCCCTAGCAGCTTCCCCGCGAAAGTGTATTTTCTCTTCTTTTTGGCTACTCTCGGGTGACAGAATTCTCCCATTTCCCAAAGACCTGGCCAAACAGAGGAACCTGGCTAAAAAGTGCTTGATTGAAGATGCAGCCAGGGGGAAGTGGTGGGGACTGGGACAGGGTCTTCGCTGTGAGGAAGGGCTGGTTTTGTCAGCTCTTGCATTTTTTCATCCCTCAAGCCCTCAGTGATCTGGGCCTCCAGAGAATCAACAGCTGTGCCTGGCTTTCTGTAGCTGCTCCTGTGGCCCAAGAGATGGTTGTGAGTGTGAGTACCTCATGGAGGTCACAGGCCATACTCCCAGTGGTCTCTAGCAAGCGCATGGATGGTCCTTCAGGAGAGCTCTGTGGCACCTCTGCAGTATCTAGGATCTGCAGATCCAGTGATCTGCAGATCTGCAGTATCCAGTGCAAAATTAAGTGCAACAGTACCAGAAACTAGGTATAAGGAAAGATATTTTCACTGGAGGACATTTCTTTCCACCACTTGCACCTAACAGCATTTTTCATTTGTTGTGAGCAGAATGTTTTTTGCCAGAGTGTAAGCATCTGCAGGAGATTAAAGGTAGTGATGAACTGAGCTCCTTTATGCCGGTACAATGAAGACGGGAAGAACTGAAGAAGTGGAATAGCAAATAGGCAAAAACTATGCAGGAAAGTAATCATCCTCTAATCTATACTCCTTGATGTTTCTCCTTGGTACTCTGAAAACTGCTTGGGAAAAAAAAAAAGCAGCACAGAGAAGCAATAGATACATTCTTCATCCATCCATCTAGACTTCTGGTCCAAAAAAAAAACAGAGGAAAAAACCCTCAGAGACAAGTGAAATTAAAATCTTCTTAAACCCAGTAAAATGGAGAAACAAATGGAGAAACACTGC
>JAVJGJ010000037.1:59688090-59698645 GCA_035590215.1 Microhierax caerulescens
CCCCCCCCCCCCCCCCGGGCCGTGGGTGTGCGCAATGAACCAAAGGAAATAAGAAACTCAGGAGTACTGAAATAACTGTAACAGTTAAAAAGGAAGGGGTCTACCCCTCAGAAGAGGTTAACGCTTATTTTGTCATCTGGAGTACTTTTATTTAGTTTCTTCCCTTCCTAATCAAAAGCCATGGCTGACAACTGAAAATGCAGTATAACTGCGATATCATTCTCTCTATTTTACAGGTTAACTCGAAAGGCATTTCTCTAGTGTCACTAATCTTTGCACATGTTTGCCTCCTACATTCTTCCAAGGGAGGGCCAAAGCAGGTTTGGGAAAGGATGAAAGAAATATGCAGAACATGAAAGATCATAAATAAACTGATTCTTGGCATGTAATTCCCATGCATTTAGATGCTCTTCAGGAGAGTCCATGACATACAGCCTCCTTCTTCTGTTCTTTATTTTTAAACATCTATAACACTAAAAATTTTGTCAAACACCAATTAATAAGAACTCTGTGAGCAGATTTGGGGGATCTATTAATTCAATAAATAATATACTGTACTTATTCATACAAAGTATATAACAAAAATGTAAGCCTTTTTATAATGTCCCAAAATTCTTATTTGCAATCTAGAAAGTAAATGCCTGCTTACCTCCAGCTGAACTAGCGCTTATTAAATATAAAGGTCACTTAAATAGCTGTATAATTTTGACTGTAGGAGGTTTCTTCTTTCACAGTGTTAATGGCTTAGAATATGGAACAATAAATCCTCATTCCTCAGTAAGTGAATGTGCATTTAGCTTTGTCCCAATCTGAAATGACCATACATAATTTCCATTATTGTGTGATATGCTGGTTATGATTATTATGAGTTTCTACTTTAAAAGATATCAAATGTATTTAATTGATTCTATGTTTGGAAAGGGGGAAAAGGCTGCTGGAACAAGTTAAGAAGCCCAGGAGGGTCTTCTACTTGATACAGCCCACAGAAGCCAGCATCCCTACCCTATCCCAGAAGAGCACCAACCAACCAAATCCCTAAAGCCTCAGTCATGCACCCAGACATGGTGACCATATGTGTGAACAAATGCAGGTGAAGGCAGTTTTATTTCAACAGCAGCGAAGAGACCATAAGTGCTCAGCAAGTGTGCGATCAGATTACTCATATTTAAAGCATGTAAACAAGGATTCAGGTATCGCATCTTAAAGGTGAGGTTTTGAAGGTTTGGAAATTGTAGCTCTAGCCAATTCCTTCTGTGACAATGCACGAGGGGTTCAGTGCTTTCTCTTGAGTCTGGCTGATGAATGGATTGTGTCTTGGTACACTGTACTAGGCTGCAATGGCCCACAGCAGCATTGCATGAAATGGCTGCTGAGCTCAGCCATGAGTGGAAAAAATTTATTTGCAGTCGTCAATCTCTACCTACTCATTGGTGTAATCACCACAGTCATCATGAACTCCTTACAACTTTATATGGTGTGATATAAACTTATATTTTATTTTACCCTTCAAGAAGACTGTATTTTTTTCATGGGCTCACTGACAATAAAACTCCATGGAGATAAACTGCATTGTGCTGCTAAAAGTAGAGAGGGCTAGTAGCTCTGGCATAGCTCCACTATCAGCTCTGCATAATTAATTAACTATTTTATTTGCTCTTTTCACTCCATACTGTGGCAATTTTGAGCAAGTAGATCCAAACACGTGCTTTTAATGCATGCATTAGGGAAAGAGTGAGGAGGCAACTCAGCAATAACTCAAGGGAATTCTTGTCACCTATAAAATCAATGTCAGAAAATAAATATAGAAAGTAATAAAAAAAAGAAATATATCATAATGGATGTCAGCATTGCAGACAAGACAATGAAGGCACTGCTTTACAAAAATCTAGTGTGAAGCAAAGATCATGAAGGTTGGCTATGTATTTTGAACAGCGCTCTAAGAGGCATAAAGCAAGTGACTGAACAAGCTAGCGTTGAAGTCAACAATAACTTAGTTATTCTTTGATTTTTCAAGCAGGTGAAGCATTAAATGATCATTTGAGATGTTTGCACATCCCTGAAGCCTTTTATAATGTTGTCATCACGTTTTTATTTGGAAATCTCAAGTTCATGGATCATACCACCTTACAAGATTGTAACAACTTTACAACGCCTGATTTTTCGCCTTTCTACATTCCCTGCATACCACATGGAGTAATAAACAGAAGGAAGCTCCAGTGTTGATCAATTTGTCGTCACAATACATCGCCAGCTATCTGGGTGCACAGGAGGGTTTTTGCTTTACATCATGAGGTCTGTAGAGCGCTATATATGCTCTGATTTTAGCAAGTATTTTAGAGACTTCCAGAGGTCATGCTGTATGAGGGAAATGCTGCAGGAACCAGCCTATAACACGCACAAGAATGAGCTGGCTTGCTGAAATCCCCTGCCAGCTCAGTCTGTGACAGCACAGGTGGACCTCTGTGCATGCCTCCCTCTGTGTATATGTGTGCATGCATAAGACGTGCTCATAAATATGTTCTAACTCTTTGAGAAAACAGAATTATATCAGCTGGTAGGAGATGGAAGTTTTATAACTGCTTGCTAATTCTTCCATAGCTTATTACTGAGCATTTTAGAACACTGATCTTGCCAGTAAGTGCCAGTTCTTTTCGTTCAGTTCAATTTAATAGCTTAATAAAGCATAATTGGAGTTCTTGGGTACCGGTAGTGAAAGGACACTATGCTCCATTAAGTCCAGGATATTTATTTTGAGAAAATGTGTGAGTGCACAATTTTCTGGGAGCACTAATATACTTAAATGGATTTCAAAAAGCGTTTTACCATTAAAGAATAAGACTCAGCCGTGTGTCACATGCTTCACTCCCAGGATGAGCCCAGGATGCAATCTGTCATTCACTCATTCTTCATTAAAGAAACTCTGTGGATCTTGCTGGGAGTGTTCTTGTTTCATCAAGCTGTGAACAGGATAAGAGTCAGGCCTCATGTTTAGAACAGGCAACACTCTTTTATATTAAACAAAATATAGATAGATAGATAGATAGATAGATAGATAGATAGATGTTTTTGAAGCAAGTGAATTCAGCATTATATTGATGATTTGTAAGGCTGCTTACTAGAAGTAAACCCTGGAAATTCTGTTATTGTCTGAGTCATCCATGCAGGGGGATGTTGGTCACAGGATGTTTTTAAAGTTCTTTCATTAACTGATGGGTTCTCTGTTCAAACTTCCTACACCCTCTTTTCCAGACCTCATGAGCAATGGGCTGCAATGTAATGTAACACTCAGTCTGCTGCTTCTTTCTGAACTTAGCGCCATGATTAGGTGGCTACTGGGCTATAGAAGTACTTACCGGGAGCGATGGACTTTTGGAGCTTATTCAGCATTTTCCATGTCTGTGGAGTGCCAATACCCTTCCCACATTTAAAACTTATTAGTTCCTGAGTCTTCAACACCAATACCTATTCAGCTCTGTACAGTACAGGAGATGTTCTTCCCTAACTTCTGATTAATGTTTGTTTTATGGTTGTAACATCTCAAGCCTTTCAGACTAGCCTTCAACTTTGGTGTTAAAAACCAAAATTGCTAAGAATAGAAAGAGAAAATCAGGTCAAAGAGATCTGACACATGCAATACATCCAGTGTGGCACTGCACAAGGCTTGCTTATGGTTCCTTCAAGTCACTGGAGGGAAAGTGAAGCTGGAATATTTTCTATTGCTGAAGCATGGGAATTTTCATTTTCAAGGAAAATTCAAGGAAAATTCATTTCATTTTTTTTCAAAATGCCTGTTATAAATGCCTATATATATATTCCAGACTCTGTATCTTGCTTCAGCTTAAATTTGTTTCTCCATTGCTACTCTCACTAGTAGAAGTTCTTTGGAAAATCTACCCATTTTGTACCCGTGTTACTCTTCTCATGTCTAAATATTTATGAGCCAACATGCTGAGCTAATGCTTGGCATATGAAGAATAAAACAATAAAACATATAAACAATAGTAGGAAGAACTAAAAGATTTCACATTTCACTTTTTATCACATTTTCACTTGTCGCATGCATTTGGAAAACTGTGCTGCAACAATATTTTCATTTTCAATTTAATTTTTATTGACTGCTTTTCTTTTTCAAACCCCACTCACATAAATATGGCAGTATGAGTTATCTACGGATGATTTATTTATCTTGCTGACTGCTAGTCTGTCCAATGAATTAGAAACAATCACAGCTCCATGACATTTAATTATATTTTCCTTCTCTTTTGGCTACATTTTAGGGGAAAACAAGGTTGTAATCAGCAATGATGCCTATAAAAAATTTTTAAATATAATTGAGGCCTTTCATTTGAGATAAAATATTTTTTCTTTTCGTTATATAACCATCGTGAAGTTATATGGCTTTCTGCAAGGAGCTGTAATGTTCTGTTGAACATCAGACTTCTGGCGTAGTATAAATATTAATTTTTTTTACTTCAGGTTATTTCTGTCTCTAGCTGCAGATTCTTCATATGCAATGATGCTTGTATTTGAGCACCACGGATTACCTCACCCAGATAAGGATTCACCCCATATGCCCAGTTTTTCCTTCATGGAGTGTGGTTTGCATTGCCCTCCACACAGGAGCTTTGAGCCCCCTTGGCTCTTGGTGCTGTTGACCTGGAGTCAACCTCTGTCATACCCATCTCTGATGATTTTAAAGGTAGTGGTGCTAAAAAAGTTTCCTAAGCACAGTTCCTGAGGACAGATGGAAAGCAGAATTTGAATCTGTATTCCATAACACTTACAACAGCAGGGAAGGTCCTAAATAGCTTCTTCCATCACTAGCCATACTGGGGACAGGGATGTGACTTCTTGTTCACAAGTATGCTTCTGTTGCGAGAACCCTTACATATTCAAGGGCTACCTCTGAAAAACAGGATTTACAAGTTGGGATCTGCAGTTTCTATATGCAGATAAGCAGTAGAAACAAGACATGTTGCCAAACTTGAGTGTGAAAGGGAGGATCTGCTCCTCACAAGCTCATATTTCACCAGGAGGTGACCTACAGAGAGCAACAATTCTCTCTACTTCAATGAGTGCTTGCTAAAGGAGAGGGATTCGACATCCCCATGAATTTTACTACTTTTACCTCCTACTACAGCTTTTTGCGCTGGTTGAACTCATCACTTATTGGCCCTCTAGCTGAGACCCAGGAAGAGTATCATTTTGCTTTGTTTAGTTCCACATCCATCCATATGGATTAAGTCCTACGAAAACTTACATTTGCCAGCTGGGAAAAAGCCATCAAACTTACAGTTTTACTATGCCTCCAGTCTTTGGTGAACACTGTCGTTGACACCAAGGTCATTGTGCTCTTATACATACCATTGTCATTTCTGCCAGCAGGGCTGATGAGCTGTGGGGTGCCTGACAGCCAGCTGTTGCAAAGTGGTGTCGTGGTGCGGACTCAGAATTTTAAAGGGGAGAGAAACGGTAGGCAGACAACGATGCTCAGTCCTGCTTGCTGCAAGTACAGGGTGTTGAGCTTTGGAAGAGGTGGAAAAATCATTAGTAAGGCACTTAAATGCTCCTGCTCTCTTTCTTGTGTGCAGCTATTTTTCTTGTCAACTTCATACAGAGTTCTCTGCAGCTTGTTTTCATTCAGGTCACCAACACAAAAAATTTCACCCACCAGCGGATAAACTTAACACAAACTGTACGATAATCCAATTGAAAGAAATCAGGGGGAAAATCAGAAGATTGTCTCAAATCTGTGTATGCTTTAAACTTAATAAAATACTAAGTGTCAACTAAATGCTTTGTGGTTACTAACAGCTCAGAAATTGAAGGCTAAGAGCCATGAAATTATCAAGATTCACAGTTATGTTTTACATAGCTGCTAAACCTCAAAATAATTAGTATTGAATATCTATGCTAATCTATCTAAAGCAGATGTTGAAAATTAGAGGCTAAATCATGTAATCCTGGATGACAAAAGTTTATCCAAAAGTCCTATTTATGGCACACCATTGTTTTGTTATGTGGGGTTTTTTTGCTCCAGTAATAATTGAAAGATGTGGTTTAGAACCATAACTGACAAAAACACATTTTAACAACTATTCTGGATTTATCTCAATGTGCATATGAGAACGCCTATTTGGAGGATTTCTGGCTCCATATACGCATTTTATAACTGCTGCTGATTTTGGCAATCAGCCACTTAAGAGCAAATACAAAATTTATCTTCAAGTGTCTCATAATCTGTCACATTATAACTTACATTGTAACATGCTCTGAGAACATGTTTGTTTGTGGGGTTATGGGATACAGTCACAGAACAAACCCTAAAAGGGATTCGATTAGGGGAGGACAGGCCCAGCTCTGGGAAAGTATTTGTTCACTTGCTTCAGTCTGTCCCTAGTCACAATGGTCCTTACATACATTCTTAGAGGATCATTTCAAAAATTTTGGCTGAATGAGTTCAAGACAGAATTTCAGTGACCTTATTGGCTTTGAAACTTAACATGGCTTTTAAAAACAGCTACAGCCCAATTAAAGGAATTATTTCTTTAAGGTCTGAGTACACTGTCATTTAAATGGGACTTGTAAATAGTATCTGCAAAAACACCATCTGGCAACTCTCACAATATTAACGTGGTTAAGCCTTCATGAAACTCGGAAGAAAAAGATGGAAGCTAATTCCTACCATAAAAAGTATAGAAATATATAGAAAACTACATATCTTTGCAAAGTTTCATGAAGCAACACACAAACTTCATTGTAACAGTAAGGCAAACAAGTTCTATGGACAATGATTTAATAAATAACCTCTTAACAATAACTCAAATTTTAAAAGAATTCATTACCAATAACAAGTAAATCCCAGCCCTCTCTGACTGTCTATCCATCTCACAAATCAGGAGTGCATTTGAGAGGGAAAAGCTTGAAATATTGACTCAGGTAATTTGTTTGTGCTGAAATTTCTGGAGCCTGAAATACAGGTCCTGAATTGTTGTCAAAGCTGATGCCCATGGTTTGTTCTACTGCAGCATAAATGAAAACACACACAGAGGAAAGAATCCAGTTTCCTCTAGTCTGTTTGCTGCATGATTCTTTTTAAGTGTCCAGTTAAGAACCTACGGTGAGTTTCTTAAGGTTTTACAGAAAAATCACACAGAGAAAATGTGACCCTGTCTTCTCACACCTCAGGCTTCCTGATGCCACGAGCTGCATAACAAAACCTTCATGTAGACAGGAGTCATGTTCTCCTTTTGCCTTAGTTTTTTGGTCTCCTTAGCCCAGGAGACCCAGCCTAACCCCTGTGCCTCCAAGCTGTACCCCAGCTCTTTGCCATCAGGCAATAGTGGCACCGTTTGTGCACAGGGAGCCCAAAACTGCACCCTAGGGAGGCAGCGGTGCCCGGACCTTGCCACTGCTGTCTTTATTCCTGACTCCATTGCTCTCCATGGAGGACAGCTGCTGCACTCCAGCCAGCTGTCCAAAGACCCTGGGAATTTACTGAGGGTACACATTTATTGGCCTGTCACATTGGGAAGTGTATATGGCTTTCCTCTTCAGCACCCAGTCTGACCCACAGTATTAACCAAGTTATTTTTATATTTGCATAACAACGGGCAGTTCTGCTCAAAAAAAACAAGCCAATGAAAAATGTGGGTAGAAAGCTGAGAAAGGATGAGAATAACTGTAGGTGTGAAAGCTATGGTGTAAAGAATATGGGTCTTCTCCTGTAAGGCTGCACCACGTAAACAACTGAGAAACAAAGGAGGTAGGGGGAAATTGCAAAAGCATTTTGAAAGTTTTGAGAAATAGTTAAATGATCCCAGCGCAGATACAGCCAGTAACACATACTGTTGAATTTATGAGTCTTTTTTCTTTCTTTTTGCTGTTCAAAAGGAGAAAACTGCTAAATTGTTTCAGCACATTCACTATTTTTGATACTAAACAGCAAGTTGTATGCCCTAGATAGATCAGCTCCTGGATAGCTCTGTTTGCTTGGAAAATTTATTTTTACAATGTTGATTACTTCATGAGGGTGGGGGGTTTAAGTTTTGAAAAAAATGAAGTGAACATGAAACTTTCAGGATTGCACTTTCACATAAATCATTTGGTTTTGTATACTAAATCAGCACAGCAGCTGAAGGAGCGACTATGCATTGACAAGACAACAGCAGGTTGTCATTTCTTCGTACTATTCAGATAAGTTCAGAAATCACTCAGAGACCAAGCTCTGATAAAAATCTTCCAAAATCTGTGTTCAAAATTAGTCCAGCAGTATTCTGTAATAGTCATCTGCACAACACAGCAAGTAGTTCCAAATAACTCTTGTGAAATCCTTTCAAAAATACAATTTCCCACAAACGTATTGCTGGCTGTGTGGAGTCTGACTGGGCTTTTAGTTTAACTGGAAATAATTCCAGCCCCATCTACCGAGTCATTCTAAATATGCAACAGATCATATATTTAGAGAAAATACACAGCAAATGTACAACATTTGTCTTCTTCACCTATGTAAACTGTAAGTTGTTTACAGAACAGGTGGGTTTTTTCTATATGCTTTTATAATAAAAAAGGGTCCCACTAGCAGTTAGTCTTAAAGCAATAAAAGGGTCTTAATAAGTAGAAATAATTAATGAACTAAATAATGAAATAAATAATGAAATGTGCAAAAGTTCTGAGGCTTACTGAGTCAGAAGTCTTTTATGTTTCTCCAAACCTACTGGGATGTCCTTATCAGGGTGACAGAAATTTTATAGGACATGTTCTTTTACATTATTTTTTTCCTATTGTTCTCTAATCACTGTAAGAACAGTCCAATAAATTTACATTACTACAGACTGTTGTAACAGAGACCTGCCAGTTCAACACTGAACAGCAACAGGGACAAAATCAGCCTGCCTTTTCCAGAACTCACTGCAGAAATTTCAGCTGGGACAAATTCTGGGTTTATATGAAGAAGTTCACAAAAAAGTTGTCAGAGTACATTTGTGATCTCTTATCTTTGAGGAATACTTCAGAACACTGAAGAGAGTGGAGATACAGGTAATACAGGTTATGGACAGAATAAATGTGCTATCCATTCACTGGGGAAGCATTATGTACTACATCTGGACAAGTCAACAGGAAGAGCTGGATCCTGTCCCATGGTAAGGCTTTGCACTGCTCCTTCATCAGCACAGAACTGCCCTGAAGACTTAACCGGTCACCTTAACTTGCCACTGCAGAGCTCATCTTACAACTTGAGCTGGTAGACAGTTCCTACTCCACTACTCCTACTGCCTGGAGGTGGGAAGCATGGTACAAGATACCTACCATCAAAGCCATTCCTGGAAATCAGAACAACTTTTGGGAGTGTCAGACCAGGTGCCAGAGACTGCGCCTGTGTCACTGCAGTGTTGGTGACCCAACACTGGAGAGTGCCACAGAGGTCGGGGAGCAGCTCCGATGAGACACCTTGCTGAGCTCTAGTCAGACACCTTGCTGGACCAAGTGCTCCTGGCCACTACTGAAGCTAATTAGATGGACTAACCTGTTTCTTCTGCTCCAAGTAGTTGGGTTAGTAAGACCCATCTTGCTGTATTAGAAAGGCCTAGATACCCACATAGCACAGGGCCCAGGTCTGAGTCATTCCTGCACACTTGGGCAGTCCTACATGCCGCTACACCTGATCATATGGTGCTGAGGTGATGGCAGTATTTAATCATTGCTTTCTCTACCAGGTTCTGTTTCTGCTAGTTGGAGTCTGCTATGAAAGCTAAAGGTCCTTATGGTGCAGAAAGTGTTTGGGGGACTTTGCCCTCAAGCTGTGGCAGGCAAGTTCACGGTGCTTTGACAACTGCCCTTCCCATTCGTGAGAGGGATGAGTCCCTCCAGCAGCAGAAATATAACTTCCAGGAAGCACCACCTACAGCTTTAAGCTGAAATATGGCATCACACCTACAAATGGCCCATTAATGAGAGCTGCTGGGAGATTCACTATGTAACAGTCTAATAGGTCTCTAGGGAAGGAAGCACAGCATGCCAGGTTGGGTAAATCCTTCTGTCGTACCTGAATAACAAGTACCTTCAAAACTCTTTCTAAAATTTAGAAGAAACTTATGCAACAGCTCATACCTCAACACCTTATTGCACTGCAACTTAGTTATATACAGCTCTTCCTTTTCATTTGTTTCATGAACCATATGGAACAATGTCAGGAAAAGCTGCTTTTTTTTAACCAAGAGAAATATTTCCTGAATTTCTTTGATTGCAGCTATCTTTCCAGTCACACACTCACAGACTGGCTCTCAGACTCTCTTCCAAACTCTCTTTTACTCTCTGTGTGCCTTCATACAGATCTCATGCAGACTGCTGGACTAGTAAATTAAACTGGAGCTCCTCACGGTTTACGTAACATTGGTGCTGTACAGTTACTGCAACTGAGGTGAAGCAGTGAAATGCTCTAACTAAAGAAGGCAGTATCAGTGATGGGATTAGAATCCATTTAGAAGACATGATTCAGGCACCTAAATTTAGGTGTGTACAGTGTAGGTGTCTATGATGAGGCAGTTCTCGATGG
>JAVJGJ010000037.1:59709083-59723187 GCA_035590215.1 Microhierax caerulescens
AAGGCAGTGGGTTGGTTGACATGGACGATGTGCAGCTGTAGCTCGTTCCTGCTAAGTGGTTAAATAGCCCTGAGGAGGGTGGGAGAGGGGGTTGGAGGAGGAGCAGCAGTAGTAGTGTGGTCTGGCTTCTGGAGGAAGGAGAACCAGCATGGACAGTAGAATCGGACCTATGGTAAGTGCCTTGTTGCAGCTTGCTAGTTTTACCTGTGCTGTGACAATTGGTGCCTCATGTGGGGCTGACTGAGTTGGGCTCTGACTACAATATTCTCAAAAGTCATGGTAGTCATGAAAGTCCCTGGTGACTGGGAAAAGGGAAACATCCACCCATTTTTGAAAAGGGGAAAAAGGAGGACCCTGGGAGCTACCAACCAGTCAGCCTCACCTCTGTGTGTGATAAAATCATGGACCAGATCCTCCTGGAAGGTATGTCAAAACATGGAAGATGAGGAAGTGATTAGAGACAGCCAACATGGTTTCACCAGGGACAAATCATGCCTGACTAACCTAGTGCCCTTCTACGATGGAGTGTCTGCATCAGCAGACAAAGGAAGAGCTATGAGTATCACCTGCCTAGACTTCTGTGAGGTCTTTGATATGGACCCTCACAACAGCCTTACTTCTAAATTGGAAATATATGGGTTTGATGGATGGACTGTTAGATGGATGAAATTGGCTGGATGGCTGCATTGAGAGTCAGTTAAATTGCTCAATGTCCAAGTGAAACCCAGTAATGAGTGGTGCTACTCAAGGGTCCATACTGGGACAAATACTCTTGAATATCTTCATCAATGATGTAGACAGTGGGATTGAGTGCACCCTCAGCAAGGTCGCAGATGATAGCAAGCTGAGTGGTGACATGGAAGGAAGGGATGCTGTTCAGAGGGACCTTGACAGGCTTGAGGAGTGGGCCCACTTATTACAGAGTCCTGTAGTGACATGACAAAGGGCAATGGTTTAAAACTGAGAGAGGGTAGATTTGGACTGGACATAAGGAAAAAAATGCTTACTATGAGGGTGGTTAAACACTGGCACGGGTTGCCCAGAGAAGTTGTGGGTGCCCCATCCCTGGAAGTGTTCAATGGGATGGGCTTTGGGCAACCTGGTCTAGTTGAAGATGTCCCTGCTCATTGCAGGGGGGTGGACTAGATGAACTTTAAAGATACCTTCCATCCCATCCATTCTATGATTCTGATTCTATGTCAATGGAAAATGCTTGTTGATTTTGATGGTGGTAGATTTTGGTCTTTGATTATCTTTTTCTTTTTCTGTAACTTTCTTGTATAATTTCCTAATTTCTACCTTTTTGCTGTGATGCATTACAAATGTCAGATCATAAACTGTAGCAGAGATATTGTAAACAAGAGATAATATAGCTACATTACCATAAAACCCAAGAGGTGGGCTCCTTGTTAGTTCATTAAACAGACCAAGAATCCAAGAGGCATGGAAATAAACTGTCCTCTGATTTCTGAATGGAGTCCATCTAGCTCCAGGGAAAAAAGTTATTGGCAGAGAAATTGTGGTCCTCTGACTTGTACTGCCTTTATCTCGATAGAGGATTTCAAAGTGCCGGAATGTGACTGGCTAGTCATAAATGTGACTATTAGTAGGCACCGAATTCTTCACTCCGAACTGCTTTTAAAGTGAAAAGTGATCTAAAGGCTGAGATGCAATGGCAAGCTAGTGTGTCATCACTTTCAGACAAAGCTGCACGTAGCGATGTGTGCCACATTTTTGTGGCATCTCACAAAAGCCCAAAAAGGGCATCCAGATCAGGGAAGGTTAGTATCAGCTACCTGACTATTCATGGGTGCCACCTAGAAAGTTGGAAGGAATCATCCAAGAAAAATTGGATAAGGTCTATGCAGAGATCAAGCTCAAGTCAAATCAAGAACTGAAAACAAAGATGTTCTCTTGTCTAAATTCCTTCAAGGGTTTGGTGTGTAAGGCATCAGAGTATGGCTAACATGCTTTTCATATCATGTCTGTTGAAGGAGGAGGTGTGGACTAGCTTAAAAACTGATCGTGGCCTGCCACCAGCCCAGCAAGCTAGAGAGTGAACACTCATCCATCACCCTCCTTTCCAGAACTTCATTAACTCCCAAGAGCCTTTAGCATTCCTGCTCCTTTTCTTTCCTCACAGTAGACAACTTTGACCCTGAGGTACATTTAGGCTTTTTCAATGAAGGGAGGGATGTCACACAGATGAAACTGAGGGCAAGATTTCACCCATTACTCTCAGGTCACCTTTTCACCTTTATATTACCATAAGCCGAGTTGTTTTTTGCTAATAGCAGGCTCAAGTCAAGTCTAGGTTGTCAGGTATTTTGCTTTAGTTTCAAGAGGTTCAGAAAGCATGCCAAATATGTCTGAGCCAAGGATTCCTGCTCAGATAACTTAAAAATTTCTGAATAGAGCAGCGAAGGAAGCAAAAGCAGACTGAGAGGATCTGGGGGCCGCACTGAGTTCTGTGGCAGTCCTGAGAGATTTGTGCACCACAGGTCATAGAGAGAATTGGTTTTGAATGCGTTAGGAAAATCATTTGCAAGAACCATGGAAGCAACTCATTTGTTCATCCCCTTGGTCACTATTTTATGTGTGCCAATTTCCAAGATGAGCTAGAACTCTTCCTTTGTCTTCTGCACACTAAAATCCTAACTTTTCCTCTCATAGATTCACATTTTATACCTGTGCCTTTTGCTAGAGACCTCTACTGTCATAGCAGAAGAAATAGGTGGCTAATGAGGCATCTCCTGCCTGAGATTACCATACCTGACCAAGGAGTTAGCTGTGTGTCTACCCTGTGGGTTAATAACTCAAGGGGAAGGAACTATTACAGCTCCTGGCCTTGCTCTGAGATGGTGCTTCAGCTCTTCCCTTGCCCATTAGTCTTAATTGTCCAGGTAGAAGGAATCATCAGTTCTTATGTTCCCTGCATGCTGGCAGCCTGAATTGCAATCTGCAGCCCAAGGGTAAAGATCTCATCCAAGTCATCTTTATTCAAGCTGAAAACCTAAGGAATTTTGCTTTAAAATCTAAGTGAATTAAGTTAATACCTAACAGGACAGCATGCTTGTTCAACCACTTTTGCTAATTTCTCAGCGCTAGCAACTGCATCAAATATATGTTCCACATCTAAAATCCATTGAGGAGAAAAGCAGTGAGGGGGTTGAGGAGGGAGGATGATGATCCTATTTTCACCCCCAAACAAGGACAACACCTGCCCTCTTCCTCCTCTGCCAGGTCTCTTGTTCTCAGTCCTGTTTCATGTTGTGATGATGGTTGTTCAGGCTGCAGGACCATAAACTCTGCATTGCAGCAGGATGTTTCAACTACGTTTGCTAGTCACTCAGGGACCAGTTCCATCCTTGCTCCAAACCGTGCAGAAAGCAGGCTTCTCTCTGGGTTGCAAGTGATAAACAAGTACAGCCACCTCTCCTCCAGGGAACTCGGGATATTTCTGGTTGTGTCCGCCTGTGGCCTCACTCTGGAAAGACTAAAACATCTATGGAATGATGAGTCCTTGGATGTATTTTAAAAAAAAACACTGAATTTCTGGGGAAAAAAAATCAACCAAACAAAAATCAAAACCTACCTCCCCCTGATTTAATTAATAGTTGTTATAATCAACAATGTTACATAGGGTCTTACAAATGTCAATGACTATCTAGGCAGTGACTAAAACCAACAGATTTATGTTCTCCATCTACTCTTCAGTAAGTTCCACATTTACTCTGATTTACAAAGCAAAATAAGATTACTCTCCCTCCTTTTCCCCAAGTGTCAGTTATTAATCTCAGTATTTCAGAGGTTATTAAATCAGGTAGGTTAGCAGCCTCTCCAAAGTATCTCTCATTTATTGATGCCACTTACAGTTACATGAACAGAACAAAAATTAAAAGAGCTGCTGTTCATCCTTTCCAGGCTGTGCATTTCCCACGCCTTCTAAAGTCAGCAATTGGAGAGTGTGATGGTCAGATGAAATTTGTCCCAGTAGTTAAAATACTTACCTGACCAACCTGCGGTTCCTTACCACAAACTCCCTCTACATCCTTCCACATATCCCTGGCCAGGACCTTGGCATATTTGTTGGATGTTGTGGCTGCACCCATAAGCATGGTACCTGGTTCTGGGAGCAGGCTCCACAGCCTGAGTGTGAGTGCTGCCCTTTTTCTCCTTACCCTGTACGTGTGTACATCTCAGCCATTAAGAAATTTAATCTACCTCCCTAGACCAGGCTGAGGGAAATAGTGCACTGGTTCTGAGATGTGACTCGGAAGAAGGAAGGCAGTGGGCTGGACAAAACAGCTGTAAATGAGACTGAAAATAATGAATAAGATCTAGAATGCAGAATCACTTGTGTGGTGAAATAAGATGGGAAAGGGGCTGGAGAAACAAATAAGGTCAAGAATAGATGTGTGAGATGGGAAAGAGTAAACAATGATTCTGCTGCAAGAAAGCCAGACTGAACCAAAAATTAGGGAAAAGAGTAAGAAAGCTTCAGTTCAGGTGGAAAACAGTTAAAAACAGTGAGCTATCTGCTTTTCACATACATGTAAGAAAAATGTATGCTGCACATGGTGAGATTTATCCTGCTCTAAGCACTGCTCTCTTTGGCTTTCATTTGCCAAAGCTAATTTGGTCATTAAGTCCTTAATCTGTGGATTTCCCTCAGTTTTACCCCTAAACAAGGAAAGTGCTTGCTGGTTTTCAACTGAATTCTTTCTCTTCAGAGGAAGCCAATACCTGCTGCTAACTCAGATGCCAGATGGTGCATTTGGATGTACTTAGACATGACCCACTTCACAGGAGGCAGTGTTGCCCATATGAGATGATACCTGTACCCCATGGGTTTGCATAAAGGACCAAACATTAGCAGGCTGATAAGGCTGAATGCAAAGTGATCCTGAGCCCAGCACTCTATGCTGCAGGTGATTCATCGCATTAGCAGCTCGGATGGATGCATCAGGAATTTCATACCTCCAAACTGGCAGTTTTTTTCCACCTTAGGAACTAAATAGGTTTTTTTGCAAATGAATAAACTGCATAAGTATCTTACTAGATGGGCTTAGGCAAGAAAACAGTACAGAGCCAGAGTGGAAAAAAGAAGCCTGTACTTCTTTTCACCCACATTTCTAACTTCAGGCTTCCAGAGAGATATTTTGCACTCTGTTTTGCTCTCCAGCAGTATAACAACATCTGCTACAGAAATCTAAGAAGGAACTGTTGCTAATCTGCCAAAGAAAAGACACTGCAGAGACTGACATTAAAACTTCCTGGCATCATTTCTTAGTCAGCCAAAGGAGTGCTGAATGAGCCAGTCTTCTCTTCCAAAGATTAGGGTGGTATGCAATGTTTCATGCACACAACAAAACAAAAACCAGAATCCATCCCACGTCTCATATGTAGCCGTGTGGAAAGATGTCTTTGCAGAATTTTGCTGAGCAAAAGGCATGTATTTATTCACAGCAATAAAACACAAATAATGACTCATAATGTCCATAAGGATATTCAAATTTCTCAAGCAAAGCAATTCTCTGGTGTCTACTCACTTACAGGTGTTCACTAAGGTGACAGTGTCTTTGTATCATAGAATCATAGAAATTGCAGGTTAAAAGGGACATTTAAAGGTCATCTAGTCCACCCCTGCTGCAATGCACAGGGACATCTTCAAGTAGATCAGATGCTCAGAGCCCCATCCAACCTGACCTCGAATGTTTCCAGGGATGGGCTATCTACCACTTCTCTGAGCAACCTGTTCCACTCTTTCACCATCCCTATAGTAATTTTTTTTTCCTTATGTCCAATCAAAATCTACCCTCTTTTAGTTTAAAACCATTACCCCTTGTCCTATTGCAACAAGCCCTACTAAAAGTTGTGTCCCCATCTTTCTTATCAGCCCCTGTTAATATTGAAAGGCCACAATAAGGTCTCCCCGGAGCCTTCTCTTCTCCAGGCTGAACAACCCCAACTCTCTCAGCCTGTCCTCACAGGTGAGGTGCTCCAGCCCTCTGGTCATTTTTGTGGCCCTTCTCTGGACCTGCTCCAACAGGTCCCTGTCTTTACTGTTCTGAGGACTCCAGAGATGGATGCAGGGCTCCAGGAGGGGTCTCACCAGAGCAGAGTGGAGGGGCAGATCACCTCACTCAACCTGATAGCCTTGGTGCAGTTGTTTTTCATCTACAAGACTTAAAAGATATCCTTGGGAAACAATTACAGGATTAATATGTGACATTTACTTCAAATCGACTATCAGAACACAAATATCAGAGGTAAAGTCTTCAACTTACAGTGTCTTCAAAGTCATTCATTACCTGCTTCATTTTGCAACCACCTGAATTAGGATGTCATGAGCTAGAGGGTCTCCAATGACTGTTTCTAAATCCTTTTTGAAGACCTTTACACTCTGGACTCGATGGCATTCTGCAGCATTGAGTTTAATGATTTAATCATGCACCCTGTGGAAAGAGAACTTGCATTTGTTTGCTCTTAAGCCTGACACCCATTAATTTCCCTGAGTATTCTGTACCTTTCATACTGTGAGAAATAACGAACAGCCACTCCTTAATCACCTTCTCTGAACTACTCATGGTATAAAATTTATCACATCTCCCCCCAGTCTTCCCTCCACAGTTTGTTTTCCAAGTTGAAGGGCTGGAGGTTGCTTGCTCTTCTGTGGAAGTTGTTCCACTTTGCAGGTCAATGCTGCCATTCTTCTCAGCATCCTTCCCAGTTCAAGTGCTACCCTTTCAAGGTGAATGGCAAGATTTTCATTAAATGTGAAATATATTTGTGAAAACAGAACATTAACTCCTACCATTTGTTTCCTATTTTTCAACACAATATTAATCCCTGTGATATCTTCTGGTTTAGATCATGATAGCTTCACATGCCTTTGGTAAGAAATCTTTTTGAAAGATTTTTTTAAATCTGTATGGATAAACAATTGTAATCCTCTGCTCATTGACACCTTCAAAACGCTGTAATAAACTTGCAAGTAGAAAGAAAATTGAGCTGGTTTTCCCCCATATATCATATTTACACTCCACTCACTGACTGATTATATTCTCTCTTACAGTTTCTACAAATTTGCTTGGTACAAAAGCCAGATTTACTGCCCTCAGAACAAACTCTGTAGCTTTTTTAAAGACTGATGCGGCATCTGCTGTTATTTTTAGTGTATAAAAAGTCCATCAGTATTCTGGCTGCAAGTGTCTCAACTTTTGTATTCATTTAAATAAATGTCTAGATTTAAGGATATAAATAATGAATTAACAAGTAAGATGCTATATGCATCATGACTGGAAAACAGTTTCAAATAGACACTATCCAAGCAATCATTTTCAGTCATCATCAGTTGTTCTTCCACTTTCACTTACTTCCCTTTCTCTTAGATCTCAGACCTTGAACTCGATAGAAAAATACAATCTCCAGAACAACAATTCAATAAAGTCTGCCTATGGAGATTTCTTTTCCCTTTAGCTTGAGTAATTCGAGTCTCAGAGGGAGGGTTGCAAGCCATCCTTTCCATCATAACCTGAAGGTAAATGCCATTTTTGTTATGGAAATGGACAGGAATGAAGCGCAGTGCACTCTTAACACGAACGTACTGAGGTGCCCGTGTAAATGCCATGCATTTACAAAGACCTACTAAGGCCTGCCAACAAAATTCATTACGCAAAGAAAATAATCCAAACATATACTAAAATATGATTCTAAAAGTAAAGTGACTGGTGATTTACTGAGGAATTAAGAGATGCTTCCAGGCTACTCGTATGTATGTACAATTATTTATTGCTACCCTATAGTCCTTATTTGGAGAAAAACATACACAGGAGTCTCTAAGCTTGAGAGATCTCACATAATTTTATCTACATTATTTTCAAAGTCTTTTCACTCACATTGTGCAATGCTTTGCCTCCAGCCCAAGCTCTCGTATGTCATACAATATCTTGCAACACCTGTCAAAAGTGAGACACTATCACACAGAAGCCCTCCGATTCTGTACTCGGGCGGCTACAGGAAAGCCTAAAGCTCGCAGTGGTAACTCATTCAGTCCACCAAGCAAAACAAATCAGCTAGCTGCAAATGGCTTTTTGAAGTTGCAGGGAGTTCAGCATGGCAAGAAAGTGATGTAGCTCTGCTGGTTTCCTTGTAAAGTGGAAGGACAGCACAGCAACACTCAGCTGCAGCCTTTGAACAGAGCAGCCCTGTGTTATGGCACTATATGGGAAACTGAGAAACCAGGGAACAATCTTCCTCCTCGCAGACCTCCATGTACACATAAAAATCTCTTTTAATCTCCATCTGTGAGTTCTTTGAAGCAGGAAACAGGTTAATAATGTGGTAATCTAAAAAAAAGGAGGAGTGTTTTTCTTGGGTAGGCCAACATATGTACACGTCACATATATCAATGCCACATTTTGCAGGAATATTTAAAATGTTGGCAAGCAAGATCCACAAGTTTAAAAGACCTTTTAATAAACATTGTCCTCCTTCACAGGGACAGTGAGAGGATGAATACACCGAAGATGTAAGGTGCTCCTCTAGTAATAGGACTCACGTTAGAATAAATAAAACCCAGTTCAATTGTTACAGAATATTCTAGCATCTGACTGATTGAAATAAAAATATCATATAGTCCCTGAGATCATCACCTGCAGACTTATGTAACAGTAGAAACTGTTTTTCAGGAAAAATATTAATTGCAGCCTATTATTAGCAATGAAAACATTCTTCAGTGTTATGAGTCATGGTTCTTGTCATGAAGCTAAATGCCATGAAATGTATTTCCTAAAAACAGTACCCTGAACTTTACTTAATGCAGCGGCTGTGCTAGCACGGTTAAATGCTGGCTCTCAAAGGTTTTATTATGAAATAAAATGGGCACATGTGAAAGGACTTGAATGGTGTCACATGCATTTGGACTTCTGCAGTGGAGGGCTGATGCTGCCATAGCAACAAAATCTCTGGATTGTTTGAATTTGAAACCACCACAATTAAACTCCCTGTTGTGATAGAAAACAGCTGTATCGCTAGCCTGGGGTCACCGTTATTTTTGAAACTACAGTTATCTGCAGTACAGTCCATACTTACATTATCAGGGACTGTATTTCCTTAGGATGTTACATGCAGACTGATGCTTCTGTAGTCCTTCCTCTCACCTGATCAAGAATTTTGTCAGCACCAGATTTTCAGAAGGTAGAGCTACGTTACCTGTTTGTGTTTATATATCTAGATACAAAGCTGTGACTGAAGTTGGATATTTCAATAGTAATATTGTCTTGATCTTGCTATGATTTGATTGCAAAGCATAATAACTAGACTTATAAATAAGCATATGGATATTTTTGCATTTCATTTTATGTACTTATATGTATATATTGCACTCTCAATCACAAACTAGGGGCAGTAAAATAAGCCTTTTGCCAGACACATACTTCTGATACTTCAGTTCTTTTCTTTTTGGGCTTAACAGAGGTCTCGTTTAGGAGATTGCCTCTGCTTAGAAATTGTAATGCTTAAAAGCTTATAGATGAGATATTTTAAATTTCTACCTAGTTTTTGCAATATCATGCTTCAGATGCTCAGGTTTTTTCACACTTCTTAAAGCATTAATCATCTTTTTGAAACACCGATCTTTTTTGTGCGCTCAATTTTTACAGCAATTGCAGTTACCAATTTCAGGAACAAATACTAGTACAATAATATGAAGAATAGATATACATTTTTAATCTTTTTAATTTACTGAGTACAGCTCCTGGGTTACGTAATTTCCCAACTGTTAGTACTTGCCGAAGTAATACCATATTTTCTTTATTTATCTTAAACTTGGCTCCTCCTTCTCTCATGCTGCTGTCACTCTGGTGGAGTAAAGGCTCTGTCTAAAGGTAGATTATATTTTCATCTGTTTTCAAGTCTTTCTTATGCATTGGGTATCTTCAAGATGAAAGAGAATCAGGTGTTGTCGTGTTATTTTCCATCCCCTCTGTAACTTGCAATGGTGTACAGGCAGAAATGGTGTATTTTGAAAGAGTTGTTACCTGTAACAGTGTTTCTGGTGATAACCCATTAGTGAAAATTCGTGTTCCAGTAGTGAAATTAGTTATATAGCCAATGTAACCATCTACAAAGTGCTGGATCAACATTCTCTCCCTCTCCAGCTTGTAACTGGCTCACAAGCCGTAGCAGAGCTTCCAGCTGCTGCTACCGCAGGGAAATAAAACGGGAGCATTTTTGGATCTAGTCTCTGCTACAGAAACTTTCTGCAGAAACTTGCCTGTGAAAGGAAATTTTCCATACAGCTATAGGAATATAGTTACACTGCTACTACTGAGGTGTGACAACTTCTGTAGATAGTGTCTCTCAGAATTTGGACTGTCTCTTTTCAGTTCAAGAGATTTTTTTTCAAAAGCAGTTTAAGCCAAAATGAAAACAAGCTTAAAATCACATAGAGGTTCACAAAGGGACTAAAATTAACATACCCTCAGTGATCTAATTAAACCAGTACAGATGATAAACTTCCCCAGAGAAAAACATCCTTAAATAATCTCTTCAGTTCTGCATTAGAGATTCCCCGCTAATAAAAAAGCACGTAAAGCACAACCTCACTGTCACGTAAGCTGTTATATCTCATGGTGCCCTGCAGGATGAAATGGCTACACAGTAGGTGTTGCATCTACGTGTGTTATCACGACAATCCTGAATACGGGAGTCTCAGAGGAACAGTTACCCCTGGCTCACTTGACTGGGCATTTGTATTTTTCTGACACTGAGACTCTGTTGGTGTTCAGAGAGCCCTGGGCATCCAAGCCACTGCGTTTTCCCTGTCTAGCACCAAAGGTTCGTCGAACTCAGTGGAATAGTGTGGAAAATAGATTGTAAAGCTCAACTCTCACTCAGGTTTTTAAAAATAAACACCCTTTTTATCTTGTGACCAGAGGCTAGCACAGGCTGTTCTATTGCTCTCAATAAATTTCCATTGCCTCTAAAGATTAACCAGCTTGGGATCTTCTAATATATCATCATCATTACGTTTGCCTTTGGTAAATTTACCTGAAAGGCCTTTCCAGAGGACTAAATTGCAGCATAGCAAGAGAGATGAGAAATTGCTATCCACAAGCTACTGCCTTGCAAAGGTTAGCTTATAAAAATGTGTGAATTAGGCAATATTCTTCATTGCCATTTTGGGGATGAAGATTTGGTTATATTAAGATTTCTTACACAGCCAGGAGTGTCCTCACACATCTATAAATAAGAGGAACTACTGAGCTCTGAAAATAAATCACTTAGCTTTGCTTGGAGATGTTTAGGAAACTCCAAGGGCCATGAAGATAGAAAAATTGCTTAAAATACTTCAATTCATCTTAAGAAAAGTCAGTTTTCAGTGGGCAATGGGATACACAAACAGTATTTCATCAGAGGCTTCTTCCAAGGGTAGTCAGGACACAGCACTGAAGAAATGAGTTAAGAGCCGGTTCTTGGTTGATAAGGTACTTTGGAAAAATCAGGTACCCAACATCTCATGTAGAGAATTTGGCCTGCCAATGACTGTTCTTCCTCAGACTAAGCATGATGAAGGCTTGCGGTAGCAGGGAGCCAGAGTTTCATAAGCCTGGCAAGTCAAAGCAGGGCTGGAGCTCAGTACTCAGCCTCCAACACTATGCATCCGTTTGCTCACCTACAGAATAGAAGGAGGAAAAGCAAGCTGAGAAGACCTAAAGTTGAGGTACTCACTCGACCAGGTTTTACAGTTTTCTGACAATGCTTTAGTTTTCAAAACATAAAAACCATGTAGAAAAGAGCATTTATAAACAATTAAGTGGTCTGAGGTCTTATGGTTGCATTCAGATGTTATGGGAATCATTAAAATGTTGCAATGATAAAGAAAATGTCTAGGAGTTCTTCTGGTGATACAGGACTTAAAAATGATGGCAGCATGTTCCTATTATTTAGTTTGCTTCAAAATTTTATTATGTGGAGCTCGACATCCCTAGACTTTTACATGCAAACTAGTGCCTCTTAATTCTTCCTCCTATATGAGCCAAAGCATTAACTGGGCCACATTTTCAATAAGTGGAGCTCCATATGAGTACATCTGTGCTTACACGTGCAAATCCCAAAGCTGTGCTTGCAGCTGAATGTTTTGATAGCTGTTATTTGCATTAAAAATGTTGCCACTAAGGCTAAAAACATAAGGATGTTTCATATCAAATTATAGGCCTCAGTTTCCTGGAAAGATTTGAACATATGAATTAATATGAATATGAATAATATAATGCCTGATATGTTATCTCCTTTTGGGCTCATTCAAGTGGGAGAAATAGTCTTTATAGTTGGGAAACTTATCATTGGAATGGTAAGAAACCCAAACATCCCGCTGGCCCAAAACCATCAAGGTGTCATTGCGCTCCCTGAAACACCAAAGGCGTGTTGGGTTTGTTGAGGCAGCCTTTGTTGCAGGGACCCTCCAGCTAAAGTGGAATTGTCCCATAAAAATCTCAGATAGCCATTTTGTTGGCAAAGCAGTGTAAAGAAGTGCACGCTCTTCTCAAAGAACTGCTGAAAATTATCTTCCTGCCCACGAGGCAGCAATAGGAAAAGCATACGCTTTGCAGATGGTATATATTTGAGGCACAGCACTTCCTTAGGCGGACAAGTTTGTATAGCAGTTTACACTTTGCTCAAAGTTCTTTGTGAGCATAAACTCCCTTGCCAGAGCTTTGCAGGGTCAGAGCAACATGCACACAGTTTTCTTTATGAAGTTTGATCATTATAATCAGTGATATTCTTAACTCTTTCCTAGGGCACTAATTTCCCAGAGCTTCTTTTATAGTCAGTTTCTTTACACAATATTTCAGCTGTTCTGGATTGTAGGAAAGGTTATCTCATCCCATTGGCTATAGGATAAGCAAAAGGAGGTTAATTTCCCTGGGAAAATTTAATCTGTTTGAGTAGCCATTATACAGTAGGTTTTTTCTAACATTTTTCATGAAAGGAACCATTCCATATGATGCAAATTATCCTGACAAAGAAGGGAGCCACAGGGTGAGGTGAAGAGTATCTGGTGCTTGCTCCATTTTATCTTGCATATTGTCATCAGAGGAAAATTATATAAACAAAGATTTTCCAGGATGTATTTCAGATTTGTGAGAGACCACATTATCACCCTAGTCGCCATCCTCCTTCTGTGTCATATGTTGTGTAGCTTGGAAATACCGTGCATTGTCTACCATAGGCATGTGTTCAGCCTATCAAGACATGATCTAAACTTCATAGAAGTGGATTTTTGCACTGGGACAATTCCCACCTTTTACCAGTCTTTCCTAAATGCAGCGGAATGGACAATCTTAACCAGCGGAGAGGAGGCCCTTCCCAGAGCACCTGTCCGAGCAGGAGAGAGCGGGGCCATCCATTGACTGGGTGGTAAAATGATGTCTCCCTTCTGACATTAAAAATGCTTTGGGAGTTTGAGTCTGGGAGTTGGAAGTGCCTCTTTCAGAACACCGGCATTGTTCACAGTTTTTTGTTTCGGTAAGGGTTGTGCTTTAGTGATACGTACCTGAGAAGGAAAAGAGAGAACCCCCACAGCTCAAAACTTAGCTGTTAAGCGTTGCAATCTAGAACATGGCACAGTTAAGAAAAAAATACTCTACAGTGCTTTCTTCCTAGTGTTTGACTTAGGTTCTTTCTAGTATTTAACTTAGCAGCTATCCAAGGAAAATATAGATGTATATAATAGATGGCATACTACACCACAGAATTATCTACTCCACTACGCTTTATCAGGAATATACAAACAACATCTCTAATACATGTCTGGAGACTTTATGCTACTGTGATTAAAATGGAAATACTTTATTACCAATAGTTCAATATGGGTGTATACAAGGCCACGATGAACCCAAAAGTAGAAACCACTGAAGAAAATCATGGATGAATGCAAACAGAATTTTTGCATAGTACCAGCTACCAGACCCTCTATTCAATATGTTTCAGATTAAAATAAGTAGTTCGCAGCTGCGTAACACAAACTGCAGCACAGGCAGCTCCATCTGAATATGAGGAAGAACTTCTTTACCCTGAGGGTGACAGAGCAGTGGCA
>JAVJGJ010000037.1:59735852-59754432 GCA_035590215.1 Microhierax caerulescens
GCGGAGGAGGCCGCGGGAGGGGTGGGAGGCCGCGGGGAGCGGGGTGGGGGCCGGGGCCGAGGCCGGTGCTGCCCTCGCAGTGGGCGGGCGGCCGGGGCCCGCCGTGGGGCAGTGCCTCGGGAAGAGAGGCCCGATGCCAATGGTGGGAGGGCGCCGGTGCCGCCGTTCTCCCTCGCCCTGGCGGCCCCGGCGCTTGCCGGAGCTGCCCGGCCGGCTCTGGAGGGGCGCTGCCTGCCTCGAGTGACGGAGGCTCCAGCAGCAACTGCTCGGTGCCGATTGTAGGTGCAGGTTATTATTGGAAAGCTTTCCAAGCGGGAATAAAACTTCCGATTTGCTAACGCACGTAAGACTCACCACGGGAAGGAATTCCCTTAGTTTGTTTTTCGGTCCCGAGCAGCTCTTGAGGCCAGTTGAAATCCTTTAGGCCAGTGCAAAAAACGGGGGCTGATTTTAGTTCGATTCACGTCTGGAATTTACAGGTGTGGCTCTTGAAAACAGAGCAGTTTGTGTGGATAGAATAAAGGGTTTTCATCTGACGTGCACCCTTTTGAAGGAGCACTGCTTGTGTGTTATATATGCTACAGCATCGCATCCTCATTTACATGCGCCTTTCGGCATTGTCTGCAGAATTTCAGTTGTATTTGCAGGCTCTACTTAACGCTTGTAAGATTTTTGCCCGAATTTTATACACTGTCTGACTCACTGAGAGCAGTCACACTGGCATGCCCGTGCAGTTCATTTGATGTGCCTCAGTCTGTTGATAAAAGACAACAGACTGAGGGCCTCCTGGCACTCAGTGATCTGCAGTCCACAGAGTTACGCAGGTATCCCAGAGTTCATCTTGGCCTCTTACACAGAAATGGCAGATGAATTGCTTTCCTGACTGCTGCTTTCAGATGAGCCAGAACTGGAAAGCAAAGATGAAATGCATGTGTACAATATAACACACAGCCGCATAGTAAACCCAGTAAATATGCTTCCTGGAAGGACAGATCGTATGACTGTAGCCATCATGTGAAACTACATGACATGCTTCTGAAAACACTTGAGCTGATCAGGTTGCTCTTACAGAAGAGCAGGGGCTGTAGTTCCCTGGTACTTAGGTTTGTATTTCGGATCCGGTCCTGTGACTGTATTTTTGCTAGTTTGATGCTGATCAAAGTCCTACAGATTTTATGCAGTAACAGAACTTAAGTAGTTGAGGGATTGGGTTTTTTTTGTTCTAATATGCTATATTTCCACTTTAAAGAAATCTCAATCTTGATCTATAATACAGTGTAGAAATAGATGTAAAATTAATTTTCTTGATCTGTTTTGTCATGACGGATCCAGACAGAGTACTGAGAATAGCTGAACAGAACTTACATATGGGTCTGTCTGTGGTTATTTCATGTTTGTGTTCACATTTGTCCTCTTATGCCTGATCCCACTGTTCAGTTAGATAAAAGCTGAATAAGCATGTAAATGCTACTAGAGAAGAATCTCAGTAGTAATGGTAGTTTTTGCAAACTTTAAAGCACATGTGATGTTAAAATTGGAAAATTCTTCATGAAATGTTTGATAAGAATTTGTGTTCAAGGCACGTAAATAATAAATTAAGTTGTGGCAGAACGTTACCTATTTGAAGTTAAATCCTTTAACTTCTACATTGTCTGAAATGGTCAAGGTGAGTTAAGAAATTTGCTCTCCTAATAGTACAGGAGAGCCCTTAATAGTCTCCCTTTGACTTGATTTAAATTATTAATGGTGACAGTAGAATTAATGGTTTACAGTTAAATAGAAATCAAGCTGGGTCTGAAAGCAGCTACTAGCAGTTTGTAAATTATTAACTATTAATACTATCTACTTTATTTTGTTTGTAGATAAGACAAATCCGATACTTACATAGAACAGCAGTATGCAATGCCAGTGGAGGAGCCTTATTTGTGGTATGTAGTTTTCTACCTTACTGTAAGGGGGATGTGTAAGAAGAGTTTGGCATATGCTTTTTTTAATTTGCCTAATTTTGATGGGCAGAAATTTGCTATAGAAGCCTGCTGGCATTTGCGAAGAAGCATTTTTTCAGTAGAACTTTTCATTAGAGTTGTGATGGAGAAGCAAAAAGGTTTATTTATTTGGCCTTGTGTTTCTTATATAGTAAAAACTCTTATTAATAGTAATGGTAATATTAGTAGCATTTGTGTGTGATTGCAGATGAGAGTTTGCTTAAACTTTTACCTCATTATGAAACAGTTTTTGTTTCCTTTTTTTATTGAGTTTGTAATTGAAGCTCATGAAAGTTTTTGCAGGCACAATTTCTTGACTTCTAAAATTTCCTGCAAAATTACTCTTAGGTCCAGGTGTTGAAAAGTGCAATTCTTGTTTATATTATATTTGATATAACATGTTGCATAACGATTTATAATTGAGGCCATTAGGCATTACCGTAATATTTATAAATAGTAATAGTGATTGCAAAAAAGAAAAAGCCCTCAAATTTAACTGTGTAAAGCACGTGCGTTGGCTCTCTACCTCTGAAGAGAACCAGAAGCATCTCAGAGAGGTGTGTTCTGTCCCATTCTGCTCTGTTCAGAGCTTTACCTAGGCTGCAGTTTAACCGCTGAATAATTGGGCATTTTTCCAGCAGTTGGTAGAAATCACCTCTGTACTAGAGAACTGACCACTTTGAAAGCAGGTGCTCAGCATTTTTTAACATATTTTTGTTGTTGTTGCCTTTATACAGCTGTTTCTACAGCTTTTCTAATTAAGATGAAGTTAATGGGATTACAGTACATGCTTTGGATACATTTCTAGAAACCTGAGCAGGCACTGATGATTTACAGAGTGAGAGCTGGTATTCAAGGGATAGAGGAAACAACTGAGGAAACTTCAGATGTAGTTTGAGGTTAGTAAAGACAGGCAAAAGGTGTCATTGGTACCCTAATGGATGTTGGTGTCTGGCTTATTTGCTGGAGGGAGAAGCCTGAAAACAGAGAAAGCAAAGTAGAAAAGTGAAGTTGTGTGTTTTAGTTAGTTTCTTGTGATTTGCAACTGTATATTTAATAGCATCAACTTATTTTCATCCTGCAACAGGATTTTTGCTAGAAAAGCATAGGAAATTGTTTCTTGTGGGGGCTTGTTCTATGTGTGTGTGTGTGTTGGGTTTTTTTAATAGGGTAATATTTGTTCTGTGAAGTAAAAGGCTATGGGGAAAAAGACAGTTGGATGTCTGTGTGTGTGTGTAATTGCCCTAACTACAACTAAAAACCTTCAGAGCAAATTTCAAGGGAAACTAGTCCTGCTGATTTGAGCTAAAGGCATTGTTTTAATCAACAGTAGGTGTTTGTATACAATCAGAAAATGGGTCGTGTGTGTGTGTCCGTGTCCCATTTCTCTAGAGGAAAAAACCCAACATGAAAAAGATCGTAGTTTTCTGGAATATTACAAGCAGATAAAGGGTCAAACAAAGGCTGTGAAGAACTTCTTGTGGAGGAATAGTGTGCTTACCAGGGAGTAACTGTAACCTGTTGTGGTGGTCCTCTTTGTATGTCAGTTTACACACAAATATCTTTGTTTTGTCTTGCAAAGCATATTGGCACTTCTTGTTGGACTTGCCACGCATGAAATCTCTATGTGAGGAAGGGAAATGCATACAGTATCTTTGTTTTGTAACAGCAGGGGACCTGCTGGTCTGAAGATCTAGTATTAAAAGGCAGTTGTAATTTGTGTGCCTGTGCATCCCTTTGCAAACTTTTTTCATGCAAGTTTTTGCCTCGCATCTTACCAGAAACGTACAGAGATAAGAGAACTTCTACTGAAACCTGGTTTTATTCTGAAACAGCAAGAAGATACTTTCTCTCAACCATTAAACTCAGTCTGGTGCCATCACAGGCAGCTAGATCACACTTCCAGAAAGAGCATATCAAGTTCAAAACTAGATAAATTGTTTGTCCATAGTAATATGAGGGCTGCTTCAAATCTGTAATTTCTGATGGTTAGGGAAGGCCTTATTACAAAGATACTTTTATTTATAATAATTATTTTTCTTTCTTTAAACACGCCCTCTCTGACTTCTACCTGACTTTAACCTCCTTTTAACAGCTAAAACTTAACTCTTGTACTTTGTGGGTTTTAACACATGAATTGAGTTTCCTTAACACATCAACTGCCCTGATGTTGCCTTTGTCATAGGGCTGCACAGGGATTCAGTAGAGAAAGTTACAGAATTGCTAATTATTTTTTTTTTTTTTACTTGTGAGTATGGTCAGTTACTTGGGTCTGAGAGCACTTCTAGTGTTCTTAATTTAAGAGGTTTGTATGTGGAGTTCTGCTGGAACAGTGAATACTTGCCCTTTGGAGAAGTAATAGATTTTTTTTCATTGCTGATTTGATACAGACTTTTAATAGGTTGTTGCCCTAAACATCATTTCCCCTGCAGACCATGTGGTTTTCATTTTGATTTACAGTGTTTTTAACTGGCGTTCGCTGCAGGGTATAGGTCAAATTTCAGGCCAATTTTTTGCAGTATACATGAAAGCTAAATCATTCTAGTTACTCTACTGTAATTCTTCAATGCTCTTTAATAATTCTGTGTCAAGAAAGGCAGATGATCAGATTGCTGAAAAAGAAAAATAAAACTGCCCAGGTTGGTGTAGCAAAAAGAATGTGAGATGACCATCTAGCAGGCTTAGTACCTTCCCTGGGAGAGTAGTGTCATCTATGGGGACAGTGTGGCTTGGGTAGGCCTTCTCAGTGCATTTTTCACACTTTTAAGTAGTCTAGGCTGGATGCTGCGATACAAATATGATACAGTAAAGCTATGCATGGAATCAAAACCTATTGTGTAAGACTTCAGAAAATTGCAGGGCATGTGAAAGGGTATCAGAAAAAAATGTGTGGACAGAGTTTGACCTTGCGTTTCAAGAAACTGCTGTAGTTGGCATATATGTAATTGTATTTAATTTGTGTATGGAGGAAGCCTTAATATATCTGTTTCTTTCTATGAGCATCTCTTAGACGAGAGAAGGCTGAGGGAGTGGGGATCTTACTAATGTCCATAATACCTGAAGGGAGGGTGCATTGAGGATAGAGCCAGGCTCTTCTTAGTGATGCCCACTGACAGGACCAGAAGGAACGGCTCAGAACATCAGGAAACACTCTTTTTAATGTGAGGGTGACCAAGAACTGGGACAAGTTGCCCAGAGAGGTTGTGGAGTTTCCCACCTTGGAAGTGTTCAGAAGAAGCCATCTGGACATGGTCTGGGTAAGCAGCGCTGGGTGGCCCTGCTTGAGCAGGGGGGGTTGGCCCAGATGACTTCCAGAGGTTCCTTCCAACCTCAACCACTCTGTGATTTAAGACAGTATTTTTTCCAGTACTGTGTCCTGAATTCTGATCTTTCTCTGCAGAAGCTATAACCTAAAAAAAGGCAGAAATGCACTCACCATTTAGAAGCAAATGAGATTGTGCAAGTCTCTGATAAATAGTGCGTCATCATACAAATGGAAGGGTAGGGAACAGGTGATTGACAAATTCTTAACGGCTTGCTAAGCCTAGAACTCCGTAAACTCTGGATGAAAACTATGAAACTTACCACAGCACCGAACTGTGTGAAGCCCGCTTAGGAGAATGGAAAATAAACAAGGTGATGTAATCGTATTCAGTGTTCACCTGTGCTGTAGCCTTTACAGTGCATCTTGGAGCCTTACTGCACAGAACTGACTGTGACAAACCAGCTTCCGATATAAAGTCTTTATTATTCCTTTTCACTTGTAGGGTATTTAAGGATATCAGTTTAGAGATGATAAGACTGAAAAGAGCAGCTGTTCTAGACAAGAAGATTTTTAATAAATATACTTATTTGAAAACAAATTCAGATCAAGTACAATTGTAACTGTATGAAATAGCTCTGGAAAGCAGACTAGCAGCCTGAAATAAAGCAGGCATGCAGATTTGCGAAGGAAAAGTTAAGTTATGGAAATACTTATCATGAATCTTGTATTTGGCCTGTGCAGTTGCAGAACAGCTCTGTAAGGGGGGGAAAAAATGAAAGTTGCACAGTATTTACAATCAGTTTTTCTCAAAAAATTGCTGATGGAGGAGCTTTTGTTAAAATTGGTATAAACCCACTAACAAGGACTCAGATACTTTATCTGGAAGGGTCAGTATAAAATAATGGGAATTGTGTTCCTAAAACCTGTTTTATGTTGTCTTGTAGACCACACAAACAATTAATTTATACTTAATAAAATATTCGTAAAGGGAATTGGTTATCTTTCTGTAATTGCTGTTACTAGGGGGAAGTCGGCCTTGGTGGAGAAGTGTATATTGACTGTAGTTTTATATTTGGAACTGCAGTAGGGATCTATGTTCTCCAGTTGATGATGGCAGTAGGACTGTCTGCTCCAGGAAATAGGCAAGATAAGCAAAGGGAATCTCTCACTAGACCAACAGATGTAATGGAAGTTAAGTGTCTGGACTTTCGATACTTAAGTCCAGGAACAGCTGTGGACCATACATTTTTCAGTTCTGCACTGATAATGGCCTTTCAGTAGGTAAGTATCTTGCAATGTTAAAATTTTTCATTAAATCCTTTGCTGCTTAATAGAATGCAATGTGGAAACTGCAAAATCACCCTAGGTTACTTGAGAAAATGGTCAAAGTCAGTGGAGTGGGTTTCTTTCTCCTTAATATACTTTTAAAGCTTTTATTATTAGCTAGTTGTGGATTACTTTTAACATCAAGCCTCAGGTATAACTTGTACTTTACCCAGACTTTCTCAATTTGAAAACTATGAAGTTTGGAATGCAGCTTAACTATGATTATTTCAAGGATACCATAATGAGCTGCTTAGAGAGAACTGAAAATTTTGTGCAGGAAGTTTCTTTGGTGGATAAGGGTTTTCATCAGAACTAAGATTTTATTATAGGAAAATTTCACTTTCTTCAACACTTCCAAATTTGTATTTTCTGAAAACAGAAGAACTAATTTCAGTTTGATGTTTCCCTAGAAGACCACCTTAAAAATAGTATGATAGAGTATCTTATTTTGGAAATGTTAATTCAAAATACTGCTTCTTCCATTCTGATTCAGAATCTTATCTAAAATTAAAATGTTTAAATCCAATACATATCAAAAGTAGATGGTTAAAATGAATTAATAATGTGTTTGAATGTGCAAACATTTTAGTTACATAGTAAGCTTCTTGATGAATTTCAGAGTATTTATAGTTAATGTCTCACGGGGAAAGAAAAAATGGGCTGTTGTTTTAGTCCCTTGCTGTTTATTAAGGTGTTAACTGGAGGACTCTTACTCTACCCGAGATGAATTTGAACATAATTGCCAACCTCTATTAACAGTTTTTAAAAAAATCTGTATTTGGTAACACTGTATTCCTCAAGAAATAATTTTTTGAATAGGAAATGTCATTATTTTTGAGTGATGAAATAATTATCAGTATTTTTGATAACTTTCCCAGAGATATTTAATCATTTGAGTACTATGAAATTTTTATCTGGAATGTATTGGTTTTATCGAAGCAACTCAACTGTAACTCTAATGAGAAGATATTTTACAACAGTAAATCTGTCCTGAATAATTTCCTGACACCCCTATGTTTACACATTTTTTTTCTTTTTCTGAAGCACAGAGATAGTCCTGAAAATAATCCAGATACTCCATTTGAGTTCACACCTGAAAACCAAAAGGTATGCAGACAAACAAAGTTAAATAGACAGACTTTGTCTTCGCATCATTACTGATAACCTTTTCTCTCTTTCCCTTTAAAAAGCGAATAGAAGCAATCATAAACAACTACCCAGGGGGACATAAGTCTGCAGCTGTCATGGCAGTACTAGATTTGGCGCAAAGACAGCATGGATGGTTGCCCATATCAGCTATGAACAAGGTATTTGGTACTTAATTATTTTTCAAGCAGAGTAATACTGTTTTCTTTAAATACCTCACTAGAATATTAGCTTTATTTATCACAGCGTACTAGCATAGGAATTTACATGTGGTATAGAATTGTGAGAATTTCCTATGAGAAAATAAAAGGGAAGACTAATGCAGAAAACTGAGGGCTCTGTTATTTACATAAAGTTAGCTCATTGCTAGAAATTACAGACAGAACAGAAGAAAAATTACATGAGCCCTGTTTAGACAGGCTCTTTTCCCAGAATCATCCTGCAAGTAGGAACAGAAACTTGAAAGATTTGGTTCACTGCTGAATTTGGGGAAAGAAGAAAAGAGAACAATGGAGTTTTTCTCCTCCCAGATTAGTGGCACAACACATGTTGCCAGGATTGTACTCTAGGCCCATAAACACTTCTGCAGAGCAGTGTTAGTGTAGTGTATGTCATGAGTGTTGTACAACGCCTCACAGAAAGTGCCCGGAAGACTTACCAATTTATCTATTAAAATGGTTTCAAAATAGGCAAGCAACTACACTGCTCTGAGGTGACAGGTTGCATGACAGTAATCAAATACCAAGAAACAAAAATTTCTGGTTTATATTCATATCAATAAATCTATCCTATTTTGTGGTGCAATCTGGCATATCATCAGTTTTAAAGTGAAAAGTTTTAAATGCAATCAAGATGTGCTGATTGTGAGTGTTACAGAAATTACTGAAGGAGTTAAGTGCACATTTAGGGAAGGGCAACATATCTGCTGTTTCTACAGTGTAGCATAAAGCCTCAAATCTCCATTAGTACTGAATGGGGCAAGTATTTTTGTTTATTTACTCTAAAACATAATATAAATCCAAAACTTAAATGATCTTAAGATTTTTTTAAGTGAGCCGATATTTTCCATGGCTTGTTACTTGTCTGCTATAGAGACTGGAACATAAAACAGTTACCCTTTTGAAAACGGAGCCAGTTTTCAACCTGAGCAGTTTGCCAGGGTTCCAGGTTAACGAGGTCAGGGATACTTGCACCAGAACTGGCTTCATGGAGATCGTGCTTCACTCTCTATTTATTAAATGTGATGCCAACCTGCAGATGCAGCTGTGGTGTTTCTCAGGCCAGCCCTGGTGTGTCACAGAACCTGAGACAGACCTGCTGTATCTGAACTGGGTGAGCATAGTGCCAGCCTATAAGTATCCCGTAACAAAGAAGTCCTATATGGGTTTGTGCAAGCAAATTCATACAGATTTGTTCATTCATACAACAGAAGAGAAGTACAGTATGAGCTGGAGCTGACAATGAAAGCTGGAACCTAGCTGACCCCTCACATCTGCTTGTGCATGGTGCTAGATGCTGGCGGGGGATTGCCTTGAGCTCCACACTCTGCTAATCTGTGGCTTAGTGACTGAGTTCATGCTCGAGCTGGGTGACTCCAATCAGAGTAACTCGGGTGTCTTTTCTTGGCACTTGAATACAGTTGTGTTTTGATACCCATCTCCTTCTCCTTTATCCATTACCAACAGAGGACAGGTGATTGTACTGAAATAGTGTGTTAAATGCCTTTACTAATGCCCTGTGAAAATTCAATATAGTGTCTGTTTTCCCCTTGTTACAGGTTGCTGAAATTTTAGAAATGCCTCCCATGAGAGTGTATGAAGTGGCAACCTTCTATACAATGTATAATCGCAAACCTGTTGGGAAATACCATATTCAGGTCTGCACTACCACGCCTTGCATGCTGCGAGATTCTGATAGTATTTTAGAAGCCATTAAGAAGAAACTTGGTATGACACAAATTTATAATACTTTTTGTAATTTTTTTACCTTTGCTTAATGATACTGAAATAATTTTTTTCATATGGTGGGGACAGAGCAATAGTATTGAAATTAATAGAGTGAAATAATTGGAAAACAGGCACTAAACACTTCACATTTCAGATCTGGCATTTATTCTTTATTTTTAAAGATTTCAGTACAGTAGAGCAGAAAAGACCATTGTCTGGAGCGCCATTCAGTGGTCTTAAAGTGGTTTTAAGGGCAGTTTGCCAGGAAATACATTATCCTAGTATGACTCTTGGACTGAGAAAGTAAGCCCTATCCCGTATATAGGAGAGGATTTTGAATGCTATGGTACTTTTTTATATGTCAAATAAGATTCTAAGGTATATGCTGTATAAAAGTTGTTTGTGAAGGGTTTTTTTTACTTATATAAGGTGATAGAATCATAGAATGGTTTGGGTTGGAAGGGACTTTAAAGATCATAATAGTTCCAAACCCCCCCCGGCTGTGGGAAGGGACACCTTCCACTAGACATAAAGGGAGGCTGCTATAAGGTCTCCTTGGAGCCTTCTCTTCTCCAGGCTGAACAACCCCAACTCCCACAGCCTGTCCTCATGCAGAGGGGTGGTGTTCCAGCTCCCTGATCATCTTTGTGTGGCCCTCCTCTGGACTTGGTCCAACAGGTCCCATGCCCTTATATTGTGAGGCCCCAGAACTGAACGCAGTACTCCAGATAGGGTCTTGCAAAGACCTGAGTAGAGGGGCAGAATCGCCTCCCTCAACCTGCTGGTCATGCTTCGATGCAGCCTGGGATTCTATTGGCTTTCTGGGCTGTGAGCCCACATTTCTGGGTCATGTCCGGTCTTTCATCATGAGTACCCCTGAGTCCTTCTCCTCAAGGCTGCTCTCAATCACTCATTGCCCAGCCTGCATCAGTGTTTGGGATTGGCTGTGTTGAACTTCATGACGTTCACGTAGGCCCATCTTTCTAGCCTGTCAAGGTTCCTCTTGATGGCCAATATGACGTTAATATAACTTAAGAATTCTCCATGGAAAAAGTCAGTTGAGAGTACTGCATCGTATGAGATGTAAGGAGAGCTTATGGGTTTTGTGTGTGGGTTGGCTTTGGTTGTTTGGGGTTTTTTTTTTCATCCTTGGGTGGTCATGCGGAGGGGGTAAGATCAGCAACTAACACCACTTCCACTTCTATGAAGGCACAAGCTGTGCTAACATTGCCTAAGAACCACTATCATAAGAGCTGCGGAACAGCAGCTTATTGTCTTGCATTTCATATATTCTGTTGCCTGGAAAAGGCATATTTAGATGAAATTTGTCTTTTAAGTCTGTTACTGCAAAGGTAGCTTAATTTTAACTGAAACTCTTAAGCTTGAGAAATCAAAGCATTAAGGATTAATTGTGTAGTTTTTACTGAGACAGAGACCTTTACTTAGACTTTTACTAGTTCCTCACTCCGCCCCCCTCCTCCAACTATGGAGGAAAACTGCTTTCAGCATTCTTCCTTCCATGGAGTATTTTGTCAAGGTCAGATTCTGAGATACTATTCCAGCTAACCTGCCCTTGGGGAAGGTCTGTATCTGTATCGCTACAACACTAGTGTGTCATGAAGTTAACTTATGTGTACAGAGTTGCTGCATAAATAAGTCTTTGTGTATAAACTTGAAACTTGTTTATGAATTTGTAGCTAACAATGTTAATGCTTGGGTCTCTGTTTATTTGGGAATTTAATACTCAACACTGCATATTAACATATTTCATATCAGTGTGTGAAAGCTATGTTTTCCCTATTTTTCCATTCTATTGCATGGATTACTAAAAATGTTCCTGAGTAGAGCTGTTCTGTTTGTTAGAATTGTTATTTCATAGTTATTTGAAATAAATCATACCTGCAGACCTGTAAATGAGGTTTCAGGAATGTATCTGAAAACAGATGTCACATTTTATTAGAATCTTTTAATGGAAACATGTTGGATGTATTTAAGAGGACTTAACTATGCAAATTTTTAAGGCCAGACTACAAGTAATGAGAAGTCTACGGAGTACTCAAATTCGTGCTTTATTAAACTTGTTCAATAAGCATTGCTGAATCTAGTATTCTTTATTGGTTTAGGTATAAAAGTTGGAGAAACCACACCGGATAAACTCTTCACGCTGATAGAAGTGGAATGTCTAGGTGCTTGTGTAAATGCCCCAATGGTACAAATAAACGACAATTACTATGTAAGTATTGCATTCCCTTTTCAAAGGTTAAACTTTTTTGCTGGGTTACCTGTACTATCACATGTTTCAGAGTCTTAAGTTTTGGTCAGTTACTTCAAATTCCTGTTGGCAAGGACAATGTTACGACCTAGGGCATCTTTTAGTTTCTTGGCCCCTTCCTAGAACACTTCTTCTGTATCACGGTGTGTCAGTGTATTTTTCTTTTCAGTTACTGTCTTGATTTATAGAAGTGGGATGATGTATTTTTGGTGGTACTGGTCTGCCAATAATCTGGGATTTTTAAATAGGTATTTGATAAGCCTTTAAAATGTGCTTTAAAGCAGTCTGTTAGAAAGTGGTGGACTGGTTTAACACTATTTTTGAACTTGGACTTCTTAATTATGACTCATTTAGATGCCATCAGACGAAAGGAGTTAATGTATTGGCTGAATCTAGCTTTTTTAAAAAAATAAATATTTAAAAACTAAGTTATGGGTCTGACTTATATTTTCAGAACTGTTCTCTTGAACTGTATCCACATATTTTTTGTCACAGCTGACCCCATTTTGCAGTACAGTAGGTAGGCAGAGATCCAGCTCACTAATGTACCAAGGAAGCTGAAAACACAAATCCATGCTAGAGGGGACCTGTATCAACACTGTTAAGTTTTAACATAGCTTCTGCAACTATATGTAAAACAAATTTTTCACATTAAAATGACAGTAGGCTTTTTCATTTTGCTAATCATTTAAACCAGTATGTGTGTTAATGGACAGGATCAGAATTACCTATGCTATGATAACACCTAAGAGAGCAATTTTGAATGCTGCACTTAGCACAACTGCTGTTTCTCTGTTTTGTCAGTGGTGGTTGGTTGATTTTTTTTTTTTTTTTTTTTTTTTACAGGAAGATCTGACACCCAAAGATATTGAAGACATAATTGATGAACTGAAGGCTGGGAAAGTTCCCAAACCTGGCCCAAGGTATATTTGTATAATACTGGCTAACTAATTGAAGCCTGATCGTTTTCAGAAACTAAATTCCTGTTCGTTGAGTTCACAACCTACAGCTAAAAAGCATTAATTTAATGAACAGAATGGCATGCATTCTGTGCCTTTCTATACATTCAAAGCCAAAAAGAACCAGAAAGAACTGAGAATTTTGATGTTATTGATGACTGACTGGAGGAGTGAGAACATCAACTCTGACTTGGCTTCAGGTGAATGATACCACCTGTTGGATTTTTTTGTCTTGATCATTTAAATCAACAAATGCCTGTTGGTTGCTTGGGTTTTTTTTATTTCTGACAAAAAACAGATGGCAAGTTTGTTAAAGTGTTATTATTTCTGAACTTTTATCATTTATTTCCCACTGTTCTTTATTAGCCAACTACACATATGCTTGTGATGGAGGAATTAATTTGACTTGGGTGTGTTATCTATTCCTGTTGATTCTATAATTATTTCTTTGAACAAGAACAATCTTAAAAGAGGTACAGTTTCCAAACACAGCGAAGCATCATTAACAAAAATGACTGATACAATTGGATACTGCCTTTGGTATTACTGGGATCAACATCATATTTGGCTGGCCAACCTGCAAATAAATGAAAGAAAACCAGTGGTCCCGTCTTGCATTGCAGTTAGAAGACTTTGTCACTACCTGATTTGGAATCCTTTTGATTTAAGAGTAGCATTCTGAAGGAGGAATAGGAAGAACAAAAGAAAAAAAAAGTGGCTTCAGCCTTAAGTCAGATTTTGTAACTTGTCTTCTATCCAGTGATCAAAACAGCAGTTTTATTCATTACTGGTATTGTTATAATCTCAGGTACTTTTGTTTTTCAGGAGTGGACGTTTTTCTTGTGAGCCAGCAGGTGGCCTTACTTCTTTGACTGAACCACCCAAAGGGCCAGGCTTTGGAGTTCGAGCTGACCTCTAAGGATTTTTGTAATATAAAATGAACTGTCTGAAAATAAATAAAGTAACTTTAATCTCAGTAAAGTGATGTACATGCTATTACTTTTTTTAAAAAATTGAAGAAAGCAACAGCAATTAGTGTATCTTACTTGCTCTAGTTTTAACTCCTGTAAAGCATAATCATAATTCTGGATTATAAGAAAAGTGGTTCTGTAAAGTGACTCAGTAAGAATCTACTTACAGTCACTGAGAGGTGAAAGCTGCATCTTTTGATCTATCATTGAAAATTCTTTCCACTTTTTCTAAGGTTCTTTGAAGCAACAAAACTGACTAAATTACAAATCTGGTAAATGCACAATGAAACAAACTAAAAGGAAATTATCTGTCACAACTTCATCACAGATTACATTTAATTGCAGTTCAAAACCAATAAAACAAATGGGAAAGGCAATCCAAGCTGCATTGTTAAAAAAAATAAATTGGTAGGTTCAGTAAGAAGCAGTTCTTCTTGAGTCACCATTCAGTGACCAGGAAAAATGAGAAAATTACCCTTTTATGTTACAAAAAACCTCCTACAATATAGCAGTAGTACTCTACTAAAATAATGTACAGCAACAAGAAATGACTTGCTGTACAAATTCACTCAATAAAGCCAAGGTATGCAGTTGGGGGCAGTGTAATACATGCTTAAGTGTAATACATGAAACTAGATATTTGATTCACAGATCCTTCTCTGACTTTACTGCTGTGTATCAGCTACTTTTAAGAACTAATCTGTGTGAAATTGAGGTATTCCTCCCCATATAAAGTTGAATTGACTGCATATTAACACAGTATCTATGCTTATAAAATCTGTCAAATGCTTTATATATGTACACATACATTGCACTGTAAATCATGAATGTTTGAATGACAGAATGTTTGTCACCTGAGAGCATATTGTGACTGCATCTTCTAAAATCTGCTGTGGAACTTAAATTCTTATTACAAGGAATGTGATAGATGGAACTTAACTGTATTATTTGTATCTTATTCTACATTGTTTAGTTTGTTTTTATAATCTGATTAACAGTAGTTTTTGAAACTACTGTCCCTCCTGTAAGTCAAATTTTGTATCTACAGATTTTCCTGCATAATGATTATATAAGTCTGTGCCTCACCTTTATTTCAGTAGGCTCTGTGAAGTTCCTTGATGTATTGTTGAACAAGTAGTGTTACTGTTGGTAGTTCTGAAATACATATATATGTTTATCATTTGTATGTAAAACTTGCTATCCTTTCTATGCTACTAAATTTATAAAATAATTTAATTGCATATAAATGGAAAAGTAAACTTGATGAGTGAAGCAGTTGCCCTATAAGCATGAAAAAAAAAATCTTGTAAGTGGTATAGAATACTGTGCATATCAGAAAACAGTACATTGCCTGAGGTATTATCTGTAATTTAAAGTGATGAATGCTCTTCTGAAAGATGGTATTGAATATTTTAGGTAACCAGTACTACCAGGACATAATTTCTGTTATCCTCAATTCTCAATAGCAGAGTTACTAATAGTAATTCTGGGCAGCTGAGGCTAACCTGTCAAATGAGTAAACAGTTCTGCAGTTTTGATCTACCAGTTATTATCTTGGACTGTAAGAGTACTGAGTGGTGAGTTAAACGAAAAACCAAGTACAGCAACAGTCAAGACATTCCTTAAAACTGGTAATGCAACACTAACAGAACTGATCCTGTGTTTCCAGTGGTCTTGTTTGCCCCTCTTCTACAATGAGGGAAAAATGGAAGGATTCACATGCTGTAGAAATTCTCTAAAAGCTGAAGTAAAAAAAAAAAAACAACCCCCCCAACAACAAAAAAAACCCAAAACAAACTGGGGAGGAGAAAAAAAAAACCAAAAAAAACCACCTAGAGAAGATTTTAAGACAGACAGGTACAGTCCTGGAAAAGGAAATGAGACTTAGAACATGGACACAGAAGACCTAGAAAGAATCCACTGGACTTAGTAGGTAGTGGTTCTTTCCTTTGGTAAAGATGAAAAAGTCTGGAGTAATAGGAAACCACCAGATACCCAATGATGTGTTTGATGTTGGATAACATAAAGACTTCCAGACCCCCACATACCACTAGAAAAATGTTACCTGGAACAGTGTTCTGTCACTACACAGGAAGAAGCAATGAAATTCAGTTCTACCTGTGCAGTGTGTTAGCTGGGCTCACTGGCTGACCTGCCAGGGGCCAGCATGTATGCTTTCACCAGCATGATATCTTGCAAGTTCTTAAGATAAAAGTTCTTAATTTAGCATTTTGTACTGCAGTCTGAGATTTTTCAAGTCATTCAACTACAAGATTGAACTGTGTCATTGCTGAATTGAACCAGGTGCTGTGCACATTTATCTTCGTCAAAACCAGCAGTTCACCCAGCTGATAATACAAGATGTTTCTCTAGGGAGGGTGGATCAAGTACCCTGCAAGCCCTCACACTGCAGCTACAAAGGCATTTTGCAGCTATACTGTATGTAGAAGGGAGTGACTTCTGGAGACAAGGGGAAGAAACTAACATAGTGGTAGCAATTAACTGACTGATGCTTTTACTAGTCCAAATAGTAGTTCTTATAAAAGGCTTAAGGAATTATTTTTTAGTTACTGATAGATACTATTATAAAATCTTAACATCTGCTGCTGCAGATGTTGTTTGTGAGGCTCCTTCCCCATTACTTCAGCTGCTGGTTGCAAACATTTACCAACACAGACTGAAACCCTGGAGGTGCACCACCCCTGCTGATGCACAAGGACCAGAATGCAGCATTGCACCACTGCCCTACACTGGTAGCCTGCCATGTTTTACAGGGTCAGTCATCATTATCCCTATATAGTACTGTGGAAAGAAAAAATACCCTGCCTTGGGAAACAGTTCTACTCCACTTAATGCTGAGTCTACGGCCCATCTGCTCTTCATCTGCTTGCCACCTCAAGTGATGATCACTGTAATCAACGCAACAGGAAAGTTAATGCAGCTCCCTTTGTTAGGTGGGCCGAGGTGCTGGCATACCTGTTCAGCTGACACTGACACCTAGCAGAATCAAACGAAAATGAAGGCGGTTGCTTTACAAATTATCTGTACCTGCTTTCAAAATCTTGTTGTACAAACGCAAGTGATGGAAGTCTGCCTAGACAATGAGCTGTTGTACAGCATGGGAACGTTTGGGATTTGTGATGCTATTCTCTAACCCATTCTGGAATATGACGTGTGGAAATCAGAATATAAGGGAAGTCCACACAATAGATAGCTTTAAACAACATCATCTTTTAATTCTGAAAAATTCACCTTTATGACTTGCACAGAATATTAAGGAATTCTTGCTTTCTACACTGTAGCAGTCAAAAGTAATCCAGTAGTAGACTAAGCACAGCAAATTAAGACGACACTAAATGGAAGGGCTTTGTTCAGCTGCCTTCTCAAAACATGGCATCCCAACAGCCCACCTGTCTTTAGCACCTTCCAGAAACAATCTGGAGAGTCTTATTTGAGAACCCACCAGTACAGAACCACACAGATCCCTTAAGTCTCGCCATATGATACTACTTTAATAAGCAGATACAATATCTTTCACAAGTACAGATGAATGACCCGTTTTCAAGGTTGCAGCCAAGACTAACATTAGTCCACTGTAACCCCTTATCGATGCATTTGTATGATGTTGTCTTACCGGTGCAAGACACCCCCGCAAAATACTGGTTTTGTTCTGAAACCTGGAAGCGGGCCTAAGCTTCAAACGACAAGCTGTGCCCCGCCTGCGGGCCGCATGCTCCCCCCGCAGGTCCCGCAGCGCTTTGCGGGCCCCCACCGCGCCGGCAGGGAGCAGCGGGCGGGCGCGGATGGGAGCTCTGCCCAGGCCAGGCGCGGCGGGCTCGTTCTCCCACCTTCTACGCGGGTGCCCCGAAGGCGAACGTCCCCCCCCGGCGCCGCGCCACACGCACCTGCCTCCAGGCGCTTCTCCCAAAAGCTGCGGGCGCTGTACCTACAACCTGCCGGTACGCAGCGCTCCTCTCAGCCCCTGTGAGGACGCGTACACCCGGCGGCGAGGCGCCCCGACAAACACAAGTAGGGCCAGCGGCCCCCCCGACCGCCAGGGCCCGCACCCGCCTCATTTGGATGCGCCGCCGCCACCGGGCAGCGCCCAGCGCGCAGGCGCAGTGCGCCGGTTGTTAAAACTCACTGCGCCATCGCCGCCGGAAAACCCCTCCCCGGGGAGGGAGCGGCTGCCACGGCGGTAGCGAAGGTCGGGCCATTGGGTCTAGGTCCGTTCCTGTCCCGTAGGGACCGGGCAGCTCTCGGCCCCATCCCTGCGCCGCGGCCAGGCGCGCCGCGGCCGGGCCGCCGCCATTTCCAGAAAGTTCCAGCGGCCGCGGCCCAGCGGAGCGGGGCTGCGCCGGCGCGTGCGCACTGCGCGCGCCCTCCCGTCGCCGCCCTCTTCCCTCACGCCCCCCACCCCGTCCCTGGCGCCCTGCGAGCCCGTTATTCCTCGTCGCCTGCGTGCGCGGGGGGACGGGGCGCTCCGCCCATACAGCGGCTGAGGAGCCCGGCGGGGCGGGGGGGCGCGTCCGCGTCCGTTCCCCCCGGGATGGGGAACAGAGCGGTGCCGTGACGCTGCCCCCCCCCCCCTTCCCTCCCCAACCGCCGCCCGGGCGGTGTAACGTTCGCGGCAGTGCCCGCCCGCCCGCGTCCCGTGCCCTGTGTGAGGCCACGTGGGCGGGGCTCGGCCAATGGGAGCCGCGCCCAGCC
>JAVJGJ010000037.1:59761862-59800114 GCA_035590215.1 Microhierax caerulescens
GTTTATGTTATGCAAGTTCCACAAACTTTGAACTTTGATAATTTAAGCTGTTTAAGTTTTGTCATAAAATACTAATTTAAGTGCTTTGAATGCAGCACTTGGGCTTTAAGAGGAAATCATATGAGAAAATACTGATGATAGCATGATCTACCTTTTTATGCAAGATAATAATGGCTTTATTGATGAAGGTTCTGCCATTCTTGTACAATCTGGGATGCCATTGTGATATGAAATGTCCTACTGTTTTATGTTTTTCTAGAAAAACTAGCATTTTCCCAATCTTGTGGAAATTATTAATTACTTAAGGCTATGGTTTTGCAAGTTCATTTGTAATGTGTGTATCCAGTCCACATGCTTCACTATTATGGAAGCCCACAGCCTTTCAAAGACTTCTTTGAAATAATTCTGTAATCTTAAACTGGTAGGACTTCTGTTCTGCAAGTTTATACTGAATATAAATGTCTATTCAATTGAGATGTAAATCAGAGAGTACCTATTGTAAAGACAGTTCCTTTGCCCTGTGTATTTCTTTTAGTAAACAAGTAACATTTAGGATCTCAGACTTGTGAAACTATTTCTGTTCAGAAATGAAAAGGAATAAATCCTAGTATTTGATTTTACTTTTTGTTCCTTCAGGTACCTTCTCATTCAATGCTTCCTTGTTTCAGCTGTCTGTTTATATCAAATCTTATTTTGGGATCCCTTGTGCAAAGCACCATTTTCCCCACTCACCTGTTTTCAGTGTTGTGCCACCCTGTCAGTTTAGGCCATGTTTGTCAGCATTGATTTTTCACCCTGAACAACATTAAGTAAATGAATTAATTCCCATAGCTATTTTTTTTATTTTTTTCATTTTATTTTTTTTTAAGTTATGAAGGACTTCAGTGTTCTAGCAAGTGTTCAAGAGTCAACTGGGAAGGAATTCATCCCTTCCCTACTTCTTTTGCTTCATACCTTTTCTCAGCACCTTACAAGATCTTTGGAGACAGTCTCTGTTGTCTTGCTTTGGATGGGGCTTGATGTGGGTGGATTTACCCAGGTTTTGGGTCCATGAATCTAACAGATTCTTTGAGTGTGTCATGCCCTTTGAAAATTACACTTTTTGGATACTTGGACCTTAATGTTTAATATACTACAGGGAGGTGTTAAAGTAGAAGTAGAGCCTAGCACACTAATTTTCTTTAGTTCTTCTGTGTTCATTTATCTATGTGGAAGAGCATTAAAGGTTGTTTATAGATAGCTGGGATCCTTTTATTTCTTTTCCTGTGTTAATAATTTTTAGCTCTTACATGCTAAGTAAGACTAGATTATTTGGCATAACATCTGCAAGGATATTTTGACAAAATGTTAGAGGGCTTTATGATTTTCTTCAGTGGCTTGGCAAGATGTAAACTGATTAATTCCGTATGAGTTTAGAAGCCTGATACCAACAGACCAATTTGATTTTTTTCATAATCTTGATGTGTGGAGTGACATTTGCAGTGGGAGGATCTCAGAATCTATTTGAGACAGGAAACTTTAGAGAAAGTCAAGGAAGGAAATGGAAGCGTGTTGCAAAAGTAGTGAAACAAGTGCTTCTTGTTTGTATTTGAACACCTTCTAGCTCTGTGCTACAGTGTCGCTAACCTTTATGTTCTGCTGTGTCAGAAATTCTGTCTGCCATATGTTAGAGTAGCGCTGCTCATTTGCCTTTCTGCAGAGATGGTAGAATGGGATCATGAGTTGATGGTTTTTGATTGGGACTCCACTTTAAAGAATTAACTAGATGGTTCTCTGGGGATGGATTGCAATTCTGCTGTCCAGGAAACTGCTCCAAGAGAAGTCCTATTGCAGAAGCTGGAATGAGTTCTCTATCTTAAGAGGAGGTTGCAGAAAGAGAAAACAGGGTCCCTTGTTGAAGGCAGTTAAGTACGGACCCTGAAAATTACCAGTTTTCAGTCTGTTTTGGAACTTGTTTAAGTTACAGGCTTTTTATGAGCATTTGCCAAGTGTTCTCCTTACTTGTGGATAACTGCTTTGAGACTGTTAAAGGTTTTATTCCTTCAGCAGTAGTAGGGAAGAGAAGTTGTTTGCAGAAGCTGAAACCGAAGTTGCCTGCAGCTGTGGTCTAACCAAATATGAAGTACTACCTAGCGTGAAGTAATCTGAAAAAATAAAGTCCATAATGTGTTATGGACATGGCAAGTTGGTCAAATTAATGACTTTATTATTTCTGTGCGCTTAAGTCGCCATGTGTAAAATGAAGGAAATAATACGTTCTCATCTTCCAGCAGTATTGTGAAAACAAATTAATGTCTGTGGAAGGAGGGAGAGCCTAACCCTTATTATTTCCAATTTTGAATTTTGGATCGTAAGTTTTGTGGTGTTAACCAGGATAGGTTCTCCTTTTTATTTAGGAGGATTGTTTTATTTTCAAATTTAAAAAAAAAGTGTTGTAGACATTTCCTTCTCTTTAAGAAGGTAGAGATTGAGGCAAGCTGAAATAGCAGGGAATTGTGGTACAAGTGACAGATAGATTCTCTTTCTGTGGAAGCAAGTAAAGCCACTTGCTGCATGTGTTTCTGGTCAGTGATTCCTCAGAATTTCACCAGCTTGTCACAAAATTTTCACACAGCTACAGAAGCAAGTGTCTTGAATTGCTATGGGAATTTGCCTTTGCCAGTAGTAACAATGATCACAGAAAACTGAAGTCCACTTTTTGCCTTGAGTGCTGCTTAAACATTTCAGCAGGAGCATTAAGCATTTAACTAGCTTAAAAGGAATGAATGTTCAGCAAATTTAATATATTGCTTGATCATGTCTAAGGAAGTATGAATCAGAGATGTAAGTTACACTAAAAATCTGTTCTCTTTTGTCATGTTTTGTTTCTATTTTCCGAAGCAAATTGGCACCAGTGTGTTGGTTTTGTTCCAACAGGTAGACTTTGGAGTTTTACTTAAAAGTGCATGAGGTAAGAGGTGTCCAATGCTACTCCAGTAAGTTTCAGCCCTTACTTGATTGACATTTATTGTAAGTGTAGCTGCAAGAGAACATTACAGAAAGAAGGCAGGTGTATTTTTAATGATGAGCTGTGTCATGAAAGAGGAGCCATTGCTTGCTCAGAAACAGCTGTTACTGAAGCATGATCTATCTGTAATTTATAAACCAGTAGTACTTTTAAAATTCAAGTCAATCCATGTAACAGGATTGGCATATTGGGGTGTGGTATTTTCAATTAGTGAATAAGATTTTGTAAATTAAATTCTGGGCCACAGTTGTTTGGTTTTGGTTTTTTTCTTATTCCACAGTGTGTTGTTGTAAAATGCTGCTGCATGATGTATAGGTGCCTACAGTTAATCAGGAATAGCAAGGTTTGTACATTCCATGGTTTCTTTTACCATTTTTTTCCTGCTCAAATAGCAAACTCAACCTGATCAGTGTAAAGTATGAAAGCTGAAAGTGCCTGACTGACTAGATAACTGAGGGACTTAAATGACCTCCAGATGTCCCTTGACCTCAACTATTCTTCAATTCTATGATCAATTAAATTCTTGTGTCCTTTGGTTAGCATGTGTTTAGCTTTTTTTTGTGTGTGTGTCCCAAAAAAAAAAAAAAAAAAAAAAAAGTAGGGAGAGGTGGGAAGCCTTACCAAAACTCAATCAGAAAACTACAGATTTGGTCATGCTCTGTAATAGGGTGTATTTGTTCGAAAGAGGTTAACAAGTCTGGGTGCTGCTGTTAGTGTGGAAAATAGATTGAAGGGTTTTGTGAAATCTGTGGAACTTGAAACCAAGCACAGGTAAACTGAGGCTCTTAAAATAGGAATTTGGAGGTGTTCTGGGTAGGAGCCCAAGGTCCTATACAGGCAAGTGCAACAAAACCCCTGCAAAGAGTCTTGTTTGTTTTCTATGTAGGAAAGAGTTGTATGTCCTCTCATTTTTTGCTCTTCTTAGTAGAAATTCCTAGACTATGAGATAGGTTCTTTATTTTGGTAGGAAGTAGTAGTGAGTTCCAGCTGAAGTACTGGAAAATCTTTCTTGCTGCCTGAGTGTCAGCTGTTTTTTAGGGACTTCATCCTAGCCTTGTGTAGTGTAGTCTGGCATGGGATGAGTAGGTACTTAGGAGTATTGTAAAAGCTGTTCTGGAGATTGAGTAGTCACTGCCCATTCCTATTTCACTGCTCAAGGGCACCTTTATAAAATGGGATTCAAATAATTTATTTTTCTTATTACAGAAAGATTTTTGTGATCCTTATATGTTTGGATCTTGGGTATCTAAACATTTCAAAATAAAATGTAGAAATACTCCCTGATAGGACAGCGAGTCTAGTAGTCCATTGCATATATTAGCTGGGCTCTAAGGAGTCTCTGAAATACACACACACAAGTTGTTTCATGGCGTATATTTCTGAAAGGTGTGTTTGTTAGGCTGGTGTTTTGGGTTGGGGTTTTTATTTATTTATTTATTTATAGTGTAGCCTCTAAAATCTGTTTGGGAGAATTGCTGCAGGAGAGAGGTAAGGTACTTTTTCTGAGGTTGTGCAATAGGTGCTGCAGAGAAAGCAGTAGAACTGAACTCAGCCTTGCATGTTCTAGCCACAGAGTCATCTCAAGTATTGTGGAAAACTTAAAGGAAAATTGTAATAAAAAAATAATTTCTCATTTCTGGACCAGAAGTGTTTTGTCATATTTTATCATCAAATGCTGTAAAATCTGCCAAATTTGTGACTCACGTCCATGCTGGGTACTGCGTTTACACTTAATACCACAACAGACTGTTGCCTTAGGCACTGTTAGTTTGAGACTTTGTTGGAGCTTAGTTCTTTCATCATAACTCTTGACACTGGAATCTGCACGGACTGAACTGTCGCAATCGTGTGAAAAGAGCTTGCGAATATTTTCCAAATAAAAATGTTCTTGTCAACTTTCATCTGTAAAAGCCACTGCATGTATTATTCAGGCACTCTTCTCTCCTATATACTGAATTGGTGTGCTACCTAAAGCCAGTAGGACTTGGTAATTTGTTTGCTGGTTGCTGTTAGAAAGCTGAATTGCAAGTACAATGAGACACCATGGAGTACAGGGCAAAAAGTGACTGGTAAATTGTTCTGTTTGTTACATTTAATGATATTTTAGTGCACACTATATACAGGAAGGGGTGATGGTAAAAAATTTAGTCTTAAATAGTATTAACACACACGTAGCCTCTTGTTCAATCTTTTCTTATGCAAAATGTGTATTCCTTTGAGCTTGTAAAGGACAATAATGCCTCTAACCTGCAGCAGGAGGCAGGCTTGCCAGTAGGGATGTATTGCTGTGTATGTTTAGTCCATTATAGCTGTGTATGTGTAATACATTATCAGCTTTTGGAAAAAAAGTTTCATTATATAGATCTCATGCCTACTCAACTTCGGCTTTAGCACCCTGGTAAAGTTGTTTGGTAATCCTACTTAGCAGTAACGTGTGTGCTGGACTCCAGCAGCACCATCAGTTGCTGAATGATTGGAAAGAAGTCTTTTTGGGGGATCTATGTAACACTGTTTTCATAGGACCCTGCACAAGAAACTTCAAAATATTTTTGCTCAAATGAAAACTTTATTAGCCCTTTCAATTTTCTTAATTGTAAAGATCAAATAAACTTCTGCAATGATTATAGAATAGCTGTGTTTATATAGTGCTCTGCAATAAAGACCTTGGTACAAAACCTAATGTTTTTGTGGATACAATCTCTCTGAAATTTTGACATTTCAGAGCAGTATTTTGTATAATGTCAGAATGAGATTTTTTTAAGTGTATGCACTGGGCAGTATCCCATCCATTACCAACATTTTGACATTCTCATGAGACGTCAGCAGTGTTTAAGACTTCATTCCTACGAGTATGTCTGTCCAAGAAGGTAATGGAAAACTGACCACAGTAGTTAGCTTGTCATTCTCCGTTAAAACTAAAAGAAGATTAAACACTTGTGCTTTTTTACAGGGCCACAGGAATGGCAAGACTAAAGAATTTTGGTTTGTGTTTTATATTCTGGGGAAGAAATTCTTATGTGTTGATCATGGAGTCTACTGTGCTTTCCTCCCAAGCACAATCCCTTTTTACCTGCCCTCTGAAGTTTCTTTCTTTGCTGCTTCCTCATCACAATCACATTCTCTTGTTTAGCTAATCTGAACCTTTACTCCTCACAGGCATAATTCTGTGTGGGAAATATCAGGTAAAAGTATAGATGTTCTTTTCCTGCACGTGGTGTTTAAATTCCCAAGCCAGAAAAGCCCAGCTCTGTACTACTGGACTTTACTACCATCCTACTGTGCGTTGTACCTGAATGGTCTTTTTCCTCACAGTCCCAAATTCCTGGTCTTGTGCCTCTTAGCATGTCCCCAGCCTCTAACCAAAATTTCCCAAATAATGTCTCATTCCATCTCATGCCCTCTTTTTCTTAGTGGACTCTGTAGGTGAGAAGGAGATGCTGATACGATAGCACATGCACTACGGTCTGACTGGGAGCCCTTGCATTGTATGGTAGTAGGCTATGGCTGAGTAACCATCTGTATAGAAGCACAGAGTTCTGGAAGAACAACAAGACAATTGACAGTGTTGCTACATCTCCCATCACAATGTTTCTTTTAGCACAGTAATGCTGGAGTTTGTTAACCTCTCTTAGGTTAACAAACAGAAAGAGAACACTTCTTTGAGTTGTTTGCTGAAGGATGCTTTTATTGTGAAGTAAAATACTGAAGTCACTTGTGCTTTCCTAATGAGAAGAAAAAAAAACCCTAAGTGTTAAATTTAGTTAAATGAACGTCATTTTGCTTAAACTCTGCTTCTTATAGTATGTAAAAAGCCCAGTTTTCTGTGGGTTTTGGTCCTTTGTGCTATACCCATTCCCTTTCTCCCAGTGCATTAACCTCAGCTGCCTTTGACATTCCCACCAGAATGCAGATAGCATTTGGCATGGCTAGGTGTGAGCTACCTACATACTTCTTAATTAGCCAGTATGTACATACGGGTTGGCCAGCTGGCTTTCTCTGAACAGAATATGTAATGTTGGCTTTTGCCTGCCTTTCCCTCAGTTCAGCTGTTCTGAGATGTCGCTCTCTTATGCTCATCCACCAACTTTTTTTTCTTCCTTTTCCATAATAGACTGAATAGCTTTGAGATCTAGATCATACTAGTCATTTCTAAATAAACTTGGAAGAGACAAAGTCATGGGTGTGGGAGGGAGGAGATTGCCAAGAGGAAATCAGGTCAGTGTCTTAGTTTGAATTGGGAATATACTTTTAGTAACTATCCTTATCTCTCCTCTCTGTAGTTTAGCTTGATCTATGCAGTGGCTTCAGATCTTGATCCCTTCTGTTTTAAGCAGAGATGTGTGCTCCAGCCTTTAATGTGTGTTTAGTACATGGGACTGCACTAGAACTAGTCCAGAGCAAAACTGCTAAATGTAACTAGAGTAAATTCTGAATTTTTGCTACAAGCAGTTCCACTCTAGAGATCTGCTTTTGATAATTCTGTAGTTCTTGCTAATGTAGATAATAGCCTTAGCTGTCATTTTCATCTGTTTAATTTTAGCAAAAACATTCTGAAGCACTCCTGTCAAATATTTATACCAGAAATTTTTTACAGTTGATTCACTGTTTCCTAGTCTGGAGTAAATCCCTATTGGAAGAAAGGGATATTTTTCTTTCGTTTTTTTTTCCTCTGCAGATGCAATAAGATATGGGAAATATAGAACAGGTAGTTGAGAAAATTGCCTTATGTTAGATCCCCTGCTTTTCAAGTGCAAATGTATTCTAGAGCTCAAGCATGAATGCAGTATCTTGGAAATTAACTCATCTGCTACTAATATTCCTATACAAGTTCAGTCTTGCACCCCATTGATCTTCTATAATAGCAGTCATCTGACCTTCAAGATCAACTGTACAACAGGGCTGCCAAAGAAAACCTTCCCTAAGTATTGTGTAACTTTTTGCTGTTTATATTATGGGGAAGACATGTAGGAATAAGAAGGTAAGAATGCATCATAAACCAGAAAGGAAACAAGTAGTTCTGTGAGCACCAGAACTAGTGATGCTTAATTTCTTATAGATTTGTGTCTTACGGTTGATTGACTCTGGTAATGTGCAAGTCTCAACTGAAACTTCCCATGTGGCTAGGGGAAAAGAAGGAAAGTAGTTTGTAAAGGCCATCTCATGTAGGGTTTTCTCATATGCAACGTAGCGTGAAGCTCATACTGAAATTTTCCCTCAGGGAAAACAGTGACAAGATGATCATTATTATCTACCAGCCACCTTTTTCCATTAAATTTGTGAGTGCTTAATACATTTGAAAACTTTTTTCCGCTGTCAAGTTTGAAGAAAATATGTCTACGGGCGTGAAAGTCATTGGTGAATCATACATATGCATGTAACAGACACATGGGCCTCTGTTTCTCAAGAGACTGGAGTGAAAGGAAAAACTCCTATAAAGGGATTGGACAACAGTGGCAGCAGGGCTGTTGGGAGTACTGTGTGAGTTTTCTGGGTTTTTACGTAGGTGAAGGCATGCCCTTCCATTAGTGCTAGATGTAAGCTTATACAAATCAGTACAGTAACTTGTTGGTATTAGAGTTTTATTATATGCTGAATTTTCTGAAGCTACTTGTATCTGAAATTTTGGTAGTTGGTGGGGTTTGGGTGTTTTTGGGGTGGGTTTTTTTAATGAAATAATCCTAGCTTTTTATATCACTGCCTGTAGATCTGTCAAAATGCTCACCTTTGTTACTTTAAGGAGAAAAAAGAATCTTCTAGTTCCTTTAAGGAGAAAAAAAGAATCTTCTAGTTCCTTTAGGTGGAAAATGAATGAGAGAAAAGTTGAACAGTATTTTAAGTAATAGGACATTGATAACTATAATGAATGTGCAGGAAAGATGTCCAAACATAAAATCAGAATATCTGATTTTGTTACATACAGAGTAGTTTCTTTAAGTAGGAAGCAGATACTATGCTTTCTTGAAAAGCTTGAAATAGATCAGTTTGTCAGAGAAAAAGCACAGCTGTGCCTGTTTGTCAGATGAAAAGTGATGGCGCTGCTTGTTGTGACAGAGGAGAATAATTTGAATGTAAAGAGTTTAACTTTTAATTTAAAGTTATGTTGATTTGAAACATGCCATCAAGACCACCTAATAAACCAGTAATTGCATTAAGAAACAGCCCTGAAGGAAACTCAAAGCAGACAGATTTGGGTTTCCCTGGAAGAACCTGCTAATGTTCTCCATTTTCACTTGGAATGCAAATTACTGTGTTCAGAACATGAGTTGAAATGGCACTGAACTGCAGGCAAACAGAAATAAAGTTAAAATGTCAGTAAAATCGCTTCTTCAGGTCATAATTTTATTGTAATGTGTAGCGTGTGATTATGGGTTGAATAGTTTGCTTACATTTCTGGACCATGATATCTTAGGAAATAAAAAAAATTACCCTTTATGAAAATTATTTATTTTTTTCTCAAATATTTGAAGCATTTATGTCTGTCTGAAAAGTATTTCATACAGGGATTGTGAAACAGCAACCTGGTACATAAAACCCTTAATGGAAATACTGCTGTGTGTCAATGTAATCAGTGGGATGGTTCTACTTTAATAATCCAGTATGTGATACTCAGCTTTAGTTAACTTCTAGAGCTGTTTTCTCTTCAAAACATAGCTGGCTTGGGGTCAAGAATTAAATGAATTCACATTTTGTTTTGATTATGTGGTAAAGAAAATGGAAACATCCTATGCTTTCTGTTTTCATTTACTTAATTTGTGTATTATTTGTGCTGTGTAATTTAAAAATACCTTTAATTTAAATTTATTTTGAAAATGTTTTCATCATCCTCTTGCCCCTATACAAACCTATAGCTTGAATTTTTTTTGGTCTACCATTTTTGAAAAGAAACTATTTCTGTTCAGTAAGGTTTGAAAGGACGTGCAGGGAGGCTGGGCATTTTGTGAAGGAAGAACTCTTGTCCAGTTAATGTGGTTTAGCCCCTGCTGGTGAGGCAAATAAAAGGAATGGAGCCAAGCCTAAGCTAATAAATTTTACTTAAGCTCAGGAATCTGGGCTCCTTACTGTCAGTACCAGAAGGGTATAGGGAATGGCATTACCAAACCAGGAAGGGAAAAGAAGCAAAGCAGGAATGGTGTTAGTTTCAGAGAGTCCAGTAGCAGAAAAAAAGGAAAGAAAACAGCAGCATATGCAATGAGAAATATTTTTATTAAAATAATAAAGATAACTTTCACATGTTGATCTGTTTTAAAGTAGTTATAATCATGATGATATATACAACGGGAATTGTGAATGAAAGTTGAGAGGATTTGAGAGGCTAACTGAGCAAAAGCAGATTTATGACAATGCTTTCTTTTTAAAACTATGAAAACAGGTATTTGCTGCTGTGGTAATACTCTGTGGTGTAATCAACACAGTAGTCCTTGTCTGTGAAGATGCTATCTCATTGCTTCTTTTAGGATTAAGAAATGTTTTTGTAAAGGACAGGAAACTCATTCTAGGGTACTCTCCATTGCACCAATAACCTTTCTTCTTCCTGCAACTGTTAACAAAAAAGCAAATAAAAAGAACAGGCAATAACAGTGTGCTTTGTTCATTAAAAATGAGCAATTACTGTCCCTATCCAGTAGGGCTGCATAAATCCTATTGACCCTACATAATTGAAGGGAATACGCTAATGTTTCTTTTATCTTGGGTAAGACTGGAGTAGTGGAGAAAAAATTCAGGTTATTGTATATGAGACAGATTCTGATTAAGCTCTTCCTGTTTTTCATAAGCTTGTGGTTAATGTTAAAAAAAAAAAAAAACCAAACAAACAACACATAAATAAAACTCCTGTGTGGGGGAAAGGGAAGAAAAGAGCAAACCATAGTGCATCATTTCCTAATTTTTCAGTTTTAGGATTGAGCATTTTGAACTTTCCTTCCCGTCTTGTTCTTCCCCTCCTGTTGTGGAAGAATGAGAAAGTAAGATGTTACTTTGCTATATACAATGGTATTAATCTTAACCAAGTATTCTGTAAGGGAATTTCCCATAGTTTAAGTCTTGGGGGGGATGGGTGGGTTAGTGCAGTGGGGTGTAGAAATTTTCTTGAATATGAAAGTTTTGTGTGTCAGATCTAGTGTGCAAAACAGTTTTCCCAAAGTCATCTGCAGTGAGAAAATACCAGTCTCTGTTGTGAGTTACCTGTGTCAAACCAAAATAGTGGCCCTGGTCCTGTAACAGCAACAATTTTGCGACGTGATGATCCAAAAATTTTAACCTATAAAGCAGCAGTAGAAATGTCACACATGAAACAACATCTAGCTGAGACCTAGAATCACCACAAGACTTGGCAAGACACTGATCACATAAATATTTGTAATATAATACATCAACTCAAAAAGACCCATAAAACATATCACTGGCTTTACAGTGATGTCTAATGCAGTTGTGCTTTTCATGTGACCTTTCCTGGTGGGCCCTCTTATGAGAGGAGTGGCTCCTCGTTCTGTGGAAGAGGCAAATCAGACCTCTTCCATTGTGTGGATCTGTAATGTACTTGGTATACCCTGGAGATGAAACGTCACATTCTCTCTCTTAGAGCTTTATGTGCATATATATGTATATATATGTAGTGATGGCTTATGTGATTAATTTGCTAGACAGTGAAAGTTAAGGTTTCTAGTTCCAGGTCTAAGCTTTAGAAGACTTTTCTTCTGACACCTATCTCTTATTCCAACAAAAAGGATACCAAAATCACCAAGACTTGATGTTCTTTCCATAATTTTTTGAGTAGATGATAATTCAGTTTCCTGTGCTAGAAAGCTTGATTTCTCTTTGGTGTTACTAGAAATTATCTTCTGTCTCATCTTCCCAGTCTCATTACTTACAAAATTGAGATAGTGAACCAATTAGATATCAAATACTCAAAAGAGTTAAGTCTGCCAAAGAAGCAGGTTAGAGGGATGAGGCAGTTCAGCAGCTGACTTGGTGGCTTTCTGATGATGCTGTCCCCAGTAGCAGCCATGTTAGACCTTCTGTGTTTTCACCCCAAGGTTTGAGCTGCAGATGAGTGGGATGTTTGAAGTCAGGTGTCATTGTTAGTCATCTTTTCAGGGGCACTATTCAGTTCTGCTGCCATGTGCAATAACATTTGTCCTGAAATAACACTGTGTATTTATGTGATGTTGGTTGTTTTTCAGACACACGATGAACCCACTGATACAAGACACAGCTAGCTAAACCGCTATAAAATGCCCAAATTTGGGTCTACAAAAACAGTTCAAGTTGAAAATTCTGACAGTGATAGCACCATGGTGGAAAAACCAGCTGCAAGAAAGGTAAAAAAATCATATTCATGTCCATTTAATTTCAGTGAAATGAAAAGTGTGTGTTCTGACACTGGGGTTTTTTTGCTGTAATGGGAAGAACTGAATATGAATCTGTATTCTGATATCTTGAGTGCAGAAAAAAAGAAGTATAAGTTTTTACATGGCTTTAACTGTAAATTAAACTAGGGAACAGAATGTGCCTTTTATTAACTTGCAACTTAATTCAGAGGAAGCTGGATGGGTTGGCTTTATTTGGTGTAAGTTAGTGCATGGTTTTCATATCTTACATCATATGAAGTCTTCATACGCTCTCAAGAGCAATGATTCACATTTTATTTAATTTTACGGTCTTACTCTCTGTTACAAACACATGAAAAGTTTCTGAAGATCTGTGGCAGCACAGACCAGTGAACAAATGCAAGTTTTTTACATTCCTTTGTAACACAGGGACTTGTTCCCTCTGTTAGGAGGACTTGAAAGCCAAATGCTGCAGAAGGGTTAAGAGTAATACCTGTACAAGGGAGTCCACTTCAAAAATTATGTGATTCATTTTTGAGTGTTAGAGAAAGAAGGAATACAGGAGTTCTAGTAACACCAAAGAGTGGTTTATTGTTTATAAATGTGGAGTATCCCACCATTTTCAAACTTCTGGAGCAGAGTTGCAAATAACTCGGTTCTCAGTTTTGTCTGCCTAGTATAATTTTACAATAGACAACAGTTTTATCTATAGTACTAATGAATAACATAAGATAGAATAAAATTGTGAATGATGAGTTGTATGTAGCCCTAAGGAAAGAGAATCCATTTAACTCCCAAATGGTATTTATGAGTGTCTTCTCTGGAAAAGGAGATTGTGTTTGTGTGGTCATACTTACTGTTTTGTTGAAGTGTGTATTCTCTGCAAGATCATTTAATGAATGGATATAAGACAGGAAGAGATTAAAAACTAGGGAAGTTTAGAAGATCCAGCATCTACTTCAAACCATTTGTTTTCTGGAAACATTCCTAAAAATCTTTAGATTTTTTAATCTCTTCCCAGTTTGTTTTATGGTTCCCAGTAAAGTGAAGCAAAGGTAGTTATTTTTGTTAGTTGTGATGAAATACTTGGATAAGAAGAGGAAGGTAACTGAGTAGAATGAGGAAAGGAAATTGGCTTACTAGTAAAGGGATGAAAAAATGTTGGAGTGGTTTGGTTTGTGTGTTGTTTGGGGTTTTTTCCTGGTTCTTGTTTGGGATATGGTTGAGTTAACTGAAGTTTCATTCAGGTACTGGGAAAGAAAGGGGAATGTCTTGGGGCGTACAAGAGCAAGAATATGAAGGCTATTACAGTGACATTTAGTGGTATTAAGTACTGCCTGTTTATTTATATACTTGTAAATAATTTAATTATAAAATATAAAAAATATTTTATAAAGGTTTTAGGTTATTTAACAAAAGGAATACTTTCTGGCTTTATAAACTCTTATTATATTGACACTTCAGTATTTCTAAAAAAAACCCACCACGTGGCACAGGAAAGTCTTGAAGACAAAGCTGCTCATTCTAGGAGAACAGACTTGACATCAATTTTTTCAAGATTAATTTGTGTTCATAATCTAACCCAAAATTTATAAAAACCTATAATAGAGGTTAAAATGAATTTTCATGTTTTGCTCACTTTCATCAAAGCAAAATAGTGGGTTTGCTGGAATGTGTCCATTTTTAAGTTTTCCTTTTCCCAGTTCTTTGCTAAAGGTATGGCTTGAAATGGCTGGAATGCATTTATATGTTTGAGTCTGTAGAAATAGATTATATTTTTTATAGCGGAGAATACTTCCTTCCTTCCTTCCTTCCTAGGCTTTGAATTTTACGTACAAGTTGCTCTGCATTTGGAGTTTAAAAAAAAAAAAAAAATCAGTAAAAATAGTTGGAGGCCCCTCTTCTTCCTCCACTGTCCACCTCTTACTCCCCCTTGCCTCTTCCGTATTACTTGCTGCCATTGTAGAAAAATGGTGCTAGTTTACAGAGTGGCTGTTCAGTCTGCAACCACTGCCAAACAAACTACCTTATCAGTGACCCTTGCGCCCAGTTCAGTATTCACAGGGTGTCTTGACACCTTCCTCTCCCATAATCTCCTGCCCTTGATCCCAGTAGACTGTTCCCTCTCTTCTAGTAACAGTAGCAGTTAACCTGCTGAGCTGTGTAACCCCCATACCTTGCAATCTCTGCAGAATTAGGCAGTCTTCTGAAACATGCGGGACTCTTTGGCCAGAACATTAAAGATACAAATTCATATGAAGGTAAGAGTAACTTTCCAGGGAGCAGAAGAGTGAACATGTTCTTACTTATTTAACAGCCAGGAAATACAGCAAATTTTTATTTGATTTAGAAAGGAGTATAGTAACATTCTATTTTTAATGGTCACAGAAACCCCTTTGATTGTCATATTGGTTGGTGTGAAGGTTTGTCCTTAGCTGGTTGCTCTGACAAGGAAGTGTTTGTGGTTGAGACTGATCACCAGTGCAGGAGTTAGAAATATAGACAAATGTCAGATTCTACCTTGCCTGGTATTTGAGATTAAGATGCCAGTCAAAGCAGGATTACTTAGAAAAATAAAGTTTGGGGAAGATGGATGTTTCACCAAGGACATAGCTAGGGAATCACAACGGTGAACTAGTTACGTTGATACCAAAAAGGAAGCTGACAAACTGCTTGCACTGTTAGGTTCAGTCTTGCTTGCTATCCACCTTTGAACAACGTATAATGGGAGATTAGAATAATGTAGGGTTTGGTTTGGGGATTGTATGATATAAACTGATATGTAATGTTGAAAATGTGAGATGGTAAATAAAATTGCAGAATTACTTAAGTGCTGCAGTTGATATTCCTGTATTCACTTATTTAGCATAACAAATACAGTTGGGTTGCTTTTGTCATATTTTGAGAAAAACTGAATATACGGTTAAGATGATAAATAATCACATAGACAGGTGATCTGTCCTCTAATACACAGACAAATAATTGTCAGAATTGTTTAGCTAGCTCTTGACTAATCTGCAATCTTTCCCTTGTGTTAGAAAAACCAGACAAAATATTGCCACATGAATTCATTTGGATTCAGCATAGAAAATTATTTAAAATTCAACAGGCAATAGGGTAAGAGTAAAATTTGAGTTTGAACAACAGAATGTCATAAAGGTAAATCTGTATTACATACACAAACATAAAACTCTGAAGTAAAGATTGACCAGGCCAAGTCAACAGTGACAATTTAAAATGTAGTTAGGAAGTACTGGAAGCTTCTGTAAAGCAAACCAGGATTTTTCTCGGTATGTATAGATGAGATTTTTCTCAGTAAGTATATTTGCAACCATTAATTTTAAAACAAGAGTCTTGGAAGCATTAAAACTTCTTATGAAAACGTTAGGGATTCGTTAACTTGGTGCAATTGATGTAAGGAAGTACTGAGGCCTAATATGAAGTGATGTTCGTACAAAACAGTGCATATTACAAATGAACAGTAATGTTAAAGGACACCACTCCCTAAAAAGATCCTAATTCTCCTTCTCAAAATAAAAACTGGAATGGCCTACATATGTGATGTAAGACTATTCCAATGGTTAATATATTAAAATAAAAGAAAAAAACACTTGCAGGATTTGGTTTTCCTTTCATAGTTGATAAAATGTTTAGCTCTTACTGGTTGTGTGCTCTTAGCTGTTGACTGAGGAATGTAGTAAAGTTATTGTTGTTATGAGACTTAATCTTTCATATTTGTCCAGTGGAAGTTAATGCTTGTTACACTGTTCTAGCAGCCCGTAAATAGCTATGTGAATCAGCTATGTGCTCAGGTCTTCTGAGAGCTTAAAGAAAGTCATTAGAAATAACCTTCCTGTTAATAAGTTGAGTTTATATCATACATACTTTAGGCTATGTGTATTTTTACTTCAGTTGCTCATCTTGGGATCATAAAATAAATAAACAGTAAAGTGTGTACAGTGGATAGACCACTTTTTGTTTGTCTGAGATATTTTATAGACGTAAGTACACAATGAAATTTTAATTTGTCTGAATTTATACATTAGAACTTAAATGGTCAAAACTGAAGAGGGAAGTGATAGGTATGTTGTCCAAAGGGGAAACACATGTGGGGTTTGTAAGAATTAACTCTCTTTAAGAAGAGTCCAACAGTAGTGCCCAAAGCCGTTTTAGTACCATACAGAACTGGCTTCAGTATGTAATTATCTTTGATAGGCAGAAAAAGAATGCTTATTCTCCCAGGGCTTAGTAAATCTGCTAGATTATATGGCACTCTGGTGTCTCCTTTTGTGTATTGTCGTTGATTGTAGCAGTACCAGACAATAGAGCTGGAATGGGATATCAAGAAATTGTCCAGACTGCTGTTTGTTAGCCTTCTGAGGCGGTTTCTGTTGGAACAGATTAAAAATGTGTTCCTCATCATAGCACACTAGTATGGTTTTGTTAACAGAGAAAATTCTTCCTTGTTACTACATTCTCCAGTGAGGCATGCATTGAGTGTTGAGACGTGCAGATGCAGTTCATCCATTTGCCCCAGAGTAGAATAAGCTGTACTCGGTTCTTGACAGATGTTTGCCAGACCTTTTCTTTAAAGCCTTGCCTGATGGAAATTCCAGTCTCCTTGGGCAGTTTATTCTGATACTTAATTATGCTGACTGGCATGGAGTTAGATATTTAGTAGAAGGATAAATAACCTTTGTTTGTCTTCTGTTGCCGTCTAAAGTCATTCAATGTTCTCTAACTGTAGTGGACATGGAGAGTATGTAATGCCTTTCTCTTTGCAGCAATAGTTTATGTATCTGAACAGTATCATGTTTTCAGTGTTTTATTTGATAAGCAATTTGCACTTTACATTAATGAACCTGTTTAAAAGGTACACAGATATTTTAAGTTACAGGTTGCTTTGTAAAAGATACCAACTTTGTTTTCGGTTGCTTCCATGGATATTGTTAAACTAATACATAGGCCTATCCATGCTGAATTTTGAACCTTGCTTTGGACCCTGAAAAAAAGAGGTGTCTACGCTGTTGCAGTGACCAGGAGCAGCTGGAACAGTGAACATTCACTCTTTAAATCAAAATGCCTGTTCTGACCTGCAGGGCATGCTACCTTCTCTTGCCTTCTTTTACCTGAAGTTGAATCCAGGAGGCTGTTTAATGTTTTCTGGCTTTTAATGTGGGGTCTTGTGATTGTACAGTTAATTACTTTTATCAGTTTGTAGAACCTTGATTTTATCCTGACTTTTCCAGTTTTGTTTTCTATCTAGATTGTTTTTCAAACTCACTAGTTGTTTTACTTTCCCTTTGCCAGTGCTTTTTGCTTCTCCCTCCCAGTTGTGATGGTGTCTGCATATCTAATTGCATCTCTGTTTCAGCATTGTCACTGAAAATACTAAATAGCATTGACTTCGTACAGACTTCTCAAACACCCTGTTCGTTGCATCTTTTAGGTTGGAAAATGCACCACTGATGGTGGCTAAATGATTATTTCTACAACAGCAAAGTGGCAAAATACTCTTTCCCCTCCCCCGCCCTGTTTCTGTGTATTCTGTATATACCCTCTTCTTTCCTTTTCAATGTATCTTTATTTATCTGAAAATATGCATTGTGAACTGCCTCTCCTCCTAATTAGATAATCACAAAATTAATATTCGGTGATTATCAAAAAATTAGTGCATCAGTCATAATATCTGATATAATGCATATATACAATTTAAGAATAAGAGTAAATGTAAAGCAATTAAATTATTTGAGCAGCTCGTGTCTCTTTGAGCACATACCGATATACTTTTCTGACTAGTACCAAAAAAGTGATACTTTTTAAGGATTACCAACCACAAAAAGTTTGCCTTTTTTTTTTTTTTTTTTTTCCCTATAGAAGTCGAAAGCAAGGTTTCCTGCTTAGGATTTTTAAATTATTTTAATTGATCCTTTCTATTGCATAGTACCTACCATAAGATAATATTCCAGAGAAAGCAATAAAATTGTAATACCGCTTTATCATATTGTGGGAAATTTACATACATAAATATGACAAATAAATGAGTAGTTTGGAACAAGGTATGAGAGCGCTCTTGGTGAGATTGGACTGCAGCGTGAAATTCAGATGCATAGTGGAAGAGATCGGTATCGGCTTAATGGAGTTTGGATCTGCTCTTGTCTATTTATCTATTTGAAAATAATAGTTCTGTTAGATTGATTAGCTTCTTTCAGAAGTAATAGCACAGACACTTTGTCTCCCAAGGCCTTAGGGGAGTCTTAAGGGAGTCTTAAGAGAGTTTCAGACTTTGATGTCCTAGCATGTAGGAAAAAGGCAGGGAGGAATGTTTGTTGCTTCCTCTGGGTTTTTGGAGGAGGGTTGGTTTTCATGAGTGGGTTTTATTCTGTGTTTTGGTTTAGGGTTTTAGTTTTTTGAGTTGTTTTGGTTTTGTTGTTTCCCCCTGCCCCCCCAGGTTTCCAAACTCAGAGTGAAGATATTGTCTGGGGGCATCAACGTTTTGCTTGTGGAGTTTTCCTGACACAGACTGATCACTACCTTGTGATTTCCCTGGTACAGACATTTGTCATCTGAAGATTGTAGATTTTGTTTGCAGGTTCTTTTTGTAATCACTTCTGCCTCCCCTTTGGGCAATAATTCAATCTCAGTGTCAGTTGATATAATCAAACTATTCTTTGTACTTGTGTTTGTCTTTAGATAAAAAGAAAGGTGCTTTTGAGAATAGTACCTTTACTTGGAGTTATTTTCTAGTTTTTCTCTAATCTGAATAGATCTTTTAACTTCTTGCTTCAGAAGTACCAAGGAGCAGGCTTTTGTTTTTCACTGATTGGCAAGTCAGTGTATGTTCCTCTTCTACCTTTAGAAAATGAATCTTTTAGCATTTCCATCTGATCATCTGTTAGAATGATACAAAGCTGTGGAGATGTGATAGCTGACATAGCTTGATAATGTGTTTCTGCAGCATGTAATGAACAGAAAATGATACGTCTCTATATTGCATCTTGATTGATAGGCCAAAATGTTGGGGTTTGCAGAGGGTTCCCTCAAGCAATCTTCTCACTAACCTGGTTTCTTGTACAGACTTTGACATCCTGAATTATTAAGGTGATGAAACATAAGTTAATATTGTGCCCATCCAGGTTTTTCTCTGTTTATCTTGAAATAAGTTTTGTAAGCCCAAATAAAAAGTCCATTTAGCTTGTACCTATTTTTTTCTACATTTGATATGAGTTTAAAAAGTTTCTTCATTAATTTTCTACGTTTCTTGTAAATTTTGCTTTAGAAAATGAAACACTACGCTATTATTCTTGTTAAAACAGAGTTCTGTTTGGATGGATTACAGGGTGGGGGTGGAGGCAGGGGAGGGTTGTTAGAGGTTTTCTTTGTTGTTACTGTGTTCACAGTCTGAATTGCAGTGTGGGCTCTTAATATGCTTTTAATGTGATTATTATGTTGTGGTCAGGGAAGGAAATCAGGTTGGTCATTAAGAGCAAATACTCGTCCAGTTTGTGTTGTGTCTTTGCTTATTAATCAAGGCTCTAATAGTGAACAGTAGTTCTACAGTGAGAACTATCAGGAAGTAGAAATGACACAGAAGATACTAATTTTTATAAGAAAGAAATGCCATTATTTTTAGAAAGGTTACTTTAAATTTTTTTGAATAAATTATGTAATACATATACTTACACACATGCACATACATTCTCGCATAGCAGGTCTTTTCAGTCTGTATACATTATAAGACTATTCTGCTTTATGCAAAAATTACTTAGTATACTTTTTATTTATATTAGAGCAAGGACAAGATTGCATCCTACAGCAAAACTCCAAAAGTGGATAGGAGTGATGTGGGGAAGGAGATGAAAGAAAAGTCTTCCATGAAACGTAAACTTCCTTTTACTATTAGTCCATCCAGAAATGAAGATCGCAATTCAGACACAGGTAGAACCTTTTTATTTCCTTAACTAATTATTTGTTGATAAAATACATCCTAATTTAATTAATTGTATATTATGTTTTTATACTGATTAATTTTTCCCCTATAAAAAAGGATACTAAGTATAAAAGTTGCTTGCTTGCTTCTAATTGTTGCATCTCAGTCTGATAGGCTTTCATCCTGTCATTAGCAAGAGCTAACATGCCAGCATAGTTTATTTACATTTTCCAGTTGTTTCATAACCTCATTCTTTTGCTTCTATTTTAGTAATAAATCTTTCTTTTCATTGTCATCTCTAGAGGTCCATTTGTTTAAACAAGTAAACTGATGAAAAGACATATAAGTGCCTTGATTTGAGAGGCAGCTGTCAGCCTTTTGTAGCCTTTTCAGGGAGGGAGTGGGGGAAAGATTGGTTGATGTACTGTCCTTCATATAAAAGAAAAGGTTGCTAAGGTAATAGAAGTAACTAAACTAGTCATGGAGAGCAAACTTTTCTTTCAGTCTAAGCTCCTGTGATCTGTTCAGGATACCTTTTCTGCACAGGCTCCTAGTTCTTCCTAACTTATCATATTCTGTTAGAACTGATTTAAAGACTTCAAAATACCATTCTTGACATGGCTCTTTTCAAATCAAGATGGAGGGATCTGGATATATTCCAAGAGTACAGTTATCTCTGAGTCTAGGTAATTATTTATCTGTGTCATAATTCAGTAGCAGTTCTGTTGGCAGCAAAACAGTATCAATGTCTTCTGGAAGGCCACCAGAAGGTATATACCCAAATTTCTCAAAGGCTCAGTACTACAGTTACTTATACAGTACTCACTGTACATTTGAATATTTTAATTATTAGGCAATTCCCTTAATATGCTTAGATTTAAATGCAAGATAGAAGTATATATCTTAGAATTCTTGTCCAGGATATATTTCATGCAGATTTGGCTCCTGGATATTACACACATGCTTTTGTTACTGTAAAAAAAAAAACCATGGTATGAAATCCAAATTTGAAATAGTCACATTACAAAACAATACTCTTGGCTTTAGAAATCTGTTATCAGGTGGTTTTACAGAATTTTAGAGTCTTACGCTGTTCATGATACCACTTGATTCGGAAAAGACCATGTATAATTTACGAGTATGCTCCCAGCATCTGCTTTATTAAATTTATTGCTTGGTATAGACCCTTACTATTTTTCTTAACGGAAATAAATTTGTTTAGAAGTAATATTTAGCACTTATCTAATGTTTCCTGTGTTGAAAATCTTTTGTCATCTCTCCCCGCCCCCATCAACTTTAAATAAATCATTGTCACAGCATCTTGTAAGGTAATGTAATTGTTTGTGTTTCTCTTGCTATTACATCTATTGTCACAGTTGCCATAAGCAAGATTGATTACTCTAGGCGCTTAGATATGCACAAAAAGACAATGCACTCAGTACAAGACCTTTTTGTTGTAAATTGTATCAGGGAGATGAAATAAACAGTTCAAGTAGGAGCAAATATAACAATAAAAGCACATAGTATTTAACTAATGCATAGCAAACATCATAGCCTGTTGTCCATTTCATTACTGCTGAGGTAAGGAGGTAAGAGCAACTACCCTGTTTCGCAGACGAGGAACATAAGCTTTCCAGAAACTTTAGAGGCAGGAGCATTACTAGGATGAAAAAGCAGTTCTTGTACTGCTGATTCTGTACCTAACCAGTTAGATTAGACTAGTGAGAATTAACCACTGGAATTAACGTTAGTGCCAGGCTTGTGACAGACATGATAGATTAGAACTGGCATCAGTGATCATGAAATGCAGTGGTGCTTCTGACACAAACTTGGCATTATACATTGAAAAGGTTTGCCATCACTGGACTGAAATGTTACCTCTGATAGAAGTGTCTCCCTGCTAGCTATGTAGAGAATGGCAAATGATATTTGAGGAGGAAGTGAGTAAGGTTTTGGAGGTGGAAGCGTAACCTACCACGGACAGAAAAAGAAGAGGTGATGAAAAACCTCTTACCGGCTAGTAGTGATAGTGGTTATTTTTTTAAAAAACAAAACAAACAACAATCTCAGTTTTCTTCTGATACTGTGTGAAAATCTGTAGTGGTATTCTAGGGAAATGGTCAAAGGTTGTGTATACAATTCATAAATTAAAAGATTCTCAAGAAATATGTGGTACTACTCCATTGTTCCCGGTGTGTATTACAGTTCCAGGATGTATTTTATCCTTTCCTGATAGTTTGCTTTTTAACAGCATTCCAACACCTTTTTTTTCACAGTTCAGAATAGCAAAACTTTCTTACTGCTTTACTGAATGGTTTCTCTGTAACAGATAAGACCATTGAGTTTGATTTTTTTCAAATGTTTTTAAAGATTTAGGGTCTTCAAAAAATGTGTCTGGGTGAACAAAAATCAAGAAATGCCATAAAAAGTAGTTATAGTATTAAAAAATTCAAAATTCAAAAATTCAAAATTAAAAAATTGTTTAATTGAATAAATGGTTTATCTCCAAGGTACTAGATAGGTTTGCTGGCTGACTGTAGAAATGCCATGATAAATGGGTTTTGTCCTGTTCAGGCAGGTAAATTGATCAAAGAATGGGAATACCTGATTTTTAGATCTTTGTATCATTAGAGCCATCTCGGTTCTTTCTCCAGAATATTAATCCATAAATTAAGATTTTGTCTGTTTTGCTTTATTTTGGTAAAAATTGCTGCCTGAAGTTTCACCTGTTGTTCCTTTTCATGGTGGGCTTATTTTGATTCAGGTGTTGTCTAGAAACTACAAGTGACAATGAACATAGACAGCCAAACTGTCCAAATGTTGATTTCATTTGGAAATACTTTTGGAAAAATTTCATTTGGAAATTTTAATTTGATCCCTACAGAACTATACATAAAGTAAATTTTACACTGAGTCACTTTTGGCAAGACTGAAATCAAACAGCACTTGTTGTGTCCTGTAAGAGTCTAGGACAATTCTAGTCTTGGTGTTTATCTAAATTTAGTTTTAAATCAGTGGTTTTGCCGAAGAAACTGCTGCAATAAATTAGTATTAAATACTTTCAGATTTAGCCTTTAGGTTAATTTCTTCATAATTTCATACTGGTTAGGACTGAGTAGAGTTGCCTAAAGGTAATCATCCAATGCCGGTTGAAATGCCTGCAGTAGCAGAGAAGTCTGCAGTGGGCTGAAAGATAATGTGAGTCACAGGAGACCAGTGGCCTTCTGAAGAGGCCAGCAGCACAATGACAGCACCTGAAATGGCACTACATACCTGTCTTTAAGCAACAGCATCCTAGTCTCAGTTTCTTTCTGTGTGCTGGGGTGTGTTCTAACACAATCCTGGTTTGGATGGCCATCCAGATCTGAGGGCTCTGTTATCACACACCCATTCTTTGATTAGAGCAACCACAAAAACTAGTAAGGTATATCTGTACTACAGTCAAATTTATTTATACTGCAAAATTTACAGTATAGCTTTAGCCCTTATTTAAGTTAATCTTATGAAAGATTCTACATGCAAGCTTTGATTAAGACTGGTAGAATGGTTGATGGAAGGAGAAGCGTTTTTCATACCTTATTAAATAAGTTCTCTGATTTGAGGTCTCCCAATCCAAAAACATAATTTGATTGAAAAGCATCGTTTATTTAGACTAACAAAATTTCAGAAATGCTATTTATTTAATTTATCTGGTTATTTTTAAATAACCTCAGATATGGTTACTAGAGTAAGAACAACAGGCAAGTGCTGCTTTTGCAAAGGACAAATTTCTTTTCTCTACCTTACTAGTTTGAAGAGAGAAAGCTGATTTTTTCATAATAATTAAACATAACTGCAGATTGCAAAAATCTTTGCATTACGAAGATTAAGTGTAGGGTTTTCTTTTTTTTTTTTTTTTTTGTAGTGTTGTTACATAGTTGATTATTCTGAAAGAACAACAGGAGTTACATTACACTGAATGTGCTAGTTTGTTGATCTTCCCTTGGAATTTATGTTCTCCAGATTCTCTGTTTATAGTAGCATCTCAGTTTTGTTTTCTGACCCTTTCAATTTTGTCTTTAAAGTAGTCCAAACATGGCACAGTCATATTTCTTTTAGCATTTCGATGACATGCAGAAGAGCAAAGCAACTGACCTCTTTATGTTCCATGTGTACATCATAGTAACACCATTTCTATACTTGTGCTTCCCATAGGTACAGAGGTTAGTGGGGCTGTTAAAGGGAATGTTTACACAGTGTTACTGCTTGCTGGGTTTGAACTTACTGTTCAGCTATTACAAGTTTCTTTAACTGTTGTTTGGGCTAGAGGCAGGAAAGTGGAGGTGGTTGTGTGTGTGTGTGTGTGTGTGTGTGTGTTAGTTTGGTTAAATAAATATTCCATAAAATTGGGTATCACAATAGTACCTTGATAACTCTGCAGTGTTGAATATACTGTGAGGTCTCTATCACATTCTCATCTTTCCCTTCTACTGAGGGTGGGAAGCGGCAGTCAATCGTGATGTGTTTCTCTTTGAAATAACTTCAGTCAGATTAGCACAGTCACACAGATTTTAGTAACTCTTTCTCTTACCTTTGTCATCTGCAGAATTTATCATCTTGACGTGTCTTCTACATTTGTTAGTAATAAGCATATGTCTTTTTTTGTATATCACTCCATCTTATAAATTGCTTAGAAGCATTTATTTCAAGTATTTCATATTTTAGCTTCACATGGTCCTATTTCTTAATCCTATGCACTACAATAGTTCTTCCTGAAACCAGACTGTCATGAGCCCTGAAATTTGAATTTGTTTTTTTTTCCTTTATTTTCTTTATCCACTAAGGTAGATGTTTTACCAAATGGAATATTCTGTTACTTGGGCATGATTTGTTTTGAGAAATCCAGATTACGTTATTTCTTTTCCTGAAACATTATAGAAATTACTTAACTGGGAATTTGTAGTTTATCCAAATAATAAAAAAGAAACAAACAAAAAAAAAACCCAAAAACCTAAAACAAAACCCAAGACCAAACAAACAAGAAACAAAAATAAAACCACCCCTTCCCCCCTGCCCCCCCCCAACAAAACAAAACAAACCACCCAAGCCAGATCCATTATTGGTTGCCTTGGGATATGATCTGTCATGCATAAATTCTCCTAAAATAATTGCTGGCAATTCTCTTGTTTCATTACATTTAAGTACTGCAAGTGTATTTCATGAAGCTCTACTACAAATAAGAGCTTTAATGCTCCTAAAGCACTGTTCACCTAAGAATTTAAAAAAGGGATTTAAGAATAGCCAAGAAAAAGCTTACATTGCAAAAGGAAAATCTTAAAAGGAATGTTGTCTGCATAGATTTGGCTGCATATCATGAAGGTTACTTAATAAAGTTAATTGAACATGGAGCCACTTGAAGAGTTCTAAGTTTTGTTTTTTTAATAGTAAATAAGAAATTCCCTGATCTTCTAACTATTGAAGAACACCAAATAGTGACAAGAAAATTAATGCAAAAAAAGATATTTGTATTCCATAGAGTTTGAAACAAAAATGCTCAAAAATAAAATAAAAAACCCCTTAAATTACTTTGTCAATTTTATACATGAAATTTTACTTAAACTTAATTTCTTGAACTGAAATTTTATTATGAAAAATTATTCTTCTAATTAAGAACAGTTATTACTGTTCCAATTGTGTAAACATGAAGCAGACAGCTGTGAAAGGTTTCCTGTTATCACAAGATAAAGCATATCTAAAAAGTCGAAGTTGCTGAGTGTTAAATTGGTCTTCTGCTAAATAAAGTATAGTGTGCTGTGTGATGGTATTCTTGGAGCAGTGAAAACCAATCTTATAATATATTCTGTAGTAAGCATAATAGGGATTCTCAGTAATTTATAAGAATTTTTCTTTTGATTTGTGTAGCAGCTTTATCAGCAGTTGCATTGTTGTTTTCCTGGATTTTTTTTTTTAAAAAAGTAGTTTTTTACTATCTAATTAATTTACGGGTTTATATAAATTTCTTTTCTGTATGCCCCACTCCCTTCCTTTTGCTTCCTTCCACCCCTTTTGTCCTATGTTGTTTTATCTTATACAGTCAGAACCAGGACATATGCATCAGGTTTTCGGGGGAGAAGCAATATCCACTTACAGGACATGCTTTAGTAAATGGATTATCAAGTATAACTGCTGTAGTCCTGAGAATTGATTAATTTTTTTTTTTTCGGTTTGTTGTTGGTCATATTAATTGAACTGTTCAGATTTACTGAAAACACATGTGAGGTCTGACAGAAGTTTTAATAAAATTGTGTGGGTTTTGAATGGTAAGGGCATCATTACAGTATAGCTCGGTGAGAGCAATTGTATTCTTACTAGGTACTTTTAATTGGTAAGCTCTAGAAATGCTTTGCAAACACTGTGTTACTAAAGAGTAATAGAACAATTTGCCCCACCTTTGGAATGCATTGGAATATGTAGGGGAGGATCTTCATGATGTTTGACAACACTAAACATGAGGCAGGAATAAATTCTGCTCATTTATTTAGTGGGTTTTTATAACAAAATTATTAAAAAACAACCAACCAAACAAAAGCCAACAGATAAAAATACCTGGGAAAATACACTGTATAGTAAAAAAGTAAAAGGTAGATTGTCAGAAGATTTCACTTATTTTGATGTATTGTTTTCTCAAGCTGATTATATCTATAAAATTGTAAGGAATAATTCAGAATGAAAATGAATGTGCTTTTCAAGAAAAGAATCATGAGTAGTAAATAGCTTAAGCTACGAAACAGCACATCGTGTCAGACAAACTGAAATGTGTTGTTTTGATGGAAGTACTGAATTAGTCAACGAAGTGTGCTGTACGTTATCCTTGGAGAGATAACAACATAAGTGCAGTGAAAAGTTGAAAGTACAATTGCACTGTAGGTTTTCTTCAAATTTTCCTATGCAGATGTTCTGCTGATAGGGCAGTAGTGTTGGTTTGGATATTGAATTAATTTTTTAGGTGTTCAGGAGCATGAGATGCATGCAGTTTAGAAAAATCTCATCAATTACTTTTGTAAAAGGGATCTGGTTTCCTTTTTAAACATGATGGATAAACTTGGGGGGCAGGGGCAGGGGTTTAATATGTACATAGGTCTGTAGCTTTCCATTCTTAAAATAGGCTTGGTCATAATTGTTTAGTCTGTAAAATCATGTATTTCTTATTTGATCACCATGGAATTTGAGATCTGCACTATATGCATGCCTTCCTCTGCCTTGGGAGTGTTGCGTTACTACAGCCAGTGTCTGTAATCAAGCCTGGAAGATGAGATTTAGAGAAGGCTAGGAAGGCAGAAAATTAGTTGGGAGGAAACAAATGAAACAAGGAGGGCCACAGAGAGCCTGAGGCAGAAGTGGAGAAAATCAAAAGATAAAAATGGAATTGCATCGTTAGAAACCTCAAAGGGACTAAATAAAAATTACAAATTAAAAGTTAATTTTTGTCTCTCTGCAGAAGATCACTGAAGTTTGCCTCAATGGAGTCTTCTGGTTTAAGATTTTTCTGCTTTTGCAGATGACAGTTACATGGGTTTTTAATGACTTTTTATCATACAGGTGTTTGAGGTTGGCACTTAGGAAGGGAAATTGGGAAACCAGTCTAACGATGGGGACAATAATAAAAGCAAAATCCCCACCCCCTACTTTCACTTAGCTTAATTGCATTTCCAGAAGTTTTGTAGTGTGACCCAAAATACTAAGATTAACTAAAATGGATGAACAGTGTGTCATCAGATGGTAATTGGTCACAGTAAAAATAAAATTGAATAACTTATTACAGAAAAGGCTAAAAAGATCAGTGTGCCAGCTGGGCTTAACTAATAGTGACAATCCTCTACCAATTCCCAGTCGAATTTTAGCATTTTAGTATGGCCAAGCCTAGTCAAGCACTCCCACAGCTTTCCTGCCAGCCCCCTTTTCATTTATTACATATTCTCTTGTTAGAGCTCAGCTTCGTTTCATGTTCTTACTTGCTTTATGGGAATTGGCTCATGCCACAGAGGAGAAAAAGCAGGCAACAGACATCCTTACTGAATTCTGTCCCTATCTTTGTGGACAGTGGTCCAGCCTGGAGGGTGAGCTGGGATTACCCATGACTGCAGGGTGCGGAGTCCTGTCCAGCTGTTAAAGGACTCTTAGGAAGGTGGTTGGTAGGGAGACTTCCAGAAGGAGAAGATGTAGTAGAGTGAGCAGGATCTCTGGAAAACCTAATACTGAACCTGTGCTTTTAGGGAAGGAAACAAAGAGAATTATTTGCTTGGGTTTTGGAGATGGTGCTTCCATTGGTTGAGCCTGTTAGAATATTCTTCGAACCATTTATTCTTGGCAGTGGTGGTTAGAATTATTTTTTTTAACTCTTTCAAAACTTCTAATTCCAAATCACCTGATTTGTTATTAAGGTTCCTTGAGCCATCTTTTACATCCGGTGCATTTTTATTCAATTAGTAGTCTTAGAGGCTCTGAAGAAAAAAAGTAGACATTACAGATCTAACATGTAAGCTACTTAAAAGATACAAATTGTTCTGTTTGATAAGAACTTGTTAAGACAGAAAAAGAGCAATTGCCTAGAAAGACAAGGTGTTTACACAAAATGAATGGTCTTCAGTACATAAATGCAAGCGAATATGTCTCTAGAAAACACAGTTAAACAATAATGACCAGGTAGGGAGATCTGTAGAAAATAGTTGTACCAAAAGAAATTTGATGCATGGAGAGTTTGTACTTGTTTGATGTTAAGATCATTAAATGCTGTTCCAGTTAAAAGTGATTTAGTCAAAGCCACTTAAATCACAAATCAGTTGTTTTCTATCATACTTTAACCTAAATGCCTGCTTTTTGGTTTATGGGACCTTTACACAGAAAAATGAAGGAGGAACTTTTTAAAAGGATGGAAGATATAGGCCAAAGTTTCCAAATCACACAAGTAAAGTTCTAGTTTTTAAATTCATTAGCTACTAAAAAGTTGTGTGATTTCAGAGCACATTTAACCCATCTGAAGATCTGTGAGAGTAGGTACTGAATCGCTTTAGAAATTATTTGTTTATTCAGATGTGTAATTTTAGCTCCTGGTTTAAAACTTGGACATGAAATATTAAACAACTTCCATAAATATTGATAAAAGGAAAGAAGTTATGTATATAAAATAGCTGTATGTTTTTGAACTATATGAAATTTAGAGAAGAAATTACTCTAAGCTGAAGTAACAGGATGAGCTTGAGAGAAAAATATCTTTTATCAAACTACCGAATACAAATATTAAAAAGTCTTTTCCTAATTTTTAACATGGTGTCTTGAGAGAAGTAGAATAGACCACAATCTCAGATCTGTATTCAAGGCTGAAAGTTGACTAGCCGATCTTACAGAATTTTTTAAGCACCTGACTTGATTCTCTGAAAATCAAAGTTATGATATATGTAATAATCTTGCTGTGAAACAGGTTTTTCATCTTTTAGAATTTTTTGTAATCTTCCTTACAGCTTTAAGTGCTTTAACTCAACAGCTTAGTATCCTGATGCAATTAGAACAGGTAACCAAAATAATGCAAATGCACTAAATTATAGATGCAATTTCTGTTTTTCACCACCTACCACCAACTACCAGTTCACGTACCTTAAAAGGATATTTTTATTTCTAGAAAAATGTTCAAATAGAACAGCAGTTTGAGTTTTTAAATGTTAATATTTCCAGAGAAGGAAGGTCCGGAGAAAAAGAAAATGAAGAAGGATGCAGGAAATAAGAAATCAACACCAGTTAGCATTCTTTTTGGTTATCCTCTGTCAGAGCGCAAACAGATGGCACTTCTCATGCAGATGACAGCAAGAGACAACAGTCCAGGTGATCTTACAAAGTTAACAGTTTACTTTCTCCTGCCTGTTTAATTCTGTTCCTGTCAGAATATTCTGAACCCTGCTGTTTTTCAACAATCCTTGACTTTCAATAAAAGTTTTAAAAATTATTCATAGTTCTGTTAAAACTCTTCCTTTGCATTGATGAGTGAATTGATGGAAAAATCTTCAGTATTTAGGTGCAAAGTTTTGCATTATGATAGGTGTAAAACCTGAAAATCTCTTTTCTTCCATTGTGGGTTTTTTTTTTTGTTTGCCTCTCAAACACTGTTCCATGTGTATTACTTAAACTAAAATGTTATCTTGTTTTTTATGAAGTTTAACTACTGTCTCATTGTCTGAACTTGAAGCAGGATTTTAATTTAGAAGGAAACTGCATCGTTTCCTTAGGATTTAATGGGAGAGGAGAGACACCTTCTTTTTAATTCAGAGCTTCAAACTGTCCTTGGTCCGTTTGTATTTAAAAGACTTATGTATGTATGCTATACAGGCGTAATGTGTTTTTTTTTAAAAAAATGGCATTTACAAGTGAATGGCTGCATTTCCTTAAGGAATTATCCAGCCCACCAAAAAACATTTGTGTTGGCACAGCTGAGGAAGTACATAGAGTATAGTATGCAGATAGTAATTCCTTAAACTGGCATCCCACTACATAAAAATATAGTGGAATTGTTCTGGAGGAAGGGGAAGCAGCGTAGATACTAATTTTCATGATCATGCTTTGTTTCAGCAGAATTTATACCAGAGTACATGAACCTTGTAGTTTGGATAGACTTCATCTGCTCTTGAAACCTAGTTTAAAAATAGTGGCATTTTGCAAAACACCCTTTTTTTTGCAGTTCAAAGAGGCATTTTGTTGATAATGTGTAAAGTGTCAAATACATCCTTTATTTTTATACAATTATTTCCCGATTATTGCACTTTGAGTGCAGGTGTTAAAAGGAGGTAAAGTAAAAATAATATTCAATAACTTGCAGTGACCATTTAAAAACTTATTTTGTAGATTCCACCTTAAATCATCCCTTACAAACAACACCAACACAAAAGAAAACATCAAGCTCTTCTTCAAGACAAAAAGACAAAGTTAACAAGAGAAATGAACGAGGGGAAACTCCTCTACATATGGCAGCAATTCGAGGGGATGTTAAACAGGTTAAGGAGCTAATCAGTTTAGGTGCAAACGTGAATGTAAAAGATTTTGCAGGTAAGTTGATACATGTTCTTTTAACTGCACAAATTCAAAATTAATTCTGAAGTTTTTATCAGATGTTTATTTTCGGTTCATGCTATATGCAAATGAAAAAATCTAACTTTAAACTTACTAGATAGTCTAAAGTCATGGTTTTCACTTCTGATGGCAGTGGTAGTACTGGGACACTAATAATATATTATTAGAACAGTGGAGGTGTTCTACCTGGAGGTTTTAGTTCTGACCTGGGCCTTTGCATGCTAGGTATTTACAAAAATATGTGTGTGTTCTTGCTGAACGTTGTAGAATTATACTAGGCAAAGTCAGTAATTGATAATGGAATTGTAGTCTAAGTGAGGAGATACCAAGTATAGTAATAGTGAAAGTGGTAGCTCTGTAATGTCCACTGTCTTCTTACTGGGACAGCAAAGATGCACCAAAGCAAATGAGTGTGATACAGCTCACACTTGCCATCTAGTCCTGCTAAATTAATGGTAGCTTTGATATGTCGGTATTTGCTGTGATTTCAGCACTGATTGATGAAGTTTAAGGTGTGTTGTAACTTGTACCATATTTTTAGTAGCCTTGATTTGGTATCTTTCTTTATGGTCTGTCCATCTGTAAGACCTCCTAAACAATTTTTTTGAACCTGCTGACAGACTTTTGCCTATTTTGCTTTTGATAACTCACAGTAGTTGAGTTTCTACATGTTCCAGTAAAAAAAGTCTCCAGCAAACGTGAGATCCCCAAAGTAATGCTTTCACAGAAGACAGAACGTGCAGTTCCAACTTCAGTAGTTGCCAGTTGTTGATTAGCCAAGCACAGAATTGAATGCATTTACATAGTGGCATAAGCTACAGTACTTACTTGCTGTTTTTTTCCTCAACTAGTGTAAAAGGGCTGAAGATTTAGGAGCTGGAGTATTGGGTAGAGGTTTAGGGCACAGAAGGAGGTTGGGGTAATGAGGAGGGATGTAACAGTGAAGGGAAGGCTAAATCAGAGGATAAAGGTGAGGTGCGGAGGTTGTGTGGGGTTGGGGTCTAAGAGACATCTATAAAATAATAAGATTCATTAGACAGTACATGGCAACACTAGTAGCTTCAAGTTTTTTAGAGGCATTGCACAACAGAAGCAAAAACATAATCAAGGTCTGAATGAGAATTTTAACTAGACCTACAGCAAAGCCTGCTAAAGATGCTCAGTTTATGGGTCTGAATGGTTAACATGGAAATAATACTCTCACATGGGAATGGGTGAGATGATCTGAGGTATCGAGCCCCAGTGGAAGAAATTGTGAACTATTTGGTAAAATTAGATATTAATGAGATGGACTAAAATATTGATTATTTTTTTTAGGTTAGAGACAGAATAGCAATGGCTTGTTTTGCAGTGGGTAGCTGAATTTGTGCTTGAAGATGAGGTTGCTGAGGACTGATATGTAGAGGAAGAAGAGAAAGGAAGCCTGTGAACTCTTCAGAGAAGTTGAGAGAGGAGATGAGAACTTGTTGACAAGAGCAATTTTAGAAAAGGAGGGGGAGGTTCAAGGGAAGACAGGCCCATAGAAATCACAGGGAGAACAGAAATGCTTCAAGTAGAGATACTGTGGTGGGTTAACCTTGGCTGGCTGCCAGATGCCCACCCAGCTGTTCTCTTACTTCCCTTCCTCAACAGGGCAGGGGGAGAAAATAAGGTGGAAAAAAGCCCTCATGGGTTGAGTTAAAGACCGTTTAATGAGAAATGCAAAAGCTGCAAGTGCAAGCAAAGGGAAAAGAGGAATTAATTTACTACTTCCCATTGGCAGGCATATGTCCAGCCACATCCTGAGAAGCAGGGCCTCAGCAGGTGTAATGGTTGCTTGGGAAGACAACACCGTAACTATAAACATCCCTCCTTCCTTCTCCTTTCCCTGAGCTTTTATTGCTTGACCATCATATAGTATAGAATACACTTTTGGTCAGTTTGGGTCAGCTGTCCCAGCTATGTCCCCTCCCAGCCTCTTGTGTAGGGAGAGGGAGAAAGCCTTGACGCTGTTACAAGCACTGTTCAGCAGAAACACTGGTGTGTTATGAACAGTATTTTAGCCCCAAATGCAATACACAGCACTCTGTGGGCTACTGTGAAGGAAGTTAACTTTGTAGCTTCATTCCAGCCTGACCTAGTACAGACATTTAACTAATTTTAAAGGCAGGTGAAAGGACAAGGAGAATGGCTGAGAGCTGGTTCTTAGAATCATTTGGGAGCAAGTCATTGGAGACTTCATTCAAAACTTGGAGGAGGTGTTTGGGATCAAGTGAGATACTTTTCCATTGGTAATCCAAAGTGAGAAGCAGAGGTAGCTGAGCTTCAACATTCTGTGCAAAGTCAGGAAGAGGGAGGGGATTTGAGCAGTGAGTCATTAGTGGAGAAAAATAAGAGTTTAGGATGTAGTGAAGTTTAGAGAATTACAGGGTTTTTTTAGCTAAGAATTTGGCAGAATTCTTACAGGAGCAGAAAATGAGTTAGTATGGAGGAAGTAACTGCTCATGGGCTATCTGCCAGAATGATAACTGCTGTGTGAGAACAAGAGTGAAGAAAACAGATGTTGAGAGCAAGCCTGGGCTACAGTTGGGCAGCTGGACATTGTGATAGGATAGAAAGGAAAAGCAGTAAAACGTGGAGAAGAGCGAGTTACAGAGAGAATTAACAAGGGGAGAGAAGACTGGGATCAGAGGTCTGAGAGTAGAAGAGTGTCATCATTGTGGGTGAGTGGGAAAAGGGAAAATGATGGGAAAGAAGGGAAAGTGGGAAAAGGGAAAAGAAAATGGAAAGAAGGAGGTGGTAGCCAGGCACTGGTTGGAAGTGAGTGACCCAAGTGATAATTGGAGAGGGAATTTAGTATAAGGAGATCAGGGAGAAGTGTTTTGCTGTAGAATAAGGCCGAAGCTTTTTTATTTTCCTTTTTTTTTTTTTTTTTTTTTTTTTTTTTTTTTTTAATTTATATGAGTGGCAGGTGAGAAGTGAAGTGGAAGATGAAGGTGAGAAATTACCTTACTGACGGATTAGATAGGTTAGGGTTTTTGTGTACCTCCTCTTCATGGATGTGCAAGACCATTACAGATTACATGCAGAGTTCAAGTGAATAAACTCTTCCAGACTTGCACTGGTTATGCTGGAAACTATAGTTGAGTGCCTTCCCAGAACTGGGCTTTGAGAAGGCATTAGCAACAGGGTAGAAGTTCAGGGCAGCTGTGAAGTGGAAGGCATTAAGTTGTGGAAAAGGAATTGAGGTAAGGAATATAGTGTGTGGGTTGGTGATTGTCTTCAGTTGAGGCTTTGCTACGAAAAAATCAATGTGGAAATGAAAATTTCAAAAAGCTAATATTCTAGGAAATATCAGGAATTAATTCTCTGCCAACGTTTATTAATAGCTTGTTATCTAGACTAATAGCTGCTGAACGTTACTAGTGATTCCTGGTACATGGTCAGCGGCTTTGTAGGAGCACTGGTTATGACTATTTGCCATACTTATTTCCACTAGTGTGGTTTTCAAACTGTTTCCACACAGAATAATGTTATTTATATATAGCTAACACTGTGTTCAAATGCTCACTAGTCACAGAATTTCTAACATGTTTAGCCTGGGAATTTTTGCCAGATTTTGTCTTTTACTATTTGATTAGTGATTTCTGTGTTCAATTTAATCACAGTAAAATTTGGAATTTGGCATGAGGTTTAAAGTCGATAAAACATGTGTTTTGCATCAGATTAATGGCATTATCTTCCTGCCAGCTACTGTGTGTAAGTTTGAAATGTTTCAAGGCAATAGAAATCTACAGCACAGGAAAAAGAAAAACTTCAATCTTCAGCTTTTCAAACTCTTGCTTAACTACTCTTCACTGTAGGTTGGACACCACTGCATGAAGCCTGTAATGTTGGTTACTACGATGTTGCTAAAGTCCTGATAGCAGCAGGAGCTGATGTGAACACACAGGGCTTGGATGATGATACGCCACTTCATGATTCTGCTAGTAGTGGTCATAGAAATGTGAGTACTGGGAGAGTGGGAAGGGAAAAATAAGTGGTTTGAAACGCGCAGTCTTTAGAACAAATCCTAACTATCCTGATAGCTGTCATATGGTTTTATAATTCTGCTTCTGCTGCTTTGTGTTCATCTTAAAGCTCTTCTGGTTTTCTTTTTCATCTTGCTTTTCATTCTACTTCTATTGCCAGATATTTTCTATACTGTCTGTTTTCTTAAATGTTTAAAAGTTTCAGGTTTACTTTTTTACTAAAACATTTTAATGACTTTTTTTAAGACTTCTACTGTATAGAATTCTCACAGTGCTATGGATATGCTATCCAAATAGTACGTGCTCTGTGTGTGTGTATATATATATATATGTATGTATAAACTTTTAAAGCTATATAGTCTACATGTATTTTTACATCTTTATGGACTTTGACATAGAGCACTGATGTATGTATATTCTTAATATTATTATTTTTAATTTACCAATAATTACTTAGCAGAGAGGATAAATGGAGCACTGTAGGTATTTTATATTGCTTTCTGAATTTGTTCTAGTTTTCTGCTAGATGCAGAAATGACTCCACTCTCCCTTTAGATCTCTTTCATTTCATTACTCTGTGTGATTTGTTGTATAAAGCAAAAAATAGAAAACATCCTTAAAACAAGTGTACCTTCCAAACAAGATGTTCAGTTTGAAAGGATCTTCTGGAAAGGCTAGAGAAGTGAATTAAGATAATCTGATTGGGAAATTTTTATTAACTGTTCAGTAACTGTTTCTTATGGGTATCTAAACAAAAGTGGGTCTTTAGGTCAAACTTACATAAAACTCTAGTAGACTTTTGGAGAACAGGACCTCTTGCTTGTCTGGTCTCGGTATATGCATCTGAGACCATCTCACTGACATTATGTATTGGAAAAATAAAAAAACCTCTGAAGTTTCACGTTAACATACCACAGTCTGGTGAAATTCCCCATTTTTAACATGTAGGACCAAAAACCCAGTAACTCATACTGGATGCTGTGCTGAAAATGAAGTGGCCTTGGTATTGTTGTAACTTCAATGATTAGTTGCTCTTGATGTTACAGAAATTGATGATTTTGCTGTATTATATTCAGTTGGGGAAGGGTGTAGTTTGTTCTTCCACTAAGATATTTGGATCTCTGTCAGGGCTCTTCTGAAATGCTGTGGTAACCAATAGTACTAGTACTTGAAAAACTTTCCTGTTCTTAGGGTTAAGTGCTATAAAATTCAGAGCAAGGAGGTGAATCAAGTGCAGAGGAGCACGAAGCTTGTAGGTGAGGAACCAGATGAATTGTTGAGGAAATGCTAGAACAGCAAGAACAAAAGGCCACTGTTGCTTTTCTTTATGATGGTGCCACGTCTGTGTAACAGAGGGACAACTTTCTTCAGTCTTCCCTGTTACCTCTTCTAACAAGTAGATGACATATACCTGGACTTAGCATTCTAGTTGCTGAGGTCTTGCTTTCCAGTCTCAGTTTCATAGGTAGGAGTTTAGGATCTCGTATTAGTTATCCACATTCGTGTGCAATGGAAGATATTTATGCTGGTCAAGTAACGTTGTGGAACACCTGAAAGTTAATTTATTTAATTTTGCAGATTGTGAAGCTGTTGCTTCGACATGGTGGAAATCCATTTCAAGCCAATAAGCATGGGGAGAGACCTGTTGATGTTGCTGAAACTGAAGAGCTGGAAATGCTATTGAAAAGGGAGGTGCCTATCTCTGATGATGATGACAGTTGCTCAGGTAAAAGTAGCCATTTAATTGCTTACTTCAAGTGCATCAATTTGGCTGAAGTTAGGTGGTTTTAATCTTTCGCATAACATTAGCTATTAAAAGAGTTGCTGCAGGTAGCAGTTGCTATTGCTGAGGTTGTTTCCCGCTTTTAGAAGTAGTTTTCAAATCTTTGAGTTGATTTATCTGAAATGTTTATCCTGACTCTTTTCCCGCCCCTCTGCCTAATAAGCCTGCCCCCCTCTCCCTAATAAGCCCTACCTCAGAATGGCGGGTTTTCCAGAGAAAGATACAGAGAAAAATACCATGTTTGTTATACTATGAAGTGGTTTCTGAGAGGTCTTCTTGGGGGAAAATATTCCCAAAGTCACTTGCTTCATGTGCTTAGTAGATGAACTGGCAGCTAGTGTCACATCTGGGTATAACTTACACTTACTTGGTAAAGAAAAATCCTTGCCGGTGGGCAAATCACAGGTTTGTGAAGGTGACCAGGTAGTAGTTTGCTTACATGGAAGCAGTAATTCTCGACTGTATTTCTGCAGATTATGGTACAGGTATCGCCTCTTGGGGCACAGGAAGAACTGTTGTCTCCTTGGAAGCAAAAGACTCTTGACAAGTAATTTGAGTGCAGGCAACAACTTTTCATTCTGCTTTCAGAGAATCTTCAGGAATTCAGACCCTTTTGAGTAAAAGAAATCGGGTAGATTGAAAACTAGCTGAATGGCCAGGCCCAGAGCATGGTAATGAGTGGCACAAATTTTAGTTGGAGGTCAGTAATAACTAGCAGTGTACTTCAGGCGTCAATACTGGGTCCACTTGTGCTTTACTGTCTTCATTAATGACTGGGACAGAGTATGCTGTCAGCAAGTTTGCTGATGGCACAAAACTGGGAGGAGTGGCTGATGTGCCAGAGGTTCATGCTGCCCTCCAGAGGGGCCTCAGTAGGCTGGAAAAATGGACTGGCAGGAACCTCTTGAAGTTCAACAAGGGGAAATGTGAAGTCCTGTACCTGGGGAGAAACAACCCCAGGTACCAGTACAAGCTGGTGTCCGACCAGCTGGAGAGCAGCTTTGCAGAAAAGGCCCTTGGGGTCATGGTGGACACCAGGTTGAACATGAGCCAGCAGTGTGCCCTTGCAGCCAGGGTGGCCAGTGGTGTCCTGGGCAGCACG
>JAVJGJ010000037.1:59800376-59812161 GCA_035590215.1 Microhierax caerulescens
ACCTGGAGGGAGGGTGCAAAGAGGACAGGGACAGGCTCTTTGTGGAGGTGCCCAGTGACAGGACCAGAGGCAGTGGGCACACACTGCAACGCAGGAGGTTGCCTCTGAACTTCAGGAAACACCTTTTTTCCTGTGAGGGTGACCAAGCACTGGCACAGGTTGCCCAGGGAGTCTCTGTCCTTGGAGATACTCAAAAGCTGTCTGGACACAGTCCTGGGCAACTGGTCCTGGGTGTCCCTGGTTCAGTGGGGCATTGGCTCAGATGACCTCCAGATGTTCCTTCCAACCACAACCATTCTGTGATCCTAAAAATCACAGGAGGGAGAGCATCCTGTCACATGAATGTTAAAGTCAGTTTCTTTTTCCCTAACAATCCAAAACACAACACCAAACCCAAACCAACTAAAAAAATGAACAAACAAAAAAAAAAACCAAAAACCTAACTGCTGGAACGTTTTCTGTTCAAGATTTCACTGTAGTTCAAGCAAAATAAAGTCATATTGCCCTATGTAGAGCTAGTGAATGTTCTGATGTAGTGTTAACTTTTTTGGCAATAGAAGAATAACCTGAAATACAGTGCATAGTCATTCCGTTCTAAGGGACGGTCACAGCATTGCTCCACAGAATCTACTTAAGCTTAGCTACATCATTAATCTGAGAAAAATGTTTTTATATATGCCAAATAGAAACTTGTTACTATTTACCAATTGATTCCTCACCAGTTGTGTGTCAGTGAAAGGTATTGCTTAGTTTCCATGGGCTGCTTTCCAAGAGGAGCAGAACGTTCTCTGTAGTTTCTCAAGGAGTCAGGATTAGATAATAGGTGATCTGTCTCCTGTACTTCCATTGCTTTATCTTTAGTCATGAAGGAGTAAGTTCCCTGATGTGTTTGGAATGGGGAAAGACTATTAAGAGCAAAGCAAATAGGGATATGGAAAAGAGAAGCACCAGCTACCTTGTAGGAAAAGGCTGAAGGGAAGCCACAGAGAAAGGAGTGGTTAGACTTAAGGCAGGAAGATGATGCCGTGTATATTATGGGCAAGGAGGGAAGTATATAAAAAGCTGGTAGCACAAAACTAGTAATATGTTTTGGGTGCATCAGATAATATAGAAGATAATAGGGACTTCTGACATCTATTTTATGGATAGTATTGTTGAATAAAAAGGAGATGAGAAGCCTGCTAGCAAGGTATTTGTCTTAATCACTGTGTACTGGCAGTTGGATCTTACTGGAAATGAGGGGGAATCTTGCAGCAGAACAATTATTTTTTTCTTATTCAAAATTTTAATGCATTGAAACTGCTTCATCACTTTCCTTACACTATTATTTCAAACTCATGTGTTACTTTTTTTTCAGTACATCAAATCTCTAGTCCATGGTACTGGATATTATAATACTCAGTTCTTTTTAACAGGCAAACTGATAGATTCAGCTGAAGAGGCTTGATTTGGAACCTTATTTGGAGGGAACAATACAACCAGAAATACTTCTTAAAGATTTTTTTTGAGTTCTAGATTTTCATATGATCAGGTGGTGATAACACTCCATATGTTCCTTAAAATGTAATTTTAGCAACAGTTGAGAGGTTTACATTTTGGACTTCCAAGTCCAAGATATCCAGCAATATACTTGCTCCATGCTGTGCACTCATATAGCAGAGACCAGTTGCAGTGAATTATAGCATGGTCTGCTTTAGGCTGTCCATACTGGGTGCGTAAAGATTCATGAGGGAACTTCTTTACACAAGCAACTCTTTGTCTTTTAAGAGTAAAATCTTATCTGCCATTGAAACATGACTAAATATTCACGTGGAGAAATATAGTTTAGTTATTAGAGAGCATAACAGTTGATCAGTTATCTCCTAGAAAAATGAGTCGTCATTGTAAGATGTCCTTGAGAAAGAGTAATGTTATGCAGGAATTACACACAGTAGATGATGTTTACAAAATCTAAAGTGCATTGCTTTTTTTGTTAGATTGGGGGATGTAAATGCTAATTAGTATTTTTAAATACCTGAGTGAGAGCTGTAAAGTGTGGGGAGCACTTTGGTTTCATGACCTTTTGTTTTCTCCTAAAAGCTTAATTCTAGTGAGAAGATTTATTTAAGCGTTTCTATGACTGTTGAACTGAACTATTTTGTCCTGAAGTAAAGTGTGAAGAATGTTCCATCAATATTCAACCAATTTTTTTTTTCTTACTCTAGATTCTGAAGAAGCTCCGTCTGTGAATCCTTCTAGCGTAGAAGCGAATGTTGATTCAGAAGCAGAAAAGGACTCCGTAGCCAATGACAGCAAACAAATGGTCCCTAGTAAGGCACCACTTCCATCTGCTCTTGATGAGTATGAGTTTAAAGATGATGATGAAGAGGAAATGAAAAAAATGGTTGATGACAAACATATTCTTAGAAAAGACCCAAGGAAAGAGGATGAGACTGAAGTTGAGAAGAACAGCTTATTTGTGAAGCAGGAAAAAGTTGTCTTTTCAAAATCATTTAAAAGCAAAAAGCAGAAACCATCTAGAGTTCTGTATTCAAGTTCTGAAAGTTCAGATGAAGAAGTACTTCAGGACAAGAAGATAGTCTCTCCTTGCTCTATTTCAGAGACATCAAGTTCTGATGTAAGAGTGAAGAAAGAATATATGGTTACAAATGAACACAAGCAAAAAGGCAAAGTTAAAAGGAAAGTAAAAAATCAGAGCAAAAATAAAGAGAATCAAGAACTAAAGCAAGAAAAAGAAAATGCTAGAGTAACCAATATACCTACTTCTGGCTTAGATTCTTTAGATAAAACTAGAGAGGAAGAAACCTTTAAGAAGTCTTTCACCCCAAAAGAAGATTCTTCTTTACATCTGTTCCATATCACTGCTGGCAAATCTCCAAAGCATCCCTGTGGATTAAATGAAAAGCAGTCAACACCATTAAAGCAAGAAAACACCAAAACTTGTTTATCACCAGGAGGTTCTGAAATAACATTGCAATCCGAATTAGTTCGATATGATCACAACACTGATTCTGAATATCTAGTAGAAAGTTCTAGTGGCAAGTCTTGCAAGCACAAAGATAAAAGCAAGCATCATCAGAAAGATTTTCACTTAGAATTTGGTGAAAAATCTAGTCCTAAAATTAAAGAGGAAGACAATAGCTCAACATTTGAGAATTCAGAATATACTCTGAGAAAGATTGGCAAGGAGGGTAAAACACTGAAAAAGCATAAATTAAGGCACAAAGAAAGAGAAAAGGAGAAGCACAGAAAAGAGCAGGATGGGGAGAAGGAAAAACATAAACATAAAGATAATGTTAAAGAGGTTCAAAGAAGTATTGAGTTTGACAGAGAATTTTGGAAAGAGAACTTTTTCAAAAGTGATGAAAATGAAGATACGTTGTTAAATACAGAACATGAATCTCTTTCTTCAGACAAAAAAACAAAGCTAGAAAAAGCTGTGGCAAAAGAAGATAAGCTGGTTAAGGAGAGACAGCTCCAGAAAGAGAGAAATGCTAGAGAGGAGAGAGAGAAAGAGAAGAACAAAAAGGAAAATGAGAAGTTTCTCAAGGATGAAAAACTAAAAGATACAAAAGAAGAAAAAGAAGTTATGCTTGCAGATAAAGAGATGGAGTTGTTCTGCTTTGGTGTTAAAGATGAGGCAGCCAGCATGTATTTAATAGAAAAAGAAACAGATACTGAAAAGCAGGAAAAGAATTTAAAGGAAAATAAAGAAAAAACTGAAAAGCGAACCTTGGCTAAAGAAAAAGATGTTGAAAAGATAGAAAGAAAAAATGGAGAAAAAGAGAAAAAGGTAAGACATGAATACAAGATGGAGAAAGAAAAAGCAGAAGTAAATGAAAATACCGAAAAAGTAAAGGAGAAGCCCTGTTCCCAGCAAGCAGAAAGATGCCCTAAGGAAAATGATAAGATAAAAAGCACAGGTAGTCTTAAAAAACTTGATGACAAAGAAAGAAATAAAGAAAAAACTGATAAGAAGCATGATAAAGAAAAGGCTGATAAAGACAGACATTGGACTGAAAGCAAAGAAAAACACTGTACTGAAAGAAAAGTCAAACAGTGTGAAAAAGAATCTGAATGTACTAAATCAGAAAAAAATAGTAGAACTAAAGACAAAGAAAAGGAATTTGAAAAAAAAGACAAATCCAAAGATAAGGAGATCTCAACAGTAGCAAACTCAAAACACATGCAAGAGGAAAGGAGATACAGTATTACAGAAAGTAATAAAACAGCGCATGACAAACTGTCATCTGTGAAAGAAAAACCAAAAGATGATTTGTTGAAAACTCCAGATGGTAGAGAGAAAGACAAAAAAGATAAAGATATAGACCGATATAAAGAGAGAGACAAGCATAAAGATAAACTGCATCAAAGTAGTTTATTAAAACTAAAACTTGAACATGAGAAACCTAAGCCTAAACCAGCTCCTGCTCCAAAAGATGCTCGACCTAAAGAAAAAAGGTTAGTCAATGATGATTTAATGCAAACTAGCTTTGAAAGAATGCTTAGCCTTAAGGATCTGGAAATAGAGCAGTGGCATAGAAAACATAAAGAAAAAATAAAGCAGAAAGAGAAGGAACGTTTAAGAAACCGTACTTGTTCAGAACTTAACAAGATGAAAGAAAAACAGAAACACTCATTAGCTGAAGTAAAAAGCAAAGAACTGATTCGTTCAAAAAGCTCAGAGCTGCCAGATGTTTGTGTAAAGGAAAAACAGCTGAAAGATGCCACAAGTAATAGATCGCAGTCAGTAGACACCAGAACTGTCAGTGTTATAAAGCCTTCATTGGTTTCAGATAATTCAAATAGATCCCCCAAATTAGAAAGTGAAAAGGCAAGTCTGAGCTCCAGATCAGTGTCCATGGTTTCAGTTGCAAGCTCCGAGGATTCTTGCCATACCACAGTAACTACTCCAAGGCCTGTACTCGAATATGATTCAGACTTTATGCTAGAAGGTTCTGATTCCCAAATGTCTTTTTCACAGTCACCATTTTTGGCAAGTGCCAAATCACCAGCCCTTCTTGAAAAAGAGACCGATGGTCTTGCTGAGTTGCCAGATCGCATTAAGCCACCTTTTGCAAACAGGCTTCCACCAATGTACATTAGATCAGCATCTGTTGAAGATGTTAAACTGGTTTTAAATGAGTGTAGACCTGTTGTAGAGGTTCGAAGATGCAGCATGCCTGGTGCTGTTTCTGAACACAGCAAACAGCCTCGAATATCGGAAGAAAATAATCAGAATGCTCCTCCATCAGCTCAGACTTGTGCTAGCACTTCTCCTAAACCAGAACTGCCATGTAACGTGCTTGAAAGAGATTGTCAAAGTAGTATGTGTAGTTTGCAGTCGAACTTTACATCATCTCCAACTGGAGCTGTTAGCAGCAAGCAGGCAACAATGGGTACAAGTACCATTAAAAATACTGCTCCGTTGGGCCCTTCAGAAGACTGTAATATGCATTTAGAACCATCTAGTCAAAGTGGTGTGATGCAGCAAACCAAACCGTGGGATGTGCCTTTTGACGGACTTAATTCATTAAACAATGAGTTTAACAGCTCAGGTTATGGTGTATCAGAACAAGATACTAACAGTGCTATAGCAGTGCATAATTCTGAAAACAGGACATTAAAAGAGCAACAAGTATCTGAATTTATGCCTCAGCATCCTGAAATTAAGGGAGGTTCCAGTTCTCAAGAATCTGCATCATTTTTGCCTTCACAGTCGCCTTATTCTTTACCTATCCAGCCACTCCCAGATGTATCTAAACACATTTCTTTACCAGGCATTAGCAGTCAAGATTCATCATTTGTACAACAACAAAATCCAGTTCCAACTACAACTTCTACTTTGGAGACAGAAGCTACTAGTACCAGAGAGCTGGAAAATGCTTTCTTCCCTTCAAACATTAAGGCAGCTGATGCACCCATTGCTGTACATTCTGAGAGCTCTGTGAAGGATACTTTACAGAGCAATGAAAGGGTGAATGATTTACCTACAATACCATTAGAAAAAGATATTCCTGAAAGTGATAGCAATTCACAATTAAATGTAAATTCATACACATTCGGTAAAGTTGTTTGTAAGAATGCTCAGAGTGAAGAGGATAGTAACACAGCAGATGCTTCAGACATTAGAAATGAAAAAAGCCAACAAGAAAAGTTGGTTTCAGTGCATGTTGTTGATACTAAAGCCGATGTTGATCTCTGCGAACTAAGTGCAGGAATGTCAAAGGGAATTGTGAACGAATCAGCTAATAAAAAACCCTGCACTGCAGACAGAGAAAATGTGTTGACAGATGATTCACCACAGTACTCCTCTCTATCTAATTTGGAAAATAGTTTACAACAGATTACACAGGAAGAGGTGCATAAATACAGCCAAATAGTTAAACTAGAAGAAGAAATTGCGGAGGATCAGAAGGTGGAACAACAAGAAGTACCTCAAAGAATCACGAGGAACAGAGCAAATATGCTTGCTAACCAGGGTAAGCAGAATCCTCTTGGCTGCATGCAGACATCAGAAAAAGAGTCTGAATCGTCAGCATCTATGAAAGCAAGGATTAGATTAACTGAAGACGATGATGCTCAGGTACATCATCCACGTAAACGAAAGGTGTCACGTGTGCCTCAGCCTGTGCAAGTGAACCCTTCTTTACTGCAGGCTAAGGAGAAAACCCAGCAGTCACTGGCAGCTATTGTTGATTCTTTGAAACTTGAAGAGATTCAGCCATACAGTTCTGAGAGAGCAAACCCATATTTTGAGTACTTGCACATAAGAAAAAAAATAGAAGAGAAGCGTAAACTACTCTGCAGTGTTATTCCTCAGGCACCTCAATATTATGATGAATACGTGACCTTCAATGGCTCATACCTGCTGGATGGCAATCCCTTGAGCAAGATATGCATCCCAACTGTAAGTAACATGGTCTTTAAATAAATAAATGTTTTGTGTTTAGTTTTGTAACTTTCATAGTCTTCCTAACTTGCTTCTGAATATTCGTGCCAAAAATAGTAACTTAATATATGTCAAATTAATATTGACCAGTAATGTCATATTTAAAAGCCCCATTCAGTGGCAATAAAAACTGTGGTTTCACAGTCATTACAAGACAAACAGTCATGTATGAACTTGTAAAAGGTACATAGACAAATATTGTATTTCAAAGCATTTACTACTGCAATACCTACTCTCTCAAAAGTGAAGTCAGTTGTTGAGAGCTTCTCCAAATTTCTGCTGGCAATAATTTGGTTAATACTAATTCTTCAAAGTTGTCACATTTGGGGCAGGGTGTGTGTGTGTGTGTGTATGTGCAGTGCTTCAAAATATTAAGTCCCTCACCAACAGTTTTACGTAGGAGAGTACCTGCTAGCTATCTCAGTTTCTCCTTAGTACTCCCAAGAGCAGCAGATGTAATCTGCTGTGTCCCAACTTCTGTAATCCCTCAATTTAAAGTTTTTTTTAATTCTGTTTAATAATGTGAAATTCTTTTCCTTATCACTGAAGGCCATCCATAGTTTAGGGGCATTTGTTTAGTTCTGGGCTCTCTGTAGTTCTGACATGAGCATATTGGGCATATGTCTGATGACAGCTGTGGGGGAGGTCTGTGCAATGCAGAACATAATTGGCTTAAATGCAGTTAATATTGCTGTTTGCTATGGAGGTGCCCCTCAAGGTGTCACACAGTAACTCAGTCACTGCTGGTCTCTGTTTTCAAGTCAGCATAATCATGGTAGCGCTCAAATCATACATCCTTTCTTTGCTGCTCAGCACACCTGATTCTGTGCTTATTGTTCTACATGGGAGGACAGGGGAGACCCAAAACATCATGTATTGAGGGTTTTCTGAAGAACTATTACTTCTGGGAGTAGGAGGTTTGCTATTTCTCCACCTATTATCTGACCCATTTAAAATGCTCTGGTTTTGAGGTAAAATGTATTAGCTTAAACCTGTTTGAATGGTTTAACTTAACACACATAATAGCTGGAATAGGTTGAAAGCACATATTTTATTTCCTAAAGCAGTTTTTTGGCTGACATACGGTAGCTTGATAATGTCAGAATTTAGTAGCAGTTGATTGTATGCCTATTCCTTAACACGCGTCAAGTTAGGAAAAGTCTCAGTTTAGGACGATTGGGGAGAACATCTTAATCCTTGCGTGGCAAAAATGCCTACTAAACTTGAGCTGTTTGTGTGTATGAAATCTCATAAGCACAAGCCAAGCATCCAGTCTTCAGCCTCCCTATTTCTGAATAGATTAGTTGTTATGTTGACTCCATTTAAGATAACTTGCTCCTACTCAAGATGTTGCCTTAGCTTTTTCCAATAGAGTTGAAGATTCTTTTGATTAAGCAATGGACACAAATGTAATACATGAAAGTAAATTTTAAAATCTTGCTTCATTCCAGAGGTAGTCCTAATCCCCTGTATAAACTGTTTCCTCTCATTCTTCTTCCACTGTGCCTGCTATGTCTGCCCAAGAGAATTAATGTGTATCATCTTAATGTGAAGTGAGTTCTTTTATTTGATGGTGACCACGGTTATTTGAAATTAGTAGATCACTTGTAATCTGAGGAAAGATGTGGGTAAGATGACCCACATCTACTTGGTCCATAAGTGAACTAGGATGTATAGTAAGCTTTGCTACAGTGTACCAGGCTGTCAGCCTTCCCCAGGGTATAGGTTTCTCAGTAAGCTGTTGCAGCTTCTGAAATGTAGCAGTTATCACTGGAAGCAGAGATATTTATTTTTTTTAATATTTTTTTTTTTATATATAGCAGCTGCTAGTCAAGTACATACTGTTTCCAGGCTGCAGCTTACTGCTTTGGCATCACACTTCAGTGCTTAATTTGGGATAAGCAGAAAGTGGAGAGGCATGGCGGGTATTTTTCCCTGGCCCATCTTCTACCTGGGCAGTAGAATTCATTTCCCTGTTATAAGTGGCAGTATATGTAGATATTGCAAGAAAGGGAGACATTAAAGCACTGCCTCATGTTTCCTTCATGTCTCTCTTGCTGTGTATAATAGGGACTCTGCAGTTCATTAAAATAAATTTAGGTAGTAGGGTAGCACAAATTCTCGGGCAACTTAGGTTCAAAAGATATCAGAGATAAATGTGTATTTCCCATTCTCAATGGCTTTTAATTACTTGTTAAAAACCTCTTTAAAAAGTTGATAAAAATATGAATATGTACTTGAAGGATTACAGTCATTGATTTTTATCTCATTTAGATTTTTGGGTTGCTTCCCTACACATACATGTTCTGGTGATGCTGCTGTTTAAACTGTAACTTGTTTTGTATATGCTTCCGTGGTACTGTTAAATCTTCTACAGCTGTGGAAAGAACAGGTGGAAATTTTTATTCCAGGCTGTTAGGAGCAAAAAGGAAGGAAAAAAGTTGTGAGAAGCCAAAAGAAATTATGAGAAAATTGATGTTGATTTCCTTCAGCAGTAAAGTGTAAGAAAGTAGCATCTTTAAAGCATAGTTAGTTTTAATCTAACAAGGGAAATACTTTAAGCATTTTAGTTTTGCTTGGAAAATCATCTACAATGCAGCTAAATGTTTTGTTTAATTACTGCCACTCGTGTAAATGTACCGTTTTCACAAAATTTCTCATGTTTCTTTGCAGAAAAAAGATACCATTTAAAAAATTATCAGTAGTTCTAGCTGCTTTATTAGTAGCTTCTTCAGAGCTTGTGTGTACATTTTAATAATTTTAGTTGGTCACCATTTAAAATCTCAATCATAATAGTTCCTATTACAAATACCATAAAAAGGAGTATTGCTAAACCAGATATAATTTCATGCTCAGAAATAAATATATGTATATTGTACACATTGTCCAACAACATGAAAAGAACATGAAAAGCCTAGCCTCTCCACAGTTGTGGAATATTAATACTATGTACATGTTGTTATGCATATAATGTGTAATTTAATGGTATAGTGCAATGGTAAAACGGCTTTTCTCTTGGGATTCTTTTTAAATTTCTCCTTTCATGGTTCTTCAATGATACTCTGTTAACCTGATTTTTGCCTTATGGATGTACGTTGGCTATGGGAAAGTAGATACTCTTTCTTAAATTATTCCTGTATTTTAGATATCACTGTGTGAAGGTCTATGTGAAGACAATATATTTAGCTCTGACACTCTGAGACTCAGAATAGTTTGTGTAACATGCTGTTCTCTGCATTGGAATTTTAATGATGCGCTATGGTTTATCTGATGAACTTCAAACATCCTGTAGGTGGGAACCAGGAGATAGTGTGCATAAGTTTGATTTTCACAGCCTTGTTTATGTACCGTAATTTATTACTCATATCACCTAAGGCTGTAAGGATAGTCACATATGAATTGTGGCTTCCCTCTCACAATGCAAATACAAAACATAAGATAGGAGACATCAGGTCAGTTCAAAACAGAAGGAAACAAATCTCAACCTTATAATAGTAAATTTAAATTGCAGTTAGCTAAGTTGCCTTTCAGATTGCTACATCAGTATGTTCAGCAGGGTTCAGTTGCCTTTATCTGTACGGCCTCCTGAGAAGAGATACCAAGATGATTCATTTCCAGCTTCAGATGGCTATCTAGAAGATAAGTTTCTAGTAAAAGGGATTCTGTCCAGTGTCTCTGACCTTCCTGTAGAAACTGAAGTGGTAAAAGCTTATGTTAGTAGTGTTACCAGAAGCTTGCTTCCTAAATGCACAAAATATGATAGCAATAGAGCAGGCCAGTCGATTTGAGTGGCATGGGCGAGGGGAAATAGAGGGATGTGTGATAATAATTGCAGAAAATTAGTGTATGTGTGAATCTGAGTTAGCTTCAGTGGTGGTGTTCTTTGTAATGGACACAAATAAGGATTGAAGGTTCACAGAGTGAAGAGTCGGTGGTCTAGTTGTAGTAGTTACGCAGGATTCAAGGCACACAGGAAACATGTTCAATTGATTTTCATGTGTTGGAGATGGAGAAGGTATGTCTTGAACCTCAGCGATGGCTGAACAAACCTGGTGCAGTGGGACGAAGCGGTGAAAGGCCGAGCTCCATCTGGCTCTTCTGGGTGGTTTCTCAGGCTGGGATCAGAGAATACTGGAGAAGGCAGGACCCCTTTGCCTCCCTCTCTTCCATATGGAGCCTGGGCCCTTAAGAAACTAGTTTGATAACTTATTTTGGTTATAAAAAAAAAAAAAAAACTGAGGGCACCTTTTCCTTTTGGCATTCAGCATCATGCTCTGTTCCTGCAAGTCCAACATAGGTGTTTGTGTTTTCCCAACACGTTTTTTGAGGTCTCGTTCTGGGGGTCGGAGGGGCTCCTCTGGCTCTTCCTGCCTTGAGCCCCTCAACTTTCGTTTCTTCTCAGACCGGGCGGTGTGTTCCCCCTGCCCGAACGCGGGGCCGGTGTGGTGACACCACTCGGATGCCATTCGCAGACGTTAAGGGTCGGAGGCCCACGCTTCCCGTGTTCCGAAGGAGAGGAAAAGAAATTGGTCGTTTCAGAAATTACTCAAAACAGAATCAGCCCAGCGTTCAGCTTTATGTTTCGGGAGGCGGTGTAGGGCTGGCTGGAGCGAAGCGTTTCTAAATGGATGCCGAGGCAGGGCTGGTCCCCGCGACCCGCCGCACAGGCAGCCCTTCGGGGTGCCGCTGGGGCTCGGTGTCCGCCCGGGGTGGCCGCAGGCCGCAGCTTCAGCCGCCTCCGCGGCGCTAGGGCGCCTCCTGGCGCTCGGGAGGCACCTGCCCGGCCGCGGGCGGGGGCTGCTGGGCGGGAGCCCGTCCGGCACGGCGGCCATC
>JAVJGJ010000037.1:59812261-59823078 GCA_035590215.1 Microhierax caerulescens
CCATCGGGTACTGCAGCTCGGGGCCAGCGGCGTCTGCCGGGGGGCACCGGCCGCTGCCCGGGGGCACAGTCCGCTTGGATGTTTAAGTGAACATCCACACGAGCTTGCTGTGCAGGTAATTTAAGTCATTTCCAGTTATCTGCTGTGGCATTGGTTCCGATTTCTGTTGCAAAACTAAACAGTCTATAAAATTCAAGGGAATAACATTTCATCGTATTTGAAACTGTTCGGGTGATATGGGTGCTCGCCAACCCAGAAATTTTTATTTCTGGGTGACATGGCTGCATAAACTCAAATAATCTTTATAGACAGATTGTTTATCTTGCCTCATGCTGTGTGCTTCTCGGTTAGCAAAAGCACTGAGATTTTTGAGAGATCTTTTGGGGCTTAGTAAATTAATTAAATAAAAGCTTGGTGTTACTACAGGCATCTTGTCTTATGTTATTGAAAGACTGACTGCGCTGTTGCACTGTGCCATGAATGCAGTTTCCTGGTGTAGCTGGGGCTGAATTTAAACACACTGATACCCATTGTGATTGAGGCAGTATTGCAGTAGATGTTTGTGGTTTGGTTTTTTTGTTGTGTTTGGTTTTAATACTGATGACTTACACAAAACGGGATATGCCGTAAATGTTAACTCACTAGTTTGGGAGCCAAACTGTTTTCATTGAGGGAAGTGAAGCATATCTTGCTTAGTAGTTTGAAACATGAGGGAGTTTAATGTCATTTTATAGTAAATAATAGCTTCAGGAATGAACTGCAGTTAGTTACTCAGTATGTTCTTTAATTCCAAATACATTGGCTGACTTTCACTTGGGGAAAAAATTGTCCTGAAATAATTTCCAAGATAAAATTATTGAGTAACTGTTGGTAGATAAGTAACTTTGTTACTAGAGTGTATAGTTGTGAGATCGATACTAATAATGCAGTGTTTCCATATTTTCATAATGGATTTATTGGGTTTTGACAGTTGCAGGATCCATATTATTGAACAGAATTATGTCTCCGTGTTTGTGATAAGTACAAGTTAGAGTATCGTACCTGTAGGTATGTGTTTCAGCTGTGGTTTCTGAGTGTCAGTGGTAGTAAGCAATATGTCGTTTAGTTTTGATGAGGCTTTCCAAAGCAGTATCAATGCTTTTACATCATGCGGTTGTTAAACAACAATACCCAACTGGCATATAGAAAAGTGAACTTTTGGTGAAGCCTTGAAAACTCCCAGGATGTATATTAGTTGCTTCTCAAGAAACATCTGATTTCTGCAGTAGCTGTGAGGGTTCCAGGCGCCTTTTCGGTGTTTGGCATACAGCTCAGTCCAGAGAGTAATACCGGTTGTTTACTATAATTGACTAAAAATGCAAAATTTTTAGAGCATAGCCAATCAGTAACAGTATTGATAGCTCACTCAGGTTCATTTTATTTTATTTATTTATTTGTTTGGTTTAGGCATAAGCTTTTTAAAAAAACTTATTTGAATAACTGACAGGAAGAAACACTTTTCAAAGCCACTGCCTGGGGCTCTGGTATACATTTTGTGCTTGCCTGCGTTCTGCGTGATTGTAAGATGAGGAATGTGGTTGGTTATATTTTGTGCCATATAAAATGCCAGTGACACTGTACAGATGTATCAAGTGACTTACTTTTTTTTAGCAATATTTTTCTTATTTTGCTCTTGTATTTGGTTAGGCATTTTTGAACTTCTCAAAATGAACAGCTATGCTTTAACGAGTCTTTCAAATTGACAGCAAGTTGTATTTTTACTATCTTGCCATGTATATCCATTTTAAAGAACAGCTATGGCATGCTGACAATGTCTTGTTAAAAGCACTAAACAGTTTGAAATGCCATTTCAGTTAGGTTTATTAACTTTAAGGTAAAGAATCCTTAAAACCTTCTATTGCAAGTGCATTGAAGTCACATAATTAATGAAATGTACAAAACTGTTGTATCTCCCCTAAAAACTACCTTGCTTATGTTTTGGAGGTTTTTTTTAAAATAAATGCTCAAATCATATAGGCAATGTTAAACATGTGTTAAATATATATTTATGATGCTATTTATAAAACTTTTTCCACAGATTACACCACCTCCCTCACTGTCGGACCCACTTAAGGAACTATTTAAACAACAGGAGGTTGTAAGGATGAAACTACGTTTACAGCACAGTATTGAAAGGGTAAGAATAAAGTAATTTATTTTTTTTATCTCCCGACTCTAAGCTTTAGGGTGTTTTTCTTTTTCAATGGACAGACTATATTTTGCTCAATTTAACAGTGCTTTAGAAATAATATGCCTTCTATCCAAACTTATGAATTGGAGAAACTTCTAAATAAAATAAAAAAAAAAAAAGTTTTGACAACTGTTAGTAGTAGAATACTTTTATGTTAATAAGAGCAGTGTTTTCCTGTAATTGCTCTAAGATGTGGCTCAAATTTTTCCCATGGGGAGTGGGAAGAAAGCTGCAGACTCTAGTTTTGAAAGCTAATGACGGTGGAGACTTCAGAACCAAATCGTCTGAGTTAAAAGAATTGAAGCAAGAGTAAATTCCATTTTCATAGAAGACACATATGGCTCTAAGACTAAAATATAATTTGCAATATTCTGCTTGCAAAACCAGCCTGAGATTGTTAGAAGTACATCTGTAGGCTTCACTGAATTTGAACACAGAAATTGAGAAAATATTCCTGGTTTAAGAGTATTCTTTATTTTTAGGTTGCCCAAACCTTTTTCCTTGGCAGGGTAGATTTAGGTGTCTTGTCAGTATTGTGAGCCAGATTGCTTGAGGACACAGACAGGACCTGTTTCTCACATGGAATGTATCTTAAGGATTTCCACACAGTTACACAAGCAGCTGGCTCATTAAAATGTGATGTGGTAGTTTTTAAGTTAAGTTGATTTCAGTGTGGCTTAACAAACCAGTTGAGGGATGGGTTTTCCTTGAATTTGGTATTTCAGTGTAAAGCTAGGTATAAAAATAACAAACACAAAGACTGTAAACATAGTTTAAGTTCTGACTGAAATTTGTAGCCAAAGGAAAGATGCTGCTTTTTCTGTTTTCTAAGCTTTTTATAATCTACCTTCTTTTCTTCCAGTAAAAATTAGAGCCATTATGTTACAGAGTAGTAAACACACACAATCTTTTATCTTTTATGTCTAAAATTCTGCATATTTTTATTTATTTTGCTAAAATAGACTGTTCTTCAAATTAAATCCACTTCTTACAACTACTAAGTCAAGTTTGGCCAAGTAAGCTATATTTTCTTGTCTCAGGTCAAGAAAGAATCTTTGTCCGGCTATGAATTTCTGGACTTTGTGCATGTTTGGTTTTTTGGTTTTTTTTTTTTTTTGTTTTGTTTTTTTAAAAAAAAAAAGGAACCAAACCTTAAATCATCTGCAAATTATATTTCTGATTCAGTTTACGTGACCATTGTGCCTGGCATGACAAGCATGTCACAAAAATCTTCGTACAGTTGAGACTCACAAGCCTATATCCCAACCCTGTGCATCTCATACCTTTCATCTTTCACCTTCATTAACTAGAACTTGCCTCAATAGCACCAAGTGGAAAATCTGGGCATGATGTTCAGCCAACAGTGGTGGGAGAGAAGAAGGTGTTTTCAGTTCTGATGTTCAGGGAACACTCTTTGCATCATTAAATTGAAATTTTGGATTTGATTAGATGAACAAACCACTCTTCCCTCCACCAGCCCATTTCTCACGCTGTTCAAAAGTGTAAGCCCTAAAAAGAAATGTTTAAATGAATGGACATCTTTATGAATCAAATGGAAATGCTTAATTTACCAATTGTATATTTTTATCTTGATACCTTATTCAATTAGGAAAAGCTTATTGTTTCTAATGAACAAGAAGTTCTACGTGTTCATTATCGAGCGGCAAGAACGCTGGCTAATCAAGCACTACCATTCAGTGCCTGCACGGTTCTGCTGGATGCGGAGGTTTACAATGTGCCTCTTGATGCTCAGGTAAAGAGATGTATTTCAGAATTTCAGAGAAAAAGGGTCTTTTTAGCATAACTCAAAAAAAGGATTGTTTGGGGAGAATTCTGTTCCCATGCTGAAATGGTCATTGATCTGTCTGGAATTAAGATTTTGAATACTATAGATTGTAACTTTGATTAGGCCTCGTTTGGGTGTACAGTAACAAGAGGATATGGGTGTGTATATACTGGTTTTCTGTTTTGTACCATGTCTGGTTTTCTTTCACCTCCAGAACTTATGAGAAGGATAAAATAAGAACATTACTCTGATTTTTATGAAAATAAATTTCAGTCATAAACAGAATATATTTTGGAAGCTTACAAATATAGCTTAATAAAAAAAAATAGCAGAAGATCATTTTTGTCAGTAGCCCAGAGATTCAGAATGCAGTAGCATGTGAAGTGATGAGACTGGTTTGGGAAATTTGGAAATGTTTGGTGGAGATATTTACATTATACTTTTCTCCTCTCTATAAGGCAGTTGTTGGAACTGCTCCATGAAAAATATGACCAACAGTGAAATGTTGAACGCTACCATATGAAATTATTTTTTTCAAAATCACCTTCAAGCTCCATAATATCTACATGCGCAGTGTTACCTACACATTCAGTGTTGGTATTTAGTCATGATTAAAACGTAAAATGAGCAGTATAGTTTATAATCTGCATATCTTTTATGGACTGCCACTCAGAGGTTTGCTGCGGCTGTGTCTCTCATGAGAATACAATTTCATGGTGTCATTATTTTATGAACAGGTCTGCTAACTAACAAAAATGGCAACAGCATTCAGGACCTGCTTTAGTGACTGTAAGGACCACATAGTGCAAGGAAGAAATTTGATGGTTTGGATGTAATAAAAGTGTTGATGCATTGGATGTTGGGCATTTTAAAATGAAACACCTGTATTTCCAACATGTGTAATTCTACCTTAGTCCTGGAGCCACTTAGAGAATTATTACAGCTTCTAGTGTTTCCTCAATCTATTGTTACATTTTCCTCATCTTTATAAAGAACTAGAGCTATGCACAAGGTGATTCACCAAGGAACTGCAGTTTATGCAGACTGTATTGTTCTCCCATTTTAAGCTTTATACTGTCAAATCTTATAATCATCATTTCCTTAGTAAATCTAACTGATAGGGCAAAAATGAGATTTTTCTCTTCCGTTAACAGTCCAAATATCATTGTTAGTTCTGAAGCTCAGAATGTTGTTTGCTTTTTTATATGCTAATTTAGAGGCCCTGAGTTTTTTAGAAATTTTAAGATACATCTGAGTTATGCATGTAACTGCACTTTTATAGTTAACATTTTAAAACTGATTTGAAATAAGCTGGTTCTGTGTTTGAATTCTGTGAAACAAAAGGAATCTTTATTTCTTTATTGTGGGAGAAGTTGTTATGGAGCTCTCCCCCTGTCCTGTCCCGTGTTCCCCCGCCACCAAGTACTGCAGCTTGTTTGACCATCTGTAAAATAAACAACAGCAGTAGTAAAATGCCTATCCTTCCACCTCAGTACCTCAACAGCTTTGTGTTTCAGTCTGTGGCAATTTTCCTAGAAAATTATAATAATGCACGTGATGTTCTGCAAAGCATTAAATTTATTTTTTTTATTATAACTGAAATCAGTGTTTTAAACTACCAGCTTGATGCTTTGATTTAAATTTGCTTCATAGGAAGAATGAAGACACATAAGAAACCATTATTTTTTAATATATTCTGTCATTTTTCTGTTACCTCATTAGCAACTCCGAATTTTGTTGTACAGTGAAGAAACATTCTGACAAAACTTTTGTTGTATTTGAGCAAATAGCTGGGTAAGATTTGTCAGCTAAGATCTGGTTTATTTTGCAGGATAATTACCACCTCAGAACTAGGTTTATGGGGGTTCTGGGACTTTGGAGGCTTGCCTTTGTGGCTGCACATGTTGGGCAGACCTTGAGAACCACATTTACAGTCAGACGAGGAAGAGAGGAAAAAGGCCCAAGTTTCTGGTGAACAGACTGTTGTTAGCTGTTCACAGCTCACCTAAGTGCCTACAGTTCAGTGTTACATGATCAGTGTTGGTGAAGGCTTTTTCTAGAACCAACTTGTTCAGCTGTCCTTGATACCTGAAATCTCAGCTGTTTTCTAGAGATTTCAGTCTTTGCAGGTTTTTTTCCTGTTCTTGCCCATTGTCAGTGGACAAATTCCTGCAGTGTCCTTCTCCCCACTTACACCTCCCCACCCCCCTCCAAGAAAAGAAGTAACAGCAGCTTGTTCTATTTACTGATTATTATTTAAATGTTAAGTTGGCATAGTCTGGTTTTAAGACTATCTACAGAGTATCTGGAGTATCACGATGGGCAAATCTGACATTCTAAATTCTTATTAAATTATTTTAAAAAAAACTTTTATTGAGTAGGATATAAGATACGTCTGCTCACTTTTTTTAAATCTCCTTTGGGGGATTTTGATGGTAGAAATATTTTTTTATTATTACTTTGTGTAGCAGTAAAGTCAGGCTGCTTAAGTTTTCCTTTATTATTGTTTTTGCTTTTCCCTGAGGGAATATCCATTTAATTTGTTACTGAATTTTAAAGAGAACAAAGATACAGCAATTTTGTGGAAGGATCTGCCTTGTACTGATCAAGACTTTACAGAATTAATCTTTAAGCCTCCTACTCAAAACTTAAAAAATAAACTACAGTAAAAAGCTTGAGGGAATCTGAAAATACTCATTTTTAGTGAGCAGCTGGCTCATAATGAAAGTGGTGGTCAACATTTATGCTTACATATACCTCAATACTTTGAGCTTCTTTTTCCATTTGAAGTATTGTTTATGAAGGTCCTACAAAGTAGTAGGGTTTATGTTTTAAAGTATGTTTAAGTTTGAATCATCAAATAACTTAGTTTGACTAAATCTTGTTTTGCAGGCTGATGACAGCAAAACATCAGTGAGGGATCGATTTAATGCAAGACAGTTTATGTCATGGTTACAGGATGTTGATGATAAGTTTGACAAATTAAAGGTACACTTCTTTGGTTTTCCACTTAAAAAAACCCCAACAAAACAGCAAACCAAAACTCTAATGTCACTATGAAGATGAGATAAATAAACAGATGAACAAAGAGTGGATTTCTATGCAAAATCATAGGCTGTCTTAGAGGTTTTAAGGGCAACATAAAGGAGGGTCTAGCAGTATAAGAAACTAACATTTTTTGCGATATAGTATAATGGAATAATCTGCAAATTTCTGAATACATAGTGGGGAAATTACTATCACCATAGAGACTCCTAGATACTCTTTCTATATTCAAATTCGTTGTGATTTTTTTAAAATACTGAAATAACTTCTTTCTTAATTTTAAAACAGACGTGCCTTTTGATGAGGCAGCAGCATGAAGCAGCAGCTTTAAATGCGGTACAAAGACTGGAGTGGCAGCTTAAACTACAAGAAATCGATCCTGCTACATACAAATCTATCAGCATTTATGAAATTCAGGAGTTTTATGTTCCTCTTGTTGATGTTAATGATGACTTTGAATTGACGCCAATATGACAACTAGCATCTTCTGTCTCACCCTTTCCCTTGGACAACTAGAGATTGAGGTGCAGTGATACACAAAGGTATTTTTCTTCTAAGACAGAGCACTTAATTCTGTGGAATGCTATCTTTCTCAATAATTGAGGTGTTCCTTCAGAGAAGCATGGCACAGGCTCTTGCTCACAGAAGATGGATGCTAATTTTAAAGTCCGTTTCACAGCAATTGCCATTACCTGTATTTTAAAATTGCCTGTACCTTTAGAGCTTACTGCTGAAAAAGATGTTGAAACATGGTGAGTTAACAGCGCTGGAAGCTGTTAACAACTAAAACAGCCACCAAAAAACAAATGACACTTAAAATCTGCTATAAAGCTTTGTATTACAAAACTTCAGTAACAGTTGAACTCCCACAGAAAAGTGATGAAAAAGCCTGTGGAAGAAAATGTAAGACTTGGAGGAAAATAATCTATTAATCTTATTATGTTTTGTAAATTACTGTACAGTTTTCTTCTAGGAAAAAGATGTAATATTGTCTTCATTTTTAAATAATTTATTTTATACATATTGTGCAAATGTAAATAGTCTTGTAATTAATGTTCAAACTTGTATAAAAATAGATATTTTAACTGTAAAACTGTTTTTGTCTAATGTTTTATTGGACCAAAGTTGTAGTTTTTATTAAGTGTAGCGTGTTCCTGGTTGGCAGTTCTTTTTTTGTATGGCATGTGTTTGATTTAGCTGCTTGTTTCATCACCATAACTGTAAAAGAATTGAAATGAACTGTATTGCATGCTTCACAGAACTCTTAACTCCTTTACTTCAATAACTGATACCTAAACTGTAATATTTACAAAATCATACTTCATATTAGTCAGCTGTTGTAATGCCATACCTATGACTTACTATACTGAAACTATTTTTGTGTAAAACAAAAAAAAACCCTCTTGCTCTTATATGGTGGTCTCATAATAGAGCCTATTTTTTCCAACAAAATGCCTTTGAATTAAAATTCTTAAATTGTATATTGTCTATTTTAATATTAATCTATAGAAGGATATGTAAATAGTTGTAAATATAATGTTTAATAAATTTTATTGGTCATGTTATTACTTGGAATTTCTTAATATTGTAACACTTGATAATATCAAATCGTAGTATTCCTGAAATATTATGTAAGGAGGCTCAATGAAAAACAAGAAGAAACTCCTGTGTTGTGGAATTTAATACTTTTTTATTCTTGGTACTGTTAATGAGCAGTTAGTTAATTATTGATGACTAGGAGGTTACAGGTATTCATGAAAAAGATGTTACCCTCTAGTCTGTAAATTATTCAAGAATGCTTGGGGTAAATGTCTGTGAAGTTACTTCTGAAAGAAAGGGGGCTTAGGTAAGAGACCCGGTTACCCAGAAACAGGATTTAAAGTACTTGGTCCAGGCTGATATTTTTATTTTTTTTTAATTACTAAGTGAACTACTACAGAGTACTTTATTCCTTATGCTTATGTGTGAGTGCCCAGGGTGCCTTCCATGCGATGGAGAGCAAACGAGCATGGAACAAGAGACTGTATGGGCAGGAGGTTCCTGCCCCTGTGCACATAGCTGCTAGTTCCAGTCGAGAATAAAGTAACTCAAGCACAGTAAAACCCATTAACACGTAGTTCCTGCCCTGTAACTTTTTTCTCTCACTTTTGTTAGGTACCTGTGGAAGAAGTTGTGCCTGCTTTTATGTAGGAATATCTTCCTGACATCACTCAGAAATGAAGATATACCTGAGGAAAATGCAAACGTGATAGTCTTCTGAAAGTAAAATATTCTTCTGAATGTAGCTGTAGAATTTCAAAATAATGCAGAAGTCTGTATTATCTGCTTCAAATTCCAAGGGAAAAAAATGGATAAAACTACAAGGTGTTAACAACTAGTAAGTGGGTACGACTTTACTTATCAGATACTTAGAATAATAAAACGTAACATACATATCTGGAAGTGGGCAAACCCAAAACAGACTTTGAAACACAGGATGTGGATAGTTAAGGGTATTGCATAACCAACAGAAGAGACACTGGGTCGCAGGAGTGTCGGCTGTGTTAGAAAAGAAGCATTTGACAAAAATACTAGGGATGGAGAAGATGACCGAGCGGGTTTACAGCTGGACCTTGGCGTGCATGCACAGTGGTACCTCGGCACGTGCTCCGAGAGCAAGGGCTGTACCCCAAACCAGGGAGCAGGATGATGTCGGGGGTCACGGCAGCAGTCCTGTGCCCGCCTGGCAGCCAGAGCACCCCAGGGGTTTCTCGCAGGGCTGGGAGGAGGGTAGGGGTCCGGGCGTGTTTGCTGTAAAACAAACGGAAAGTTCATCTTCTGGAAGTATCAGCAAAAAACATTTTTGTGGTAACTTAAAAACATTTGGGCAGCATCCTGTCTTTTAAGGAGATGTAGAGACAGATGGTTCTTAGGGCCAGTTAGCCTGTGTCGTCTGCGCAAGGAGAGACAGTTTCCTGTTACCGGTGCCTGTGAAACAGATCTTGGTTTTTTTTCAATTGCAACTGCTTAATAGAAATGCAGTTGCTTGAAGAAAGGGAAATGTCCAAATGTTTTATCCCTTAGACAACGCTGTCCTGGCTTCTCTGATTTGAATCCCGGGTTTCTTCCAGTCTTTTTAAATTATTGCTTTTATTATTTTATTATTGCTGTTTATTATTGCTTTTTTTTTTCACGTTGACTGTGGAATGATACCTCGGGCGGTAAGGACAGCCAGCCTCGGTGGGCTTCCCTCAGCGAAGGGGGTGGAGCTGGGAGGGGAGAAGGAGGGATGACAGGAAGAAACGGGAGCAGCTTGTGGGGGAGGTGGCCCTGTTTCCCTCGCGGGGGTCCAGCTGTCTCTTGGGGGGGGCGAGGGCTACTACTCTGGGTTCCCGGGAATCCCGCACTCCTCTTCGAGGGACCACACTTGTTGCCTTGGAGCTCGGCGGGAGGATAAACCACCGGCGCGGCAGGGTCGCGGAGATCCTGAGCGAGGCTGTCCGCAAGCCCGGGGGGTCCCGTCCTCATCACAGGCCGGCCCCGCTGCCCCGAGCTGCGGAGCTCTCTCCGCCGCCCGCCCTGCGCCGCCGGCTCTGCCCCAGGCACGGCTCCGCTCGGCAGCGCCCCGCTCCGCGGCGGGCTGGGGCTGCCCCCTCCCCTCTCGCTCTCCCACGCCCTCCCCGCCCCGCGCCCCCGCCAGCCCCCCGGGCCGCCTCACCTCCCCACAGGAGCCCCGGGCCGCGGGGGACGTGCGGCCGCTCGCCCCGGAAGAAGCGC
>JAVJGJ010000037.1:59824177-59850457 GCA_035590215.1 Microhierax caerulescens
AGGGTCCCGGGGACCCCCTGCGTGCCCCCAGCCCTGGCGGGGCGCCCGGCAACGGCGCGGTTCGGGGCCGTTCGCGGGGGCGGGCTGACCTGGGGCAGCGCGTGCCCGGCCCGTGCCGGCGACTGTGCGGGGCCGGGGTCCGCGCTTCTGTGTCGGGACGTCGCCGGCTGAGAGCGTTGGGGTTTCTTTAGTTCCTAAAGCAGAAAAACGTTTCTAGACGCCGAAAGAAAGAAATCCAGTGCCCCGTTAGCGTTTTTCTCCTCGCCTGGGAGAACAATCCCTGTCAGCTTGCCCAAACATGGGCTGCCTTTCATTCCGTGTTGGTGCGGTGCCTGGTGCGGCGGGTCCGTCCCCGGGCTGGGCGCGGGGCCGAGCACCAGCACGGCCAGGCACGGGGCTGGTGACATCCCACCTGCGGGGTGCACGGTGGTGGGGGGGGAGAGGTGGAACGCTTTGAACAAACCCGGCTCATCCTCCGTTTGAAGTAGCAGATGCTGTCTCCGGTTGACTGCAGTCACTTGCCTGACTCCTGAAAGTTACATTCTTCAAAGCCTCCGGTCCTTTTTTTTTTTTTTTTTTTTTGTCATATACATATAAAATGTTAGTGTTTAAAATTTTTTTAAAAAGAGGTTAAAGAACTCTGTGATTGAATCGAAAGGCGATGTGACATCCATCAGCATGAAAACAACTGTCTGTCTACATTACAGATGACATGGCAACTTAACCTCACAGGCCATAAAAAGTGGCCGTATAGCTTTGGTCCTAGACACCTGCGTGTGCCTTTAGCCTGAGGAGATGCTACACAAAATCTGTCTGCTCTGCGCATTACACAGTTGTGGCTTCGTTGGTGGGTTTTGTCTTGGAAGGCGTTTTTTTGCTGTCGCTGCTTGTAGGTATTGTAGTTGATACTGCAAAGTCGAGATTCTTCACCTTAAATATGTCGCAGCTTCAACCCAAAGGTTCAGTAGCAGAAAGCTTCAAATACACAAGTTAGCTGGGGGAGGAGGGGTTGGGTTTGTTGTTAGGCACCCCATTTGAACTCTCCCCCACCCTCCCCCGAAATACTAATCTTTGGAAGGGAAGTAGGATTTCAGTTGTGTTCCAATAGCCTTTTCATTTGCTGGTTTTTATTTCAGTGCTGGTTGAAGTACTTGTGAAAATTGCTCACCTGCAGGAAACATGAGGTCGCAGTACATGACGGCGCCCACGGTCACTGTCCTGCTGGTCCTGCTGTGGATCCAGTCGTCAGCAGGCTGCAATAAGGCTCTCTGTGCTAGCGACGTCAGTAAATGTCTGATACAGGTAGGAATTGGGTTTCCTTTATTTGCTTTTAAGTGTTTAAGAAACAGTTCTGAAGCTGTGTCTTGATCCAGAGATACAAATAACTGGTGTTTGGTGTTAAATAGTGTCTTTTAAAAGAAGTTTGGTCTCCTGCACACACAAATGCAGATTAACAACCATTTTATAGATAAGATTAAGTGCATGTGTATATAGGCATGTTTCATTTTTTTAATGAAAACATTTTCAAGTTGAGGATTATGATTGCTGGGTTACCGTTAGAAGCCACTACCAGTCACGCTGTTAGTTTTCAGTCTCTTTCTTCTTTATTAGTGGTATTATGAACAAGCAGCAGTTTAAAACAGACATTTTATTAGAAAGGTTTCTGTGGGCAGCAGTTTGTTTTTTTAAAGCTACCTGCAGTACATAAGGTTCAGATGTGCTTACAGCATTCCGGTGTCTATCTGAGGTGTTGTCCGTATCTGTTCCCCTTAACTTGCGATCTGTCCACTTTCTTAAATCTCCTGGCCCAGGCAGAGGGTCAGTAGTTGACGCCTGATGTTCTCTATAATGTCAAGTTTGTACAGTTGATTAAAAGATGTCTAAAAACTCACATGAGGTAACTAACATGAGTAGGGACCTAATTTGTCTTGGACTCCTGAGGTGCATTTGGAAAAGCATTTTGATCAGGAGGGACCTATGGCTGCTAACGGTAATGAGCAAGCTCTGAAAGCATGTGAGTCCACCTAAAAAAAAACAACAAAACCACCCCAAACAACAATAAAAAAGCCCAAACCAAATACTTATGAGTTAAACTGCTAGGAAATGGATCTTAAACTCAAATCCAGATACTGCTTTTGACTCGCTGTGTGTCTGTCTGCACTGAAAGAAACAGACCGAGACCAGGTTGCTGCTCATATAGGAGGAGTTAAGAGGTACAGTGTGCAGCAGAGCAAAAGTGCCTTTTCTAGCAAAATTGCAAGCAGTTCTGGTAACTACTAAATATTTATTTACTAATGGTGTATTGAGCATGCTTCTCGAGTCCATATTGAAAAAAGGAGCTTTCATGTGGTCACTTGCAGCTTCTCTAAAAGAAACCATTTCTTACTGCCTCTTTGTAAATTAGAAATGCAATAGCAGAGAAAACACATATCATATGCTGGTAATGTGCTAGTATGCTTACTGTAAATGTATAATCACAGCCTGAAAAGTAGCAGAATGTAGCGTGAAGCATTTAAGGTTTACTTAATTTCATTGATTTCTGTATAAAATTTGTCTGGTTTACAAATAAAAAAACTTCCCAGAGTCACAAATCCAGCCTGTGGAATGAAGACTGTCTGTAGTCTGAACTGGCTTCTTTCTGGCTTCTGCACTGCCATTGCTTTTTTTTAAAAAAATAAAAAAATATTTTGCTGATTCTCCTAGGCCTAGCATCGTCTGTGGAGTTGTTAAATACGTGAACAGGGAAGAGGCTTTTGACGTTACCTTTTCAAAGGAAACCCAGTGTTTTTGCTGGTACATTGGGCATTGTGCACTGTGACAAATTGATGCACTTCCAAGTTCCTTCTGTTGCATTTTTTCAGATTACTTCTAGGCTTGAAACCTTTAAAAAGTAAGATGCTAGCTGTGCTTAAACAGCAGGTGCAGTGGTACAGATCTGTTGATTCAGGGGAAAGCTGTCGGCCCACATGAAGGGGGAAACAGGGGGGATCTATTGTCTCCTTTTCCTGTGCCACTGGTGGAGATCACTGTCCGTGAAAGCACAGACATCTCCTTCCCAAGTAATCACCTTTTATTGTGTCAAGCTTGAGATACCCAGCATTTAAACTTCATGAGCTAGTCTGAATCGAGTACAGACCAGGAGAAGTGAAGCTAATGCTACTGGAGTCCTTCCTCAGCTGGGAGTAAGACGGCTGAGGTTCAGCGCTGCGTGGAGGTGGCTCACACAGCTGTGCTTTACTTGGATTACGTTGGCATCTCTGCAGCAACAACCCTGTGCATGCAGAGACCCCTCTGCTTTACTCGTTGTAGGTGTGCACTCTCTTACTTTGTACAGGTGATGTGGAATCCCTTTTTAAAGCATTTCCCTAAAATCAAAATGGTATGCAGTTCCCTGAGACCCTAAACTGACCGAGGCCAGGTGAATTGTGTACAGTTATGGTGGAATGCTGCTGTTCATTTTCACCATCTGGCTGCTCTCTTCCTGCAAACCGGCCTGGCATACTAATCAGTATTTATTCTTTATAGAAGAATAGATCAGGTCAGACTAGTCTGATTGTGGATATGAAGACTCCTAAAGCTTTGACTTCAAGCAATTGTCATCCTTCTTGGCTTTTTTTTTTGTTTGTTTGTTTAAAAAAAAAATAATCTTCAGCACTGTTGTGGCAGAAGTGCTGCACTGGTATGTGAAGTTTGTGCTTCTTGGGCTAGTATACAAGTAGAGTGTATCTGTGTATTTTTTTCCCCCTCTAACCTCTTATGGAGAAATCTGAACTTAAAAATATAGTATTGTGTTGATTGAGTTTGCTTGACTATTGGATGATGTTTTCCCCTAACCTGTTTTTATAACTGTTCTAGTTCAGTAAAATCCATGGCTAGAGACCAAGATAATGTCACTCGGAGACAACTGGGGGAGCAAACAGAATGTGAATGTTTGTCATCTGCATCTGTGTGCAGAAAGTGAGGCCTCCTGTCTTAGAGACATAATGAGACAAAAGACCCATACTCCCAAAAAGCATACAGTTAACATAAATATTTTTGCCAGCATGGCCAGAAGTCAGTACAGTCATTACTGCCACTCCTTAGGAGCTGCTCTGCTTAAGGGTGGTCCCTACATAAATATTTATTTTGTTAGATCCAGAATAGAGCATGAAATGAACAGCTTGCATGCATTCAGCTTTCCTTTTCTTGAGGCTCTAGCTTCGTTGGTGCTCTTGCAGTCTACTTCTTGGTTTTCTGTAAGCAAAGACCTGTAAGAAAATAGCTTCAGGCATCTCTCTGCATCAGCTTAGCCTTCGCAGTAAACCTTTGTGGCCTCCCGCCGTTGTTGAAGGGGTTGTGGTGTGGATAAGACTTGGGAGTGCAGAGAGTGGGACCACAAAACTAGTATCCTTGAAGGCTTTGGACATAGCTCCTTCCCACTGGAGGAGTAATCTCTGGAATTGGGGTGTTGATGCCAATAACCGACCGTTACCTTGCTGTTCAGGTAGGCCACTGAGCCCTGGTTGCACACAACATGTGTATCGCAGTATTTGTCCTAGCACATCTGGTTTTGACTGGCATGCATGGGTGGTTTTGATGTTTCCATGTGTGGAGGAGATGAGAAGGCCAGTTACGCTCACTGGGTGGAGTGGGGGCGTATATTGTGTCCTTGCAACATGGAGGAAATCCTCCAAGGCAGAAACCTCTAGGATGGGACGTTCCCACAGTTGTTCATAGCAAACGGGTTCGAGGCGAGTCCAAGGCTGGCTCTTGCAGTGCGGAGCTACCTGCAGGAGCTGGGCTGGGGTGGGGGTGTCCACGTCGTGCTGGAAGCCAAGCTTTGCTGTCTCATCTGCAGCAGCTCTTTAAACTCGTACGCAGGAAACGGCGCTGTAGCTCAGGCAGGGATTTCAGATCCTCCTAGGAGGGGTGTTTTTGCGGTGAATACAGCGTTTTCTCTCCTGAACACTACCTGCCTGCAGTCACCTCAGCTTGCGCAGAATCATTCCACTTAAAATCTCTCTTCATCTTTGTCTTTGTCTTCTGTTAATCTTTTGTACAAACTTTCAGCTTGAAAGGATTTCCAAGACTTTTTAGCCCTGTGGTATGGAATAAACACCACTCCTTAACTTCAGGGCTCAGGTGTCTAAAAATTGCTCTTAGTGTGTATGTTGTAGCTGTAGTATGTAACGCAGTCGGGTTAACAAAACAGTTCTGGCTGGTTTGCTTCCAGGAGATTTTCTGTTGTTAAACTGTTCTAGGAAAAAAAGCATGAGCTCTTTTTCTTGCACTCCCCCTTCCAGTTTGCAGAGATGTTGCCAGTGCCTTCAGGTCCTGTATCTCACTGTGCTGAGAAAATAGTCTCTGTCATTTCAAGAAAGCTTGGAAAAAATGCAGATGTTAAATACCTTGTAAAAACATTTACTTGCTGTCTGGAGGAGAAATATCTTTATTGTATGAACATGCCTGCTTCCTAATTAATGCTGTATTTTTAGACTGAGAGGCTTATTTCTTGCCTAGCAAAATAAATTCTCTGATGCACCTTCAGTAGTTCAGCTTGGGAGGTTGCCAAGCTGACTTATGAGTAATATTTTCTTCCACTGATGCCTCACCACCCCCAGCTATCAACAAGGAACGTTTCTCATCCTGCCTTGCTTCACCCACGTCTCGTTAAGCATTCTTTTTAAAAGATGTATCCTGTACAAGTATCCAGTGTGGATGAGTCAGGCAGAAGGACTCGAGAGTGGTTAAGGAAACCACGTTAGTGCAAACACATATATGGAAAAACATACAGTTATTGCCCTGAAGAGATGATCAGACTCTGAGAAGGGGGGAGCTGAAGAACTATGCAGAAGAATAATTAACCAGGTTGGTCTGTCTTCCTTCCTCCCCCTCCAAGTTTAAAAAAAAATAAAAGGTAAAAAATAAAAACTTTGAAAAAATCACATTGTTTGTAAGCCTTTCTTATAAAAACAAACCTGTTAAAATACTGGTGGGTGTAATGATGGTATCCCAGGATAGTGCTGACACATACAGATGCTAAGTAGAATTTTTTTTTATTACGTTGTAAGTCCAGAATTTAAGGTTACATTTAATTCTGTAAGACTACTCTTCTATAAAACTGAAACAAATTTAGTGAATTTTCTGGCTTTGATTCATGTATTACATTTAATAGTTTATGGAGAATCGCCTCCTCCTACATAGTGGCTTCTGGGTGTTGCGGTGTCTTTAATGAGTAGTTGTTTGCCCACTTTTACTGTTGAGGAACAAATATATAGGATATTTTTAATGCTAATATGTATTAATGTTATCCTCTGGCCAAGGTAGCAGTGCTTTACTTATGGTTGTTTTTAAAGTTGTTTTATTCAGGCTTTTTATTCTCAAGGCTGACACAATCTGTTTATCAAATGATAAGATAAATATTTTAGAAATGCAGCATTCATTCACATAAGTCATCTTTCTAAGTTTGTGATGTCTCCTTTTGTGGAAAAATTTGTGTATCTTATTAATGAGCCTAGTTTTCATCTTTCACTTGGAAACAGCGTAGTAATAGGTGACTTTAATAATTTTTGAGGATGAAAAAGTAAAAATCTTGGTAGTTTTCCACTCTAAAAATCCAGGAGTTCCTAAGACTGCATATTGCAGAAATGCCTGCGGAGCAGGAGCTCACACTCGCATCGGTCAGCAGGGCAGACAGTTCACAACGGACAGCACTTCTCAGCACTACATACAGTACACGCAGTAGTTGTGAATTGTGTTTCTTTGCTGCTTTCAAGATTTGTGATCTGGGATGAAGTGAATTGAAGAATAAGGGATCGATGCGTTTATGCTACGTTATTGTAGCGTGTCTGCAGCACATCCAGGGGTTCAGTTTTAGTCCGGAACTGGGAGCCTTGCAGCTTCGTTCACTGTATCCTTAAGCCCTGTCCCCAGCCAGCCCTTGCTCTGGCCTCTCCCTCCGAACTGCATCCTTTGGACTTCGTGTGCCTGTGTGAGTTGGTGCAGGAGAGGGGCAGTCCCTGTGCAGCTCAGCAGGCTGAGGACATTGGCAGTTGCTAGTGTAGCAGCATAACGAGGCAGAGGGGGCTGTACACAATCAGGTGCATCTCTCTGCCTTGCCTTGCCTGGGAGATGCAATCCTGATGTTTGGTATAAAAATGCCTCCTTTCTCCCCTACCTGATGCTGCTTAACAGTAGTAAGCAAAGAATTATTTTTAAAGTGGAATTTTGCACCCTCGGCTTCTTCCCAAGGTGCTACGGAAAGACTTTGTGGGTGATATTTGTGTCTGCCTGTAAGGAGTGGTGTTGCTGACCCAACTGTGGTTACCTGAGGTGGAGCCTGGGGTTGTGACTCCAGGTTAGGAGAATTTCACACCAAACAGTCTTCCTGCCCTTCCCTCCTGTCCATGTGCATCTCCCAGCCACACCACAGCGTGTCCTCCCCTGCCTCTGGAGAACGGGATCAAAGAGTGGGGATGGGCATCATCTGCTGCCCAGCCTGGTGCATAGCAGAGATTTGCCAGTGGCTCTTCCAGTAAAGCCAAGGGTGGGAACGAGCCCGTGGTCAGTGTTTCCAGTAACAGGATTCTGTTTTCTCACCGGTTGTGCGTAATGTGATAGTTGGGCAGACGTCATCAAAACCAAATGCTTCGACAGGACAACTGACTGTGACTTCTTGGCTGTCTGAGTTTTGCAGTATGGTGTAACTCAAGCCCATATGTTATTGTCATGTAGCCACAGTCTTTGGGCCAAACGAATCACTTGTATGGATTTGAGCTAGAGAGAAGGAGGCTGCCTGGTTTTTAGATTTCCTTCATCCATGTAAGCTGTTTCCAGGCTTTGAGGTCCACAAGTGTACGTCTCCTGCAGGACTGCTAAACCAGCACCTTCAGGCTTAGGTAACTTAAAGAGAAAGGTTTGTCTTCTTGCTTCCATGCCTTTTTCATCTTTTAGCTTAATAACAGTTAACAAAAAATGTGTGTGTATACTGTTTCACTTTCTAGAGGCTCCAGAAGTCTTGGAAGTATCCCAGGGTGTCAGTTTGAGGGGGGAGGAGGCAGAGGGTTATTTTCATAATCGAAAAAATAAATCAGCTGGACCTGGGGTGGGAATAATCCGGTCAGTAATAACTGCAGATGGAGAGTGATGTGTAACAAGCATTCAGAGATGCAGAAAATCCTGTGGTCAGATGGCTTAACTGAGTACGTTCCTGTGAGAATCCGTGAATAGGTGTGATGGTAGATGTTGTGTGTCTTCTTGAGTGTACACATGCAGCTTATAATAACTTCCTTTTTTAGCTAAATTATAACATACGTGCACTATTTATATATAAAGAAACATGCTTCTTTGAATTTCCTGTTGTGAGGGGAGAAACATTCAAAGGACTTCTAGGTTGAGGCATATATAGAATGCACACACCTTTCCCGTGAGTAGAATTTTCTTCTTGTTTTAAGTGCTGACTTTTAAATGTGGCTTCTCGTTTAAAATTGTCTTTAGAATGTCACCTATTTAAAAAACAAAACCAAAAAAACAACAAAACAACCTTGCAGAAGATCCTTTTGTAAACCCAGATTGGTTCTTTGGCTGGAACAATTTTACCGCTTACTCACTGCATTAGCGTACTAAGCTTTTTTAATGCCATAATTTGAGTTGTGGCTTGAGGAAGGATCACTCTGCTGTGTTAGCGTTTTACATCTGGGATTGCTGCAGTGTAACGAGTTTCTGTTGTTTGCAGGAGCTGTGTCAGTGCCGTCCTGGGGAAGGGAACTGTTCCTGCTGTAAGGAATGCATGCTTTGCCTGGGCACACTTTGGGATGAGTGCTGTGACTGTGTTGGTAAGCTTGCATTTCTTTGGGATTTTCTTCTTTTATTAAATTGCTTCCTCCTGCCACATGCTGAGCTCACGGTCTTATAATAGAAGTAAAACATGGGACAGAATCTGTGCTTTAAACATCTTACAGCTCATTCCGTGGGTACTGCGTAAATTGCTGTGGGGAACCAAACATTTGAAGGCTCTGTCTGCTCTGTGGAGTGGGAGTGGTGGTAGTCCTGGTTTTGCTTGGTTAATGTCATCATAACTGACTTACTAATTTTGTCTCTAAAACATAAACTGCTTTTTCAATTGTCATCTTGAGGATACTACGCAGCACCTGCTTCACAGGGTTGGATGCTTTTTGGAGGTGTCTAACTGTAGAGTGTAATTTACAGCTACCACACGGACAATTTTGAGTTCCCTTGTGAATCCTCGCGACTAGCAGTAAATATGCATGGCCCAATGTTTTCATCATTCTTTCATTTGCAAAAAGAGCTCTTCGTGGAGGGTAAGAAAGAGGCATACAAGTTCTTACTGTAGGATTAGATGATAGTCCTAATAACAGCAGTATTACTACTAACAGTAATGTTCAGAGTGCCCAGATCTTTGCAAGTGAATGCTTCCCCTGCTTAAGGAGGGTGTATTCTAGTTCTGTCTCTTGTTTTACATGTATTGAAAGCTCCATCTGTCTGTGCTTGTTGGAAGTCTCCCTCTGCTGCCATTCAGAATCCTTCTGGCTTCCATGAAAGGGATCCCTCGAGTGTGGTACCTGCTCTCAGCTTGTCTGGCTGGCTGGGTCTTCTCTGAATTCATGAAGATGATAAGTGTCAAAATGCTCCTTTTCAGTGCAGTCCATTGCTTCTCCTGTTCTATCATGATGTGAATATGCCTTCTAACATCCTGCTTTTTGCTTAGTTCTGGCTAACTTACCTTTGCTTTACTGTCTTTCAGTAAGCAGCATGGTCCTGCACATGTGTGATTCTTCGCAATGGCATAGAGTATTTTCAGCCTATGCACCTGTGGAGGATATACATTTAAAAAGGAGCCCTACAATTTGGGTTTTTTTTCTATTTGATATTGAGCTCCTTGAAAAGTGAAAAAAATATAAATAAATATGTATGTGTGTATATATATCCTTTTTTCCCCATCCCCTTTGCCCTTCCAGTGCCTTCATGCTTTTTGTAATGTAATGCAATGCTAAAGTGCGCTGTTGTCATGTTCATAGGGATGAGGAATAGGGTAGTAGGTTATTTCCCTAGTCTGGAACCATCATCTGCTGTAGAAAGCAAGGTGTATTGTGCAAGTCTTCTCTAGGGAAAGGAAGAACCTATCTTTCAGGGTTGTAAAGGAAAAAAGCAAAGTCTACACACATTTTTTTCCCTATATCTGCAGATTACTTGCTATACTGCTACTCTTTCACATGGTGTTATTCAGGAGGGAAGTTAATGAAGTTTCAGGTTCAGTTTCCCAGTACTGAGTAAACTGAAACATCTCCTGGTGGATCTGCAGATGCCTCAGACCTTGCTTGATTCTATGGTGTGGTCCTGTTCTTCTTATTCAAATGAGGAAATGGGAGCGCAAGCCATGCCCAGCTTCCTGGGGATAGTTCTTTACTGATACTTGCTGATATTTTAAGTCTTTTTATAAGATGATCATGTCTAATGTAAAAGCAGATAGGTTGTTATGTCTTTCAGGTCACGTCTGCTTTGAAGTCAGGAATTACCTCCTACCCTCAGTGCTAACTGTACTGATGCTCAGTTGATGCCCTGTGTTTTGTGTGAATGTTCTTTCCCTTCCCTGACAGGGGAAAACAAACCCACTGGATGAGGGAGGACAGCAGCAGGTTCCTCTTTCCTCCATTTTTCTAAGCTTTGTGAGTTAAGCACTTACAGTCCTTCATGTAAAAGCTTGTCTGCTTCCATCATTTCCATAGCCCATTTCTGCATCTTCTCATCCACTCCAAAGCAGTAATGTAGACATGTTTGTTCCTTACCAGTTGTTTCTGTTTTAACCAAAGCTACTAATTTATAATAATCATTATATTAAAATATAATTATTATAATTAAAATGCTTTTAAAAATAGTAAGAGGGCAGGGTCTTTGTGGAATGAGCAGTTACCCCTTAAATTATGAGCAATGGTTTCTTGGTACCATCTTAAGGTAATGTTTTCATACTGCATTGATACACACACAAGGTTGTACACATTCTGCAGTAATTTAATAAGCAATCTTTGTGTTACTTTTTTTCCTGTGTCCTTACCAGTGAAATTTTTCTGAATCCAGCCTGACAGGGGGCCTCTGGAATGGCTCACTGGTTTCCATTTCACAAAATTAATACAATTGTATCAACTGAAGTGTACATCTCTTGATGTATATGAAATGCTAACCTGGTTTGATATCTTCCTAGTTACTTTTTGGTTGGGCATCCTTTATTACAGTTGTATGGTCAGTATTGCAAGTGCTTACTAAAAGGTAGCAATGCAGAGACAGAACATTTTTATTGAGGCAGTGAGTCCAGGAACATCTGTGAAGGACAAGCCTAGTGGAGAGGAGAAGGAAAATTATTGCTTGTGGTAGGAAGTTTGTGTAAGTGGAATTATTTTCCAGTGTGACCTGGTGGTGTTTGAAGGAGTGGCTTATTTTTTTCCTACTCGATACTTGGCTCACCCTTTTATAGGAGCAGACTGCCTTGTGGTGTTCCTATTATTAAATGCTGGTAATGCTGACCACTTGATTAAGATGTGCCAGATCTGCTAATTGTCATAGATGAACTTCACTCTGCTTTGTTCGTTATGGAAATATATCCACTTAGATTGAAAAGATTGTGCTTTTGTGTAAGGTTCTAGTGAAATACGATTTCTGAATCTGGAGTCCTTGTGTATCTGCAGGGCAGGAGATGCTTCTCTGGTGGTGTGGGGCAGGTAGACTTTGAACGTTTATGTCCTGTGTCGCTTTGCTGTCTTAAGGATTAGTGTGAACTGTGTCTGTGAAACCACCCAAAACAATATGCAGATGGGCATGAGGAAAACGGATTTGTCTGTCTCTTGCCAGGTGACTTCTGATAGTGTTTTATTGTTTCTGAATTTAAATACCTGTGCAGATACATCTTTTCTTTCTAATCTTCATTGTTTCAATGTTTGGATTAAATCAAGATACCCTTCAGTTTCATTGCTGCTAATAAGTGTTAGTGTTTAAATGATTATGAAAAACTGACACCTGCATTGCATGTCACATTAACATTTCATAGGAAATGGCAAGGACAAAAAAGATTACAAGGTTTCAAAAAGATACCACAAAATCCGTTGAAAAATAAGGAAGAGGTAACCTGGAAATAGGCATTTTGCCTGTAGTGACCCCTCCAGCTAAGTAGCAAAATGAGGTTCATCCGAGTTGTCTCTAAGCCAGAAGAGTAATTCAGAGTCTGGCTCCCTCCTGATAGTGATCTTTGCATCTCTGGCAGATGACTAAAAAGATCTAGTGCACTGCTGCAGCCGATGAGATCAATACTTGAATTGTGATCACAAGTTTTGTGTGCCTCAGGACTTGTCAAGATACTGTGTTTGTTCAGTTGTAAGCTTTCGTTCCAGATTTATGCTAGTACCCATTATTCTGTGCTTTGTCTCTTCCCAGGGAAAACAAACCTTCTGTTGAACTCTTCATGTTCTAAACTGTAATGCTAGCATAAAAAGAGAAGCGAAGTGCTGTTTAGATTAGGTTTTTCATTTCACTGGGATCTCACAAAGTCACAGGTGTGTTTTGTGGAAGTCTGCAGAACTGTCTGAAATCTGTCATTACGGAAAGCTTATCCTGCTGTATGTGGTGGCACTTTGGCTAGTGAGCGAAGAGTGGCATACGTATGAGAGATCTCCATTCTGCTTAGCAAAGAAAAGCAATTTTAATTTCTAAATATTCAAGAAGAAGACTTTAGGGTGTTTTGTGTGACTTGCTGTTTCATTTCTTTGCAGGTATGTGCAATCCTCGCAATTACAGTGACACACCTCCAACATCCAAGAGCACTGTCGAGGAGTTGCATGAACCAATTCCTTCCCTTTTCCGGGCACTGACAGAAGGGGACACTCAGCTGAACTGGAATATCGTCTCCTTCCCTGTGGCAGAAGAACTGTCGCACCACGAGAACCTTGTCTCCTTTTTAGAAACAGTGAACCAGCCACAGCATCAGAACGTCTCCGTTCCAAGCAACAATGTCCACGCACCTTACTCTAGTGACAAAGGTAATGAATGTGGTGTCTAAATTCCTCGTGTTTCCTCTCATCTCTTCCAGGAGCCTTCTTGGTGCGTATTCTTTGCTTGTCTGTGCTTGCTTCTTCTTTTCCCATAAAAAAATGTGAGAAGTTCAGTCTAGTTTTGGGCATGATGTAACAAAAGGAGTGAGGCAAAAGTGCTGAAGAACGTGGAAGATGGTGCTACAGTGTTTGATGATCTTAGGAGATACTGAACCACATGATTTTATCTGTAAAATTCCTCCTGTGGCATGAGGCAGCTTCTTCATGTTATTTCATGTGTGGTGGCACAGTATGTTCTTTGACTTCAAAGCAGTTACCTGTAGCTTAGGAGACAGGACAGATCAAAAACCGAATCCAAATCATGTGTCAGTGCAAAGGTAGGCAACTGAAATGCATGGCATCAGAGGTTTGAGAAAGCCACATGCTATAAACCTGTATCTGGAGTTTATTTCTTTCACCTGAGGCGGCATAACTTGAACTCTTTAGGAGGATGGTTTGTAAGAAATCCAGTTTGTAAGAAATTACAGTAAACTGAGTAAGATTAGCAAGATTATTCTGTATGTTGAGGGCTATGTGACAGGCAATCTTAAAAATAATTTGGGGGCAGGGGTTCAACTTACAGACTCATTCCTCTTGCCAAGTTTTTTATATTCTTACCTTCACTTTAGAGGACAGGCTTCAGGATATTGTTTGCTGGCGGGAGATGAGCCATTTGAGGTAGTGACAACAGTGGCATAAGAAAAATACTCTCTGCTACTTGGTTTCCATACTAAACCTGAAATACCTTTCCCTGAAATTATTACATCAGACTTAAAAGAATCTCATAAACAGTTCGTAGTGAAATTGCTGCTTAACAGGGAAAAAAGAACATCTGATTTGTTTTATCAGTGTAATTAATGCTTTGCTTCCTTCCCAACAACACACTTTAAATATGCTTAACCTCATATGTTGCTGTTGCGATGGCTCTTTTATCTCGTCAATGAAAGATACCCTAATGGATGGACGTGCTGCTTTTCCATACTGTTGTGAACCTTTGACCTAGTTACGTTTCTGAGCAGGACTGCTGTTGATTAAATGGGACTGTAATGGCAACTTTTCTAATTTCCTTTGGTTAAGGCACGTTAGGAAAATAAATTAATTCCAGATGGTTAGAAAGCATCTCATTCATATGTCTGTGATGTTATTGAAACGCTTCCTAGCCATTATAAGAGCAATGCAGAAAGCCACGTTAGATGGCAAGCCACAAAAAGCCCTGTGTGCAAACGCTGCAGTATTTAAAGATGTAAATTATACTTGGGGGGGTAAAATATGGTGCTTAGAACAATCTTGAATATATCCCACTGTACTTAGGTCCTGCAGCCCAGATGGATGTTCCCTGACAGTCCTTTACTACCATACCAACAGGATGGGCTAATGATAGTTTTGGATTAAACTTGGAATTTGAATTGCATCTCAAGGGTGTGGAGGAGTTTTGAATTTAACAACACAGACAAATACATAACACTGCAATTTTTTCTTAGTCAGAAGTCTCCATTTCATTTACTAAGAATGTATTAGAGATGAGGTTGAAAGAGCTTTCACTGAAACAATGACAGTCCAAAAGCAACAGTAATATTTGGAAATAGTTACCGAATGCCACTGGTTTTCAGGCTTCAGTCGACACTTAGAACAGAAATAAATGTCAAAGCTGTTCTTGTCATCATTGACTGTGCCTCCTCCCTCTTAGTGATGGTGAAGAACAGGAAAAGGTAGAAAATAGCTTTCAACATCCTATATTTTAAGTATCTAAATATTTAATTCTGTTGAGGAATCTCTCTTTTCTTAGTTGCAATGTAGATAACCTCATAGTTCTTTGCTTTTTCAAAGTGGCATTCAAGTTTGCTTATAAAAACGTGGGTGACTCGAGCATTGAAAACAGAGAAGGTGGAAAGAAAATTGGGCTGCTGGCCTTGGTCAGCTGATGTTTATTATGGTGGAAGCAGGGACAACTGGGAAATTGTACCTCTTGTGTTGGATGTTGTGTGAGCCATGGGGTGGCATTATTTTTAATGCTTTTTTGATTAATTTGGTGGGGAAGCAGTAACCAAAAGGTAGAAGAGTAGTAGGTCAAGGGCTAAAGGGCCTTGTGATTATGGGCACAGAGAGGGAGCCCAGGAAGTTGCTGGAGTCTGATGGCTTCTGCTTATGCAAAGTTCAGTCACACAATCAAGTCCCTGTGGTTTAACAAGCTAGCATGTGTTAAGGAACCGCTGCAAGAGAAGGTGAGTCTGCGTGGTGTGTGTGTGTGTGCTCAGCTGCAGTGCATACGTAGCAGTACAAGCACAGCCTGCAGTAGAAGAAACAAGACTGTCTCTTGGACCCTTTCCTTCTCCCCAAACATGCTGCTAGGCTTAAGGGCAGATCTTGCAAATGGAGGCATCCTTAAGGTGACTCACTAAGCAGTTGTCTTCAAGGCCATGACATTCAGGGTTTTGAAAGAGTATTCCTGTGAGCAGGAACACACAGATGCTTTATGTTTTCTTTACGGTGCTGTGCCTCCTCCATTTTGCACTTCTTCTGCAGCTCCTTGCCTGCTTCACTCCAACATGGTGTGCTGGCAGCAGCCTGTTGCATTGCCTGTAAGGGGAGAGGGGCTAATGAGAGGTAGGTTTTGGTAAGGGGACAAGTAGTCCTGTGCTATCTTCTGGAATACATACCAAAATTTGGAAAGGCTCTGCCTGCCAATACCCCTTGTTACATCGAGTAGCACAGTTCTGATTTTAATTTCAACGTGCATTCACGCAGGGATTGCTGTTAAGCTGGCCCAGGGTGCCAGAATTGCTCAGTGCAGTTCCGGGCGAGTGCCAGGAAAAGCAGGACCAGCCACGGGAACTCGTGAGCTTTGTGCCCGAGTGGTGTGAAGCCACCGGCCCTGGGAGGGCGGCTGTAGATCCGGGAGGAGGTAGGGTACAGTGGGATATAAAGCATTCCTTTCTCGCCGCAGCCTACTGCAAGCCCAGCCAGCAGACCTTGAACCTCCCCGTTATTATCTTAATGAGTGTCTTCCCTTTCCTCCTGTGAATTGACTTTTAACGTTTTAGCTGCCGAAGTATGTGTGCACTGCTGGAGCTGCTGGAGTTCTTTGTATCAGTAGTTTCTGGCAGCCGAGCCACTGCTTCAGAGAGGATTGTGATAATTATTTATCTAGACCTATATTTATACTTTATTCTTTTTGCTTTACTTTTAGCTGATACCCTCAGAGCTCTGAACTGTGAGTTCAGATGTTTAAATGAGCTTAATTGTTTCAGACGATGACAGGATGTTGGCAAGAGGCAGAGGGGAACTAGATAATCTTTTGGCAGCTGATGAAACGAAATCTGTTGTAGTTAAGGGTTTCTGACTTGCGCTGCTTGGTGACACAGGGGATGGTGTCCACTCTGCGTTTCCGCTCTCCTCCAGTGCCAGCCAAGTAGAGGAGAGCTAGAAATCCAGTAAAGTGGCATCTACCTCTAGATACTCTAGGAAGATTTTTATTTTTAAAAAATGCTTCTTTTTATAAGTTCTGATTGGCATAAAATAGTATGGCTGCTGGATAGACAGTTGCCTTTTTAAAGTACTTTTAGAGCTACCAATAAACAGACCAGCAGACAACCGAACTTGCATAGCACCTTTAAATTCTAAGGTGGTACACAGGGAATTGTCATTAACTGGGAAAGTTTTTTTCATCTTGTAGATACCCATTTTTCCTTAACAAGAACTGAATTTTCTCTGAGTTGCTAAATTCCTCCGTAGTGGACCAGTACAGGTCTCGCTGCACAGACAGAATTGTAGCAAAGCCTGACAGAAATGTGAGTTCATTTCTTGTTATTTTCAATTTAGACTTGATTGTTGTTTCTCCTACACAACCTCTGTTGGGTATGAATTGCAGGGGGTGGGGAGGTGAGAAAAGTTCTGGAAAAAAAAAGAATGCTGCTGCATCCTTCTCCCCCCACACCCATAGTCTAGTCCTTACTGTGTGAAAATTGGCAAAATGCAAATGAAAGATCTGTAACTGCACTGATACCCTTTCTGTCTATGCTGAGGGAGCCAAGCGATGACTATGTAATTAGGTTTGTGAAACAATTTAAATACTCTCCTGGATCCCATCTGAGCCTGTAGGTACGTATTTTTTTCCCCTGTGTAACTCTGTTTCTGCATCCTATGAAGAAGGATTGAATGTGTGAGGCGAGGAACTCTTCTGCTTTCAGCAATTCCGTTTCTTCCCTGGCACACAGACGCTGCTGAGGAGGGGACCAGGGTGCCCCATGACAACAGAGTGCACCCTGGCCGATCTGGCTCGTTCAGACCTGGTGAGGCTCCGAGTGAATGAGACTTGGGAAATCATTTGGTAGCATATACACAGAGCGTGTACTCCAGCTGCTTAGAAGAGCTACTGGGAGCCAGCCAGATCTACTGCTGGCTCTGGCCTCCAGTGTACAGTTTGTTCTCTGCCCTTCACGGCATTTTTGGACTGGTTCTCTAGGACCTAATCCTCTTGGCTTGTGTGCAGGTGGAAACAAACTTTCTTCTCCGCTCCAGTCAAGATTAACGTCTTTGGTTGTTGCTGCCGCTTGAGTAAGGTTGAGGTTTGGCTTTGATTCTCATTTTGATCCTGAGAGAGTAGTTGAGGAGACCAGTCTTTCCAGTCTCACTGGAAAGTCTTTCCAGGACCTCACTGCTGTCATCTGGTTCTGCCAGAGTTATGGGTCTGGTGCTGCTCATCCTCTGGGTTCCTCTCCCTCTCCCCCTCCCCCCCCCCCCTTCCTGGAGATGTCTTCATTCCCAGAGATGTCTTCAGTGTCTTGGTTCAGTGTCATTGATCTTTACATGCTAGAAATCATAGGCTCTTCTTCCACAAGAGGTTTATTTCATATTTCAGCAGGCATTAGCTGATGAACTGGGCTTCTCCAGGACTTCTGAACTGGTACTAAAGTGGATGAGGCTGTCACAGGTGAGGTTAACGTGAAGATGAACACAGATGTCTCCTCACGTAGAGGGCACTGGTCATTCTCTGGTCTGAAGACAGCCTGCAAGTGCTGGGAGCAGCTAGCCCACGTCAGAGCATGCACAGCTTTCCTGGCCAGCTTTCCTGACCCACTGTAGGCCTTCCTCTGTGTGTTGCAAGTTGCAGTCCAGTAGTCGACATGATACATGATAGCAGTGAGCAATTCTGGCAGTGCTTTGGAGAGGACTCTCATTTCTGTAGAGTTGTTCTGCTACTATCTGGAGAGATCCGTGAGACATTTTGCCTTCTCAAGCTGATCCAGAGACTTGGGTCAGTCAGAGGGAGATGGCATCTCGGAAGCTGGTTTTGCAGGAAGAAATCTTTCTGCATTAGCCAGGATTGTGTATTTCGAGGCAAAGGCTCTGTGCCTCCAGCTGACACCTTGGCACTTAAGGTCAAACTTCTCAAGAAAGCTACTAAAAATATATCAAAGGAGTGAATTTGGTTTAAGCAAGAGAGTACAAAGAGTATGAGTATGTCTTAGAGAGGCTTCTGTAAGATTCCTGTGCTTGCACGCCAGCACTGTACTGGGTGACTGACACGGCACTCGCTGGTGCTCGGATTTCCCAAGGAATGCTGCCTGGAGACTCGCCTCTACTTCCTCACATCCTGCTCTTCCACTGCAAACCTCCTGTGAGGAGTGAGAGGGACAGATTCCTGAGAGTGTCTGGACCTCCTGGGAATGGATGGTGTGTGCTCCTTCTTGGGACTCTGGCAATGTGAGCCTTCTGTCGCTGGTGATGAAATAAATCCTTGCCAAGTTCTTGTGTGTCCTCCATAAGAAGATGGACCTGCTGTGTGACCTCTGGGTGGATTCTTGCCTTTGAGGCTCTGGTGGCTGCATCTCCCTACCACTTTTCAGCTTTGGCTGAGCACTTGAGGTGTATACCTGGCTGGTCACTCTTTGCACATGGTACCATCGCATTCGCTTCTGGTTTGATCTTTCCTCCTCCCCTCTGTGAATAACATGTCCTTACTGAAGCTGTAGATATGTGGGTTGGTTTTAGGCACAGGGTTTTTTTCTCTGAGAACTCTCTTCCTCTGGTTGCTGTGCCTCAGGCTTTATTATAAAGGGTCATAGAAACAGAAGTGCCAGGAATGGGACAGGACTTACACAGGTACAGGGTATTTTGTTGACATTCCCAGCAGTACTTCAGGTACTCCAAGATGTTTTGGACAACTGCAGCTTTACTTACAGCCCAGCTTGTCTGGGAGCAGAAGGCTGCTATAGCTACGGGTCTGCGCTTCCTCCCCAAGGTCCTTACCACCTGTTGCCCTGTATAGATGCAAGGTGTGTACATCAATGCAGAGCCTGAACAGGGCAGTGAATACTCTCTTGCTTTCAGTGGACTGGCAGCATGTCCTGTGACCCTCTTGCAGCTCTTTAAGTAGTAGTAGAAAGGTTTGACAGTGGTCAGGGTTCCCTCATACATGTGTTAACAAATGATAATTCTCAAAAGAGTAGGCAGGGTTTCCACAAGGAGGAGGACGCGTCCACAGAAAAGCTGTGGGGTACATCATGTTCTCTTGTGTGTTGTATTGTCCCCTGTCATGTGCCCAAAAGCATGGGCACCACAGAGATCATCTACTGTTGGTACGGGGGAAACCAACTGCTTAGATCTGATGACTTGTAAGGTGATGGAGACCATTGCTAGCCTCGACTGACCTTTGGACCTCACCTTAAGGCTTGCCATGAGATGTGCATACTACTGAGGCTGCTCATCTCTGGATCACCAATATTTTGAAGGGGAGTTTCTGGTGCTATTCAGCCTCCCAAGACTGGCTCACGGATAAGAGACGAGTAAACGCTACGGTTAACAACTACACTGCACTGAGAGTTACTGACCCTTCTCCACAGCTCTATAATCATTCAGAAGAAAAAACCCCACTGTCTTGCTTTACCATTTATGTTTGGATTGTATTTTTTCTAGTCCACGTTGGAGTGTAGGTCAGTATGTTTCTCCTGGATCCACGCACCTTAAGTCATTAATAGGCTAGAAAGAGCCCTGACATCTCCTGCTCACAAATCTGTCTGATGTGTGCGGGTGAGACATTCGTGTTTACAGACAGCTTTCCGTTGTGCTTTTCCCAGAACTGTGCCAGGTTACACTGAGGGTAAACGTGATGCAAACAAGGTCCTTTGGAGGAAGAAGTAAGTGTAATCACACAGTCAGCACAGAAGAAAGTTGGTAGCATCTGTCACCTTGGAGAACTGGAAGTAGACTGGGGAGGGATGGCTTTGTTTGGTAGTTGTGGTGAATGCCTCAGTTCCAGTTTGAGGTTGCAACACCGAACTTCATGGCGTTTCAAGTAATTGCATGGATGCTAGAAGAATAAAGTCAATGCTTAGGCAGAAGAGGTTTCTTAACCTTAGTAGTGAGGCTGGAGGTGTTGCTAAAGGAAGAAAAAAGTGTGGAGTTTCAAGATGAGGAAAAGGAGATTCTCTAGCTCTGTGATTTAATGTGGCTGAAGAATATTGTGAAGTTGCAGGCAAGAGGAGCAACATTTACATGTAAATAAGTGAGGTTTGGTGTTTTTTTAAAAAACAACTCTAAACCTGAAGTTTTTCATGATAGCATATTAGTAACTGCTGGCAACTGTGAAAGTGATACGTTCATTACCTTCGGAGGACACATGCCGGCTTGTTACTTTGGCATAGCCCATCCTTACACTTCAGAAGGTATCTCTCATAACTGGGGGATGAAACCCCAAAACATCCCGAGGAGAGCAGACAACTGGTTGAGTTGTAGACACTGCAGTCCTGAAGTTGATAGATTGTACCTTGACTTTCTGCCTCTTCTCTCTCTGCTTTTACTATCTCCTTTTTTTTTCTTTTGCCTCATAGTCATAATGATTTGCAATCCTACTTCAAAAGCTGCACATTTAATTAATTTTTAACTAACCTTTAAAAATATTCTAAGACCTTTTAAACCAAACATTTTCCCCCTTCTTGGTTTAGAACACATGTGTACTGTGGTGTATTTTGATGACTGCATGTCAATACATCAGTGCAAGATCTCTTGCGAGTCCATGGGAGCTTCCAAATACCGATGGTTTCACAACGCCTGCTGTGAGTGTATTGGGCCAGAATGCATCGACTATGGCAGTAAAACTGTAAAATGTATGAACTGCATGTTTTGAAGCAGGAAAATTGTAATACAGCAATACTGAGGCCAAAGTAATCTCTCTCAGTTAAAGAGATAGGGATTGCAAATACTGCGTTTTGGTGGAGTGCCTACTGGTTGCAATTAAATGTACCTGGTTGAAAAAAAAAAAATGTATAAAATCTGAAAACTTTTTTTTTTTTTTAAGTCATGTACGCAAGGCTAACTAGTAGAAGTTTCAACACTATGTTTTATGTTTATTTTTATTTTTGCTTGAATGGTACAGCCATGCTCATCCTTGCTGTTCTGATTTTCCTTTGATTTGAAAGTATTGACTATACTGGTTTTCAGAATGTAGTACTATATCTCGTAGTTTAGAGTAGGGAAACCTTAAGAATATGGTAATGAGATTTCCATCAGCTAAGTTCAACAAATAATTGAATGGCTGCTAGGTTGGAGGAGGGTGGTTGTTCTTTAGGGGCTGCATTTTTTGGTTGTAGTTTCTGGCTTTGTTTTTTAATTTTATTAGCTTCCAGTTTTTAAGCTTAGTCTTCTATTGTGAAGGTGGTATTTGAGGAAAAATTTAAAAATTCATGCTTTCTCTTGAAGTTCAACGCATGGGCTGTCGTGGATAAAATCCTAACTTCTTAGAAGGGCTGCCCAACAAAACAGTATGTATGGGATATTTTTCTTCCAAGTTTAATTTGCCCTGCTTTCGTAAGTACATTGGGGCCTATGTTGCATAATTGATATATTAAATATATATCTATCTTTTCAGTCTTCTCTGAGATACCAAAATAAAGCTGTTGAGTGCAGTTGCATCTCCTTCCTTTTGCACTGTTCTCTGGGGTTGCTTACTCCCTGAACGTTCAGTCCAGTAAAGGAAACATGAAAGATTATTACGGATTTAATGCCAAAATGAATAAAAAAGAATGAAATGACATGGATTAACAAGCGGTACAGGGCTACCAGCTGGGCAGTTGGCAGCAGGCATGTTCCCATTTAGTAGTTTGCTGTAAATATTTATTCCAAAACAATTCTTCCCACTCTCTCCCCATGCTGTGTTGTCACTGAAGAAGGGAAGATGTGTCCACAAAAGCAAAATTAGGATATTGTGAGTTTAGAATATTGTCCATTTCTCCAAGTAAACGTTTTAATATGAGGACAGTTACATAGCATTTACTATGACCCAGTTAGGGCTCCACTGATAATGGTACTAAGTACAAGAATAAAGTGTGTGAGTAGTTAATGATCAGCTTTTGGTATTTATAATTATGTAGGTTTTAACTCATTGATTTTTTTTTTAATGTGTATATGCATATGCACACACAAAAAAGAATTGTACTATTCATGTTTCTCTCACTAACCTCAGTCTAGAGGGATTAAACTGTTTTCTAGTCACACCTGTCTATCTGTACTGTGTACAAATGAAAGCAGTCATTTTAAATGTATTTTGTTGAAAAGTTTGCCTGAATGTTTTTTCATTTTTTTTCTCACGATACGGTTCTTTCAATGAAGTAGTAATAATAATAATAAAAAAATCTACTCTTTTGAAATAACATTACTTTCTTCAGTCTCTTTTTCAGCTATAAAGAAGTACTTGAAAGATGAATGTTTATTGTTTTGAACTGGTGGATAATGGAATACCTTCATACTTTAAAGTTGCATTTAAGTGATACAAATTCATAGATGTGAATAGAAAAACGTAGAAATAGAAATAAAAAAATAAAAATAGAAAAAAATAGAAAATAGCTTATCATGAAGTTGTTCTTCCTATATTTGACAATTCATGTTAACTTCTGCTGGAGTTTCCTAAAGTGAATGGAGAGAAAGAATGTGTTAGAGTAGCTGTGATTGTTTTCAGCTGAAGTGTGATGCATCATCAATTATCTTGACCAAGATAGGAGAAGACATATAGTAAGCATCACTGCAGGTCGTTAGCATGCCTCAGAATCTTGCAGTTTTCAATTATTTGAAACATTATGGTAGTTCAGAATCTTCTGGGGGGGGTTTGGGAAACCAGGGCTAATGTTTCTGGGCAGGCACCTGCTGCCCCATGGATCTGTGACACCAGCTCCATTTACTTCATCAGGATTTCACTGTGAGGTCAAGTCAAGGGAACAGCAAGGGTGGGGAGCAGGAGGTACAGCAGGGGTGGGGGGTGGGGGAACTGGCCTCTATCAGGTATCCAGGAGACATTGTAAAAAATGTAAGCTCAGCTGTCTGTGTCATGGCTTGAGAGTAGGTAGTGTGGATGCACACTTGCCAGGGCTTCCCTTACTTTTTGTAATTCCCAGTGCTGTCCGGAGTTTGCTGTAAACATTGTGCATATGCAAATGTCATACAGCAATATCCAGTGTATTTTATTACAATGAATGTTTTAAGTGGTGTTTTAATAAAAAGACATTACTGGTTCTTGTGTTTTCTTTCTCAGAATTTTCCCAGGGAAGTGTTACCAGGAAGCATATTGTAAAAGTTACTGATCTACATGGACAACAATATGGTTTCTGACAAAACTAAAATTTTGGTTTTGAGAGTTTTTTTCTTTACTTAAATGAATAAAATAGAATTTTATTAATATTTAAAGTGCTCTTTTTGACAAATCTGACTGCTTTGGAAAGATGTTTATTTAGTCTTACTAATTTTGCAAGAAAAATCATAAATTATTTTAGGGGTTCTTATTTCACCTACATCTGGATACCAGCAAACCATCACTCACTTAAGCGCTTTACAATACTTAAGAACATGTTTTAAAAACTTTCTGGCTAGGAATCTTCTCCAGGTAAAGCATCAGCCAGTTTTATCACTGTCCTTTGGGAACCGAATTGTAAGTCACTGAATTTAAAGGGAAGCACAAAAGGGAATTTATATGACAAGAAATGATACAAATCCCTAGTCTGTTGGGGTTCTCAGAACCTTCTCAGACTGAGAAGGAGTTAAAGGCCTTTTGTTATTCTTTCTCTAAATGTAGAGAAAATTTTGTGTGTTGCTTTGTCTTTTGGTTTTGTTTTTCTGTTTGGCTGGTTTTCCCTATGGGCACTTGTTGCTTGTAAATTTCAGAAGCCTTGACACCTTGCAGAAAGAGCACAATGGCCACAACATGACATTACTTTCCCATCATTTCTTTTTTTTGTCATTGCTTTTAGTACATTTAATGGATTTCACATCTAGTACTTAAAATAAAAGAACACCTGCTTGTGTCTTCAATAACATATCTATGGTCTCTTCAGTATGGCTACTTTGATACCTGGCTCCTAAACTCCCAGACTGGCTGGTCTGGCTTGATGTTTGCTGGTGATCCCACACTTAGACCCGCACACCATGTATGTGCTCTGCTGTCTCCAGCCAGAGGCACCTGAGACACACAGGGCCCTGTGACTTGTGGTTCCCTCCCCAGTAGCTGGCACTTAAACCTCCATGCGCACAGCACAGACACCCCCTCACCCAGGAGAAGAGTTTAATGAGAAAACAGGACAGGCTGTGGGTGATGAGGTTACCTGCAGGGCTTGGCCTGGCAAGTGTACTGACCAGCCACCTGTTTACAGCTGAGCAGCGCCTTTTATTTTCTTACCCTTTTTCTCCATCTTTGCTCCTCCCCAGACAACTGTGATCCCTCCCTTTCCCTGCTTTTAGTCTTTCTGCTACAAATCCTGTAATGAATGCAGTTGCACCCCAAAATGCTCTTCTATATCCTGTAGGCAGGAACCCCCATAACATAGAGGGATGGCTGCCATGGGACAGCCTTGGGAGGGGCTCATTTCTCTAGGTACCATATTGGGGTTCCCCCACCCACCATTGTGCCACTAGTTATCGGCATCCTCAGCACTGCACACAATCACTTGTTTGTCTTCAAACACTGGGAGAAGATTCATTCCAGGTTCTTTAGCTGATGGGCCCATTGTGCGTGAACTTGTGTTGGCAGCATCCTCTGATAATACTTATTCTTCAGAGCTGAGAGCCTCTGGCGACTGTCGCTTCAAGTAGAGATCCTCTCAGGCAATCATCTCAAATTACTATGGGATGTTACTGAAGTAACCTTTCTTCTTTTGCCAGCAGTTACACGGCCTTTGTAGAACAAGAAAAAAACACCCACCCTAACACATTAGCTGCAATGTTAAGTTAAATAAACCAGTAAGCCCTTGCTGTTAAACTGTTTTTTTCTGGAGGGGAGGAGGTAAAATGGAAGTTGCGTAGTATGTTGGGGAGACAATACCTCTGTGCTCCCAACACTAATCGGAGTGTTTACAACCCTCCCTTTTGTATTTTCTACTGAATAGCACAAATTCCTGTGGGAGACCTTTTACATTACCACAGGAGGTTGCACAAAGAGCCCAATTGACAGGGACTAAGCAGCACTGAATCTCAAGTGAATAAATGAAGCAGGTGGCACGCTGCCACAGTATTAACGCGTCCAGTATCCCAGGGATTATGTTTGAGGCCGTGGGAATGAATCAGTCTGCTTCTTACTGAAACAAATCGCCTTGTTGATGAGGAATCCTGAAAAAGATTCAAATTATGCAGGTGCTCAACATAACAGAAATCTGCACTGTAAGAGACAAAGAATACAAAATTCCTTTTGACATCACTGTAAACTGGGCGCACGCTGAGATGGAGATGGGTTTCTTGGCACAGATCGCCCGAAGTCGCATCCGGAGTGTTTCTCCATTTTCTTGTGTTCCAGAGTGGCAGAGACGGCGGGTAACGGTGCAAGGTCAGGTTCGTTACGCAAGATGAGGCCGAAGTCGGCGGCTGCTCCTGTGTGAGCTGCAAAACGTACAAGTCCGTAGCAGCGTCCTTCGGAAGGCAGGCCAGATGCAGACACCCGTGGAGCTGGGTCAGCCCCGTACCGGTGTTAACGGCTTCTGATGTGCTGCCAGCTTCGCCCCGTTTCAGATTTTCTCTCCCAAGGGGTTTGGCCACCCCGCCGGGAGCTGGCTGGCTGAGACCGCTGGGGCGCCTGGCGCCGGGGTCCCCTCAGGCACCCGCCAGCTCTCCTCACTGCCGGCCCGCCCGCCTGCGCGCCCGCCTCTCTCCCGACCGCCCACGGGCCTGGAGGCGGCACGGCAGCCGCCGACGGCCCCGGCCAGCCGCCCCCCTGCGGCGCGCCCGTCGCTGGCAC
>JAVJGJ010000037.1:59851360-59905127 GCA_035590215.1 Microhierax caerulescens
AGCTCGGGCACGGAGCGGGGGTCGGCGGGACCGCGGGGCAGCTGGCGGCGGGGTTGGTCTTGGGAGGGGAGAGGCCGGGTTCGTTCGTTCGTTTGCCTTCGCCTGGAGGTCACATACCAAAGCCCGGACGGCTCTGAGTGCCGCCGTCATTTTTCTGCATCTGGTACGTTTAACAGGTTCTACGGCTGCCGTGTTGTCTGCCGAATTCTGTTGTTTAGGAGCCATACGTCACCATGCCGCGTATGGCAGCGTGTGACGTCTGAGTAAATAAGCAGATCTTACGTATTTTAGAGCAAATGACAAAAAATATGCAGCCAGTCCACGTGGATAAAAAGAAACTATCTGCTCACAGGAACGGTGTCGTTTGAATTCCCCCCTGCCCCAGTGTCCCTGAGATTAATGGTCATCCTTAATGGGGAAGAATAATAAAAAATAATAGACTAAGACCTTTTTGCCAGTTGCATAAACCAGATGGATTTGTGTAAGTCTTTTGTTCCAGCACAACAAAACAGCCGTAATTACGGTTTTATTTGTATTTCTCTGGAAAGCACTTACCATGCACGTTCAACATTGCTATCATACACTTGATCAGGGGTGATGTTAATGCTCTGTTGGATATGATGCAGGACTGTAATGGGTGTGAATTTCTTGGCAAGCTTAAAGAAAAACGGCAGAGAGTTCCCTTAGATTTGGGTGGGGTTTGATGTCATTTGAGGTGTTGTGTACAGCAGCTGATGAATGATGCCTTCTGGTGGCTTCTTCAGTTCGTTTTGGTACAGTCCGTCTGTAGAATAGTTATACAGTCAGTGTGACACATACTCATCGGGGTTTTTTTTTCTGCAGAGAAGTAAAACAGAAATTAAAAAACCTTCCAAACTGTTGTTTGCAAACAGTTGACTGCTTACTACTTCTAAGCATTTGAAATCTACTACCTGTCCCTACTGTAAAGTTCTAGGTAGTCTGGTCAAAACCAAGTTGTTTATTATGGAGAAGCAGGGAACTTTACATTCCCTGTTCTAGGGATCGCATTTCTAACTTCAAGAAAATAAGTTGTGTTCTTTAGTCTTCCCATATCTGAAATAGAAATAGCTGCCTCAAAATTGTAATACTCCAGGGGCAACTTAGGCATTATTCTGTCTTAGTGAAGATGCATTCAGGGGTGGGAGGGCATGTTTTGTAGTTTGGTTTGGGTTTTATTTTTCTCCCCCCCAAAAAAGGCTTTGACAGTGAAACCCCTGGTGTGATTGTTACACAGGGAAGCAAGTTTATTTTCTTGTTCTGTAGGGTAGCATATTTCCATTTCTGTATGTACATGTCTATAATGGACTGTATTGTCTTGGTATTGCATTAATATTGTTCTTGCTTCAGAGCTGCATGGTTTAATTCTATAGATGGACTTAAAGCAAAACTGATGTGCATAGGCACCATATTTAACACTTTGAGGTTCTGATCTCAGCTGTACCCTTTAATCACTTCCCTAATATGTTTTAGCTGTATTTTGTTACAGAAAGATTTTAATATTTTCAGAGTAAACTCTGCTGTTTCTTACAAGCTGTTTTTAGACTAATGTGGAAGATGCAGCTGTTTAGCAATTGCTGTTAGCAGAAAATACCAACAAATGAAAATCTACTTTCCTTCTGTAAAGCTTGGTGTCATGTAGCTGCCCTCAAAATGCCGAAGTAAAACCTAATGTGACATTTATCTTCAGTTTATTGTATGTCTAGTATAAGCTACTAAGCTTTTCTTTGAACTAAAGCATCTGATTTTTTTGAATCCATGAATGATTCACTACCCTTAAAACTAGTCATGGTTTGCCATATGCCTGCTGCATATTTTCACCTAAAGCATTCATCAGCTCTTTCTGCTGTTCACCTGAGCCTCATGGACCATAGTTTTAAAATTGTTGCTAAAAAAAAAAAAAAAAAAAAAAAAAGAAAAATCAAATGAGCCCCTACTTGGCCTGGAAATAGCGTGTGAGAGGCTTACACTTCAGCTGCATCCCCGGACACGGTGGTGTCTAGAGGTGATTGCTGTCCAGGTAACAGTTAGTTCTTCTGCCTGGCATGGCTGAAACTGGAAAGTTAAGGATGCAGGTTGATTTTAGAAAAAGGAAAGGTATGACTCCTTTCCTGTCCATACTTATCCTTCCTATTCCAGCCATCCCTCACCTTTCAGGTGTGACATCAGGGTATGCAGACTTGGTTGAAGCTGTGAAGGCGTAGTAGAGTGAAAGAGCCTTTGATGTTAGTGGCAGCAACAGCAAGCCTTTATCTCTGAAGCTGAATAACAGTAGGGATTTGGTGCTCCCCACTTCCAGTTTTTCTTTAGGCTGCAGTAGAAAGTGAGGGATGACTGCTTACTTGGAGCAGCTAGCTGCTGGGAAGGGGTGGGGAGGGATAAATATATAATTGCCCGAGTAACCAGTGGTGATCCAGTAAGTAGGCTCACGCAACACTTAGCTGAAATATGTTCAAAGAGATTACAGTTTAGGAAGAAATATTTTATTTAGGTTTCATCAGTAAATTGCTGTGACAATTTTGAACTAGTAGGGCAGAAACTGTGAAAAACATAAAAACAAAGTACAGTGGCTTCAGCAGATAAAGTAGTTTATTAGGAAAATAAAAAACAAAGTTAATACCTAAACAATATGTGTCTGACCAAAAATATTTGGGAAGTGTAACTGGGTACTTAGTGTTTTTTATTACTAGTTGTGTGCTGAAAAAGCAGAAGGCATCTTTTTTTCTTGTCTAATCTATGAATTCCAAGTATGCATGGGAGACTGAAATGTACTGAATCTAAAACATGAGATCACAGTATTTAGGAGTGATCAGTTCACTACCTATGAGTGATATTTCCTTTGGTAAGTAAATAAGACGTATGTAAATAGAGAACACAGTTTGGTATTTTTTCCTTGTGTAGCTTCTGTAATACTATGTAAACAGAAATACAGGTAATGAACATGTCCCAGTTTCTTCTGGAAGCTGCTCAGCATAACATCCTGACTAAAAAATAGCTATTAATTATTTCATAAACACAGATTTTTATATTATTAAATAAATAAATAAATAAAAAGTGCTCACCGGCTGCTAAAACAGTAATAATGTAAATCTGAAAAAGTATAGTGAGCTGTTCAATAGCACGAATCAATGTGGTATGTAGCCCACTTTAAAAAAAGAATTAGTAGCTAAATTTAATGTTTGGCTTTAAATATCAAATCTAGTATTTTCTTCTGTGTGCAGAATTAAATCATGCAATTGTTCTGTTATAATAATAACTGAAGAGTGTGATGTAAGTCACTTCATCCTCATTGCTATGCCCTTAATTGTTAATAGTTTGTCACCTGTCCGTTTAAGTGCTGGGAAGATACGTAGAAACACAAACCTTAAGCAATCAATACAAGTATAAAATTTCTTTCAAAGAAAGTTTATCATCCTTGGTGTTAAAATTTAACCTGGTAGGCAGTTTTTGGCTTGCTTCCATCTGGGCTGCTGTCTTTCCTGGAGGAAGCAGAGAGTGGCTGAACGGTTCTTGCCAGCTACAGCCCAACAGAAAGCACAGCGCTGGGAACACCCTGTGTAAGTGTGCAGAGATGCGCCGTTTTAGCTTCTGGGGCTTCCACTTTTTCATAGGAGTAGATGATGCCCTCCACTTCAGTGCAATGGAAGGGGCAGCTTTGCAACTAGTAGGAGCAGATTTCTCATTTCCACACAGCCTCCTTTATTCTCCTTCTTGCTCACAAGGAGCTGAGCTTTTTTTAGACTGGCCAGAGGTACACAAGGGAAGGCATGAGCGATGGCTGCTTGCGTGAGGTGGGAAGGGGCCAAATGGCTGCAGTAGAGGGAAAGTGAGGAGGAAGAGCTCAATGGTGAGGTTTGGCATTCCAAATCAGAATGCAAGTTTGGACCAAACTGGAAATTATTTTCAGGAAAATAAATCTAGTTTCAAGTTAGTTCTTTTGTATGTTTGCCATCAGTGAATAACTTCGCCCAAGTAATTTGTATAGTTATGTATAGATAATATGTGGGTTTGTGTCAGTTTTGTCCTCTGTAGTATGAAAATTCCCAGCTTCTATGATCTAGCTTAAGTCAGTGCGTGAAGTTTACTTCCTGTTTTAAAGTAGGCTTTTGTGTTATGAGTAACTGAGCCTCACACTGGAAAACATACATCTGGCAGAAAGGAACTCTTGGGACTGAACGTAGATCTCTGGTGCTAGCACAGCTTGAGCTGGATAAATGGTTTTTAAAAACCACAATGTATGATGATAATACTGTTAACCTGACACTTGTGGAAAAAGAGCTATCACAATTACAAAAAATGCAGTTTCTCTTTTTCACAAAAAATTGAGTAAGAATTCTGCAAGGATATCACTTCTCTTTAAAACCATACCTAACTTTTTGAAATAGGAGTTATACCTAAGACTTAGAAGCTAAATTTTAATGTGTTTTCTGTAATGACTTTTGTGAAATTTAACATTTAACTTGGCCTGGTAACAGGGCTTATTGCTACTTCAACATTCCTAGACTGTCTGGGTGTTGTTTTTTAACTGTGTCCATCACCAGTCAAGGTGCAGAATTTTTTTTTGATGTTGCAGTGAAAATAAATTTTCACTGATTTTTATGAGCATGGACTGCATTGAATACTAAATGTAAATTCTAATGCTAAACATGCCAGTAATTAAACTCTCTCATTTCATGGTATTAGTAGTGTTTTTCTGTCATGTTAGTATGGGAGTCCATAATTCTTGGTCATTGTTTTCCTCTGTCTGATACACTGCTTTCACATACTTAATGTTGTGTATTAATTTGATGTTGCCTGATGTAAGATAATTAAATTGGCATATATTTTACCATATTTCTAATAATCTAGCTCCAGTAGATTTTAATATTGTGAACCAAATGCTGTATAAAAAAATAATGCTAATCTGTACAAAGCCTTAAATACTTCTCTTTTTTAAATTTGATTTGAGAAAAAGTATCACCTGACAACTTCCTCTTAATTTTCAATTGTTGTGTCTTCAAAGGAAGCTGTTCTTTTAAGGTAGCCTAAAGAGTTTTTCATATTTGATGGGATTCTTGTAATTGATTGGGCTAAAAATGTAAGAGCTTGGGAGGAAGAAACACCACACCACCACGACCACCACCAAAAAAAAAGCCCAAACAAAGAAAAAACAAAAAGCAAACAAAAACAAACAAAAAAAACCACCCCAACCCCAAAACTGATTGAATAGATTTACCCAGAAACTCCTTGGATTATTTTAGTCTAGTGGGTTTAGCTTTTCCTGTTCTTTAGACGGTATAATTGTCACAAATTCTGTAAGTTTTGTTTGTGCTGGCCGCTGGCAAGCTGGTCTTAGATGCAGAGATCTTTCACAAGTCATGCTTCTGAAGTTTTAATTCTGAAATTTGGGGTTGCAATTCTCCAAAATTTATAGAACTCGTACCACTGGTGATCAGGTGTAGTTTTATCAGTCATGTTTTGGAAAGGATTTTAAAAGTTGTTGGAGGAAATGAAATGCAACTTTCCAGCTGAAAGAGGAAGAGATGAATATGTAGAGTTCTTTCTTTGTTGTCTGGACGGTTCAGTAATGTAACTGGCATACAAAGATGTAGATTGAAATCCAGGTTCCTTGAAAAAGATAACTAAGAACTGATTTTCTGGCAAAAACTATCACAAACATGTCTTGGAATATGCCAAAATCTGTATACTCTACCAAAAAAAAAAACCAAACGAGAAGTTGTATCGGCTGTTAACCTGCAGTGCTTCTTCAATTTTATGATATTTTACTTATTTTATGATAAAATTGGCTTTCAGTTTTCTATTGTGTCTGGATTCTTTTGGTTGCTGGTTCTTTATAAATCCTTTTGTAAGTAAGTTTTTAATAGGCTCTTTCAGCCCAACTTTGAAGGCATCTATAAAAATCACGAACATATGTCACAGGAGTTTGCAGTTAGTCTGTATGGTCAGAACAGTTGCAGATGCGTATTTTTGAGGGGTAATTACATTTGGTGATTTTTAGTACTTAAGAGCAAGGATTTCACAACTCTGAAAAATGTTTTACACTGACAGAGGCAGGTTTGTGTTTTTTGTGGGGGGAGGACAATGGCTTATGTATACTGAGGCGTCCATTAAACTATGTACACTAATTTTATTTAAAGCAGTGTGATTTATCTTGTGTAGACTAGGCTACGCAGCAGATTTAGGAATGACAGTCAGAATTTGTTTGTTTCTGTCCTGTCAGATGCTGAGGTTTTTTGGTAGCTGTGAGGCATATGTATTTTTAGTGTCTATTTGTGTTATTATTGAATTCATTTTTATTATATTTGGCAAGTAAATTGAAAACGGCAATCAGTATGTATTTCCTAAGGTGTGCTTATTTTTATGATATTCTGAAGCCATAGGATTGCCGAAAATTACTGCAGCGGGTGCTGCAGACTGAGCTGAAGCTTGTTTTAGAAAATCTATGTGAATTTAATTTAAAATCTTAAGGTTGTTTATACTTTTTTCCAGAAAGCTGGTATTTCATGTAAGTTTTCTTGTAAGGCTGTTTGGCTGTGTAAATGGGCTTAGAAGACAAATATTGTGAATTTTTAGGTCCTGCTGCTGTTCCAGTAATTGGTGATTTAACTCATCAGTTTTCCCCATAGTTGCCTCTGAAGAAGCCTTTGCTGGCTCTGGAGACAGATTTCTGCTTCCCAGCCATTTGCTGCAGAGACCAGCTGCTGTCCCAAGATGAGTGGTGCCACACCTTGCCTTGAATGTATTTGTGAATGTTTTCAGTGTTCACATGCATGACATTTTGCAACATCTCAGCACTGGAGGTGGTGATGTTAATCATAATTAATAATCTGCTGAGCTCATAAATATTTAAATTTACTTTCCCTTTGGGTATTGCGTGAGTCTAGGGCAGAGGTGAAAACCAGAACTTGTTAATCCCAACTTTATGCATGGTACTCAAAAAAAAACACCCTAAAAATTTAGAAATTTACAGAAGGGCTAAATACTTCATGCAGTCTTGATGAAGAGTTGTCATTGGCATTGATGGGAATATGTCTGAAAGGAGGAGATGATATAGTTGTCTTGTACCATGGTTAAAAAAAAAGACAGGGAAAGAAAAATGTAACTTTCTTCTATGTAGCATGAGTTTGACAGACATACAGACATCAGCATCCATTCCAGCAGGTGGCACAGCTGTAGATGTAACATGGATCAATAAAACCATTATTTTGTTGGCATGGCTCAAAACAGATCTTCAAATGAAATAACCTACATCAGAAAAAAATCTTTTGGTAGGTAAAACTGCATCTACAATAAAACTTTCCTAAAAGCTGCTGTGCTGGGAGCATGACAACTTTATACTCCTATCCATTACAGTTAAGTTGGGAAAACATTTGCATGCAACCCAATCTCCAGTTGATTTGACTTAGTACGGGCCTAATGAAACAACTGGTGAAGGCATAAGGGGATACTTTTCTGCTACTTTGGCTGTGAGGTCAGTACTACTACCTAATACTGCTGGTATTAGCTTGATAATCTACAGGACTCTTTAAGCCAAAAACTAAGGTGCTGCAGATAGACGGCGCTATTAATTAATCACTAAAAATAGTCAAAGAAGCTGTTACATACAGTTTTTCTAGATTTAAGTCTTTCTTTACTTTTCCTTCTCTTACAGTAGAATGGGTTTTATCTTGGCCACCATAGTTCTGTTTTAATTTAATATTCACTAAAAGTTGGATATGACTTGCCTGTGTTACATTGGAACTTGCAGGTTTTTAAATATGAAACAGAAATCATACATGGAAACTGATCATCTGTGACATATATCACGCTATGAAGAGATCCAAGCAAAGCTGTTTGTTCTTAGTTCCTTCTTCTGTTAGAAAGTTGTCAGTTCAAGTGACAGCCTGTAAATTATAGATCTCATCATCTGTGTTCGATACATGGTGGCAAAAACTGAATGTAAAGCACAAGAAACTTAATTTTCACAGTGTTAACTCTTAAAAGTTTGTGTGTCAATGTGTTTTCAGAAAATACTTAATTCTGGGAATGATGAAGCCTTAGAACTGAATATTCTTTGCCTTTGGTAAGGTAAACTAGACTGTTCATACTGACCTCCCAGTTAAAGGATTATGATTTGACTTCTGTAAATGAATTTAATGATGTTTGAAAAATCTGTGAATAAAATAACGATCACAATTCAGCCAATTTAGTGAAGAAGCAATTTTTCTACATCCAATCTGATAGTATCTCGGTAATGGATTAGCTAGTGACACTGTCAGGGTTCAGCATGCAGTACTTGGTGTGGCACATGCGCTTTTTGTCATTTCCTCTGTGTATTAAGCAGGTGTATGGAGCTGACAAAGCATATCTGGGCTTCGGCCGTGCTGAACTTGGTGTGCTAATAGGTGGTGGCAAGTGGCCTTTAAAGGACAAACCGACAGGCACAAGTTAAGCCATGTTTGTAGGGGAGGCATACCCGTTCTGGTTTCATTGTAATTGGCATGGTAAGAAAGATGCCGATAACGCATTGGCGTTCGCCTATACATGTCAGCTGGCAAGGTTCCCAAGATTTCCACAGAGATTTAACTTTACCTGCTGGCAGGAGCATCACAATGTATTACTGCATCTATGCTGCTGTTGTTGCTTTTGCCAGGTGATATATTGCTGTTACAGAAAGCCCAGTGGGTTATATTATACATTTCTGGTATATAGTCATGTCCAAAATGTGTTACCAGTGCTAAATCCAAAGCAAAGCGTCTTTCATTTTTTTTGTTTACCCTTGTTGTTTCTAGTATTTTAGCGTGGACTAGGTAATGCACTCTTAAAAGAAAAAACCCGCAAAAAACACAACTAGGCTATATATAGCCTTAGGGGTTTTTTTGATTGGGTGGTAGAACTGAGTGTGCAAAGTTCTGGCCTCTGGATAACCAGATTCTGTTCTCTGTCATGCCATCTGTTGTGTTCAGTCTGTAGGTGCTCTTGAAAGAATAGTAGAAATGCTTAAAACTCCAGTAAAAAATGTGATGCTAAACCCATTGGTTCCTCTTCTGCTTCATTTTGTTTTTTTTCATTCTGATGATTAGCACTTGGGTTTTTAACAGCAATTTTAGTACATTCAGCTCCACTGATCAAAGCTTTTTGGTATTTTAACTGATTCCACTACATGGACAGCTGTTCTCAAGATGGCTGAGGTCAGGTACTGGAGTGTAACTGAACTATGTCATAATTGAAATCTCTAATAAGGGTAAATCGTCATTAAATAAATCCAGCCCAGGAACTGAAAAAAAGTATAAAAATTAGTCTTAATTCACTAGATCATCAGTTGCTGTACAATTTACTGGAGACCTTTGCTGACTAGGGATTAGACAGCTTTTTTAAAGTGTGTAAAACATGTATATAGTCCTGAGGCAAACAAAACCAGAGGTGATACTATGTTTATAGCAGTTGTTAAAAAAGTAAACTGCACATCTTTTACTGCATTTTCCTCCCTTCCTCTGTTAAGTGGTAAAACTTTCTGTTTTATAACCATTCGTGCTGGCAGGAGTGGGAGTTTGGACAGGAGAAAAGGCATAGGGGGTTGGGAATAATTGTAAGGCTGATCTAGGCAATAGGGCATATTGTATATACTGTACGATGTGGTGTTTTTCAGAAGTATGGGAGGGTTTGATACATTTGCAGGACATTTTGTAGTATTCAATTCAGCTCTCAATAGTTCAGCCCTTATCAAAAGTGATCATATTTTCATTTGGGCTGAAAAGTTGCGTTTCTTAGGCTGGGATTAAAATATTTAATCAAAAAACACTAACCAAATTGTTTGAACTGTTTCTGAGAATTCAGCTATCAGGGAAGAATTTTCTGTTCTCTGTAAAAAAAATAAATCTGTTTTGGTAATCAGGCAGGCCTTTGTAATGCTCTTCATAATTTAGAGGGAAAACCTAAATTTGGCTGGAGAAGACCTCCAGATTTCCTTGTTTATATGTGGACTGTAATTTTCAGAAGCCTTAATTGGAAGTTAACATAGGAGAAATAAAGGTGGCAAGGGAAACCTGGGAAACCGTGAGCAGCCAAAAGGTGAGGTTAGATGAGGAACTGGGTTTGGGGAAGAGGAATGGTGAACTTGCATGGGTCTAAGTGCTGAACACCTGCATAGTGAGGAGGAGGTTGTGAGAGAGATGATGATGGTGAAGGAACTGGACTGCAGGAGAGGGGAATGAAGAAACTAATGGAGAGGGACTGAGCCTGGCAAGCAGTGGGACTAGACCATGGAATGGGAAACTAGTGTGCCAGGCTTCAGTATGGTATTGGAGGAGTTGGTATTGGGTTACTTTGTGGTTACAAGACCATAGGAACCAGGAACAGGATTCACAGGGTGTAAGACTAGAGGGCCCCAAACAGTGGCCCAGCACTTTCTCAAGATGTTTGAAGAATGAGGAATTATTTTCTGGGTGGGCAGTAACAGTTGTGATGCAGGTAGCTGATTAGTCAAGATACTCCTGCAAAAGTCTGTCCTGGTTACAGTGCCCATCTGCTTCATGATGCAGAGTCCAGACCTTCTGCTTATTCCTTCAGAAACATGCAACGTACAGCATTGAACAGCAGTCTCTCCAGCTGTTAGCTGGCCAGTTGTTTCCAAGAATGCCTTTTATATAGATCTGTTTGTGATCGTAATATAATGCACTGCTTTGAAACTGCTTCCATGGCAGTTAATTCAGCCAGGGAAAGACGTGTGGCAGGGGTTGCTGAGATACACCTGAAGGATGGGAATGGGTGTGGGAGCCACATGTGGCATGGTTTGTGTAACCTTGGTATGCAGCTTTCGTCGTTACCTGTAACAAAGATTTGTGCCAGGGCTTTTCTCCTAGACTGCCTGCTTTAGCTTGCTCTGGAACAGACAGCAGGATGTAAACTGTCACAGCACGCCTCACCAGCGAAGCAGGGTGTTACAGCAAAACAGGCGGGTGTGATAGCACAGCCAGCACAGGAGGTAGAGTCTTGGGACCAGGGCTTTTCCCCTGCGACTATGGTTGGTCTCTTTTCAGGTGTGCTCTCTCTGGAGCAAAGCACTTAACTCTCCCCAGGGGATCAGAGTTTCATTTTCCTCAGGCTGACTATTGGAGACAACCTGTGAATTGCATCCCTCTTCTGTTTTTCCCAAAATGTCTGTTGGAAGCAGCCTGTGAATTGCATCCCGATAGAGCTCTACAGAATTTGTAGACTAGAGACTGTTTTCCCTGAAGTGAACCAAACAGGAAAGCATATGCTACCACATACCTGGAGATTTTATCTTCATGTGATTATGAGACTTGATCATAATGTGATTGGAAACCTTTTCTGATATTTCTAAAACGCTAGGGTATTACTTAATTATTTGTTTTAAGGTTGGCTGTCCACAGAATGGATTTATGAAGAGCAGGAATGCCCCCAGTAATAAGGAATAACCTGGATACTGCTACATACTCTGAATGGGAGCTGGCTCCTCCAACAGTCCACTCAGATTTGGATGTGGTCTGTAGCTCTCTGCTGAGAGCTAAGAGTAGTTTTGTGTATTTGTATAGCACTGCTTCTGAGCTGGTATGCACTCTCAGAGCAGAACTTGAAATACTTTGGATGGTGCTGTAACTGTGGCAAGACTTTATCCATCTACAGGTAAATGAGAGAACTCGCAACTTTTATAGTGCTGGCATTATCTCTGAAAAATGTGCAGCTTGCTCCTATGTGGCTTGAGTTGTGTGATTACACACTCTCCCTTAAAGTAAATTTTCTAACATTCTGATAGCATCACACATCCTGTGAAGTAATCTTATGTTTAGGAGCTGAATGCTGCTAAGCAATTTGTATTTTATTCTCTATCCAAAAAAATCTTGTGAAGGCCCTTCCTGAGGCTTCAGTTCTTGCCAGTATGAAGAGTGTGTAACTCACACGGGAGTTAATACTGTGTTTATGAGATGACTTATGAAATTTTAAACTTGCTTTACATGAAGCTTTTTCCCTTTTCTTTCCCCTTTCGTGGCCTTGTTGCCTTATTAAAGAAAGGGCACTGTTCATGTACCTGGGTACTGCTTGTTAAATAAAGTAGATGGCCTCTAATGTAATTTCGCTATTTGACTGACCGGCAGCATTTCAGTCTAAGAAGTGTTTGAGTGAAGGCAGTGTTTTGTGTTAAACTTTTCAGTATGTTGTAAAAAATGCAATAGTCTGAGCAAGATATAGAACTGAGACATATCTCAGACATTGTGCAGTCTTGGTAAATAACTTGCATCAAACTCTGTGTCCTCATCTCCCAGTCATTTTTTTCAACCATCTCAGCAGCTGTATGGGTACCACTCATCGTTTCTGAAGTGCTTTGACATGCTTAGACCATAAGTGGTAGTTTTTATTCTTTCCTCTTAAGGTTGATTACTTTCCGAAATGGAGCTATGCTTGTTACTAGGATAATTTTTGTCCAAAAGCGGTGTGCCTCATTTCTTCAGGTGGTATCAGTTTCTTCACATATATCCAAATCTTCAGGACCCAGGGCCTATGGCGACGAGGCAGCGCTGTGTTAGCAAGTCTTGCTGTGTTACTGGGTATTTGGGATAGAGCAGGTTCTGGTAGCTGAGGGAGCGGTCCCACTCTGCCTTCATCCTTTGATTACTGACTTCTTGGGACTATTTTCAATGTTTTTTCATTTTCACACGTTTTCAGAGTGTGTCTGTGGCAAAATGGAGTAACGGGTGGACACCCACCATGCTTCAGATGTGGTCTTGCATAATACTTTGTTGCGGAAGAATTCCCTGTGTCCTTCATTCCGCCCAAGGGCTTTACAAAATAACATCTGTGCATGCAATCACCTGCTCTAATTTGCTTCTGCTGTTGCAATTGGTTACAAGGCACAAAGTCACGATACAGACTCTGTCCAAAACAGAAATAATGGAGCCTTCTGTACCAAATGAAAGAGCTGTGAGTTTGGTCTTTTAGGCTGTGCCTCTCTTTTAATGTGTTCGTGCCGACTTAGATGACACACTGTAATAAGTGAAATCTATTAAAGCTGGCTGCAGCGTGTCTCTGTCTTCACTTTTCTATGTTGTTTCCAAGCCTCAGCTGTTTAATATTCATTTTTACTTACTAGACATGTAGCTTAGGCTGAATTTTTTAGGAAAGAGTTCAGTTGCTTTCAAAAATGAGGCTAGGAAAAACACATTGTTTTGCTCATGCCGGCATCTTCCTCTCCCCAACCCACATTCCTGTGCTTGAAAGATGGTGACATGATGGCTGGGAGGTTTTGTGTTAAGGACATGCCTTCTGCTCTCCATGTTTAAAATCTCTTTTTAGTCTTTTCTTGGGAGATAGAGGAAAGGTGACAATTCCACACATGTTCAGTGAAGGCTGTTTATTTCTGACACTGAGTTATTCTGAAGGTTTGACTCCATGTTGAGCAGGAAGATGGTTCAAGAAACTGCATTTTGGGAGTACTGAAAAGAGTGGCTAGGTCTGAGGAGGTGCTTGAACTGTGGGCAGCTCTCTGACACTGTCACGTAACGGTGTTCGTGGCTCCTGTGGAAGAGAAATCAAGTACAACGAGAGCTGGTGGGAGTCAACGAGCCTGCTGTTGGTAGCGAGGTAAGGAAGATGACTTCTTGTGAGAGTCTTGAGGGAGAGCCTGAGAGCCAGTGGGAGAAAAGGGGACAAGGTGAGAAGGTGGGGTAGATAATCATGAGGAAACAAAAAACTGCAGCAGAGAACATCCAGGAAGAAACAGGAACTGGTAACTAATCAGGTAAAAGAAACAGAGGAAGAAGAGGGAGAAGTTTCTCTGAAGGAAGCAGTGTGCAGCAGGAGACTAGGAACTAGCTGAATAAAGAACAAGGAGAGGGGAAAGTGGGAGACTGAGCTTGGGTCACAGGGACCAACGCAGATGAACATGTTGTGTGTGGTATGCTGAGGGTGAAAAAGATGTATCCATCAAGATGTGAACTGTGGGAGTACTGACACCGGGTGGTAAAGCTTGTGTTACAGGGGAAAATACTAAGAATGAAGTGAAATCTGGGGAGATGAAGCTGTGCATACAGTATCACAAAACAGAGCTGCCCAAAGAGGGAGGCGGCACTCCTGTCACCATGGTTCTTCCACTCCTCTGCTCTCCATCTTTAGTGCTTGTTGAGCTCTTCCGTGAGCCAGCTCAGCAGCAGAGGCTTGTTGGAGCAGCTAGCAAATTGAATCATCTCACAAAGGGGTCTTGGGAGAGCAAACTTCTGGAATTGGTGGGTGGGGGGTGTTATTGGGGGGGAGTAGTATGACCTTCCCCATGTGGCAGTAGCGAGTCGTTGAATCTCCTGACAGATGAGAACCACATAGGTGAAAAGCAATTTGAAGCAAGGAGCCTGCTGCAGAGGCAGGACTGAAGCAGTAACAGATTGGGAAGAAAGGGTCAAGCCTGAGAGGGAGAAGTCGGCAGACAGTCAGCTGAGAGGATCCATGTTTTTTTCAGTCTGGGCAGTTACTGTTGTCAGCAAAAAATCTGTTAAGAGCCAGAGGAAAGGTGCAGATCTGTATGGCAATAGTACATTAACAACCATTAGTAAAAGTGGAAGAGGTTTTTGCGGTAGGCCTAAAGGCTCTGATTCTGCTGATAAGTCTGGATACAATTTGAGCATTGTGGAATTTCTCCCTTACTTAAAGGCCTAGGAAATTACACATATAGGAAAGTAATGCTTTCTTAAAGCGGTAAAATAAAAAACATGAAACCTAAGTGCAGTCTTAATTTGTCACATTTACCAATATGCACCATTACTTTTATTTTCAGTCAGTGTCTTTCCTTTAGCCAGAATAATGAACAGCATGAAAAGACCTCATGAATATTTTGCTTCTCATCATAATTCTGTCTCTTACTGTGCCCTATTCAAATTCTGATCTGAGTAATTGTTAATTTCCATAAGCACTCTGTGAGTGATCTCCTGTAGTGAGGTACTTTGTTTCATACATACATTAAATTTGCACTGCGTTCTACATACAGAAAACTGAAGAATGAGGTGGTGGGTTTTTTTTTTTTAAAAAAAAAAAACAACAAACCCACAAACAACAAACCAACAACCCTCCCCAAAACCCACTTAACTGGATACATTTATAATTATTAACCTGGCAAAACACAATTCCATATTATGTGTTTCCATATTCTACCAGTCTGTAAAAACAACCCCAGGAGTTGAGTAACGCTGCTGGAGTGCTGTAGAACGTTCAGGCTAAGGCTGGCTTCATCCCAGGAGCTCTGCCTGGTTCCAGAGGCAAAGCATGTGTGTCCTCATTTTCCAGGGTGGCTTTTCTGTGCTTTTGCAATGACATTGTCTTTTTTCCTCTGTGTGCTTGCCATCTTGCCCACTGTAGATGTGCACCAATTTGTTGTAGGTGTAGTCTGTCCTGTTAGCTTAAAAAAATTATATGTAATATCTCATTCCATGAGTTACTGTTGAAATACTGTCTGTTGTTTAGCAGCTTTTGGTGGGGTGTTTTAGGTTGTTTTTTGGGGTGGGGGAGAGGAATTGGTGGATACAGTGCTGTGCAGGAATTTTACAGATCATTCTCATACTCAGATAAGATACAATAGTATTTGCCAGGCCAGTCTGTATAAATGTTAATATTGAAAATGCTTCTATAGTTGATAGTTTTGACCTTTTTTGATATCTGTAAGTCAGACTCTTTAGATACCTGGACATTTCTCCTAAACTGTCTTGTTTGAGCATGCCATGTACTTGTTTAAACACAATGTCAAATTAGCATAGTAGTGGATTATTTGATATAAATTAAAATATAACAAATGCAATGAGCATGACAGAAAAGAAAATGGCTGTGCCTCGTGTTAATGCTGTTCTCTTTTAAAGAGGTTTTCTGCTTTTGCATAAGAAGTTGTAGTCTGGTTTGTATGATGGATCAGGAGTTCCTGCTTAGCCAGTATGTGTTATTTCCCTGAATGAGATTTTATAAAATACCGGGTGTTCCTGATTGTTTGCCTAACTTAGCCAAGGGTTGGCTGCTTTCTTCTTGGCTGTAATTTGCACATCAGCATTCAATAGCAGGAGTGCCAGAGGTGACTGCAGAGTCCAAAGGCTAGTGCAGAAGCCACAGCTATTGTATCTATACTCTTGTCATGACTAAAATGCTCATGGAAGTAGGTTTAATAGCGGGGTTCTGTGTGATCTTATGACATGTTTTAATTCTGGGTTTTTTGAGTTCATGGCTACACAGCCACCTTGATCACTTCGTCTGTAGTGCAGGGCATCTTCCTGCAGCTCTCAGCCTTCCTTGTGCTTGCCCTGACACTTGCATGGCTGTACAGAGAGCCAGGCTGTGTGGAACTGACGTGGCTTTAAGAAAAAGCTCTTCTGTTTGTCTTCCAGTAGATAGTTTCCTTTCAGCAGCAACACAGCAGCACAGATTTCAGTTGGATTAAAGTTAGCATGTAACCGTGACTTGACCTGTCATCCGAGTATTACCACTGGGTGTGGGAAATAGATTTTTATTTTTCTAGGGTTTGCTCTATTTCTGTTTTCCTTCCATCCCTTGAAAGAAGGGCTCATATCTGAGGGTGATCATTCAGACACAAAGGGCCAAATTCAGCAAAGTGGACTCCAGTGGTCTGATGTCTCCCGTACAGCATATCTGTCCTGTGGAATTTCTGAAGTATGTATGTGCTAGGAAGATCTTTTTTGCTTACAAGTTCCATCACTGAGAATTTAGGTATTGGCTGCCTTCAGCATGTAAGCTTTTTTATTTGGCCCTAACTCTCGAGCAAACAATGTACCAGCGTCTGGTGTGGATGACCTGATAAAGCCTCTTCAAATGTGAAGGTGGTGTTGTATACCAGAAAAAGTTATTCATTCTTTTTCTACCTTCTTTAATTTGCATTAGCATAATTAGAAGACAGATTTGCTTTAACACAAACACACCCACCCTTATTGCAACAGGCTGGGCAAGTTCTTATTTGCATCTATAAAATATGCTTGGGAAAGACGATAATGATCTTTGCTTTAAGTGCAGTGCTCATAAACACTCAGAGCCTCCAGATAAATTTATTTTTATGTCAAAAAAATAAAGTTAGCTAACTATTTTATAGTAAATGTTACCAATCAGTATGCAAACTGCCTATGAATTTTGTAAGAATTATTTCAAATGTTAAAATATTCTGATATTTAATACATAACTTTTTATGTATTTTAAAGTACAAGTGGCTAAAATAGCAGCTCCCTTATTATGTTAATATGGCTTAGGAGTTAATGGACAGATTCTGCAAATGCTGAGCCTGATACTACTGTGTCTTGACAAAAGTTGGAACGTTCATTGTAGAAGGTATTGCTGTTTGTGTTTTTGGGACGGGGCTCTAAACAAGGTGTTCTGAAACCCATTGTTTAAAATTGTGGGGGGTTTCTTTCGTGTTCCCCTGCTGCAGGTGTGATGGACAGGTAGCAGAAGATTTCACTTTGATATCAGGGAATCAGAATGACTGAGTGCTTCCTGCCTCCCACTAGCAGCCCCAGTGAACACCGTCGGGTAGAACACAGTGGGGGTCTTGCTCGTACTCCCAGCTCTGAAGAAATAAGTCCTACAAAATTCCCTGGATTGTACCGCACCGGTGAGCCTTCACCACCTCATGACAGCTTGCATGAGCCTCCAGATATAGTATCTGATGATGAAAAGGAGCATGGGAAGAAGAAAGGAAAATTTAAGAAGAAAGAAAAAAGAAGTGAGTAGGCAACTTCTCTTATTTCATGCTTATCATTTCTCTTTCTCTCTTGCTCTCTCTCTGAAAATTGCTTAGTATTCCCGATGGGGTTTTTTAAGCTTGTTTATGTGTGAAGGAAGTGAACTTGTACAAACAGGTTTTGTGCCATACCTGTGTCTCTTCCAGAAACCCCACACCTTAACCAAAAAATTGACTTGTTTTTTGTTGCAAAGATACAGGTGCCAAGCAGGTGCCCAGAATTACTCATAAACATATTTATCTAAAACCTTTAACGATGCATTGCTAACTGACTGGCACAGAGTTCTTCTAATCTCACTATCTGATCACATTCTAAGTGGAGGTTTCTATGTGTATTTCCAAATAGATGCTTTTTGAAATTGTAGCTGAGGTGCTATCTAAAATAAAAAAAAAAAACCTGTTTAAGTTTGACCTGAATTTTGTACTTTTATATTTGGAGGAGTCCGTTTCAACAACTTTAACCTTTTCCCCTTATATCTTCAGTGTTCTGAGTTTGCAGTTGTGTACCATCTGAGGTTTTCTTGTGCACATTGCACCATTATTTGTGTGCTTTTTTTGGTCTAGCTTCTCAGTCTACTCTGATGCAGTTTCCTCTAGCAGTGCCAAAGTATTGCAGAGTTCAAAAACGTGCAAGCCAGCATCAAGATCTGAATTAGAACCGACTAGAGTTAAAGGTTAGAGGAGAGTAAAGCTTGGGCTATAGAATCCATCCTTTGTCAGTGTATCAGTGTCCAGAATGGAAGTTTTCATGAAAAATGTACTGTTCCCCCAGATCAACAGAAGATAAATCTTACTTCCTGTCTTTAGATTTGTGCAGAAGATTTTAGAAAAATGAGAGTTTTTATTCAATAGAATTTTTCTACATATTCTGAAAGAAAGAAGCACTTGAAAATACTAAGCTGATAGTGAGCACTCTCAGTACCAGAAAGATCCTTACTGTGCAAGTCTCTGAAACCTAAATATCACAGCCCAAATGCTAGTACTTTTTTAACTGACATTGTTTTAGCAAAATGTTGAAATAATGTTCCTCTTTTATAATGACTCTGCCCCTTGCCTGGAAGCTCTGGGTGCCAGCATACCCTGGCTTCTTCTTACATGTGAGATTTGGAAGATCAGAAACAATGAGAGCACACAGTATTCTGTCAGAATGAATATGGTGACTGTAATGTGCACGCACATATTTAAATAATTACTTTTAAAGAATTTTCTGCCACTGCACTGCTTTTAATCAAACCAGTTTCCTGGAATGCAGGCATTGTTTCTACCACAGTTTAGAAGGACTTTTGTTATTTTAACTAAAGGCTTTGTGCCTAAAGAATACTGTAACTCAAAAATATATTATCCTCAAGTTAAAACCAACAGTTTAAATTCCTACAGGTTTTAAGAAAAGTGACTCTTTAGGGTTTTTCTGTAACGTAAACAACATTAACAATACAGATTATTGGATCGGTGGTGAAAATTTGGTATTGATTGGATAGATCTAAATTCAGGCTATTAGTAGTTGGAGGTTTTACAGATCTGCTTTCTGTTATAATTCTGCATCAGACACCTCTAAATTTGGAATTGCTAGAGGTCAGCATTATACGTAGTGGGGGTTTCTTTATGGTGTAATTCAGCATGTCTCATGGTGATAGTCTAACTGAAGGCTGAAGAGGAAAAAAACGCTTCTTCAGCAAATACATGCAGGTCTGTGCACATTAGCACTGTAACTGCTTTCTCCTGCAAGGTTTACAACACATTTTATAGCTGATGTAAGGCAATTTTTGTTACTTAGAAGAAGCTTGAAATGTATGAAAAATCCTCAAACCCACAAAAATTAGGAAAAAGCAAATTCTCTTGCAGCTGTAATGTAAAAAGCGTTCATAACTACTTAGTCCTAATATGTCATATAATTGCCAGTCAGATGTAAGAGCAAGTTAACATACAAAGTTTTCAGTGCATCTCATACAGTCCGAAAACGGTTGTTATCATAAGTATGCTCTGAACAGACTACTTATGTAAATGACAAAGGTTCTTTACACTTTCCTAACACAGCTGATTTTTAAGAGTTCCCCTTCCAGCTTTGCTTTTCATTCTTTTGTTTCTTCAGTTTCTTCCCTCTTTTAAATTCTGTTGTATGTTCAGATTGTTTCTTTTCACCATTCTGGCTCCCTGCTTTGATTTTGGATAATGGACAACCTGCTGTGGTCATGTAGTTTGAGGTTTCAACAAATACAATTGAACATTTCAGTGAGAGAAAGACAAGTGGTGACATTAAATTATGACAGAGTGAATGTTTGTTGAACTTAAAATATTAGTGAATTAATGATAAGGTCATCCAAACTACTGAAACTGTGTATAACTTTAGTCCTACAATGATTTTGGGATATTTTGATAATACTTTAAATGTAAACTTCAGAAATGCTTGAAGAGCAGGAGGGTATGTGGAGACAGGAAGGATAAATATCCCAAGATTACTCATTTCAGGGTTTTTTTCAGATAAATCCTGTTTGCGTGAGAAATGCACTTAGCTTCAGTATTTTTATCTATATCAAAAAAAGCATCTTTGTGTGCTAGCAAGGGACCTTTTTTCCTGTGTGGTTAATACAATGATTCAGTATCTTCCATGTTAACGGCAATGACCTAATAATACACAATAATTATTCTGGGGAAAAAGTCCTAAAAATGTTTTGGAGACGATTGAAAATTAAATGGAATGTTGTTTTTTTGTGTGGCCTGTCAGCTGCTGGAAAAACTTTTCAGCAACTAATTTCTGCTGTCCACTCCTCTGTGATAGACTGAGTGTTGGTTAGCTGCAGAGTGATCAGGGGACTTCACTAGGGATTAAAATTTTCTTTTTACTTTGATAGTTTTAACTCAGATCTGTTCCCTTACTCAAAATATCCCTCATCCATGGAAGAACTTGTACTGTGGCAGCAGGAGAGCAAAACCAGATCTTTTTTAAACAGTAATGGTTTACATGACACAGTGGCCAGTATAATTGATTTTTAAAAATGAATGTTTAACCACCTGTCGGTAATCACGTGTTGATAAAGTCACAAAATATGCAGTTCCTTGAAAAAGAAAAGGTTATAAGAAATACTTAAGAAGGAAAAGCTATTCTATCCATTAGAATCTCTGTAGATAGAGAGTCTGTATGTGGTAGATCTTCCTCTGCTTATTCGTTTTACTTGGAAGATCGATTCCGTTGGGCAGGATGGGTGCAGTATGCAGCTAGGATTTTTTTGTTTAAATAATATTCTTTTTCTTTTTATGATTCTTAGGAAAATGGAGAAGTGGTTGAATTGTAAACTAAGCTATCTTGTGAAAGGACAGTAATATCATGGGTATGAACTCTTCTGAAATTTTCAGGAAATATTTTTGAAGATCAAATTCCTATTGTATTGGGCAGGGGGTCCTGTTGATGTAGATGAGGGCTGAAGTATTCCAACTGTTAACTTGGCGACCTGCTCTGAACAATCTTTGGTCCAAGTAGGGTGTTAACCTTTATCTTCTTCCTCTGAGTTGCTGAGTTGGGGTTCTAGTGAGCTGCAGCTCTCCGCCAGGTACCACCAGGTGGAAGAGCCAGCCTATTCTCTCCTGTCATCTTAAGGGATTTTTCTCCAAAATAATTTCTGCTCAGGAATGTGGACATCCAGCAACCATACAAAAGCTCTAACGATATTCCCAGCTGTTTCAGGCAGAGCAATGACAGTGTAAGTTGTCTCTGTGCTTATGATCCTTCAGTTCTGTGCAGAGTGCTAATGGAGATGGATTCTGCAGTAGCAGTGGATACTACACATCTGTAGGAGTCTGTCAGAAACTGTAAGGAGGCCATTGTCATCCTACAAAATAATCAAGTAGCTGCCGTTGCAGCCAAAACATTATTTTTACTGATCTGGCGTGTAGGGAAACTCTGAATACAGTTTCCAGATCTACAGAATAAGAAGTTACTAGAATTTTCAACCCGTGATAAATTAAAGGCTCTTCATACCAAGGTTTATCTTTCTGTGTTGCTACATCCTATTCTGCTGACTTAGCAAAGTACCATTTGCAAACAGTTTAAAAGTCTACTTTTCAATGCCAGTAATTATGTTAAATCAAAATAAAGCAAGGCAAATTTCGTATTTCAACTTAATTTGCTCTCCTTGCATAGCACTGTGCACTAAATCTGAATGCAGAATTTGTTTGGGAGTGCTGTGCTGACATCAGCGAGCTGAATGTATATTAAAAGCAAAGTGGTCTAAATGAAAGTTGGATAGTAAGTGTTGGTAGTGCCTGTAAGTTTGAAGTTTCTATTAATAACAACAATACATTTTGTGGGTGAGGAGAGGAAATAGAAGCCATCTACCCAAGCTCATTCTGCATCCGTGGTGTCTTTCTGTGTTATTTGGAAATGGTATGCAAGTTGATGGCAATCCCTCTGATAAGTTGAAATTAATGCTAGCATTGCACATTGGTCCGTATAGTCATATTTGGCCTACTAATTCTTCCATATGTTAAAGCAATCCATGTTTTCTTTCAGTGAATTAATTACAGATGCATGCAAATTGCCCCAGTGAGTCAAAATTAGGTATAGAAATATAAATGACTTAAAAACTCATTAGAGACTTGATGTCAAAATGTATCTTTTAGGTTTGATAAGTGGCAGCTCTACATAATATAATGCTTTGTGTTAACAATAAATACTATAATATGCATTTATGCTTCATTGTAGGAGTGCAGGAGAAGTGTTTCCAAGGGTGCAGACTGATAGAAACAGTGGCCTCACTGCACAACAAAGCTTTTAAGCCTGTAAGTTAGATTTTTCCAGAGTCATGTTGGAAATTTTTTTTATTATTTTTGAAAGAGGTTTTAATAATTTTCAGTAAGATAAGGGCTACACTTGCAGCATCACATCTAAAGTAACTGCAGTGAAGGCATGCTTGTGGGAGGTCTAATGATGTCCGAGCAGGGAACTGGCAGATAGTCCAGTTGTTACATTGGTGGAACTGGAATATTTATTAAATCAGTACTAGTCTCATATAGGTGCAGGAAAATGTCATTGACATACATTAGTGATGGGGAAAAAGACTATTAGTACTAGAAGTCTTAAGGAAACAGTGGATAGAAATACCAGTTTACTAACTGTAGGTAATACTTCTTTCCACATTAAAATTACCTGATCTGTCAAGTGCTTTTGATAATTTGTGTTCTGTATGAATTTAGGTTGTATATTTTGATATATTGTATCACCGGTGAAAGGGATACAGTAATTTTATTACTGGAAGTATGGTAAAGAAAATGAGGCTACAGTGAGAGAGATGCAAATCCCGTCTTGGTATGGGTGGGAGATTCTCAGTGAATCTGTAATTAGTATATATTTCTAAACTTTGTTGACTTAATGTCACTGAGACAAATTAATGTAGGCTGGTTTTGTATTTAACTTGCTCCTTCAAGTCTTCTCATGAAGTCAAGAAATACCAGTTTCAGTGATGTGCTGTTGCTGGTGTTAACGTTTCCACAGATGTAGAAAGGCACCGAGGTTTGTGTTGCGACATGGAGTATTGAGACATGCAAGGCAGGTGCTTTGCTGGTGACACTGACCTCCAAGCTTCGGTCCCCTGTGCTGACCCAGGGAAAATGCGAATGCTTTTCCGTGGCAGGGGGGAACCCTGCGCCGTTCGGCTGGGAGCTATTACAGCCACCCAGCAGGACAGATTGAGGGCAGGCTGGCCTGGGCTCTGGCTGGGGAGGCTCTGCCTTTCTGTTCGGAAGTTACACCTGTGAAGCCCATCTTGAAAGTCGGTGCCAGCCCCACCTCGTTCTCACGGAACACGGTGGTGGTGTGTGCTCATCCTTCGTCCTGTGGCTGGCGCACCAGCAGGTCTTCCTGTATCGGAGCGAGATCTGAATCCTTAGTTTATGTGCTGCACGTTTCCTTACCCATTTAGGTTATAAAAAGAGTGAACGATGGTGTAGCCAGTAAGCTGGGAGGATGAGACCTGGTTGCTGGTTGTCCCCCAGTTAACATTTGCATTTTTATATTAAAATTCACTTGGACAGGAACAGTGCTGTGGTCTTTCTCTGTCTTCTATGAACGGTGCGTGTTTGGTAGTCCTAGGGAAGTGTCTGTGATAGGAAGGGTGACGTGGTCAAACAATTGTCATTACTTTATGCCAGTTCCATGCTTTAATACATTTCTTGTCTTTATTTGACTATTAAAAGCAATCTTCTACAGAGCAGCCACGGAGGCTTCAGAATACAGGCAGCTCCTTGGATGTGCTGAAATAATGGTGAGAAACTCTGCAGCTTAGTGTAGGTTAGGGTTGGAAGAACAAAAGACTGAATGTCCCCTTGTTCTTTTGCGTAAAATCTTTCACCTGTAAAAATTACAGCCTCTAATCTCATCTGCGATGCTCTCCCTTATAATCTAAGGGCGTAATTTTCTACCACCCAAAACTATTCGCGCCAGAGGATCACTTGGCTGTCGGTATGCTTTCTCACTTGGGCAGAGGCACTGCCTGTAGGTAGTGGAAGAGCCTCAAAGGATCAAGACCTTGCTGCCCACTGCCTTGGGGGACCTGACTGGTGCAAATGGCACGTAAAATGTCGTCTTTGCTGGCCAGGTTTCAGGTAAAATCACAATGAATTGACTTGGGTGTTGTGTTAGTATGTCGTTGGGTTTGGATGTGGGTTGTTTTTTTGTTGCTGTGGGTTTTTTTGTAATCCACCTTTAAAGATGTTGTTCTTGCCTGAAGGATAGGCAGGGCTAGCTGCAGAGGCATAGTTCATAAAAGCACTTGGAGCACATTTTAGTCGGCACTTGGTGTTTTGCTGCTGAAACGGTGCACTCCGTCCACAGACTTGTGTGAAACTTTCACGTAAGCTTTTTAAGGCAGATACACGCCTCCAGTGACAGGTATTGTGCTAGTGGTACTGGAATTGTTTTATTCATCTAGTGCAAAAGTAAGTGTGCTTGGCCTTTCCCCCCCACCCTGGACTTTATTTGAGGCTGAAACTTTATTAACTTCATACTTACCTTAAAATTTGTAATAGTCTGGAAAGGGATTGGGGAGTTAAGTGGCTGAAATTTAGTTTGTTCTTAATAGAAGTTTGTTAGACTGACTTGTGTGCAGTAGATGATCCTTAACAGCGACTCTTATACTGTTGATTACAGGAACATAGAGAAGTTGCCAGACAGTTGTTTTTATTTTGCATTTCCTTGACTGTTAGATGGGAAACTAGCCCATAAGATGGACATTGCCATTATGAGTAAGTATATAAAGAATTAATTGTTCAGATCGTTCAGGAGCTGTGTTGCTTATCTTTGGTGTGGTTATAGAACCTTCATTTAATCCTTGTCCACTTAATTGTGTAACTAAAGAAAATCTTCTGAAGAGTCAGGCAGGCACTATTTTTTCATTTGTGTTGCTTCTTCTCTCTGCTCCTTACGTACTACTTTTTGTTCTCTCCTTGTTATAATACGCTGTCTAGAAACTAAACGGGCTTACAGCTGTCCTCTTGCCTTCTCCTTTGCCTAATAGCGGAAGGTTATGCCGCATTTCAAGAGGACAGTTCTGGTGACGAAGCTGAAAGTCCTTCAAAGTTAAAGCGCTCCAAGGGAATACATGTCTTCAAGAAACCCAGCTTTTCCAAAAAAAAGGAAAAGGATTTTAAAATAAAAGAGAAACCCAAAGATGAAAAACACAAGGAAGACAAACACAAGGAAGACAAACATAAAGAGAAGAAGTCAAAAGACTTAACTGCAGCAGATGTTGTAAAACAGTGGAAAGAGAAGAAGAAAAAGAAAAAGCCAATTCAGGAGACAGAGATACCTCAAGTGGATGTTCCAAGTCATAGACCCGTGTTTGGCATTCCATTGTCTGATGCAGTAGACAGGACCATGATGTATGATGGCATCCGCCTGCCAGCAGTTTTCCGTGAATGTATAGATTACGTAGAGAAGTATGGCATGAAATGTGAAGGCATCTACAGAGTTTCAGGTACTCTGGGCACACTGACATGCAGGTTCCTAAGGTCTTTACTTGCAATTTTCGTATTATTTTACCATTCTCAACACCTAGAGACTCTGTTTATAGCCACATTAATTTTAATTATCCAAAAGAGAATCTGGTAGCTAAAGTTAAACCCGTTAAGTCTGAAGTACCAGAAAAGTTGCTAATATGGCGGTTCTGCTTAATGGCAGTAAAAATACACTTGTTTCAGCCATTTGTGATAGGATGGCAAGGATGAATAAAATGTGTTAGTATGTCCAGCTTGTGGTTTTTTTACTTCTGCATTAGAAATGCAGTGCTAATTGATTGCAAAAGCAAAGATGAGATATAATGATTTTTATTATTTAAGCTTCCCCCTAAGTTGCTTATTCCAGTTAATTCCATTATGTGATTTTTTTTTTCTTAAAAATTTGTTTTCTTTGAGCTAATACATTAATAAGCAGAAAATACAAGTTTCACTGTTTAAGATTAGCAACAGCAGGCTAATGAACCATGGTAGTTGCATAACACCAGCTAACATAAATGAAACATCAGTTTTAGTCACATGAAACAAAACACTCCCTTTATTTGTGGACTGCACGTGCAATATATAACTTGTGTAAGTACTTCTGTGGGTATGTTTAAGGGAGCAAGAACAAGTGAGAAAAGGAATTTGAGGGAAAGCATTTGAAACAAGTTGCCTGGCCCTGTAAAACAGTTATCAAACGATTTTAAAAGCTTCATTAAACGGCCTTCATGCTGTTGATCTGCATGGTATTTGGTAGGCATGCATAAATACTGCAGCAGCTGAAGCAGTTTCTTCATCTTGCCTATTGGAACATTCTGGTTGTGTATTTTTTTCAAGATACAGTGTGTTGGGAATTTTCACGGAAGGAGGTGTGTCGCCTAAAATCACTTTTGGCGTTTGTACTTTCTAGGTGTTCCCCAGTGCAATAGCACCCTCTTGTGTGTGTGACACTGTTTAAACTGGGAGCTTGGAGAGACGATTGCAGTGGCTTAACAACCTACCAGCTATTGTGGTGACCAACTAACTTACTTGCACGTGAAACTGAGCATATTTTACCCAGCATTTACATGGGCTGAGTGCATATTTATCGTGTATGAGCCAAGCCATGGCAGTGCATTAAGCTGGTGTAACTCACGTGGGTATTTGAGCTTAAGAATGAAAATTCCCTCAGTTTGGGAAGAAGGGAATGTCACTGAGTTTATAAAACCATCTTACAGAACATCTTGGCTGGGTTGAGTAATTATGTGAACACACTTTTATTCGTGCGGTGCCTCAAATCAAGAATCCTGTGTGGGATTCTTCCATGAGGAGGGCCAGCTGGAAATCTGGAAACTAAGCAGCGTGGGGTTTGTTTTGACAGAGGAAAGCTGTTATAGGTAGAACTTGTTGCACAATATTTGAGTTGATAACATATTTGCTACTTGGTGTAGGGCTGTATAATTGAACAGCCAGAAAGATGCTGAATGCCAATACACAGTTGATCTTATGTTCCCCTACCCTTCCTCACCCTATTTTATGTTCCTTGAATAGGGAAGGGAATGCAGGCACCAGATCGGGCTCAGAGCTTCAGCAGTGCTGGTTTTGCTTCACAGTAGTAGTCAGCGCTTTTAGAAGCAGCGATCGTGTAATTTTGAGTCATGATTTTAACTTTGTGTTACGTGTGGATATCTTTTAAAAGGTATTCCTCAATTAGCTTAAATTGTAAGGAGACGTGAAGTAAATGCATCTCAAAAAAAAAGTTTAACTATTACACGTTTACAATTGAAGATTTCTCTTAATTCTTGATCTAAATATTTTAAGGAATAAAATCAAAAGTTGATGAGCTAAAAGCAGCCTATGATCGAGAAGAATCTCCCAACCTGGAAGAATATGAGCCCAATACAGTAGCCAGCTTGCTGAAACAGTACCTACGAGAACTGCCTGAAAATTTGCTTACCAAAGAGCTAATGCCCCGCTTTGAAGATGCTTGTGGGAAGAGCACAGAAGCTGAGAAAGTTCAGGAGTGCCAGAGGTTGCTGAAAGAGTTGCCAGAGTGTAACCACCTCCTAATTTCTTGGCTGATTGTGCATATGGACCATGTTATTGCAAAGGAACTGGAAACAAAAATGAACATCCAGAATATTTCTATAGTGCTCAGCCCTACTGTCCAGGTACGTGCACTACGCTGCGAGGGTCAGAGCAGAACTTCAGCCCAGGAAAGACTTCTTTGTAGGAATTCTCTTGCAGGTGGGAATTGGGTATTGCCTGATACAGTTAAGCTAAATTAAAGCTTCTCTGTAGACCTCAGGAACCTAAAGTGCTGGGAAGGGGGGAAGAAAAGACTTTCTTGAATGTGAGCTTGCATACGATGGGTCTGAAATTTATGATGGCAGTATTACAAAGACTGTTCTCAGGGTTTTAATGCTGTTGTGAACAGAAGTATTCATCCAGTGATTCATGCAGATACACAGTTTCTGTGGGCTTTTGATTCAGTGATAATTTAGTGAGGACTGTAATTATTTTGTTGCTTAATTTTAATATCAAGCCAACGAACCCTGTCGTACAAACAGATCTTCCTGGTGCAGTAAGAACTTCAGTATAATGGCTTTGGTGTCTGCAGTCAAATAGCTGGGGAAAAACAACTGACTTGTTTTCCAGTAAGATTTTGTGGTTTCTGGATTAATTAATTCCTTAATAAACATCTTAGAAATACTTAATTTAAATACAGCTCAGAATTAGTCCTGTGTGTAATGGAAACATGGCATTATTTGGGTGTAGGTCTTCTAGAAGAAAACCCACACTTTAGAAAAGCTAGTCTTTATAATTAAGAGTCTAGATAAAGGCCCAGTAGCAAAAGGGCTGGGTATTATTCTGGGCTATTTTTGCTATGTCAGACACTTTCTGGCCATCACAAAAAGTATCAATTAATATAAAACAATGCAAACCCAATCGTGTCTTGTTAAGTAGATTTTTAGCAGTTAAAAAGTAGGTAGTGACAGAACTGATCTTCCTTTCAGGACAAATTTTTAAAATTTAATGGAAGGTATAGTATCAAAATAAATACATGCTTCTGTCTCATGTTAAAACAAGGAATACAGTAGCAGGTCCTTTCAGACTACTTTTTTCAACCATATTAAATCATTTGAGAGAGAAGTTATAGAAAATACTTTCAGGTAGGGGGAGGAGAGAGAAGGTAGCCAGCAACCAGCCGCAGCACAGTATGGTTGATGTTCCAGCTTACCTGGTGCTGTCCGTACCTTTACGTGAGTAAAAAGAAAGATTTAATAAGTTCCTGTATCTACCAGTGATGGAAATAATCGTGGTAGAGTTAAGACGTGAAAATGCCTCAGATACACAGGTGGGAGAGACTGAAGTGATTCCTTGAGCCCAGCACTGGATCATCGAAAGTATCATTTTTAATCTAGCTTTTAACCTCTTAGGACAAACTTAATACATCTGACACTCAGAAAGGCATAGTAAAGGCTATTCTGTTTGTGAAGGAAGATACTGTGCTTCACAGATACAGGTGATGTGAATAAATCATCTTAACCGGTATCTTGTCTGTCCTTTCTTTGCAGATCAGCAACCGTGTCCTGTATGTGTTTTTTACACACGTTCAAGAGTTCTTTGGGAATGTGACCCTAAAGCAGGTGACAAAACCTCTTCGTTGGTCAAATATGGCAACAATGCCAGCACTTCCAGAAACACAAGAAAGCATCAAAGAAGAAATAAGGCGACAGGTTGGCAGTTACTTTAGTGTTTTTCTGTTTCTCTTTGTGCTGGCTTTTATACATTTGGTAGTGAATTCTCATAAACTTGGAACGTACTCTTTAATTCTATCACAATCACTGGGTAGAGACTGGTGATATTCTTACCCGTTCCGTGGGTGGAAAGTTGTTACAGTATTGCCATGATTATAGCAGGGCTTTTCATGCATTGTGTTGCTCTGTCCTTCAAGACTTTTATTGTGGGAGGGAGGCTAGGAGAACATGTTAAGAACATCTAGATCATGTGCTGGATGTATGTTGACACTTGTTAGACATCAAGCTTTGAAAACCAGGACTCTTAAGCCTGTTGCCACAAAGCCAAAAAGATTTTTTTTTTTTTTTTGTCTGCCCTGCTATGATATGTTAAAGACACTAATTACTTTGGCAATATTTCTAGGAGTTCCTACTGAACTGTTTACACAGAGACTTGCAGGCAGGGATAAAAGACTTATCCAAAGAAGAGAGACTCTGGGAGGTGCAAAGAATTTTAACAGCTCTTAAGAGGAAACTAAGAGAAGCTAAGAGACAGGTGAGTAACTTTTCTATTTATTGGCCAAACATCCAAGTCACAGATCCCTAATTTGCAATGATGCAAAGGCACCCAGTTAGATTAAACCACATTTCAGTCTTTGTACTGCGTTTTCTGGACAGCAGGCTCTCCCTAGGGACGGCAAGATTTTCAGTGCTTCACAGCTCTTTACAAAAAAAAAAAACAAACCAAGCATATCATTAAAAAATTCATGTTTGACAGTGTCCTGGAGCACCAAGACGAATTACTGGAAGACTCAAGGTTAACAAACTGCAGAAGCATTTTTTTTTTTCTAAACTGTCTGGGACAGACCTTGCTGAAACCTTTAAAGACAACTGAGATGGTGATTCTGAATTTGGAAAATAATACATTAAAAAAAAAAAAATTCTACAGTAAGTAGTGACCAAAGAAGCTGTCCTTTTGAAAGTTTTCTTTCTCTGGCAGGAGTGTGAAACAAAGATTGCACAAGAAATTGCTAGCCTTTCAAAGGAGGATGTCTCCAAAGAAGAAATGAACGAGAATGAAGAAGTTATAAATATTCTGCTTGCACAGGTAGAAGGCAGGCACCTTCCTGTTTGTCTGCTGCTATTTCTTGTTCTATATCTTTCAGAAATACTAAATACTTCTCTGTTCCTTCTAATGCAGTGGGAAATGGAAGGCTTAAAGGGGGCCTCTGTCCATTAAAATACAAGATTTTGTTTTAATAGTAAATAAAGTAGGGAAGGAATGCTGCCTGCAGGAGCGAACCCCATGCTGAGTAGACTTGTTGACAGCAGAAAGGAGACACTGTGCAAAAAAAGAAAAAGTAGCCTCTGTGGTGTTCATGTACTTAGAAAGCACTTCCACATCTAACCAGTTCTAATACTGTTACCTACTTACTACTGTCCTGCTGATCAAAGGAAGTGAGGCACTGCCCTGGCTTCTTTTACCTTCCTTTGCTTCCCTCAGTAGCTTTGATCTTCTCTCCAGTGTACTTTCCTCCTTATAGTCATCTTCAAAGAAGTATTTTAGAATTCAGTTTTTCTAGTTATTTTACTGGTTAGCCAGAGCTTTCCCCTCCTGTGATTTAAGGAAAACCAGGCAGCCAGGCATGCCAGAATTTGGCGTGTCATCTCCACAACTATTCATACGGCAATAGTCTTGAGGATTCAGAAGAGACGCTGTTGGTTTTGAACATATATTTGCTTTGTGGTCTCGATGAATCGGATTTCACAGCAGGCATGCTAACCACTTCTACGGAAAGCATGCCAGAGAAGAGCATAGTCTCATACTTATGTTCCTGTAGAAAATAAAGTCTAGGCTTTAAATGAACTAATTGATCATTGCAGGAGAACGAGATTTTAACAGAACAAGAAGAACTGCTGGCCATGGAGCAGTTTCTGCGGAGACAGATTGCCTCAGAGAAGGAAGAAATAGATCGCCTTCGAGCAGAAATAGCTGAAATACAAAGGTAAGAGAGACACTGCTGGCACCACAGCCCCCAGCAGGAGAGCATTCTGATTAAAAATACATAGAGGCTTTTCTGAAATTATACTCTAAACTACACTTAAAAGCTCAACCTATGAACAGCACATTTGAAAGCTGCCTCTTCTTATTGAAATCTCAGCAACTATAATGTTTTGTTAGCGTAACAACAGAATTACGATCTAAAGGAAACTAGACCCTCTGCACTAAAAACAACAACAAAAAAATCCCCCTAGGAAATAACTGGTTTATTTAATTAAGCTTTGAAAGGAAATTCTGATACTGTTTTTCCAACCATTGCAGATTATTCAGTGAATGTAAAGTTCACTCTTTAACGCTGCTACAGTTCTGGCAGACTTGAGGAAGTGTTTAAATAGGACTTTGTCATTGATCTTTCAGTCGCCAGCAGCACGGCCGGAGTGAAACTGAGGAATATTCTTCTGAGAGTGAAAGCGAGAGTGAAGATGAGGAGGAACTGCAGGTCATCCTGGAAGATTTGCAGAGACAGAACGAAGAACTGGAGGTAAGATTTGAATCTTGTTATTAGCTGCTGTTCTTCTCCCTAACGGTTACTCCTTTTAGTCTGCAGACATGTTTGCACATGTGCAGACGGGAAGTTTTGCATCAGTTTTGCTGAGGGGTACGACCCACGTGCTCTGTTTTTAAATCGCCATTGTGTGCAAGTCCATGTTGCTGCCCGGGTTAACAGCAAAGCTTCACTGTCCAATGCTAAATGCCCCCGCCAGCTACAAGCAGCTCTTTGTCAGGAGGAGCCTGACATTTGTTTTCCTTACTTAAAAGATAAAGAACAATCACCTGAACCAGGCGATTCACGAGGAGCGAGAGGCCATCATAGAACTGCGAGTGCAGCTTCGACTACTGCAGCGAGCTAAATCGGAGCAGCAGGTGCAGGAAGAAGAGGAGCCAGAAAAACGCGGGGGTGTTTCTCAGCAGCAAAGAGACAGTGTCCTGGAGACAAAAGCAGCCAAAGAGCAGCCAAAAGCAAGCAAGGAGCAGCAAGTCAAGCCATCGCCAAGTAAAGACAGGAAAGAAACTCCAATTTGATCAGGCTGCTTGGATATGCATAATATCAACTGAACCGTGCAAATTACTGTAATTTGAGTCAAACTGCACAAATTATTGCTGGCTGTGTACATTCTGTAAAGAAACTTTTCTTTAAGCCCTGGAGACTTTTGTCTCTCATACTTGTGGCTTCTACTCATCAGACTCAGGTGAGTTTGGAGAGGCCAGAACAGTTTTCCAGTTTAGTATCACATTATTTCAAGACTGGTTTCCTTCAGGTGATTTAAAGTAATTCAGTAACAGTTTTATTTTAAACCAAAATCATTATTTACATTCATTTGGAGCAGAATTGGAAGATCGCATTTTCAGTAAATAAACAACACCCCACCCACACTTACTAATTATTTGCCTTGTGAATCTATTCATCCTCATTCACCATTATTTCTGCTTATTAACCTAGTCACTTCTTGCTTGTGCCTTTGATACCTTTCTGATGCAGATTATATACAAGGGAGCTTTAAATTTATTCTGGGTTGGCTGAAAAGTTGGGAGACTGTGGGGTATAGTGTTTACCTAACATGCCCTTAAGCTTCATTTTTGTTCTGAGATGTGCTGAATAAATGTAAAAACTTGAGAGATGTTATGTCCCTGTACGATGGAAATGTTCATCAAGAGCCGTTCATATCTTCTAGCGATGTAGGGAACCCATTTACTCATAAACCACCATCATCATACCTGTGTTTAAGACAGGCTGTGTTCACACTGTTGCCATATTGCCAAGAGCTTTTTTTTAATCCATCTAAAATGTTTCAGTCCCTCTGAGAAATCCACTGATGGATGCTTTAGGCAGTGACAGGGGTGGGTTATGTCACTTAAGAGACATCTGCCTGACCAAGCAATATAGCATTTCTCTCTGCAGAAACACCAGTCACTTGTACTTTGCAAATAAGCCTGAAGAAGGATGCCAATGAGAGGCACTGTGGGTTCAGCAATAGCCTCTCTTTTTTTGCTGTTTAAAAAGCCAACAGCCACCACCTGGGACTTGCTTTTGGTTTTTTTCTGGTTTATTGCTTGTACCCTTCAAAAGTCTCCAGCCACGCTGGCATATAAGGGCCATTTAATGTTTCAGATACGCTCACAAGACTCGTCCATCAATCCATATATAGACAGCAAACTCCACAGAGTGCATATAGGCTATCTTATTTTTTAATCTGGATATTTATTTTCAGCACCTGTTGGATGTGGTTGTATTCTTTATCTATTGCACTGTTGTGAATCATTGGCCATGATTTGATTTTGTACAAATAATGCTTTGATATGTTATAGAAAACAGCATAGTATTTTTTTAAAATTTGGAAAAAAAAGTTTATAAACACAGAAAATGTGGTCAGATGACAAATGTAAACTAAAGCATTCTCCCTTGCCTTCGTTACAAACATTTTATATTTGCTGGCAATATTTAAACTTTTTTTTGTTTAATTCACACTAATTCCTATTGAATTGTCATGGATTTTTCTAATGTTCTTCAAATCTCTTAATATTGGTTAACTTTTATTTTGTTAGGATTGTATTTATCAAACAAATAAATTCAACAGCCATTTGAAAGTAGTTTCTAATTTATCTGCTCCATAATGCAAATGATAGCTATTCTTCTTGGGTAGCTGCCTGCAGTTGAGAAGTTTATACGAAAAATTAGTTCAGACTTCCTTAACCGCTTTCCTCTGACAGAATACTGTCTGCAACTGAATGTCACAGAAGGCTTCTGTAACTCAGCTAAAGATCAAGTTTAATTGGATCAAATTAAAAATTTTAAGACTTTGCATCTCCATTACTGCTAGAGATTTCAGTTGCAAAGGTAAAAACCATCCTATTTGTTCGCATCCTTACTTTCAGCACATGAACACCGTTCTTTATCCTGCAACCTTACAAGGTACTTGAATTTTGTTGCCACTGAAATCTTAAATGGAGATGGAACTGCTGCTCCTGCAGTAATAAAGCAACTGTAACCACAACCAGAACTTCAGTTTCAAAACACCAGAAAGATGGTTCTTTGAAACTTTCTTTCATGTTCTTTCATATACTGTGTCCAACGATAAACGGTTATCGATAAAATAACTCCCATCAAGCCTGTAGTTAAAATCTTAGGTGTGAGTCAGTGCTGGCCAAACCAAACACACACAGACAGTGCTGAAGCCTGACAGCCCTGGGGAGGTCCCGGGGCAGGTGGCCACAGCCTCCCAGCCCTGCGTCACACACCACCCCCTTGCAGAAGTGCTGCGGGCAAGGTGCTCCCCCAGGGGCAGGTGGGGCTGGGGCAAAGTGGCTGCTCTTCCTGCCCTAGTAACCTCCAGGAAGCAGTTTTCAAAGACTTCATGCAGCAGTTGCAAATACTTGGCCAAAAACCCCAAAGCTAATTTCACATAAAGTGGAAAGTAATTACAATAAAATAATTTTGAGTGTGTTACTCAGATCACTCTATAAAACTGCCCTACCAGCCCCAAGTGCCTTACCGTGAAATCTGCAGCTGTGGTGTTCAGGTCATCACCTCCCGTGGTGCTGGCACAGCAGGCCACCTTATGTGTCTTGAATTTATCTAAATTGACCTTCAATTTATCTAAATCAAAGCATCATTGAAATTGACTTAAAATCGACAGCGTGCACCTTGTATGTGCTGAGTGCAGAAACGCCACCTCTGTCAGACCTTTGCACGAAATGCCAGACTGACTTACCTTTACCAAAATGAAGAAACAACAGGCCTTCAACATTTGTTCTAGTGTTCTTGACTTAACTTTTGTGACAGTTTGATGTGGCCCATCCACTTTCCCCTTGAAAACCTCAGGTGTTTCCACCACGGAGCATTACTGCAGGGAAGGCGAGGGATGACAGGACAGGGGACAACTACACACCTTATTCTTATAGTCCTTTTCAGCACAAGCCTGGAACAGACATCAGACCAGTCAGAAACCCAAAGGAGCAAGAAGCACTGTATAAACAAGTCACTGGGACTACAATGTCAACATGAATCAGGACATAAACCTGGTTTGGGCCTGACTTCCAACTGGAAACGTGACAGCTTTTAGACTCATAACTTACTGAAATACTTAACTGTACAACAAAACAAATTCAGGCCTCTTGCATACAAAGAGGGATTTTTTTCCTCCTAATAAAGTCCTTTCATTCTGAAAAATAGCAGCCTGAAGTGAACTGTTCCTGCCCAAGCAGTTAAAAAGGGGTGGGTGGTGTTATATATATTGGCAGGAAAAAAAAGAGAAAAAAAGTCTAAAGCCATCAGCTTGTGTCCCAACACCTTGCTGCTGGCTCTGCGTTGTCCACGCCAGGTTTTCAACTCAGCTTCATTCTGATGGAGGCAGAAGCCACCTTCTGAAAGGTTTTCTGTCCTCCTCTCAGGGAAACATAAGGTGTTCCAGAAATTCATCTTGCATGAAGATAAAGAACTGCTTTCAGTACAGGAAGCTTCCACCTCCAGACACCAAGTCAAATACTAGCACTGGGGGATTCCTTTTTATACCTCTGTCCTGTCAGATTGAGCTAAATCTAATTTTTAAAGTCTATGTACTAAGCCAAGAATTTCACACCTGATCATGTAAGACTATTCTGTTTCAATTAAAGAAAAAAATAATAGTTAAAGCAACATCCTGAACCTCTGCCAAAAAGAGGTTTCACCAAGCTTAAACTGCCAAAGTTTTCTGCTTTCAGCATGCACCTCTGACCCACGGTGTTTCATCTGCAGAGGGGAAAATGCCTCGTCCAGACCAAAGAGGGCTTCTATCCAGCAGCACAAGTTCCCTGCCGTGTTCTTTGTGCAACAGACTCCGGCAGCAGCAGCTGGCAGCGCTGCAGCCCGTACCAGGCAATGGCTGTCAGCCTTTCCTGCTGCAGGGAGACCCGGCACAGCCTTGGGCCAAGCCCCCCGCTGCTCCTCCATCCAGTCACAGACGTAGGTACCCAAAGTAACACCTGTCACAACAGACCCCTGGGACACTCTGTGCCCCTGACTCACCCCTGGCACTTCCCCTGCTGACCCTCTTGGATGCAACGGACTGCTGCCACGTTTTGTCTGGAGTTTCTTGCATTGCTATCTTAAAGACGTGAACACGGTGGCCTGCCAAAGGATTATGTTGCAAAGCATATGATTTTAACCAGACAACCCCGCTCCCACGCACTTGAAAAATTCCCTGTCTGGGCAGCAAAACACAAGAGCTCTCAGTACAGTGAAGTTACTGCTCAAGGCAGCGAGAGCAGCCCGCACTGCCTGCTGGCAGGCCCCGTGCCCTGCCCTGCCTGTGCCCTCCGATTATATGAGAGTCATAAAAGTGGCCGACAGCCCTTCTACTGCGAGGCTGAAGGTCGCTGCACCCTAAAACCTCTAATGCTGCTCCTCAGGTCGCTTTGACTTGTCACCCGACTCCTCCCCGGCCCGCCCTGTCAGGGCTGCTCTGTCCTCCACAACAGGAACGCACCAAGGCCACTGGAGAGAGACCAGCTCACTGCCAACTGGGGCTCGGGGCTCATCAGCACGGGCCTTCCCCTTCCCAAATCCTTCTTCTCTGCTGGGCTCCCCAGTGTGGTAGAGGAACCACCGTGCTGCCCCCCTCGCCCACAGCCTAGAGGTCCCCTTCGGAGGGGGAAGGGAGCTGGCAGCACAGCCTTGCTTAGCTCCAGCTTAGAAGACGACTGGGGAAGTCAGCAGCCCTAAGCATTTTGATCTGACAGATGGGGACACTGCATCCACGATTTCTGCACCAAGGAACACCATTTGCCTACAAGCAACAGGTCTGCCTGTGAGTCCCACGTTCCTGTTGCTGCACACCCCCCCTCACACAGACCCTCACCCCGGTCCTGCGAGCCACTGCCTGTTCTATCGCGGTGCGGGACCTGGAGGGAGGTAGGGGAGGACACCTCTGCTGACCGTACTGCTCGTAGGAAAAAACGCCGTCAGGCACAAAAATCCAGAAGGTGAACTAAAAAAAAAAAAAAAAGCAAAGCAACAAAACACAAAAGCCCTCAGTCATGAGACCAGAAGAAACAACTGTGAAATACATGACCAATACAATGCCCAGCCCCCATCTCAACCTTGCTGTCATCTTACTCAAACTGAGTTTATCTGGATTCTTACCCAGGAAAGCTGGACTGACTAAAACCAACTGAAATTTCTTTTGACGTTCAAACAGTGCACCTCTCCTCCTCTCAGTAGCCTTGTTAAAACACATGCAGAGAAGTGTGCTCAGTACCTTCACTTCTCACAGCCACGATTCAAAACCTGCAGTTAATGCTTTTAAAACACTTCCCAGACAACTTTACGACACCTCTGCAGAAATGGGTATTTCAAGCAGACCATGATTAGAGGGCTCTGAGATGTTTAAATACCTCTTTACTTGTCTCTGCTAAATCACAGTGTATTTTAATTGGCTAGGTGTAGTCTAACCTCAACAGCAACTGAACCCCAAAACAATCCCATTACCTTGGGCTCTTTACTTATTTTTCTGATCCAAGTAAAAAATAAAGTAAATGCTAAATAACACTAAAAGGCAGAGTCTGAAAGCACTTAGAGGTTGGGGAGAGAAGATCATGCACATTTTAAATGGCCTTTCCTGTCATAGTGTTGTATTTCTAAGGCAGTCTATCAGTATGTCCTAACTCTGCATATAAAGAAAAGATTAAATACTTTAAATGTACTTTCCATGCTGTCCGAATGCCAGCCAGCTAGGAAGACAAGCCTTTCCCAGCAGTATCAGGGAGGGGAGAACTGACATGACAGAACAAACAAAACACAGAACCACCTTTTGCCCATCTGCCTGTCTCAGCCTCCTCTTCCCATCCTACCAAGACAGAGCGGTCCCCAGGCTGAAATGAGGTCAGAAACAGGAGCACTGCACACGAGCTTCCACACAAAGGACAAGGGAACAAGAGGAGACCCTGCCAATGGGAAGGAACCCAATCAAAGCGTCAGAGCGTGCTGAGCCACGGGGCAGACTTTGCCATCCTCCCCTCTCTGCCCATCCACCACCAACTCAAATCAGCCATCTCTGAACCCTTGCATCTGACAGTGCAGAGAAAAGGGGGCAAGCACTAAAAAGTGCGTAACGAGCAACTGAGGGGGTATGATCCACTGGTTGAACATGAAAACAATCACAGCCAGACCTACGCCTGCAAAGGATTGCTGCCAAGCCCAGGTAAACATTTATTTCAGCTGGTCCAAAATTAACCTGCTGTTGTTCTGTAGCCCTAATGAACCTCAGATCTTGTCCACAGGGCCAGGAATTTGTGCAACAGCTATCTGGGACACTCAAAAGAGTAAAAACTGATTTCCAAGCATCAGTCATGTCTCGTTTAAAAACAAACTTCCCTATAGGGGGTGTCAGACATTTGCCAGTTTTTATTGGCATGAAAACCACAGAAGTGTGGTGAGGAAACTGCCCTACAAAATCTTGACGGTCTCTGGGCAGGAACAACCAGAGACAGAAAACCTGCTGTGAAAAACAGCGAGAGGGAGAAAGCCAGACAGCACTGTAACCAGGACATGGGGAAAAAGGGATTTCCCATGAAGAAGCTCCAAGATGAGTAAGTGAAGAGATTAAACTGAAAACAATGAAAAATGCTCGTGAATGACTGATCTGGTATTCTCCCAAGAAGGTGGGGGTAAAGCTGTGATACTGCTTTTGGGAAACCATGGACCAACAGATGACAGTTTGGTAGCCACCACACTTCCTGCTCAAGAAATCCTGACCAAAGCAGAAATCAATTGAGATAAAAACCTCAAATCTTTCTTTGGAGAAGACGCACGACAGAATTCACCAGGATCTTTGGCAGCATTCCCAGGCACTGTCCCACAGAAAAAACAGCTCCTTTCCTCACTGGTCAGAACAGAGATACACATTTTGCCAAACCCCACATCCTTAGGGACAAGCTGAAGCTTGAATTACCAACACCACTAACGCTGCTGGTATGAGAAAATTCCCTACCGAAGTTAAGCAATAGAGACCACATCCCTCAGATCAAGTGCTCTTGGGCAATGCCGAGAATAAAGCAAGCCTTTCCTTACCTTTCACTTCTTGGGAATCACCAAATGAAGCAGAAAAAGAGGCAGACAGATCCATGACATGCTGGGTGAAGGAGAAAGGAGAAAGACAGCTATTTCTCCTCTTCCCTCAAGATGATCATTATTTGTTACCTGTCAGGGGAATTCAAGCACACTGCAACTGAAAACACTCAAGTTTTCCTTAGGAAAAGCCTCAAACTTTACCTCAAATCCACACCGAGAAATAAAAGCATCGGGAAGATGTCTCATTTTTTCAACTTAAAGGTGTCTTACCCTTAAATAACTATAAAATACCTAAATGGATCAGATATAATGCTTCATTTTACTGGACTAGTGGAACAAATAGATACTACAGTAATGGAATTAGGTTGGTATGTTCATTCTGGACTTCAAACACTAGGATTTTTTTAATTTAAGTACCACTACTCCAGTGAGTACTGCATTCCATTCACAGTTAGAAGATGACCTGAAGCATGCTCTGGTCTCAAGAAAAAGCTGATGCCATTCACCTTAGAAATCACACACATGACCCAACTACAATTCAACCATCACTGAGGCAAAAAACAAAGGGATTTATGTACCCCTCAAAAAATGCAGAAATTAACTGGACTTAAATGTGCATTTCTCAAATGGGAATCATCTGGCCTGGGAAAGGACTAGTTACTTTTAGTTGTTCTCCATATGGCAGCAGGGAGAGCTCAGATATCCTCCTGCCTGAAGAGCTCACTGCTTTCTGACAAGCTGCTGGCACCCTGCCTAGTTCTCTAGGGATTAGCACATGATTTCTGAACAATTATTAGACAACATGAGGAGGAGAACACCTGATGAGAATATTACCTATACTACAGTAACTTCTGACCTGGGCATATAGTTGCCTTTTCAAATTTTAAGCCAATTTTGAAAAGAAAAAGGGACAAGCAAAGGAAAAACCTAAAAGAAAAGAAAAAAAGAAAAAAAAAAAACCCTACACCAGAACAAAAAAAAAAACCAACCCAAACCTGAAAGAAAATAAACCCCAACCCTAAAATAAATAAAAAAAGTTTTAAAAAATCAAACAAAAAAACCCCAAACCCACCAAGCTTTGAGGCAGATAGAGATGGTTCTGTATCATGCCTCCATGGCCATGCTCAGGAATCAAGAAGCAAGCCTTTGGGGAGTAAAGAGCAGCTTTCTGTTACTAGAGAAGAAACTGCAGAGGAATCTGTTTTCCCAAGAAAACAGGGACACACAAAAAACATTCCTGCCTGAGGCTGAACTGCCAGAGTATCAAGCACCTGACTGATAAATGAAAAAGTTCTGCTAAATCTGAAAAGTTCTGCTTATCAAAGATAAGCTGACATAAGCCATTTGTACTTCCTCAAGAAAACAAGCTTCATACACTTCAGGTTTGCCAGGCTGGAGGAAAGCTGATTTAGGCAAGTTGCCCCTGGAAGACACAGAAAAAGATATTGTATCAGTATTTTTAAATGAGAGGAAACAAAAGCAGTCAAGGGACTGAAGGCAGATTAAGGTCAGCTCACAGTTTCATGTAAATCTGGACTGAGGTGGATAGTCACACTCACTTTAGCAAAGATGCCGTTTCACACTGGAGCGACAGGTTCCCAAGCACAACAGGGATGCTTGAAAGACAATCTAGTAAAACCTCATTTACACGGCCAAGGCATACCTGTGCTGTAGTACACTCCATCTCAAAATGCAAAATTCTTCACAATCATTAAGCAAACCACTTTCCCCTGCAACAGCCATCAGAGTGTAAAGAACTAGAAAAAAAAAAGACCACTTAAATTTCAAACTTACTCCTTTAATGTCTTAAAAAGGTCACAAGATTGCTTTGAATCTTATTAATAAATTTTATTTGGACAAGTAGAGAACAACTTGTATCACAACAGCTTTAAACAACATGATTAAGGACTGCAGCTCTCCAAGGAGGCTCACAGATATGTACAGTATATGAAGAAAAAAGTTGCACCTCAGAGCCGATCATGATCAAGTTAAAAATACCTGACTTAAAGCACATGTGCTAATAAATTTTCTTTAGGTCATGACCAGCATGAAAATAATTAGGACACAGGTACTCAGCAAAGTTGTCTGCTAATGGGTACAGCAATATGCTGCATTTAAGAATTAAAATCAAATTCTAGTTTAGTGTTAGCACTGAGCCCTTAAGAGAAATCCCAATTTCTACTTTTCCCCATTTACAAACATCAAAGCTATTCCCACTTAAGGGTGTGCCCAGCTGCACACAAATCAAGTCCTTGAATGATAAAAACTTTTAGCGCTAATACTGGAGGTCTTGCATCCCGGTATAAATTTGCCTTTCTGGCCATTTCATCTATCAGTTGCTACAGAAAATACTTGCTAAGTTAACTCCTCAGGAGAAACAATGCAGGTCTCTGGAAATCACATCCTTTCTACAATGAAAATGATCTGCCAATTCAAGTTTCATTTGTTCAGGAAGACAGAAGATTTAAGGCTTCGGTGGCAAAAATAATCCTCTGAGCAGTTTTTCTGAAGTCAAGCTGACACAGGTATGTTTACTTTCTCTTGACTTAAAATTTCCTGTTACCAGGTTTAGATAACGTCTACCTGATAAGTCTGGCAAGAAATCTCTCCTTCCAAAGAGGTTGTCCTAGATCAACCATTTTAGAAGCATTTGAGGACAGTGTGTTTAATTCAATTTTTTTTTTTTAATTATAGCAACATTCAGAACTTTTTAATACGTTGACGAAGCAGTGCTCATAGCATCATCTGCAATTTTGGTACTGGCAGGGTGTATGCTTGCAAAATATTTGACATCACTGTCATCATCCATTTGGAGCGCCATAATTGTTTGTTCCACAGCTTCTTGATGAGAGTTGGCAGAATTTAGAAAATATTCTGTAAGAGAAAATGCACAAGACTTACAGGAAGAAAAGACAGCAGATACTTCAACACAAACCTCAGCATACTATCATGAGGTTCAAAACCTCAGGAGACAGTGTACACATATAGTCAAACTGGATATCTGAGCAGACACACAATATGCTTCTGAATATACCTATAAATTCACTTTAAAAAAATAAAATCATTCTGTGTCAGAATAAATTAAAATAATTCAAAGCACAGTTGCTCTAACAGTGCTGTGTTAGAGTACAGGACTGCTACGGTCCTTCAGTACAAAAGTAAGCATGACAGACTCCATAAGCAGAGGAAAAACAACCTGCAAGAGACTCAGAAGGAGTGTGCTTCTATTTGTAACAGAAGGAAGGTATCACAAACCCATGGCCATGCCACTCCATTTCAGTTCCAATTCCATTGCCAAATAATTACCAAACAATAAAACAGATAACATGAAATAAGAGTGGAAGAAGTTACAACATCTGACAGTTTTCATGAATTGCATAAAAGCAGCGTAACTACAAAAAGCTCATAGAAAGGGCAGTTTAGATCTGAGGTTTAAAAACTTCCAAATTTGTTTTTTAAATCTGCCTTTCATAATCTGTCCACCATCCCTAATCACATACGCAACATCTTTGAGGCAGGGACTCTCTGTATTATATGCTGACATAGTGGCAATGCGCAATGGGGGTGTACCATCCAGGCAGAGGAACACAAAAACAATGAGCACAACAACAAAAATACCAATACTACACAGTAACAGCCTTGGCAGTTTACAAGAGGCTAAGTTACTGCACATCAGCTGATCCATCTTAACTGCCTCCACATGCTTACTCAGAGTCTCCGGCGTGCACAAGACAGCTAGCAATAGCCTAGCTCTCACTGTGCTGGCATCCTTTGTGTTGTCCGGTGCCCTGAATATTTTGCATTGAACTTCACACTTTCTACACTACAAGCAACAATCCTCAAGCCAGTGTATGGTTCTGAGAAAGAAAGTGACCAGAACTGGATGAAGTGTTCCGAAGGTGGACACTGCTGGTTTACAAAATCGTGTAGTATTTCTGATGCTGTTTTCCTTTACAGTACTTTGGACACTGAGCACCACTGACTCTTCTGGCACCTGCCATGCACTGAAGGTGCCTTCCTAGGCAAAGTCTGCAGTTTGGAAGTTGGAAGTCTAACTTCCCTGAAGATACTCCAGAGAAACTTCCTTCCCACTGCTACCATAAAATATAAAAAACAACAGCTGACATCTCCAGTAAGAAAACAGATGGTGGATTTGTATGTAAGGATTTCTCTTTCTTTTATTACAAAGAACATTAACAGAAGATTTTTTTAACTAAAGAAAGGGCACTGCTCAACGACCTCACAGTTGCTAGTTGTTCATGTGTGCTTTCTGTGCCCTGATGACAACTCCACAAACTAGTACCAAAAGAGCAGGCTGGCACATGAGCAAGAGCTTTTATTTCCTCAGCATTACACAACAGTGGCTCTGATGCCACAACAAGGTTTGTGGTTTTATGTCAGTCAAGGTAACATCCAACATCAAGGAAACTGTAAAACCAAGACTGACCCACTTCTGATGTCGTTTCTTCTTTCCCAGCTGACTACAGGAAAGTGGAGGGACAAAAAGATAGGCAGTGAACACACTGCAACTCTCTCTGTGACTAACCTTTCTCTAAAAGGGTTTGCTTCAACGTTTTTGCAAGCAGGACTCGAACATTTGGAACCCTGTCAGATGCCAAGTGTAGTAAGTGTGGCAACAGATGCACAGCAAACTGGTCCATGGGCAGGCAGTCATCTTCGCTGATAGTCTGGCAAGAACACAGAAACAATTTCATTACATTTCAGCACAGTGAGGATAAAATCCCAACACATAATCAGAGCTAACAGATCTTACTGCCTTCATAGCACAAATACAGTAGGTGTATCCACAAAGTTATAAAATACGGTACAATACTTTCTAGCACAAAGTCATACACAATGCAGCAAGTTAGGGTTGAGGAAATTCAGGCTCAGTTAGAAGCCCACTTTATTTTGCACGAAGGCTGGCAACTTACTTATTTTTATTGTTTGGGGTTTTTTTAATCACTGTATCATTTGAAAGCAGGTAAAAGACTTTCCCAATCCTTCTCAAGACTGATTTACTCTTTGTTTTAACTAGGTACTATATTAAGACAAGAATGATCCAACTCAATAATCATCTGTTGTACTCAAACATGTTTCTCTATATACACTCAAAGCTCGCATTTCTCTGAATATTTCAAAGAACCGTCTCACTTGGGCAGCAGTCACGCTGGCTCCCAGACTGCACCTCTGATACTGCCTCCAAATTTGACCATTTCCTCTAGGACCCCAGCTAGTTTCAACTCTTACATTGTAAAAATCTCATGTCATGCTGAGTAACAAAGCAGCTTCCCAATTTAGAGATTATTTTGCTATGCTTTTGTTTTATATTCAACATCAGATTTAACAAGCTGATGTTAATACGCTAAGCTAGAGATGCACCAAAGCTCACCTATGGAGCAACACAGAAGAAAGCAGCCACAAAACCTATTGGAAACAAGAGTTCTCACACGTTCATTAAAATAGTGTCAATAGACAGCTGAAAAGCTCCAGCTGCTATCGCCCCTTAATTCTTACTACCGCCACCTCCCAAAACCAATAAAGATGAACAAAAAGACATTTCACCTGGCAAATAAAGACAAAAGTTTGCCGACCAGACCATTTGCGGCATCTACAGAACTTTTCAACAAGTTCATTCATGAGATCTACCACGAAGGTTGATGTTGAAGCCAGGTATAGCTTTTTTACCATTTCACTAACCTTGAAGAAATGAGAAGAAAAAAAATACAAAAATTACTTCTGACCACCAACCCTCAGAAATTTGAAATCCTGAATTTACATAGATTGTTTTACCAGCTTGTAAGAAATCCAACGGACAGAAGACACTTTGTCTGCACAGAGGCTGAAAGCAATGGGTCGCAAGTAGTCATAAACGTCTCTGGCACTGTACAGATCTAGAAGCAAGATCAGTTGCCTACAAGAAGGAAAAAGAACCAGAGTGCATTATAAGAAGGAGAAAGGTAGCTTTAACCGTGAATATGATCATTTGTAAGACAACACTTGCCAAATGTGCAATGTGGCCATAATAAAGTTACTGAAAAGTAAAATGTGTTTTTCAGTGCTATCAGTCAGACTATGGGTCACTCACAAATTTTAAATTGCTACTTATTCACAATAATGCATGCAGGAGCTCAAAGAATGAAGAACTAGGGGAAAAGGCAAGGAAACCAATGTTGCATTTACAAGGCAGGGATCCTGATAACCGCTACCGTGTACATGCAGCACAGTGATCCAGCTGTGAATGACACCGCAGTGTGCACATACACTTGATTACCTAGTAAAGACGTCTCACACATAACACATGTACAGTTACAAAGCAACTACTCTTAGTCTGGTAAGTAACCTCAGTCCACTGATTTACCAAATTAATAAACTTTCTCTATTTCAGAGTATACTGGACAACTAGACAAATTACCAGTCGTCTTCAATTTGTAATGAGTTCATTAAGATTTCGTCAAGTTGCAGATACTAGTATGTGTCACGAATGGTAGAAAGTATGTCAACAGAAGTGGCATGACACATTACAAGCAGCTGATTGAACACCTCCATACCACAGTAACAGGTAAGTGATTTGTAGTTATTAAATCAAAGCAACACTTAAATGTAGCAAAAACATCATGGCATCATAATGAGTTGTTAAACTAGGTCTCTCAAAATTAATTCAAAAGGCACACTGTCATAATCATTACTATATGCTCATTTCATCACTCCTGCTAGAAAAGCCCTGGTCACAAAGTGTCTCCTCACAGGATGAGTTTTGCAACCCTGATCAACTTGATGGCCCTCTGCTGAACTTGTTCCAGTCAATCAACATCTTTCTTGTATTGGTACAGATGTATGACTCCAGATGAGATCTAATGAGTGCTGACTAGAGGGGGCTAATCTGCTCCCTTGATATATAATGACTGTGCTCCTGTTGATACAGCCCAGCATTGTGCTGCCAGGACACACTGCTCTCTCATGTGCAGCTCACCATCCTCCGTGATACTCTGGGCCTTTCCAGCAGAGCTGCTCCCAGTCCTCAGTCTATCTCACTGTCAGAGGCTCTTCCTTCCCACGCACAGGATTTGGCATCTGTCCCTCAGTGAATTTCAGAAGCCCCTTCCTCCGTTAGCTTTCCTGAGCAACATGACCTTTCAGAGCTGCCTTCCATAGAAGCCCACCTACCAGTTCCATGAAAAAGTCAAAGTCTGCTTAGATGAAGTCCAAGGTCACTACTCTGCTGCTCACTTTCTTTACTCCCCTCAAGATCTCCATCTCCTCCATTTCACTGTCACGAATTCAGCCTACTCATCAAATACAGCAACTTGAAATCAAATAGCTAAAACACTTCTATTTGACTTCAAGAGCAACCAGATGTGGCCTTCTCTTCTGGCAGTTTCTTTTCTATGGAAGGGTAATGCTTCCAGCATATGGCGATGGAACAAGACATTCATGTTCCAACTATTTTAAGTGATATACAGCTACTGGGAATGTTTAAGCAATAGGAACAAGTGGAGGATAAGGACTTTCCACAAATTAAAAATTAATAATGTCACTGTAAAATATCTATTCTATCATTTTAACATTTTTACATATCCGTAACAACAAAAGCAAGCATCCAGAAAACTACATACTCAGCCAGCTCAGCACGGAAACGCCAGTTCCTGCTGTTATCAGTCACTAAGAATTCCTGAAGCTGATAAAGATACTCTCGTCTTTTGTCAAGATGAAGAAGCTGTAACAATAAATAAAAGCTTACATAAAGTGTAGGCTACAATAAGCACATAGAAGAAGAGCTTTAAAGTATAACTAATGAAAAACTTTCTTCAATCTAGAAAAAAAATGTGTTCAGCAATAGTGTTGCTTTCTTAAGCTAAACCCTATCATGCTTAAGTCTGTAAAATCACATGGGGCACTACTGAAAGCAAAATCTAATCTCTACTTTTACTCTAGAAAACAGGAGTAAGCAGTAAAGATAGCATTGATTTTAGAAGATTTTATGATCTGTGTCTTTCAGCTCCAAAAATGAGGCAGTTAACACAAAAACTCTAAAGAAATTTGAGAAGTAAGCTGTGTAGAGAGGTTTGAGCCGTCAAAAAAAAACTTAATACTATCCACTTGCATCTATATATTGAATAAACATGCACGAACCAGGCTCTTCAGAGAAAAGAAAGTATCAGCAACACATTCTAGTATTCAACCGACATCTGCATAGATTCCCGTATCAGAGTTATGCTGTGCTATTTTAATAAGTAAGTCCATACAACTAAATGAAGCAAAACACATAACTGCACTTGCCCGGAGTTGAACACAGACATACCTTCAGAAAGTCATGCAAGTGTTTAAGCACACCTATCCTGACTTCATCTAAATCTTTTAAAAAGCCATTGAAGACAGGAACTAAATCTCCAGCTGTAAGCTGGTCTCCAAGGATGACGGCAAGTTCATGTATAGAAAATGCTAGTGTCCGCCGAACCTTCCACTGTAAAATAAATAAATAATTTCTATTGATGCATCATCTGAAATGCTCTATTTTAATTTGAGTGTCAGTATCCAAGTGTGACTCCCAGTGAGCTACAGCACTGTGTCTCAATTAACAACGGAAAATTAAATGGCAAATTTAAAAAGAAAAAAAAAGGGGGAGGTGGGGGGAGGTGGGGTGGCGTAGACAAATGACAAGGTATCATTTCTTCCACCTGAGCATCAAGGAACTAGACAAACAGAAGTAATGAAAATATTTCAATTTTCCAGGTGTCGGGAAGGAAAATAGTATTCCTGACATCAGTACTCTTCCACGTGTTACTCTCTGCTATGAATTCTTTTGGATAAATTAGTTCCATACTACTACTCTCTCAGTTGTTTAATATATAAAACAGCATTAAGATATATCCAACAGTATTTCAGCTGGCACATTTTAGCTTCCATAACAGGCAAAGTTTCACCCACACTGAGTGCTCAGCAGTCCAAGGACCAATGGAGCTTTTACTGGCCCTAAACCGAGGGGACGCTGTTTTAATACAGTAACTATTTCAAGTAAGTCTTTTCAAAAAGAAAAAAAAAGCATCCATTCTTTAGCCAGCACTTTCCAATTAGCACGTGTATTGTTCTCTTGCCCTGGTTTAGTGATTCAATCTTAGTTTAGATTAGACTGGTGATAAACTCTGGACAGTTTTTAACACAGAGTAATTTGTTTATATTTAATTTTAAAATTTATTAGCTAACTGTTTTTAATGGTTTCAAAAGAGTTTGGAAAATGTGAGCAATAGCCATGTATAAAATTACTCACTACATGTCACTGAGAACTGCTGCTCTGACATAGCAACCAGCAAGTTCAAGAGAGGTGAAGTAGTCTGAGGATGTTAAAAAAACCAAAACATAAAAAGAGCATCTCCAAAAAAGGAAACAAAGGAGGAATGGGGAACAACTGTAAACCAACAGTAAAATGCACAAAGACACCTCCATACCACCTGACAAGGAAAATGCTGTTATTTGTTTTTAAAACAGCAACACTGCGTGGTGGTGGTGGTGGTGATGTTATTCCCTTATGACTAACTGGATACAGCACCAAAAGGCCACCGAAAAAGGCCTGGTGTGAGGCTGACTCACTGAGCTCCAGACATGCCTGCTGGGGCACATGTCTGCTCACGCACAGCAGCACAGCCCGAACTCTCATACCTACAAGAATCCCAAGCACTGCCACAAGATCTCAGGCGAGCCGAGGAAATTGGGAGACCTCCCCTTCACATTCCCACTGGAGAGAGCAGGGCAACCCAACACCCACTAGACAAGAGAAATCATCATAAAAGTTCAGAGCACTCACTGTCACGGCTTCTTGAGCTTACCTGCATGTCAGATGCCAGTGTCTCATAGGTATCTTTCAGACAGTGCCAGTTCTGCCTGCCTAACGTAAGTGCCACACCTGGCAGGCTGTAGGCACAGTGTTTGGCAATCTCTGTATCAACTGTTTGAGCACGAGATGGATCAGTCATTGATAAATACTGATCCAGCAAGGCCTGAGGTACAACATCCTACAGCAAGAAAAGGGTAGAGTGTTTACACTACTTTCAGTAAATTTTCATGAGGCTTACTAAAATTCCAGGGCACGCTGTCAGAAGAACATTTTTCCCCCCACAACTATAGAGTATTATTTAATCACAATCTCTTAAGAATGAAAAGGGTTTCTATTTCCTAAGTTCCACCAAAAAGTTCCAAAGAAATGATGACATGACTGAGGCTATTTGAAAACATTACAGACTAACTTAGTAACAGTTAAATAGGCAGATCCCTGTCTACTTCAGCGGACCAGGAAATTAAGACACTACATTCTACCTTTCTCCAAACACTCAGACTCACAGGCTGTGCAAATTGGTCATTTTAACTCATCCATACAAACAGCAGAACAGCAAGTGAGCCTTGTTCAAAAATAATTTTCCTATTCCTCTCAAAATCTTGGAGAGGTAGGGAGAAGAAAACTAAATTACAACGCCTTGGGGAGGGAGGGAAGGGGATGGGGCAGAGTATACATGTTCCATATTGCTTCTGGACTCCCTAAACAGTCAGCAGGAAGGAAAAGGTTTCTCCAGAGACAGAGATCTCCGGTGAAGACCAGTATTTCTCCCCACTGACAAAGCAAAGCATCTGAACTAAAATTTTGTGAAAATCCCTTTGCATTCATTTCAACACAATCTTTGTTTCAGCTGTTGACAGTTTATTTCAAGCACTGACTCTACCCAAGGGGGTACACAATAGGATTTCCTTAACCCAGATGCCAAACAGCTCAGCTTACATAGGCAACAAGAGGGACTGAGGTTCCCACTCAAGGAATAACACTGGTGCAAGGTGGTATATTAACATGGAACTATGTAACAACAAACAGTCATTCCTTTTGGGAAAAAATAACAAAGAGACAGTTCAAGCTTAATGAAACACTTCCAACTTTTCTGCAAAAAAGCTATCATGGGGTGGGGGCAGTTCCACTCAAAACCCTTAAAAAAAAAATCCTGTTTCCTCAATAACCTGATTCCCATTACAGGATAGGTTCCATAGAAAATGAAACCAAATGAAACCACAGCCTGGAAGTCTACAACTATTACCTCACGTCTAAAAATACTGGTATCTCTTATACATAATTAAAACAGAAGCAACTGCTGAAATCAGCCATTATCTCTCGAGACACAGAACATTTTAAAACTACTTATTTGAGAGATTTGCCATATTTAATAGAAGCTCCACCAGTAAACGACTGAACACCACACATAAAAGCAATCCCCACATACACACACAAAAAAAAATCCACTTATCGAATACACGTAGGAAAACCAGAAATCACTGTCATTTACCTGCACTTTGGATTTTCTTTCTTCATCAGGGCTGAAACTACTGTTGGTGCTCAAATCTGAATCATTGTGAATGTAGTGAAGCGTAGAGTCAATATTCTATGAAAAAGGAGGAAGAAAAAAAGGGTCACACAAAATACACTCAAGGATTAAACACAAAACAAGTGTCAACATCAAGAAATGCTGTCCTCACCTCAGGGGTTTTTCTTAGTTTAAAGGGATACATGTTTTAATAGCTAATACAATTTCACTACAGCCCAAAATCAATAAGATAAATCTTTCTTCTTTCAAACACACTCCTCTTATTCTGCTCTATTTTGGTTCTTATGAAATGAAAATCACAGGAGAGGAGTATCTTTAAGACTGCATTAAGGAAAATCTAACACACTGCTTCTCTCCTGAAGGGAAAATGAGAAAACATCTGTAGCTGATTTTGTTGGATTTGTGCTAGGAAAAGGACAAAACAAAGCCACCCTCACACTTAAGAGTAGAAACTGATGAGACTTACGTTGTTTCTTCCCTAGAGGTGATTGATTATAATCTTCTCTACAGATGAGCTTTACATTATAAATCAGAATCCTAGTGGACCATTGCTGCTGACACTGGTCACCATCCCTCTCTGCAGTTCTATTAAAATAAGTTTTAGCCACCATTCAAGCATCCTGGCTACATATCTGGGCTGTGAAGATAAGGACTGAGACTCTGTTTCAGAGCTCTATTGGGCAGTAAAGGTTTGATGCTCTATTACAAACTGTGCTGCTAAGGGGATGCACCGTCTATACTGGTGGAGTTCCCCAAATATAATCAACGTTGCACAATCAGTTGTGAATTTCAAGAAATACGTGATGAGTATTTGAAAAGTAGATCAGGCTCCCGTGTGGCAGAACAGGACAGGCATTTTTGCTAGATACGAGCCAAGGGATCTATTCAAAGATGCTGCAGGGTGAGCTCTCAGGGTCAACACAAGCACTGAGAACATGCCTACTCTTACCAGCTGTTCAGATCAGTTTGACAACGAACTATAAAACTTCCTCAAAAAAGCCTCCAGGATACTATCTGCCTTCCTTGGTTTGACTTCAGACAGTTGTTTTTCCTCTTCTGTGAGCTGCTTTCATCTAAGCACCAGGTTGTAATTTTAGTTGCTGAGGTATAATTACAGGTGATAAAGAACAGGTAGAGCTGTAAGGCAATTACATTACCACTGGCACAGCAACCCAAGTCACCTGTCAGGCTTATCAAGCAGCAGCAAGAAGGTGTCAAAAGACCCAAGGGAAAGAAGAGATATTTAAGTGACTCCATAACTAAATGTATCAAGCAGCAAACTCCAACTATAAAACCTCCAGAAGCTCTCAATACCATCTCTGTAGGATTTGTTTGTCAGCCAATTCTTCACTCTTTTTTAGCCTTTTTTTTTCCCCAGGAAAGAGATAATTTTCAGCATTGCCAGAAAGTCACCTGCCTTGACCCCTTTCAAATCAAGAAATTATTAGGCAGCCACAGCGCTTTCAATGAGTTGCCCAGGTATGTGGGCATCCATCATCATTTTATCTGTCTCAAAGGGGGCAAAGGATGCTAGGTCAGGAGTTAGCTAGGTCAGGAGGTAGCAGGGGGCATCTAGAGAGCTTTAAACTGGATTTAAAGTGGGAAGGGAATAAAACCAAGCTCATTATAGAGATGAGCCTGGGGGCAGCATGCCAGGGTTGGAGGTGAGATCAACAGCACAGCTGAAGTGTATCTATGCCAATGCCCAAAGCATGGGCAACAAGCAGGAAGAGCTGGAAGCCATTATGCAGCAGGAAGACTACGACATAATTGCCATCACAGAAACATGGTGGAATAACTCACAAGACTGGAGAGCTGCAATGGATGGCTACAAACTCTTCAGGAGGGTTAGACAAGGAAGGAGAGGTGGTGGGTAGGTCTGCATGTCAGGGAGCATTGACTGCCTAGAGTTGAATAATGGTGGCAATAGGGTTGAGTGTTTATGGGCAAGAATCAGATGCAGGGCCAACAAGGTGGACATCGTGGTGGGAGTCCTTTGTAGACACTCAAACAGGATGGAGAGACCGATGAAGCATTCTACAAGCAGCTGGGAGAAATCTCAAGATCACTAGCCCTTGTCCTCATGGGGAACTTCAACCTACCAGATGTCTGCTGGAAATACACATGGTGGACAAGAAATAGTTTAAAAGGTTCCTGAGTGTGTGGACAATCACTTCCTGAGACAGCTGGTCAATGACCCACCAGGGGAGATGCCCCACTGGACCTGCTGTTTACAAACAGGGAAGGACTGGTGCGTGGTGTAGTGGTCAGAGGACATCTTGGACATAGTGATCATAAAATGATAGAATTTTCAATTATTGGAGAAGTAAGGAGGGGGGTCAGCAGAATTGCCACCTTGGACTTGCAGAGGGCCAGCTTTGCCCTCTTTAAGAGCCTGACTGACAGAGACCCTTGGGAGATAGTTCTGAAGGGCCAAGGGGTCCAGCCAGCATGGGGATATGAGAGGCAGGTCCTACTTAACTAACCTCATCACCTGTGACAACATGACCTCCCCAGTGGATGAGGGAAAGGCTGTGGATGGTGTCTACCTGGACCTTAGTAAACCTTTCGACACCATCTCCCACAGCATCCTCCTGGAGAAACTGGCTGCCCCTGGCCTGAACTGGTGTATTGTTTACTTGGTTAAAAGCTGGCTGGCTGGCCAAGCTCAGCAAGTGGTGATGAATGGAGTCATGTCCAGCTGGGGACTGGTCACAAGTTGTGTTCCCCAGGGCTCAGTGTTGGCAACAGTTTTGTTACAATATCTTTACTGATGATCTAGATGAGGGGATCGAGTGCACCCTCAGTAAGTCTGCAGATGACACCAAGATTAGGGGTGAGTGTTGATCTGCCTGAGGGCAGGAGGCTCTG
>JAVJGJ010000037.1:59932130-59953456 GCA_035590215.1 Microhierax caerulescens
ATAAGCATCAGTCTTCCAGGTAGTCCCTTTCTTTTTCCCCATCATTTCTTTAGAATTATATGTATCTGTTTCATAGTACAGTAAAATACCACTTCTATTTTAGAAATGAAGATACAGACTCCCTCTGAAAGAACCCTCAGAAAATGAAGTTTAAAGCTTCTGGTGCCCCTTGCAACCACACTGAGCAAAATGCCAACAATGCAGTAATTCCAGCTGAGGCCAACTTTCAAAGCCAGTTAATTGTACTTGTGCACACGATGAAACCTTTGTATCTTACAAGCTATTCACAAGCTGGTACCAAAAAAAAAAAATAAAAGTTTGAATGATACTAATTTACTCAAGTGAAACAGACAAACATAAAACCCTTGTTCAAGCTCACATAAGTCTGTGGCTAGTCTACATTTGAAGGTGAAGAAGGCTCAACTGTTTTAACACAAAGATAAGCATTTTATCTCTAACAAGGGTTTACAGGGGATAAATTCACATTTTCCAAGCACTGGGCTTCTACACCAAGCTGCTTCTTGGCTTATATAGGTCCAAAAACATCATAAAAGATGTAACATCTAAGTGGGAAGCCATACCCAACATCCCTAAAGAAACAGAGAAATTACAAAGCAATTAAACAGCAGATTTGAAAGCAATACCAAGTATCTCAGCTGTAGCTATTCTGGGGAGCTCACTACCAAAGACAGCAGGGAAATCCAGAGTTCGGAAGGACTGAAAAATACCCAAACCCCACAGCAAAATCATAGACTTGGTAGTAGTAACACCCAACTACAGCAATGAAGATAAACACTGAAGAAAGTAAGCTTTCCAAGCAACTGAAATTTGGAGAAAAAGTTGCTTAAAGGAGGCTGGAGACAGCACATTATTCCCCAACTGCCACTGATGGGTATCCTCCACTGGAGCAGTTAATTTCAAATATTACCTGAAGAGGATATTTTTTCCCTGTAGAATTATAGTAAAGATCTTAAGGCTGCAAAACCACATGCAACCTGGAACTAACTCATTAGGAAGTGCAAACTGCCCTGTCAGGAGAAAACCCAATGTGTATCATTTGTATGTGCAGTGGTCAGAATTCTCCTTCACAAAACACATTTCACTATAGCTCACTGTCTTATCCACCCGTAACTTGCACACTGGCTGTTGACAGATGTTAAAAACATCACTGAGCATTCTTCAGGTATAGACAATATTTAATTCTTAACCCCAAAAGAAACATTCATAAATTAGTAATATTAATAAGGTACTACTCAGAGTCCAAAAGAGTTCCCACCTAAAGCTGTTTCTTTGAGAATTTTTTGTCAACAGTTTTTTCAAAATATTTTCTGAGCTGCTATTTGCCTTTGTCATGATGCCTCAACAAATTTATGTCTTGGCTAGCCAGTTGGTGTGTCAAGATCTGTGTCAATCATACCAAACCACAGCCTCATGACTTTTTGTGCCTTCCACTCTACAATCATATATGTGGACCTAGATCCTTTTGCAGTAAAGATTAATTTTTATTTCACATTAACACAGTGTTTAGCACAATGGATATAACATTTAAAGAAGCTAAAAGTTATCACAGTACATGAAGAATAAAAACAGTAACTGTTTTGAAATTCTCTTGCTCTCAAACACAGAAATGGCTGTCTTACTGTAGCCCCAGCATATTAAATAAAAAAAAACCAAACACCTACACAAAACCAAAACAGATGAAAAAAAAAAAAGCTAAAAAAAAAGCCCCACATAAAACCCAAACCCAATCCCCAAAATTTAAAAATAAATCAAACAACAAAAGAACCCTAAACGTTTCTTTTTCAAGCAAAGATCATGTCTGAAAAACATCAGTCCAACTACAGGACTTCTGAAGTTGCAAGGTATTAACAGGACAGAGGACTGCTTAGGCAACTTCAGGACAATTGGTACTTCTAGGTCACCGCTGTATCTGTATTTTAGATAACAGCAGCAGTGGCACAAAGAGAGAATGGCTATTGTGTACCCTGGGTACATTCTTCAATTCAAACCTCATTATACCAACACTGCCAAAAAAAAGTACCTCACTTTCTGAGACCTGATTTGACCAGAGAAGACAAATACCTCCAAATGTTTTAAAACAGGCACATGACTAATGACTATCACCTATTATAAATGAGAAGAACTGTACATAGTTTAGTTTGTCTTCTCAACAGCTTGGTTTTATTTTTATTTATTTATACATTAAACATGCAGGCTTAACTCCAGGACAGCTCTAACCACACAAGTATCTGGCTCTAACCAAGCAAGTCAAAATGCAGATACTTTTATAATGTTTCCTTATTATAAATTGTTACATTTTTTGATTTACAGAACAAGTTGAAAAAAGTATCATAAATGGAAAAAAGCATCAGGTAAGAGAAAAATGAAAAACACTTCCAGTAATAGCAACCTTGACAAAAAAAAAACCAAACCAAAACAAAACAAACCCCCAACAAAACAAAAAGCAAACAAAAAACCCCTGTGTTGCAGTTTGAATAATGGCCAAGCATATATATTAAGACACAAAGCAGATCTGGTTCTGTAATGAATTTTCACATGGTTTAAGACACAAGGATATTCTAATAACCTGTCTTACAGAAACAGGCTAAGTCCAATACTGCAACTGCTTGAGGCACAAAACTTGCAGTTAAATTTGGAAAATTTAATTTGTGAGGCAGCTGCAGAATCCAGTGCTACTAGTTTAACAGATCTGAGGCAACTTCCGTAATGCAGGAAAAGCCTGAAATGCTGCTTTTACTGACACTGAGAAAATACCAACCCTGACTAAAAATGTACTCCACCCTTGTTAAAGGAAATAAATTGATTTTAGCTCATCTCTGGCTGCCATTACATTTCTACCTAAACAAACTTCAATTTGATACACTGGTGGTCACCAATGAAAAACCTAAGGCTATAAAGCTGCTGCACAAGGCCATTTCCCCCTAGACAGGTCCTATTTTCCGAACTTGAAACGAAGCTTCAGAAAGTTTCTGATACTCAAAACTGTTAACATGATCACACAAACAAGCACTGTATATAGAGAACCCAGAAGCAGAGCTTTGCTAGGAAAGCACCCTAGAAACAGTAGCATGCCACTGTTCTCAATTAAAAACACATTTAATCTTAAAGGAATAGCAACTTATGTAATGCTCAAAACAAACCATTTTCCCTGGCCAAACAAGGACATTCCCTCAGAAAAATAAAAACATGCATTTTAAATGAAGATAGTAACAACAGAATAATAGAAATTAGTAGAACACCATTTTACCGTTGGAGAGCATTATGTTCTGCAATTCCAGAAGAAGGGAGAAAAACTAACAGACATTAAACAAAAGAAACATTTTCTTCTTGTACAAGATTTAATACAAGTTTCTCTCCATAGCACTCCTACAATGACAAAAGAATGGAATTCAGATCTTTACTAATGTTTTGCTGCTAAAGCCTTCCTTCTTCAACTATACCAGCCACATTGAAATGAAGCCTTTAATTCTTTCTAGAGCATCTTCAATCTGGAATCTTGTTGCAGCTCTGTCCACACCATTTTTCCCTTCATCAACTCCCCCACTGCTTTTTAAGCACTCCTTTTCTTTCACTTCTTTTTTTTTCCATTACCCTCCTGGTTTTGTCTTTATTCCAAACACCCGGTAGTCTCAATATATTCACAAGCAAAATCCCTTCTATATCCACAGAGCCCTTCTACTCTTTACTTACACCCCCATCGTGCTTAAATTCCTGCTGCCTCATCTTTGAAACTGGTTGCCCAAAAGGGACAAAGGGAACAACTTCAGCATTTAAAATCTACCAAAACTAAAAGCATTTTGCACAGATGTTTGGCAAGATTCTTTTCAAGGCAAGAAATGAATCTTCATCTACAAATCTAAAACAATCATGTAAATCTGCTGAACAGACAAAACACATAATAAAAGTTACTCAAAAACGTACTGATGGGAAGTGGTAATCCTACATTCTGAGGGGGCTTAATTCTGTTGAGGAAAATAATAAGGAAAAAAAGTCATCCTTGGGGCAACGGTTTAATGAACGGCAATTTTACAATATTTTATTGTATTTGCAGAAGCCTAGTTTGAATACTGAAGATCAAAAAGAACATACTGGTCCTGTGCTGAACACAGGTCCAGCAATTCTGACTTTCCCTCATTAGCCCAGTAAAATGTTTAATGCTACCTACCTGAATCATCAGCTAATCTGCTGATTCTCTCCAACACAGCAATACAATCTCTCTCATCATCACTGACTTCCTTCAAAGTGTCCAGCAAACTTCGAGCCACCATTTGCCTAGTTTACAAGAAAGATTAAAAATTAGCATTATTTGTGTCCAGAAATACAGCCAAATCAAAAAGTTGTGCAATCATACAAGTTTCTTAAACCAAACAGTAAGATTTTTACATAGATTCACTTTTAACTCAGTAAATTTTAGTTAGTCCTGCTTTGGGAATTCTTAATTCCCATACCTGCCACAATCCTAAAAAACAGTTAACTTCAAATCTAACATTAAAAGTATCCCTTTGGTTTACAAGGATAAGATAAACCAGCCACAAAGATAAAAAATAGTAACCATCTGCCAAGTGGGCAAACAGGAGCTGAATGTTAGGAAGTCAGCGTCAGCCTTCCATGCTCACCTCTGAATTCCCTAACTTGTTCCACAGAAAGCAAGAAAACACTGCTATTGTCAGAACAGTTTTAAACAGAATTATGAACTTATTTCACAGAATCATGAACACTCAAGCTGAAGATTTCCATACCGACAGTGACGTTTAGAAGCTAAACTTCATTCAAATGCTATACAGCTCAATGGGTATACACTGTGAAAATAAAATGTACTAGTCCATTAATGTCTTAATTAAGCATAGAAAATGAAACATCAAGAAAATATCAAACAAGTCAGAATAAACTCAGTTACTACTTCTAATGCATGAGAAATTTTTCTAAGGATTAACTGGTCAGTGACAAGATAACTAATTTGGGGTTTTGTCCTCTAAGGTTCTGTTGCAGTCTATGTTACAAAGCCATACACATCAGTTAGTTCCCTTGAGAGCCCTAACATTAAGTTTTTTAACAATGCAGCTGACAATGTGTGACAGTCAATCAACCTTTCTCCTTGACAACAGCCTGTAATGGTATAACACTTCTTTTCCCCTCACACTTTTGGACAACATAGGTTGAACATCAGTTCAGAAAGCTAGCAGGATTATCCCAACAGTGAAATGGGCCAAGGAACAGTGTCCAACAAGCTGCTAGCCCTTGTACTACCCCAGAGCAATTCATCAAAATGCTGAAGCAGCAAGGGTCAAGTGCCAGATATTTCTGCCTGACAGAAACACTGTTAGGATGTAGCCTGTAAGAACTATTGGCAATCAGCACTGCTGTAGGCATGAGCAGAAGCATAGCTAATCTTGATCATCACTACAAATGGTAAACATGAGTGATGCTCACAAACTGGTAAGAAACAGACGGTTACATTCCCATTGTATAGGGAAGCTTGAGAACTTCACAATTCCACGTAACTGGAGAAATGCAGTAGGTTTTCATGAATTCCCAAAGCTAAGCAGATATTTCCATTTTCTCAAACTGCAAATGAGTAATTTACATGTTTCACGTTGGCCACTTGCAAAACTATCTTAAACTCAACTGTTTTGACATAGAGATGAACAAAACTCTCTTAAAAAAAAACTGCAGAAAACTGTTAGCCTTTAACAAATTTCTACTCCCTCACTCTTTTTGACTTGGTAAAGTGCAACATCTCTCAGCAAAGATCTTGATACGCAGTAAGAAGTTCAGCTATCAAAATCCTAATGGAGGGAAAGAAGACTACATGACACACTAACCTAGAAGTAGAGTTGACTTGGTCTTTTAAAGGGCTGGACACCTCTGAAAAGAGAAGAGGAACAGATGAAGCATATTTCATAAACCAGCCGGACTGGATACATGTCTGCTATATATTAAATGTAATATTGGAAAGGGAGAGACATGTCAACTGACCCATGGAGTTGGTCTCAGCAAGTAAGGATCCACACTAAACTGCTCTACATCACCCATCTAATAAACAGTACTACATCCCATCTGGTTCCTGGAGACTACAGAATAGCCCCCCTACAATGCTGGGAGTTTTGAGAAGACTCTCATCCCCTCAAGAGCTTTGTTAGCAGTATCCTGAACTGTGGTGGCTGGATCCCAAAATAAGTCTTTGCTAGTAGTTCCTGTGAGTTGGGTTGATGGGTATGCAGAAGAAGCCAACCTGTAAACTGAAGGCCACAAACCTTCTGCTCAAGAGGAGGAGATGAAAGCGCAAATCCTAACCTGAAGCAGACATGATTTATTCATTAAATTCACTCAAAGCTAAGAAGGGGCATTCAACTTTTTCCCTGGACTAAACGTAGAAGATAGCCCCGACCTGCATCCAGGCAGTATCTCCCTCTTTCACATAAATTAATGGAACTACTTCTACATTTAGCACATTCTGGTACAAAGCATTACAACAGAAGGCAACAGGGCAAGCTAAGCTCACTTTAAAAAAAACAACACCTAACAGTGTAGACAGCCAGTAATGACAGGGTACTCTCTTAACTCCATCCATCTAGTGTTCTGGGAGATATGTACACTCATGTCCTCCAAACATTATGGTCTCTGACCTAGTTCTGCCACGATCCCCAGCAATCTGCCAAAATCCTTCCTGTGCCTCCAAGGCACGAACCCAGAACACAGAGCTAAACCTACCTCACATTTGCCACAGGCTGAGCACTAGCATGTAGGCAACTAATGCAGAGTGACTTGTGCTCTGCAAGCCAAGACTTTGACAAGATCCGCTTACTGGGGAGCTGAGAGTAAGTAAGGGTTCCTGGTGCCCTGTCTTGCAGCCTGATCCTCCTTCTCATGCAAGCATTGGCAGTTGAGCTACAAAAAGCCTACAGCATAAGGCTGCAATGAACTATCAATGCATAGTAGCACAACATAAAGCAAGCAGCAGCTTGCCCAGCAACTTGCCAGGTGAGTACCAGGTGAGCATTTGTGAAATTTTACAGAGCTCTGAAGAATGACCTGTCTGGTCTAGACAACAAAATTAAAATAGGCATACATGCTTCATGAAGCACAAGAGTCAAGGAGATACCCCTGTGACAGGGAAAAAGAAGAGGAGCCTCTAGGGGATAATGTCAATGTGGTCATAAACTGCATTCTAACAGGGAATCAGACTCCTTCAAGTACGTACATGACAGAAATAGCTCCACCAACATTAATGATGACAATATAAGTGATTTCAGTGGCATACATTCTGTTACTATACATAACTCCTGGTTATGAGGGCACAATCTGGGACGAGGATTAATGGTTTCTAGCCATTTCCCTCCTGCCGCTGGCTTGGGCTTGCGCAGTGCTTGCCTCTAATGAGATACTAAGCTTCACTACAAACTTCTACCTTTGCACATTCTCTGTGCCAGCAGAACTGTCTTCACTGCAACAACTAATAGAATTGCATCTTCTTGCCTTTCAGTCAGATTTTGTACCTGATTCCTACCAAAGAGACTTTTGCTAGATGCTCTGGCAAGTGATGCTTCAAATCAATAACCTACAGCTGTGAACTATCAAAGAAAACTATTTATTCACCACATGCGTCTTTAGCATATGACTGCCACCTAAGCAGCAATACATCTATTCATCCATTAAATAGCTTACAGGACAAAGAAAGGCCAAAGGCTGGAATGTAGCATGCAGTACAAGAGCTTCAGCTGTTATGTGCCTAAGTGGGAGAAAATTAGTAAAGTTCAAGTTTTCATGAGCACGTATGGGGAGAGCTTGCCCAACAGTAGAAAAACTGCTGTAGGATAACTTGTAGGCACACTTCACTGCAATCAGCAGTGTGATAGAACAGGGGCAGATTACAAACACCCTGTCTTTATGTCCACATGCAGGGAACGGATATTTTGAAGACTCCACACACAGATGTAATTAGGATTTGTGACAACATATGTTGAGAAGAGCTATAAATATCTTTGCTTGGCTCATTCAAACTCCTTTTATACACTCCTTTGACCTTACTTGGAATCGATACTGGGAGTTCTAAGTGGTATAATTACTGTGTACCAATCACCATCATTAGTCCTTCAATAAATTTCTTGTATAGAATATAAATGAATTCATCTGCACAATGAGTATATTTAGCAAGCAGGCACATGTTAAAAGGAGAAAAAAAAAAGATTCAAAGAAAGATGATTTTTTTTCCTTGCCCGTTTTTGAAGAACTTCTAAATCAAGATTTCATTTCATGTTTAAGTGCATACTGATAGTAGTAACTTAGCTGAACACTATTTTCCCCAATCTCGGAAGACTGTGGAGACCAGTGACGGGTGGTGTTCCTCAAGAGTCAGTATTGGAACCAGTGCTGTTTAACATCTTTGTCAGCAACACAGACAGTGAGACTGAGTGCACCCACTGCAAGTTTGCCAACACCACCAAGCTGTGTGGTGCAGTCGACAGCTGGAGGGAAGGGAGGCCATCCAGAGGGACCCTGGAAGGCTTGAGAAGTGGGCCCAGGCAAACCTCACGAAGTTCAACAAGGCCAAGTGCAAGGTCCTGCACCTGGGTCAGGACAATCCCAAGCACAAATACAGGCTGGGTGGAGAATGGATTGAGAGCAGCCTGAGGAGATGGACTTGGGGGTGTTGGTTGATGAGAAGCTCAACATGACCCAGCAATGTGCTTGCAGCCCAGAAAGCCAACTGAATCCTGGGCTGTAAGCATGACCAGCAGGTCAAGGGAGGTGATTCTCCTCCTCTGCTCCACTCTCTTGAGACCCCACCTGAAATACTACATTTGCATTTGGGGCCCCTCCCCTAACATAAGGAAGACATGGACCTGTTGGAGCGAGTCCAAAGAAGGGCCATAAAGATGACCAGAGGGCTGGAGCACCTCTCCCATGAAGACAAGGTTCAGAAAGTTGGGTGGTTCAGCCTGCAGAAAAGAAGGCTCCAGGGAGACCTTATAGCAGGCTCCTAGTACCTAAACGGGGCTTACAGGAAAGCTGGAGAGGGACTTCTTACAATGGCATGTAGTAATAGGACAAGGAGTAATGGCTTTAAACTGAAAGAGGGTAGATCTACATAAGCTATTAGGAAGAAATTCTTTACTGTGAGGGTGGTGAGGCACTGGACTAGGTTGCCCAGAGAAGCTGTGGATGCCCCATCCCTGGAAGTGTTCAAGGCCAGGCTGGATGGGGCTTTGAGCATCCTGGGCTAGTGGAAGGTGTCCCTGCCCATGGCAGGAGATTGGAGCCAAATGACCTTTAAGGTCCCTTCCAACTAAAACCATTCTATGACTCTAAGATACTCTGAATAAATTCCCAATTTTGAAATCCACATCTGTGTACCCTTCTTAAAATGAAAGGCTAAATATGCAGAGGTACATTCAGTATTGTGAAGTTATTAAGACTTAGTGCTTTGGGAAAATTCTGTCCTTTTGACAGTTTAGCTTACATCATTTTAATGTACACTTAAAACGTAAACTTTCTCAAATCTATATTGTAAAAGTTAAGCTTAAGTAATTTATTTGGTATGCATGAATCTACAAATCTGTGTGTAAAAAGAAGTGTTTTGAGGTTTGTTTTGTTTTCACCAAATTTTTTTCTTTGACATACACTGGACTCAGAAAGACTTAAACATGAAGACTGAGGTGAGTTAGAGATTAGGAGAAATCTCATAATTTTAGGATAAATTAGGTTAAGTGTCCTAGTCAGAATGAATGCCACTATAGTTTCACCTGCATGGCTTTGATAAGAGTTTGGTATTTCTTTTTTGTCAGTACTCAACAAATACCCCGAAAAGAGAAAGTCTGCACTGGACTAGGCTGCACAAACAAAAGGGAAGTGAATGGACTGAAAAAACCTGCAGCTGTGGATAACCAAATTCTCAATTAAATTGCTGGTTATAATCTGATCATACCTAAATATAAATAAGGTCACTTCTTACACTTAAGGAAGGGCTTGATAAGATTCTCGACATCACATCAAATATACTGTCTTAGAGAGGGGTTTGATATGCATTACAGCACAGAAGGATGAAAACAGCATTCTGTTTTAATGGGGGTAGTGTCAGCATGCAAATCCTAGTTTTTACATATGCAATAAAATTACATTCCTGACTTCACAAAAGGGAGCAGAGAATTGGAAAGGCTTATGGTATAGACTTGATATATCTAAAAACTTATCACTAGCCTTAATTCCTTGGGAAAAAAGATGATTTCTCAGTTCTTGAAACAGAGTATATATTCTAAAAACTTCTAGAATATTTTCCAGAATCACAAACACGTAAAAGGTTTATATTGTGACTGATAGATCAGGAATGATATAACCACACTAAAATAATTCATTGCCACAAGTGGTACAGCTTTCTTGCTGATGCAAATCTCTCTTTCATCTGGAGTCTAGAAAAGCAAGGTGGCTACCTTCTACTGACCATATCAGAAACCACACATCTGTGCCATGAAATCAGAGAAACATGTCATTTAGCCAAAAAAGACAAGTTACCCAGAATGCTTTAAGTCAAATCTTCACCTAGACTGTAGACAGCAAGAGTGCTACTCATGAACTGTACATGAGTACGCACACCTATGCTTAATCCCTCTGACATGTAATATATCCTTCTGTTACTGCTGAGTGCTGCTCTACAAGTATTCTGAAATAAACTATTTAAAAAAAACCAAACAACTATTTCAAAAGAAATCAGGTATTCTCCCAAGGGAAAAGCAAAGAAGTACTTCAGAACACAAAGAAGCAAGGCAAGAGGATAGCTTAAAAATATCTACGTTGATATGTAGATAGTCTTGATAGCCAAGATTGATCATACTAATGAATGAGAGTCTGCTGCCAAGATCTGCACTGCTTGGAAGAGAAAGGCCACCAACAATTCCTCAGAAAGTATTCTGATCAAAAGGAAGCGTCTGTTGTTCAGGAACTGCCTTACTATTTGAACAGATCTATAGGTGAGTGTTGTATACTTCTGAGCCTACTTAAATGAGGAATGGAAGCAAGTTAACAGCAATAAAGCTTAGGAAAACCCATAAAGGATTTTTTAAATGAGAAAAGACAAAAGCTATGCTCCAATCTGCACCAGCAATTAGTTTTAAAGCAAATAGCAAAAGGGAATGCTCATCCATGCATGCATGCATGCACACCCACCAGTGGTACCAGACACAAGGAGACCTTGTGTTTCAGGGCGATGGTCTTTGCTTTCTGCTTGGCATCTACTTTTACTGCAATATGATATTGGATTATTACGGCATATGCTAGAGATGCTTCTCAAATCTGGTCTGGAGGCTGCCTCTTCATTAATAAAACCATAACCAGAGTCCCACTTGCTTTGGTTTTTAGACACAAGTAGGGTCATTTATAATAGTATCTGTCAGGTTCCTCTCCATTCTCATAACGGAAGACACCATCTGTGGTCTGATCAACACTTAAAAGACAGTGAGAATGTAGACCGTAACATGCCAAAAATTGTCACACAGCAACTCCTTCCACCATTTGGGAAACTGTTAAAGGATTCCCTACCTCACACTCTCTTTTTCTGTTCATCCCATCAAAAATCATACACATATAAATGAAGAATAAAATCATATTTGCATGTTCCAAATCTGATCTGCTAAAATTTCTTAGGATGCAGATACAGATCCATTTCCATCTCAGAGCAACTGGCTTTGGCCTTCAGACACCAGCTGAACCATTCAGTATAATCACACACTGCAAATATGATACATATGTAGATGGCTAACCAGACAGAAAACGATAATTAAAACAAATGCAAAAAGAAATAATACTTCAAATGAAAATCAACTTTTTTTTTCCATAAAAACCATACTAAAAGCAAATTAATCCATTTAAAGAACAAAAAAAATATCCTAGCCTAATTTACCCAGCCTCAATAATTATGTTTCAAGGGTTTGGGCATCTATAATTTGAAGCTTCCATATAAATGCAGGTTCAAGATCAAAGAAACAACTGAAACATTATTAATTCAATCATAATATTAAATATGTTAAACTACACGTAAGTATTGTATGTGATTATACCATACTGAGACATAAACTACATTTTTTTATTCTTATCTTTTCCCTATGAAATACCCCAGTTCATCTGTTTAGCAAAAATCTCAACAATTATCCCTGAGACTGGCTAACGTTGAATCATCATAAACTGCCTGCAGTAGTTACTCACTATCACTTACAGTGTTATCACTGATATTCACAGTTATATCACTAATGGCTATCATATGCTATTTCCTGTATTTTCTTATGCTACATAACACAGCAGGCCCACAAAGAGAACTAGGATTAAACAGCATGTTTATACCAGCAAAAATAACCCAAACAAGCAAACACAAAAAAAACCCAGGGAAAACTATCATTACTCCACCCATCTTCCCCTGCAGAAAAGCACTGGATGCATAAAGCTGGACAGCGTCATCAAAAAGATTTCAAGCTAATGCATGCCCCACACCCCACACAAACCATACTGAGAGACTCAGACAGTCAGTTTTTTATTAAACGAGCAAGTAAAATATGAGGACTACTACTCTTGTTTAAAATTCAAAAACTCAACTGGAGTTTCTGAGTTTGTTCTCCTCCCTACTATCTTTCATTATCTAGTTGTCACTTAGAGCCCTAAAGGTTCCTCTTCCCTCCCTCCCCATGAAAAGTCACACACAAAAACTTTCTCCTGGTTGGCAACTGCTGACTTCATCTCAAATTTTAAAATACAACAAAGCCTGCATTTCAGGAAAACAGAAAACTTCAAAATCAGGCATTTCAGAACTGATTTATGCATACAGATTTACGTTAGTTATAAGAGAAACCATTCTATAATTGTTAGGTTCATTTCAATCAGAATTAAACCTTCCAAACGGGGTATGTTCATATATATATATATATATATATATATATATATATACAGTATGGAATTTTAAGCATACTTCTCATGACTAAAGTTAAGCAAAAGGCTAAATCTTACAGAACTCTGGCCATGAACAGCAAAATAGAGGCTAGTCTACAGGGTGGTTGATCACAGGCTTATCTTCTGCATACTACTACATCAAGAACTCAACATAAAAGCAAACATACTTTATTAAAGATTTATTTGGATCCCAAACTAAACTACATTAAAACACCAGAAAACCTCAGCCTTAGCATATTTCATACATTTCTGTGATCTTGTAACTGTTTACAGATACAATAAAAATAAATGCTGGTTTTGAATTGCTCCATTCCACTGCAGAGTATCTGTGCAGGGGATGGGATGGGGAGTGAGGGATGTGGCTGAAGTATGCTACAGTACCTGCGCTTTTAAATGGAGCAACTAGCTCAGTGGCATTAAATACAAAGAGGAAAATGCAGACCACAGTATTACCTGGACAAGTCCATTTTCAATAACCAGGAACAGAAATACCCAACCTGTAAACTATGGATAAGGATGATCCTGAAAAACTTACTGGGTTCCCCTGGCAACCTACGATACTGTTCATTATCCTCTCCTGACCTTTCATGAAGTATATTCTTGAAGACACTTTCCACACAGAGCTATGGATACAATTGACTATTATCTTCTAGTCCTGTGGTAACAGGAACGTTAGCACCCACAAAAAAAACTAAAATGATGTGGTTCAATGTCCTTGGTTTCGGCTGGGATAGTTAATCTTCTTTTCAGTAGCTGGTACAATGCTGTGGTTTTGGATTTAGTATGAGAATAATGTTGGTAACACACTGACAGTAAAAACATTACTTAGCAACAACTAAAAATAAGTCAAGGACTCTTCAGTTTCCTAGGTCCTGCCAGCAAAAAGGCTGGAGAAGCAGAAAAAAAATGGGGGGGGACACACTGCCAGGACAGCTGCCCCAAACTAGCCAACAGGATATTCTATACCATAAAACATTATGCTTAGTATATAAACTGGGGGAAGGTGACCATGGCCTGCACATCACTGCTCAGGGACTGGCTGGGTATTGGTCAATGGGTGGTGAGCAACTACACTATACTGTGCATCGCTTGCTTGGTTGGCTTTTTTTTTCCCCTTTTGGATTTTATTCCTCTTCGCTTTTCATTTTATTATTATTATATTTCATTTTATTTCAATTATTAAATTGTTCTTAACTCCACCCATGAGTTTTACCTTTTTCCCAATTCTTCTCCCTATCCCACCACAGAAAGAGGGGAGTGAGTGAGCGGCTGTGTGGTTCTTAGTTGCCAGCTGGAGCTAAACCACAACATTCAATTAATGAAAAGGTTCAAGAAGGCCTGAACTACAGTGGCTTCAAAGTAAGCAAATGTTTTTCTGTTACCGTTAATATTTCGCTCTCAGTAAGAAGGAGAAGTATCAGCAAACACGAGGAGGAACAGAAACAGAAGAATTTTGTAAAGTTGTTGGGTTTTTTAAATTATTTGTATTTCATGCAAATTAACTTCAGTAGATTTGAATCAGATAAATAGCTTGCACACCATTAGCCAGACAGGACATTTAAAAAGCATACCTGTTAAATATGTTCTCACTTGCAGCGTACTTGTCCAGTCTTCCCAAAGGCGTCAACATTTCATCTTGTGAGACAAAGTCCAGGGCTGAAGGTATAATAATCACATCAGACTCTGAGCTGTAGTCATCCACACCAACTATCAGAGACATCAGAAATATTCCTTATAATCACAGTAATTTAATACTAAAATGATGTCTGTTGTTGGGTTTGAAATACAGAAGTCTAGGCAAGGTCTCATTGACAACATATTTACTAACTGTGCTACATCATTCCCGCAGCTTTCTTCAACCCCAGAAAGCCTTTTCTACACAAGAGTGATTGATGACAAACCAATTGGACTAAACGGATTTTGAGTAAATTTCTCTAGATTCTCAACTATAATGTTTCACTAAACATAAAAGGTTCATGATATTTTTAGCTGACAGTATTTGTATACCTTATATTTTTATATAGGGAAATTACTTCTAGCTAATTCTAAAGTCAGCTTTTTGAAGACACAAAGACTAAAATCACAGCTGCAATTAGCCCAACAGTAAAGAGTTAATACATCATCTAACAGACAAAAAAAAACTTTTTTAAAAAAGAAAAATCTAAATTAAGCATGTTAAAAAGTTCAGATGTGTGTTGCTATATCTGACTAGCAAATAAAATAGGCACAATTCACCTACTGGATTATTATTAACCTGGGCATCAATAGGGAACTTCATATAAACAGACATCTTTATCAACATGGAACCACGATAATGTGGAAAAGGGGTCCATCCCTGCTCTGCAGAACTACCTGAAAAATTCAGATTTGAACTACCACCTTTTTTAGCTTCCATATGCCCCCTAAACTGCTCAAAACCTCAGACCCATAACAAACACACACCTTAGCCTGCAAATGCAATTACTTATCTACAAGAACTATCCCAGACCACCTGTTTAATCCTGAAAATACAACACTACAACTATGCTTCAGTCTAGCCAAGTTTATCTGAAAAGCCTTTTGAAAACTGGCAGAGATGAAGACAAAGACAGATAGATCTAGAAGTCTAACAGTGATTTTTTTAAGTGAATGCTATAAAGAAAAAAATTATTCTCCTCTTACTTTCCGTACAATTATACTGTTACATAAATTGGTTATCAAACATTGTACCATCTTCAACATTCAGAATACACAGGTGGCTACCATTTTCTGAATGTCTTCCTTAATGTATTTCAAATATCCAAAGGTTTAACACCAAACTTCTCTAGAAGAGTAATATTTTTAGACCTAAACTGAGTCAAACAGCATCCCTTTACCAACAAACTAATTCTCCCATTTTCTAGGTAGAGAATCAATGGACATTGTTTAATTGGTCATAAATAAATCCCATGCCTGGAAGAGAGCCCAAATTCTGCAGTTGCTGATAGGACATGAAATCCTTGCCAGAAATCAAATGAAGAAGTGATGGCAAAAAAAAAAAAAAAAAAAAAAAAAAAACAGCAAGTGCATAACAAGAATCTGGGAGACAGGGGCAAGGAAGAAAGTGTACTAGGAGCTGTGAGACAAAGTAGATGAAAGAGCAGTCTGGGGAGAGGAACTAGTGCTCTTGGATACACCTAAGGCAGAGGATAACAAACTGCAGGGGGAGGAAGGGAAGGCTCAAAAGAAAGGTCAGATGCAGAAAGCTACTGCAGCACAAATGGAAAGAAAGCACTTAGCAACCCCAGGTTTACACAACTTTGAACCTGTTTTTAGTTTGGGTTTGTGGTTTGGTCTTGGTTTTTTTTCAAGAAGCAGTTTTATTTTCACAGGAAAGGTGGAGGGAAGGTAAAAATATACTCATAATGCAAGTTAGGGTTTTATGCCAGGTCAAGTTAACAAGGAACAGGCTATATCCTTTCACAGGTTCATAGGCCTTTAATTCAACCCAACAATCCAACTGAAACGACAGGTTTTCCTGGGTTTATAGCTATGCCATGAACCTTTCTCACAGACTAGTCTTTTTAGAATAGAACATTTCAGTTGGAAGGGGTCTACAGTGATCATCTAATCCAATCACCTGACCACTTCAGGGCTGATCACAAGTTAAAGCACGCTGTTAAGGGCATTGTCCAAATGCCTCTTAAACACTGACAGGCTTGGGGCATCGACCACTTCCCCAGGAAGCCTGTTCCAGTGTTTCATCACCCTCTTGGTGAATAGATGTCCAGTCTAAACCTCCCCTGACAGACACAGCTTTGAATCATTCCTGTGCATCCTGTCACTGGATCCCAGGGAGAAGAGCTCAGCACCTCCGTCTCCACGTGCCCTCCTCAGGAAGCTGTAGAGAGCAATGAGGTCACCCCTCAGCCTCCTCTTCTCCAAACTAGACAAGGCCAAAGTCCTTCACCATTCCTCATAGGAACATTTTGTTGTTTGCAGGCTCCTACTGTTGGAGTGCTGACTCAAGACATACTTTGAAGCAACAAACACATTCTGCAGCATCCACACATTGTTACACAGGTGCTCCTCATTCAAGGAAATTATTGCATTAAAACTTTTTTCTATCATTATAACTGAGTCCTTCACTAGGGAGCTAAAGCACTGCATTCAGATCAATTTCTAAACTACAGAACTTAAATTAATACAGTTAAGTTACAACATAACCAACTTGGGAGAAAAAAACCCATCACTAATATTCAGTGAAATTAATTCCATGGCAGGGTCCTATTTTCCTATTTTGAAATCTGTTGATCATACTACAAATTCAAAAGCGTAACTTGAAGAAACATGTCAAAATATCAACATAATTATTGTCACCAATATGATTATTTTTAGCTATCAAATGCATGAATAATAAGAAAAGCTGACCATTATATCAACCAGCACTAGTTTTACTTCCTCAGTTTCTCTCCTCTCAACCTCAACTGTATGTTCCATGCTCCTCTCTTTCCCGTCTACATTTACTCTCCCCTAACACTCCTGCAGTGAGTGGTTCAATGTGGATGCCACCTTAGATGGTGTAAAACATGGCAACTGCTCACTCTGTATGTCTCAATGCATAAACATGAACCAAAGGCGACTACATTTCTGATGCCTTTGATTTAGCAAACTGAATGTTCTGATAATTTTTGCCCTGTGAAACCAGTTAAGTCAAACAAACTCTAAATCCACTCTATATCACATCTGAATATCAATGATAAAAATATGAGCAGCTGCTTACAATTTATCTGATTGATGTCTCCTACTAGTTCAAACAGAAAGTGAGGTGTGTAGATTTGTGCTGTGTCTGTGTTTTGTAAAATTAAGTTTAGCACTACACTGGGCTTGATGTGTCTCTGCTATTGATGCCGAGCAACATTTATTATTTAAATAATTCCAGCATCTCAGCTCTATAGTCACAAAAGAGATCATTCAAACAGCAACACCTGGATAATCACAGCATTAATACCAACATGGAAGAGGGGTGATAAAAATAAATGAGCATGTACATGAATAAACAAACTGTACATGAACGGTTTATAGTTCTATTAAAGTACTGTTACTGTTATCTTACATATTCATTTTCACTTTCAACATCAAGACACCAATCCAAATGAAAAGAGCTATCAGCCCAGTAGACTTCCCATTCTAACAAAGCCCCTCAAGTTTGTCTTTAGCCTGCCCCAAATATGGCTGACCAACAATCTAACCACTCATCTAAAATGCATATATACTTTGCATTATTCAATAAACAAAGTCACTTTGATATTCCCTACACTTGGAAGATTGTTCCAAAAAAGCTATCAAAAAGGCTGGTAACTGAGCTTTGCCTCTTGCCCTCCTCTGCTTTCCCACCCAACTTTGAGCACTTGCCCAAGTACCACAACAGGACCTTTTGTAAATTCTACAAATGCAGAATACAGCCTTGAACACAAGTGTACTGCTTTTGGCTGGCATAGAGTTAAAATTCTTCACAGCAGCTTGCCTGGGGTTGTTTCATGCACCTCCAACCTACTTGCTGGTAGGTCAGTGTGAGGAGTAGAAAAGGCCTTGACACTGTGTAAAGCCCTGTTCAGCAGTTACTAAAACATCAGTGTGTTATCAACACTAGTTTCAGCACAAACCCAAAACATAGCACAATACAAGCTAATATGAAGAAATTTAACTCTGTCCTAGCCAAAACCAGTACAAGTCTCTGCTAGTTCAAATGCGGAACGTCCAGATTCATTCCCACTTAAGAATGTAGACCAGGCAACAGAGCCACATGTTACTTCCCTCTCCTGCTGCAGAAAGGCTATAGGTCACTTTTCTTAGTTTTTCAAACCAGTACAAAAAAGTCCAGACCAAATGCTCAAACAGCATCTAAACTATAACACATCACTGAAAACTAATGCAAGTGCAGAGCCTAAGTACCTTTTAATCTGGTCTTACATGTTCACACCAACATGCAAAGAAGTACAGCTAAGACAAATCAGGAGTTTCCATAAAAACACCCAGCAGTTTCAAGTTTTCTATAAAAACTATCCCAGCAGTTTCAAGTCACTAGTGCTGATGGGGGAGGAACAGTAATTGGTCAACAGTGCAAAAAGCAATCACAATGCCCCTATTTTCTGTCCACATAAGCACCAAAACAGAGCAAAATGAATAAACTGATTTATCTGCAGTAAGTAGTTTGCAAACTTCTCTTCAAAACTCTACACAACTACCACCAAATACAAGGCAGCATTGCATAACAAAATAAGCACTGGATTTTGTTTCAGTATCTGCCTACCACTGACCTGCTGTATGACACAAGCCAAGTAACTTCTCTCTGTACCTTCATTTTACTGTCCAAATACTTGTTTAACTGGTTTTTGTAGAAGTTGTTTAGGCTTGTCTATCTATCTTGCATCCAGTCCATACCATACCAGCAATACACTGACATCCCCCCACTTCAAGTTCTCCTGTTTCCCCTTAAACTTTCCTCTGTTTTACGGCAAGGATGCAACAATTATTTACCATGATTATTAACTAACATAAACAATATAGCAATCACGATGAGACAGAGTATGTAGAGGTGCTTTGTCAACCACTGACAAGCTTGGTTGAGCACACAACAACAAAAGTCCATTTAAAACTCAGTCCCCTATAAAAGCATAGTCTATAGGACAATTTTCAAGAGAGCAAATTTTTCTACTTCATATCTCATCTTCATGGTACGCTTCACAAAGAAGTTGATCATATTGTCTCTTTTAGAGACAAGTGCACAAGATCATGTTTAAAAAAGATCATGTTTCTTTTATTTGATAATGCATGAACAACTCTTTGCCATAGACTTTTCGGTAGCAAGTTCTACACGTATTCTTGTTCACTATGGGCTCCATGGCAGAAACATATCCTCCCTCATTTTGGCATGGAACTTGGTAACAATACAACAGGTATTCTAAAAATGAGCAATTCTCATTTCTGAAAGCTGAGCAACAAACAATTTTAAAGTTTTGAGATTTCCAACTAATATTACAGCTCTCTCATTTTATCTTCTGCATTTCCCAAAGCATTCTCAAGATCTTAAGTCTCTATTGCAGTTGATACAGATATATCTAGGAAAAGCGACTATTTTTCATGCAGCTGTAGTTCCAGTAACTACTATGCTCTACATCAATTGTTACCATAAGGATGTTAGGTCACTACAGCAAATATGCAGAAAGGACTTAGTTCTGTTCTATTGTTCAAGTAATTTTTCTGTTTAATTGCAAAGCAAAAAGAATAGTTCTATAAGCCCAAACATTTGATAGCATAATCACAAAATAATAGCACGTTTTATTCTAAGTTATCATTCTCTATGCTATCAAGGAATAAATTCACTTTACATTCAGATTCTTGCAGAACACAATATTCTCAGTCCTTCAATATTGTGAATAGATTAATTTCCATCTAATTTTCTATACAAAATACCATTTTACATCTTGATGTTCTGCAAAGAGAAATCAACCTCAGCATAAGCCTGGAAGCTAAACATCCATGTTTGTCCACAGTTAGGAATTCATTACTCTTACCCTTTCACACTGCACTATATTCCAGCTCTGGTTCTGCAGTGACAGTACAGACTGAAGTGTTAGTCACACTATTTCACTTCATTTGCTACCACAAATTTACTGCGCTGCTTCAGTAATATTAACCAAGCGCTACTGTGATGACAGTTACAGTATTACAGAATGCGTTTGTCATGCTGAATTCCACCACCTTGCCTGCCCAATCCAGGTATCACTCACTGGTGACCACAGATACCACTGTCAGAAAGTGGGAGCTGATTTTTCTGAGACACTTGAAATCTACTATCTCTGTTTTCCTGCTGTAGTCTGACACTAAACATGCAAATAAGATGGCACAAGTTTACCCTGATATTGCAAATGTTTCAGGAGAAAAATGCTAGTTTCAACAGTGTGTGATTTCACTCAGCAAAAATTACAAAACAGGTGAACAGAAGCATAAAAGGGATCTGCAAGTGACAATCTTATATTCCAGTCCACCCACCATATTCCCTTTCTCTGCCCCTCCCCTAAATTTCCCCTTCAAACACAGAATGCTGTCCACCTTGAGCCTTTTATGAATGTGAAGTTACCACACCTATATGCACAGACTCTGTCTGCACTGTGGGTTTGGGGATGAGGGAGAAGGAGGAAAGAGTAAGAGCAAGGAAGAAGTTAAGGAGGGGGAAATGCAAAGCAGCTCTGACGCAAAGCAGTGGTGTTAACAGCAAGGCTTACCACATTAGCCCCTATGTAGCACTTGCACAGCAGAGCCTGCTAACAGCTTGAAGCCCAGAGCAAACCCGTTAAAATAAAGCCTTGGTATGGGCTTGGTGAGGGGAGCATTTAGCAGATGAAAGACAGGCA
>JAVJGJ010000037.1:59962559-59980571 GCA_035590215.1 Microhierax caerulescens
GCTCGCTCTGACTCATGCCCGGAGCCGCCCGGCGCGGCAGGGCACGGCACGGCACGGCACAGCCCGCGGGCGGCGAAGCCAGCGACCGCCGGGGCGCGGCACGGCTCGCTCACCTAGGCTCGCCCCCCGCCCCAGCCGCCCTCCCGGGGCTCGGCTGGGCTCCTCCTGCCGCCCGCCGAGGGGCGGGGAGGGCGGCGGGCCGAGGCGTTGCCCCACGGCGCTCCCGGTGCGGCGGGGCCGCCGGAGGGAAGGGCCGCTCGCCTCGCTCCGCGGGGCGCCGCTTCCCGGGGAGAAGGGTCTGGGCGAGGCAGCGGGGCCGCAAAGTCCCTGCTTCGGGCCTTGCGGGGTCGCCCGGGGAGAAGGGACCCCTGCGAGGCGGCCCTGCCACCAGCACCCTGCGACCTGCCCGGCTTCCAGCGGCCGAGAAGCCCTGGCTGAAAAACACGGGCTGTGCTCCGCTCGGCCTCCTGCCTGCTGACTTTTTAAAAATAACGCGATTTAGTTGTATGTATGCGCAAATGTATCTATCGTTTTCTGCTTGTGTTCGCTTTACCTTATGGTCAGTGCTGATAGTTGTTGTCATCTTAACTGTTTTGATAGGTTTTCCACTGTAAATTGGAAGAGGAAGTGCTGGATAAAACGGCTGCTCTAACTAACTAGTTGACACCCAGAGCACTGGGTAAAGGAAAGGACCATTACTGGTGCTATCTGGGAGTCTTATCCGAGTCTTCCACAGCCTAATTAATTAATTTAATTTTTTATTAACAGTTGTTAATACTCTGGCAAACAAAATAAGTTGGTTTCGTTCAGTTTTTCAGAAAAGGATGCAATTCCAGTAGTTCTGGTTTTAACTGAAGGTTTGACAGAACGTCTTGTAAGCTGCTCTTTAACATCATATAGTTGTTTTTATTTTGTGAGTTGGGCAAGGAGTAAATCTCTGTAGTCATGCATTCTCTTTGCTATAGAGGCTGAAAACGTGTAATCTTCTTTTAAAACGCATCTATCCTTTTCCTTACAATCCTATAGGACAAACTGAGCCCTGTTTCATGCCCATTCAGTCTTTAGACTAGTCACTAGGGCCAGCTGGATGCTGATTACCCAACACTTGCTTTTATTCAGATATATAACCTCAAAATCGGAGTAAATCAAGTAAATTCACCATGACTAAGTTATATGAACCATGCTATTCTCTGCCAGTGTAATTTAAGAGGAGGTTCAGGCAAAATACTTGACATCACAAATCACTGGCAATGCTGGATGTAATAGCAATATACCTAGAACAGAAAAATAAATAAAGTGTACTTGAAGATGCCGTTTTTATTATCTCTATTACTGCAAGTTATTTCCAGGAATTTTTTTCTCATCTCCTCTCTGCATCCTTCGCCACAATCGAGGCCCAGTTTTGCTTCCTCTGAATTCAGTAACAGCTTGAAATGTGATGTGTTTTGTTCCACTGAAAGAATTGAGGGGGTTGGTTCTTTTTTCCAACTCTACAAAGAGGCAGCAATGCACACTGACTATAGGATAGGTTACTGTGGTCTGAGACCATCAAAGCTACCTTGACCGTTATTATTGTCATCAGAATGAGAAATGGAACTTAGTGAGATACATCTATGACAATTGGGTTTATAATTTGGAATGGACCAGAACTACTGCTCTTAAAAGTGTATTAATAGCGTTAATTATCATGAGTTAAGGATTGCCCCACATGTAATGGTCTCTGAAGTATTTTGTTTTGGGGGTTTTTATTTCTATGTACATATTTGTTTAAAGAAAGAAAGTACAATTTATGCAATAAAGCAAGGTAAAATGATTGGATAAGATTATACTTAATATAAATTATACATAAATTAATTTTGGATCTTCCCATGTGCATGTGTTCTTCTTAAGTGGTGGTTAGTTCTTTCTGTGTAGGCAGGACTGTGTGGCATTTAAATAGCACAGATAACAAGGATCAGTGTGATTTAGCCTTGCAAGACAAATTATAATTGTTCATGAATTGCAGGTTTTTTTGCTATGTATTACCCGTAGAACGTTGGACTATTCGTCAGGCACAGGTGGTCCCAGCACCATTGCTAGCAGCCATCAGGAAAGGTCTCTCTGTGAGTAGAAACTCTGTGGCAAAACCTTTGGCTCATAGAGTGATACAAATATGGAGGGGGAAAAATAATTAAAAAAAAAATATGTAATTGTTTGGCTTCATGCTAACACACAATGTGAAATCCCACTTAATGAATAAGTAACCAGATATTTCTACACTTCTAGGCTTCAGTAAATCCTCGGGTACTGATTAAGGGCCTGATTCAAAGTTCAAGTTGACGGTAAGATTCCCTGCCACTGGTCACATGCAAGGCAGACAGAGACCCTGTAAGTGTACAACAGATGCTGACTTTCAGACATCATGATGAACTGCTATTCTGAAATAACTTACCTAATTATCAAAGAACATTTTCATAGCAGACTTATTTTATTAGACAAGACGTGTTAAGGAGCAAGTAATATAGCACCTGCTAAAACATTCTAGCACATTTTGTACTGGAGTTCTCAGTGCCAGTTTGAATACCCTTACAGGCACTGGAAAGTAAAAAGTTAAGAAATAAACTCAATGTTCGCACACTGTATCTCATGGAAAAACACACTACAAAGGGTGGAAGCTAAGGCTATGGATGGAAGGATACAAACAGAAGGCTCTTGGGCAAGATCCTTTCCTGTGATGGAAGACACGTGTATTGCTATCTATATGATGTATCTCAAAAAAAATCCACAGCAATCAGCAAGACATTACAGTATTTACGTAAATTACTACATAAATCCTTTCAAACCTACACAAGTGACAAAGTTAGACACAAGATACACAACGTCCATCTAGACATATCTGCAACATGTTATTCTGTAGTTGGATTAGTAACATTTCTTCAGTCAAAACTGCAGGTATAAGGGCCTCAGGCTCAAAAACCCTGTAGCCCCAAGAATTCACGCTTATTATTATACTATTATCTAGCATATTATTATCTATTTTCTTTCATTTGCTGTGAAGAAGCAAGTCTGATCAGATAACAATGCTAGCTTTCAATGTCTGCATATTAAGTAGCTTTGCATTTCTCACAGGCTACCCTTCGTGTGTGGGAAGAGCTTCCCATAAGTACCTATGCAGCCATCTTGCTACCCTCCTTCAGATTCCGCTTCAAAACTCCCTTTTCCTGTAAAGCCTACCAAAAATGTGCTGGGGTTAGACTGCTGGTGCACCAAGGCAACTGTTTATCCTCTTGAGTTATCCTGAATCATAGTTTTCTTGTCCACCCCCAGGATTTTGTCTGCACGCATATGCTGTGCTTTATGGCTAAACTACACACTGTTTACTTCTTAGACCACCTTTTTGTTTTTTAACCAAAAAACTTTGTGCTTAACCAAAATGGCCCATGACTAAACACACAGATTAAGATACATATATACACGCAAGCACAGGGGTACCTATAATACCTATGGATGCAGGTGAAAACCTGATGGCTGAAGCCTGGGGCACAGTCAATTTGCATTTGAAAACACAGTAAAGCCTTTCTGCTAAAAAAGAGGTGTTAGTCATAAAACTTTTCCTTTTCTCCTTTCCCTTTTCCTTACTTCTCTTCTTCCCATCCCTAGTCATGTTCTTTTTTTCCCCTCCAATAAAAACACTGGAGGGTTTTTTTTTTGATACATACCCTGTGGTTGTGAAAGTTTTTGACAGTGCACTAGTCAGTTTTGTTTAATTTTCCATGTTTCCTGAGTAAGAGCTTGAGCTGATAAGAGCTACCTGCAAACCTTAATATCAGAATCCAGCTGCCACTGCTCCCAGTGAAGGCCTCGCAGAAGAATCATAAACACATTAGTATGCCAACCATTAATAAATCAACACCTAAATTTGCTGACAAAGAGCTTGGTTAATACAAAATCGTTTGCCTTGTGGGTTCCTTATGTCATTCCAGGACAGCAACAAATTCAGTAGCAAGCTCAAGTGATGCTCAAACCCCTGAAAACTAGGACATACCCACCTGACGTACACCCTGATGCAACATTAAGGCTACACCGAGGGCTCACAATAGCTCTTGGAATTAATTTGCAAGCAAATCTATAGCACCAATGGCATGAAGATGGTAGCTGTGTGGGCAAAAGGAAGAGAAGCATGTAAATCTGGAGACAAGTCTTGCAATTAATACCACTACCAGTGGTGATATCCCCAACTCCTTTGGCTATAGACACTGCATGAAAGTGGTCTGTGATCTTTACAGTGAGCAAATTAAAGTCTCTATCTGATTCTATAGGTGCTCAAGCTCACTGTGAAAAAGGTCAAAGAATTAACGTATCAGAGGCTGTTTCAGGGAGCTGCATCTCAGTGTTTGAGTGCAGCATTTGTACAGGATTCCCTGTTTAGTAGCACTGGTCCGGACACAAGTTTTCCTTTAAGAGATGATCTGCTTCAGGAATCATGTATGCTACCGGAAGACTGAGTCACTGATCAAACAGGGCAAAGTTCAGGTTGTACCAATGTACCTTAGCTCTGGATTTCCTGGTTCTCAGAGGTTTGTGGCTCACCAACATACTGAAAAGAAATAAGACTGGGCAATCAGAAACTGAATCTTTTCCTCACTGAACTGCCAGTTTAATTTATTTATTTATTTTGAGCAAAGAGAAAAAAAAAACCCAAATTTTAGCTACTTCAAGAAATTACAGCAACTACATATATGTGTAGCTGGGATACTATTGTAGTAGATACTGATATCCCCCAAACCTTCATCCTAGATCTCCGAACAGTTTTGAAAGGAAATAAATATCATTATTCTCATCTTACAGGTAAAGAAACAGAGAACAAAAGGAGCAAATGTGCCTGATATTGCTCAAGGCCTGAGATGAAAAACAGTGAATTTTTTGCTATCTGATGCCACTGCATATACGACAGGTAGCAATCTAATGCGTGGTTCCTAATGTGCCGGCTCCGAGTCGTGTGCCAGGCCAGACCCTGCCTCCCTGTTAGACTTGCCCTTGAGTCAGCTGGGCTTTCCAGCCTTTCCTCAGCCCACGCAGTCTCCCTTCCCCACCCAACCAGTCCCTACCTGGCAATAACTAACCTGATTTTCAGATTAATATATTTGCATTTATTCACTCCTTCATTTCCTGGTCTGCTGAGTTTAAATTCGCATCTCTCTGGGTCTGCTGAGGTACTGGCACATACAATCAGCTTTCACAAGAAGAGTGTGAGCTGGCTGTATGTGCTCACGCTCTGAATCAGAGTGCTCGCGTCTTCTGAATCAGAGGTGAGCTACTCAGATCCCAGAACATATCTCAGAGGGACAAATGGGACTGAATTACCATTACCACCAAACCTGCTTTTCCTTTTGGTGGTTGTCCTCCAACATCACTTTCACATCCTTCCAACTGGTCCCTTCCTAAGATCCTTTCTCTTCTTACTACAGCACCAGCTCTCCCCACTCTCTTGCCCGTCCATCCCGAATTCCTCGCAGCAAGCTGCTGTGAACAGCACTTTTAGTTCTGTTTTCATTGATAATTTTTGACCCTTCTTACTGTTTTCATATACTCACATTGCATTTTCCCAAAGTAAAATAGGAACAAACCCCAAATCCTGGCAGAAGTGTAGCCTGGCAACCTGTCTGCGGACCTTTTTCAGATTTGAACTGGGCTTATATCAGATCCAAGAGTAACGCTGTTTCACAACCCATGTGGATACTGGCTGGCTGGAAGTCACCTTGGCCACCCTGTTCAGCCAACAGCAGTGTAATCCGTTTCGTCAGGGAGAAACGGGTACGTGCCCATGCAGGCAGCCACGCTCTATTTTGCTGATCTGAAGGGTAGTAAGGTGCCGGTGGGATGCCTGTCAGGAGAATGATTGCTTTAGGACATGGCTTGTTATCTCAGTCTGTGTGATTGCTAGGACATGTCAGTCCTAAAAAATGTGAGGGGTGGAGATGTCAAGGGGTTACATCCTAAGAACTCTTTGTTTAGATAACCCTGGCTCTTGTAGGAAGCACACTGAATTTCAGGGTCAGTTACACACGTGTATTTTAGACCTTTGGAGGAGTTAAGTCTTTAGATGTGCGTATTTGTACAGTCTTTTGAGGACAGGCGTGAACTCATTCTGCTTGTGCTCCAATTCAAATCAATAGCTGTGTAATTACCGTTCATGTGGCACTGAGCCCAGACAGATGTATGGACAGACAGTGGCATGACATTTGGAAATCAATCAAATATATGCAAGATATAGCAGAGGTCTGTTCATTGAAGAAGTAATTGAAATTGAAATTGTTGTTCTTCTAAAAGTGGAGGCTGAGAATATTCTGAAAAACTCAATATCTATCTTATTTACAGTGTTAGAAAATGATCTGCAGACTATGAGCAAGGATTGTATAGCAGAGGGAACAACCACAAAAAGCCACCCAAAACAAGGGGACAACTGAATGATGGTTCTTGATATGTGCCAGTTCCTACACAAAACTTTTCAGCTATTGAACTGGGAGGGAATCCAAAGAACAAAGTGTTTTATTTGAAATCAGTGTACACAAAACTGGACGGGAGAAAAATAAACATAAAATCCCATGTATAATCTCTGCGGAAGATGGTGATACAGTATGAGTTATGAAATCTGACAATATACAGGGCCAGATGGTTTGTAATAGCAAGTACCAAAAGTTTAAAGAGCCATCTGGTCCAAAAATAGTTCCTTTGTATAACTAAATTACCTAAGATCTGAAAGGGCCATTATGGTCCTAAAGCAACTCCTGGCTAGGCTCATTTCTCAATAATTTCCAAATTAGCTTTTCTCACTTGATATATAAATGACCATTTCCTATTTTTTTTTACTATCATATAGGGCCTGAACCACTGGATGCCTGGCTGTGATACAAATGTAAGCTGTAGTATTTTTCAACTGTGGGAACAGTTAAAGGGTGTCAGGTATATTAAGAAGCTTTAGATTGCTGCATTTCAACTTCTTCTTGGATCCAGGCACTGGCAACATTTCAGGTTCAAAGGTTTTTGTTTAAAATGAGATTTAATGTACATAGACTGTAGCATTGCCAATAATATCTTGAACTGGGTGTGTTTTATTGGGTGATTCATAAAGAAAGTCAGACAAAGTGTGCACAGTGGTATTGGAATGTGGGTGGGATCAAAGTAATGGTTTAGTGGAATATGTTTGTCAAGCATAGCATACAGGAAATCTTTCTGAATAAAGATGGATTTACCCCATGAGAACCTCAGTATATTTCCAAGTGTTATTTATTCCAGTGAACCCTAGTGAAAATATCAAAGTAAAACAAGAAAGCTCATCATTCACCTTCATATTCCATTGGCAATGAGACTGCAGGCAGACTTGTTGAGAGTAAAGGGCAGGAAAATTAATAAAATTAATAAAAATAGCATTTATTTAAAGGGACACTGTCTGCAGTTCCAAAACAGAAGAAATGTCTATCTGTTCTCTAACAGGGTAGCTGCAACATTTTTATTTAAATACAATTTTGCTATTAACTGAGGATCCATAAGCCCACTGAGATGGGTTTGTTGTGGTTGCACACTTGCATGCATATACCTCACTCCCTCTGCACGCTTCCTGTTCACATCTCTTTCCATTTTGAAAACCACAGAGTTTACTTTGTTTCTGAGTCTAAGGAGCCACTCGTATGGAGAGCAAGGAGCTCTAACAGTGGGAAACTGAGTCCTGCTTAGGGGTTTCATATTGGTACGAGTGATAATGTTGCCCTGAGTTCAATTATTAAAAAGCAAGCTGTTACGTTTATAAAACATCTGTTTAATTATATTATGTTTAATTACTCTTTGGCTCCTGATCAAGAATTATGTCTCGCTTTTTTTATACTGCTTGCTAAACAGTAAGAACAGAGTAGTCTGCCCTTATCCCTGTTCTCCCCACTTGGATGCACTCAGGGCATAACCACCTTGGAAGCCCAGCCGGGTTGAGGGATGTTGTGGTCCGATCAGCAGAACACCTCTGCTTTTGTGCAGACCCAGAGGATGGTACAGCAGGCGTCACACCACGCAGTGTACGTGTGCTGTACGTCAGGGAGCCAGAAGAAACAGGCTTTCTCATTGCTTTAACAATCCCAGTGCCATTTTTCGATGCCTCAGTATGGTTCAGTGGCTAAATGATGTTATTACAGTGGTAATAACCATATGGCATATCCATGCATTTGTGAGGTAGGACAGCTCACTGGAGTAAGAGAAAAACTAGCCAGAGGAAGGTTGCAGATACCCTGTCTCACAAGTAAGAGTTTTATGGAGGAGATGGAGCTTGCGAGACTCACGTTCCCACAAAACGGGCAGAATGGGACAAGGCAAACTCTCCTGCTATCAGGAGCTAAAGGAAAGGCTGGCTCTGCCCCCCGTGCTGGAAAGAGTTCAGCAGTAAAGGAAACAGTGTAGATACAATGTTTTCAGAGGGCTTTCTACCTTTGACTTGGAAAGGCAGTCTGCTGTTTTTCAAGACCTGTGTATAGAGAATTAATATTCCACAGATGCTATTTAGTTCTCAATATTTCCTATTAACTGTGGGTTTTTAAGGGTATGAATGCTATTAACCTGTGGTTAACGGATCAGCTTTAAATAACATATTACATCCTTTCACTCAAACGTCCATTAAGATTTAAATTAGATTAAATATACAGGGAAGATTCCGGTTTGTAATTTTTCTCAGCAAGAAACAGATGAAATAGAAGGCTGTGCTTGCTGTGGTGTCCTTCCCCTACCCATTAAACGTTAATCTGTACAGTCCTCAAAATCGTCAGGAAGCAGAACTTCAGGATATTAGGAACTTGAAAACAAAGGAAAAGTTCTTTCTCTTGAAAAGCTGTAGTTTATATGCATTGATTATCTCATGATACCTTTTGGAAAGCAAACAGAAAAGCATGCAGCGTACAGCATGCCAGCGCAAGTTAGAGGAGAGGCAGTAGAAATTTGGCTTATCTTGAGAAAAAAAGAAAAAGTTGTTAGAGCTATTTTATTTCTTTGATCTAGAGATAGAGCTTTCATAAAGATAGAGCTGGAAGCAGCATGTCTTGCTTTAAGACAGGCTCTGTGTGTTCTTAAAAATCTCTGCATCCTTTTCCACATTTAGCTCCGTAGTTGCCACTAGCACAGCATATATGTGTTGAGCCTGATTACTTGCCTAATTGACCTCTTCCCTTGGGCTAGACAAACTAACCAACCAGCCTTCTGTTTGAGCTCATGTTCTGGCTAGTCCAAGAATAGGTGTAGAATAGGCGACCCCTCAAAGGGGTGCTTATGTCCTTGCTCCTGTGTTAGAGCAAGTAAGATGTTGTTGTGAGCTTGCTATTGCTATGGGGTAACACACCCAGGTAGTGCTGCGTTTGCACAGAAGTCTTTGAACCCACATAGTGTCATTTACCTCCCCTTCCTGCAGGACAGAGCCAGCCAGGAGCTCGATTTTTCCGCATCCTCTGTGCAAATCATTTGGGACCCAGCTCCCCAAATCCTCTATTCCTGACTTTCCAGGAGGTCGTTCTGCTGTTCGTTCTGCAGCCACAAGCGGGCGCTATGACCTGCATCACCCAGATGCCCAAGTGCTCCCATTCTCCGTGTAGGAGCCAAAGGGGATGTTCCCACCTCATCTGAGCTTTTTTTGGAAGAGGGATTACAGTCAAGACACATGCCCAGACGTTCAGTGAACAATAGTAGCTCGAATAAAGTGCAAATTGTTCACGGGCTAAGCTCCTCCTTTGCTAATGACTGCATGAACACCTGGACCAGGGGGCTGGGGACCACATCTCCATTCTGGCCACCTGTCTTACTGAAAGGATTTATTTGGCTTCAGCAGGACTATGTCAAACTTAGACTTCAACCAAGAGCTGAAGAGTTCAGCTAAGAACTTTTTTTGTAATATGCCCTAACACCAAAGTGAGACTTCTGACTCTTTCTGGGTTTTGACTGAACAATATTTTGTCTCTGTCATAATTATTTTCTAATCCATTTTATCTCCCTCCTGATATCATTAGAAAGATTATGACTGTAGGAGCTTCTAAGGTTGTCCTGCAGATAGATCTTCACTTTGCTGACTCCGTTACTGCAGGTAAACTAGTGCCAGTTCTCTTTAAACTATACCTTCACAACTGACCTTTCCAATAATTGCTTTATTATTTTAATTCTCATCAGTTCTTAAAATTTTTCTAACTGTGAAGGTGAGAGATGTGATTTCCTGATCTAGGTGCCACTTGGTGAAAGTATGTCTGTGTACCCTTAGAATACAGGCTTAGTATAGAACTATGCTCGGCATTTAACTGCCCTGAAAAATAACATTTAGAGCCTCTTAGGATACTGCTGGACCTTTGGACCTGATCCACACATCCCTGTTCAATCATCTTTAACGAAACCACAAAAAAATGATTGAAGGGGAAGGGTAAGAAACCTGGACTGATAAAATATGCTGCATTGTGCATATTTCCAATTTCTGCTCTTCAGGTTAGTCTCTTAGTTATGTCTGGGTAATCAGCATCTTTTGGTACAGTCAAGGCCCTGAGAAGTCATTGCTTATTTGAAGAGATTACTATATTATTACTCCTCATTAGAAAAACAAAGCTGTTGATCAAGTAGTGGGCTCTTTTCCCCCTTGTAAAATATTTTATTACTAAATATTCTAAGACCTACAAAACAAAACATACAGACTTCTCATTTATTTTTAGGTTTGAACAAACTCAGATTATCTATGTTGAAGGTAAATTCTGAAGTCCATAAACAGGTGATGTACATGGAAATTGGAATAAATATTAAACAAGGACCGGTTCTGAAAAGAAAAATACAGACATCGTAACAGCAATAATCATAATTCATGTGGTCAAAACTGCAAAACTGCAGGTTTCTTTAAGGGTCAATTTGTCCTCCTAAAGAACAGAGACCCAAAAGGAGATTTGGAGTTTACATCAACCATCCTCTGCACTTCAGACCTGTTTAGACTGGTGGTGGGAAGAGGAGAGGTCACACTCCCAAACTCAGTCTTAAGCTCATTTGAACACACATTAATTTCATTCATAGCAGAACCAGGGGAGATGGGGGGGGGGAGTGGGGGGGGGAGTTGGGAACTCTCTTTCATGCTGTAGGAGATTTTTTTGAATTCATGAGAACTTCTTGATCAGATTTTTTGTTCCTTTGAGATTTTTTTCTCAGATTGTTTTCCTATTTAGTTTGGACTGCAAAGAAACCTCTCACTGTTAAATCTAAACAAATGAATCAACTTTAGTCAATAAGCCTCCTCAGTCACCACCTGGCTTCCAACTGAATTTTAATTTCTCCTTCTCAGTTGCCTCATAGTTGTTGATAATGAACAGTTCCACTGATAAGGGCAAAAAGATAGGAGTGACACCACAAGCTGGCTACAGACACCCCACTCACCACCTAAACTACTGGCAGGCCAGCATGGATAGATGCATTTTAATTTGAAAATTTTCATTTGAGGCTTGTTTGGAAGATCCCTCTTTGGTTCTTCTTTAACCAGAGGAAGCACCTACCAATGTGCATTCATTGCCCGAGGATATAAAGAGAAAAATCAATGTGAAGTTCAAATGCCCTCTGGCTGGCAGCACACACATGCTGGGCATGTTTTAGACTAACCTGATGCCCACTTGGCAGGACAAATTTCTGACAGTAAAAGAACCCTGCTATCTCCCCTTGGCAATATGCACAATAGCAGCCTGCTTGCTTGACAATAAAACATTGGCCTTAATATAATACCCTTTTCACAGTTTACAAGGCTAAGCTTAATTAAACGGAGAATTGTGGATGCCCTCCTTTCATTTGGTAGTAAACACAGGCTCCTTCACCCCATACAAAGCTAATGGTGGTAGACTGGGCAAAGTTAGCCACTAGATACTACTCTATTTTCTATGAGAATAGCGTACTGTAGAATATACTGCTGGAAGGAAACAGCACTGCCATTCAGTAAATCCAGTTGTAATTTATAATGACCCTCACTGGGCTGCTCCCGCAGTGTGCTGGAAGGCAAGAAGGTATTGCTGTCCCCCCTGCATTTCGAAATAGAAATCTCTCTGCAGTTGTCGCTCCAGTCAGACATCTAGTTGGGTGAAGCTGATCTCTACATTCCCTTTCCAAGCAGCAACTAACAGGTACCAGCTATACCAGAAGCATGAAAAGAATGGAGCAACCCAGCATCACCACCACCAAAAGTAAACTGAGACAGTTCATGTCACCTCCGTGGACTCTTAAGAATCATCATGCTGTCTTCTCAAACTGTGCTCAAAATTGGCAGCCCAAAGAGAGGACCTGCAAAACGAAACATATTACAATAGCCACAGACACCACCGAACTGCGTCCTTGAACGCCCACAGTCCATGAGCCCCCTGTTCTGACCTGCACCATGGTACACAAACCACCACAACCTTTTGTTTGGACTGGTGTTTACATTGCAAACACATGCATGCTCAGGCAAACTTTTGTATGGAGTGTAACATGAGAAAGGACTCACCCAGCACCATGGCTCACATTAGTATATGCATACGGTTCATGTAGAAAAGGAGATTGATAATCATATCTGGAGCTTTCATCAGGAGTTGATTGTATGAATCCAGCCTGCCTAAGTAATATAAAGGCTGAAGGTAATAGACTGGTTGATGCAGCTGGACGGCTTTTGCTAGACTGAGTGAAATACATCAGTATATTCAATCGCAGTAGAGAGAGCTCTAACTTGATTCATTTGTGACAAGTTGGGCCTGATATGCAGCCTCAACAGCTGGTGTTGACTGGAAAATTTACTCAGTGGTATGGACAAATAATCTATTGGATCACTGAGTCTTGACTTGTGCTATTTCAGGTCATCTCTGAAAATTCTCATTACGTATATAAAGCCCTACTTTTAAATTAGTTTACTTTTTGGTTTTTATTCTGACAGCTCCTATTAGAATTTTTTTTCAAAGCCTCGGAAAGCCCTACTCCTAACTTCCAGACTAAATCCATCTAATTATTCAATTTTTTTTTGGTTTTGAGCAGATATTTTGCTTTAGCTAGTTCTTGTCCTTTCTTGGTAGTTAATTGCCTATAGCATTTGTAGTGTTCTCAATTTGTACGTCAGCTTCTGTTTCTCTGGTGTAAGAAAAAAGCTTTTTTTGATTCTTTCCCCATCTTACAGTCTCGGTGAAGAAAGGTAGCTCTACCACCAGCTTGGGGCTATGGCACATCCCTTGCAAAGAATGAGAAAACTTGCATTACTTTTCATTACCGTTCTCCTGCAATGAGAGATTGCCCTGGGGATTAACAGCGAACCAGTAGAGTAAATTTGACCCTCTTGACAAACATATATCTATACTGCCAAAAATCTTTCCCAAGCGCTTTAGGAGCAGTGTGTCTGTTACAAGGTCTATCATGCAAGCCAGTAAGCTTTATACAAAGAACCCCCAAGTTTTTTTCAACAGCAATAATGCTGCTTTTCAAAGTTCTTGGCAGTGAAGCTGCAAGTAGGATCTTGCAGAGGTTTACTCCCCTCCAACCTTTTCCAGCAGATTTTCTCTTCAGGAGGGTGTGACTGGACTGTATAAATTGCTACAAACAAGAGATGTTCAAACATGAAGCAACCCTACGACAAAATAACAGGCAGCTGCAGATTCTCCTGGCATTAACGCTAGAACCAGTGGGCTATGAAGGGCCTAATTAACTTTTTTACATGTGAAATGAAGTGGAATAACCCTACTCTAGTTAAAAAAAATTGAGTGGCTTAAGACCTATGTGACTGACATCGGAATCAGGCCCTCAGTTTTCACCAGGTCATTCCTATACTTCCCTGGTTTTCATATCTCGGGAGTCACACGCCGCCTTTCCAAGGCCGCCCTTTTCTAACCTTTGTGGTGATTAAGTAAACAAATGAACAAAAAATAGGCTCTTCCAGAATTTTACCCATTTCATAACCGCTGGATTTTGCATGGGATCTAGGGTCTGAGCTGGAAGCTGCTCCTCCTGCTCCAAGAACTTCTTGCTCAGCAGCAGCTGCTTTCCTTTTGAGAGATTTTGGCAGTTCCTTGGGCAGGCACCAGCAAAATTTCTGTGGCAGCAGTCACTACTGTACTGAGCATTTGTGTCATCCATGGGACACGGAGGCGTTTTTCCCTGGGCAGCATGGAGTTAACTAGCCTCCTGCTCTGTGCCTTGGGAATAAGGGCTGGGATGGCAGCCCATAGTAGGAGAGCCTGGACTGAATTTGCCAGCGAAGAGGAGGGATTACATTTTTGTGTGAGGAAGATGCTTGCCAAGAAATTGAGAGGGAACGCAACAGTGGGAGAAAGGAAGTAACTCATTGGGTGCTCGGGACAGACAACAGCAGTTTCGGGAGCTGGGTACGTGTCAGGGTCTTGGATGGATCTTTTTCTCTACTTAGATCACTCACTGGAGTGAGAAAGCGGGAGGAGGAAGGCAGATGCCTTTGTAAGCCTGGGAACATCAACAGCACCTCACAGTTTCCTACCAGTACAGGCTCAATAAATACCACTGCACCACTTGTAAAGAGGAAGAGGCTGAATTTGTAGAAAACTTTTAAACATAGGACCAGTTTTTTACCAGCACGAGCCACAGGGGCAGGAACATGTGGGTAGGGGCAAAGAGGAGGGCAGCAGCAGCCCCAGCCACCATTGCCCCAGACAGCTGGATGGCCACACGCCAGGACAGAGCAGGGTTAGGTAACCAGCCCCTGGCCTCACAGCAAGGCAGCACTGCAGGCAGGGAAATAACCCGGCCTTCTGTACTCCTGGTGTCGTGCCTCTAAGCCGCAGGCTGCCTTCCTCCCTGTTACATGAAAGCAGTGGTGTTGCACTGAAAAAACTAGGGTGAGTGACAGGATAGTCCTGCTTTAGCTGTCTAAGCGGGGGGAAAGAAAAACCCCAAAGTGAAGGATGAATCAATCCTACCCTCCCAAGGTGACTAGTACTGCCTTGAAGTTCCAGACAGAGACAGGCCTGAACAAACTTTCCAATTATCACACTCAGAAACACCTTGAGCCAGACCACATCGTGCTGGCTTAAGCTCGGCTCTGAGGACCTAAATCTCTTACACTAAGGAGTAACCAGTTTGAGATCAGTGTAGTTGCGCTGTTATAAAATTAGAATAAACTAAAGGATGGTCTGGCTTCTCCAGTTTCTGGAAACTGAGGGAAATTACTTCTGAGGAGAGAAGAGATTACTTGAAATTCTAAGGGAAGGCTGCTGAAAAACAAAGCCACTTGGCTTTGTATTTCCCAAAAGCAAAATACAGTTGGGTAGAAAGAAGTGAGGTAAATCATTGCTTCAAAACTTATAATTATTCATTGACTGAGACGCTATAAAAGGGAAAAAAAGAAAACTTTTAGGATGCAAAGACTTGTTTTCCTTTGCTTTTAACCAGACATTTGAAAACACTGCAACATGACCAATTCCTCAAAAATGTTTTCCTGACCACAGTGTTTGCATGCAGACAAACACAAGGATTATGCCAGTTCCTGGAAGAATGAACGTCATTAGCTTTTTTTAATACTGGAGCACATGTCTGTTTATATTGTTGGTTTTCTCTCTTCTTATCTCCCTAGTTTTGGGGCATATTTTTTGCCTTTTCTTTTTTTGTTTGTGTTGTTTTGGTTTTGTTCCTAGACTCGTTGTTTAAATGAGTAGAATAGGTTATTTTTTTTCCTCTGGCTGTTCTTTTGTTTGGCTCTTCAGTCTTTGCCTGTGCAAGTAAAACTGCCCTTCCTTAATACTCTCTCTCCCGCTGTTTCAGCCTGAACAGCTTCCACTGGGTCACCTTTGTGGTACTGTTTTAAACAATCTGCTTGTTTGTAAGTAGCTAAATAGTTATTTGTTACCTTCAGAAGTAAGCTTTTGAGGTCTGGGCTTTAACCTTTTTTAGCGAGGGCTCCTGTTTCAACTCCGTATCTTAGACGTTTCCCAGATAAGAAGAAAGATGACTTGCTTTCCTGGGCAAATTTCTCAGGTGCTGTTTGGTATTACAGTGGTACTGAGTCAAGGCAGCAATTAGGCATGTACGTACGTACACGCCTTTGAAGTGGGTAGGATGTATTACTGTCTCAAAAATGGATAGGTTTAAGCAAGTGCTCTCCCAGACTGGAACTCGATTAATTGTACTGTAGCGCATGTTGGCATTGAGAGGCTTTAGAAAATTAAGGCACCTCAGTTAAAGCTGCAGAGTCAATGCACATACAGTCAAGTGCATTAACCTGTTCTATGGATGCTGTCATTGCCATTACGTCATTGAAGGTTAGTCCCAGCACACCTATGGACAAACCTTCAAGCTGTGCTTGCAACACTGAACAGCTTTGAACATAGCATGCCACTTCTCAGTCTCTTTCTGTAATCCACAATCTAATGCAGTTTTGATTAGAATCTCATGTAATTCAAGTGTTTCTGGCTGAAATTAATTCAGCTGGTATAACCTTTCACAGGTACAATAAGCAACAATTCCCAAACTTCAAAAATTACAAATTCTCAACCAAAGAAAAGGGATAGATGACTAATAGGATACATGAAAGACACAGAACTGTTCCGTTTGAAGATGTGACCAAAAAAAAAATAAAAAAGAGAAGAATTTATGGAAAGGTGATCCTGAACCATAACACCATCTGTGAATCTCAGTCCCTCAACAGTGGAAAATCTGAAACCAAGTCAGAGGAGCAACATTCAACTCAGACTTAAAACTGAAAGAAAGGCTGGAGTAGGATGGTGTAAAACCTTAAAAATCCACATGTCCTGTTGATTTGTAGAATTAATTACTGACTGAAACGACAAGCTGCTTGAAATTAGTTGTGCTATGAGTGCAAACTCTTAATTGTTCTGTGTTAGTGAGTGTATCTTATTTGCTTATTGAAAAACTTTATTGTATAATGCATCCTTGTGGAAAGGCAATGAGCAGACAGAATCCTAACATTAGTCTTGGTTGTCTGAAAACTTGGTGTGTTTTGCTTCTCTTTGCTAAGTTCTCCTGAAAAAAGAAAAGCTTAATTAAATCACAAGCATCTCTCCAATGTGCCTGTCCTCTGATCTGCTTTTGATACTCTCTCCCCTGACAGGCTGTAGTACTCCACTAGAAATGCTTTGTGTTTTCCTCCTTGGGGAGAACAACTTCTCTGCTCCAAACATTCCCTTGGCCTAGGATTCTGGAGCTCTGGAAGAGTGCAAACATCTTCCAGCCTATCAATGCGAGTGTGGGACTCCATGTGGAAATAGTTAGTGACATAATGAACACCACAACAGTTTATTGCAAGGAAGCTCCTAATGACGTGGCAGTAATCTCACAATGACTAATCAAGATTTCCTTCGTTTCTTCTTAGCAATTCTACCAGATAAATTACTGAAAAAAAAAAAAAAAAAAAAAGAAAAGAAAATAAAACCATAGAACAGAGGCTATGATTTAAAAATCCCTGGCAGATGACACTCTTATGCTTTCCGGGGGTTATGGCATGCAACTCTTCCCCGTTAATTCCAGATTTTGGCTAGCAAGAGCAGAAAAGAGTGGGTACGAACCCACCTCGCTGATTTTGGTGGACTGGTCCTAACACCAGCCACGATGTAGTACTTAGTGCCACTTTTCGATGTGTGGGGTGCAGCCCCGCTACCAACCCGAGACCGGCTTGTTCTGATCAGAAAAGGGTCCCTGTGGCCAGAACTGGCTGCAAATGGAGTTACTCTTTTGAAACGTTTTCTGCACATAGGAAGTCAAACCAAACCGCACCGGACGGGCAGATGGATTCAGATCGTTCCCAACCGAAGCAGCCCAACTCCCGCACCGAGGCGGCACCAACACACGCGCGGCCCCACGCAGGCCGCCCTCTCAACGGGGGGGCTTTTCCCACCGCAGCATCTCCGCAGTCACCCCCCTCACCACCACCCTGGCTACGGGGCGCCGCACCCAGCCCCTGCCCTCCCCCAGCCCAGCGGCCACCGTGCCCGCCCCGGCCCTCTCGCAGGCGGGATGCGGGGGGCTGCGGGCGGCGGCGAGGCGGGGCCGGGGCTCGGG
>JAVJGJ010000037.1:59986744-59998431 GCA_035590215.1 Microhierax caerulescens
CTTTAGGGAGATGTAATAACTTTTAACACATACCTTTTTTTTTTTTTTTTTTTTTTTAACATGGATGAATGCAAGTTTTAGCCCTACCCAGTGAAGTAGTGCTGAGGCAGACTGTGTGAAGCAACCAGGAACTCTGCATGTGAGAAATGTGTGGGGAGAAGAAAAAGCCTCTCATTCTCATCAGACAAGTACTTTTAACTGGCTTAGGTCAAAGCATATTGAAAAGCCATTTTTTATTTACATATGAAGTATGCTTTCTGAGATTCTGGTTGATGGTACAGCTTGTTTCTAAAGTGATAATTTGCCTTATGGATAGGGTGTGTTGCAATTAGAGTACAGTTTAAGGAAGCGGGGAGCAAAATGGGCGTTAGCTGAGCTGCTCATGGGTGAAGGCCTCTGAACCTGCAGGGCTTTTGCATACACTGATGTTTATAAATTACAGCACTGGTAAATTTTGCTGGTGTTGGGTTGTGTCTGAGCTGAGTATGTGGATGCTGCAGAGTGCAAGTGTACAGGCTGGAGAGACGTATTCTTTCTAGAATTTCTCGAGCTAATGCCTTGGTGAGAGAAGCATGTACAGGGAGGCTGGAGCCTCCGGTTGCTCTCAAACACCTCCCTTTTCTTTTGTTTCCCTTCTGCTCCCTCTTGCCATTTGCCTGTTCTTCAGGTTAGTTAGACCCCCCAGGGCCTGTTCCTGATTGTTGATTTTCTAGCTGCATCCTGTGCAGAGGAGATAGGGGCAGGCAGGCACCATTTCCTTAGCTTCCTATGCCTTGGTTTTGAGGGGGATGACAAGAGGTGCCTTGAAATGGAACAGGGCTGGCTTTATTTAGCAGGTTCACACTGTTGACCCCACCTTCCTCGTAGTTTAGCTGCTGCCTCAGAAAACAAGCTGTTGAGTGCAGGGCAACCTGTTTCTCCTCAGCTTCAGTGGTTCATCAACTTCCATTGATGAGAGGCTTGTAGTTCAGAGTTGTGGTTTGACCACCTTGCCATCATGTCCATCTGGAGGTTTGGGGCTTCCTCAGCTCATGTTTTCCTCAAGCTACATCAGGGGCCAGCTGAATGCCCAACATATGGATGGATATCCAGAGGTACCCTCCAAGAGAGTTGGGAAAGGTGGTGGGGAAACTGGGTGGGTTCATCTGGTCTGGTCTGGCCTATGCTGATATCAAAGGGAGCAAAGGTGTTTGCCTGGCTAAATTAGATAGCATGCCCATCAGGTGTTTGTTTCAGTCTTTCTCAGGGTTGGTCTCCTTTTACAAAGCTCATCTGTAAAGCTGGGAGCACCTAGAGTCTTGTTTTCAGGGCAACAGTTGTTTGCTGTCTCCAGAGCTGGCAGCGCATGGCAGTTCAGTATGTATGTGTCCCTCTTCTGCTCCCTGGTTTCCTCACACCAGTGGCTGCTGGCACGCAGGCTGGTCGCCAAGTGCTTCCTGCTCTGGCTTGTGCCTGCAGCTGCTCCCACAGCTCTGCAGCCCTGTGGGTGAGCCAGACCCGGCAGCTGGCACAGGGGGCTGGAGGGTAGCACACAGCCCCCCAGGCATGGCTAAAGTTGCTGGCTGTGGGTTTCTAAATGCTTCGCCTACTGACCTTTACAGTGGACTTAAACTGGTTTATTTTTTCCTCTCCGCTTCCTTTGGATAAGTGGCCGCATTATAAAATATTAAAAAATAATAATCCTGCCTCCATCCAGTGCTAATCACACTGATGGGTTAGATCATTCCACGCTTTTTGGACAGAGTAGAGCAAGCCTTCAGTGCTCTGCTCCTTGTCGGGGCTCATCATGCCCCCCACTGCCTTGTGTTTGCAGCCTGGGGGCAGCTCGTGTGAGTATAACTGCAGCCCTTCACTAGGAGGTAGCTGGGAGCTCCGTGGGGCACGCACTCCTGAAGTAAACGAGAGTAAAAGATGCTCTCATTCTCACAGAGATGTTTTTCTTCCCGCTACCTACCTTGTAGAGGCTGGGTAATGGTGTAAGGGTCGAGGGGAGAGGAAACTTTTTAAATTCTGTCTCAACTTGTAATGTGCCAGGGAAGGGACATGTTTCAGTTTTCTTCTGAAATGTCTTGTACAACCTTCCCATGAACGCATGCGGTTTTGAACGGCACCACGAGGAGACAAATCCAAGCTTTAGAAAGCTGCCAGAGGAGGTGGATGAGAGGCCAGCTCGAAGCACGGCCTTGTGTAAGCAAATGCCAGTGGTTTGATTTACGGTCTCCAGCCTTGCTGGGCTGCTCCCGAAAACAACAAGCAGTGGAACAAGCACCGTTTATTTTCGCGTGACTATTTTTAAACATAAATGCTAGTTAGTGTGTGGTTTTCATATTTCTTGGAGAAGACAGAGCAGTTACGGTTTTGCACTTTGTGTTTTGGACAGAGTATGTTCTTATTTGGGCAACATGTGGAAGTCCATGTGCAAGAAATCCAGCTACTAAATACTTTGTGTCCCTGAGTTATTGTTTCCTCCTTTGTCAGCAGAGCGACAGGATGCTGCCGACGTCACTGCGCGTCCTGACTGGACAGGTCAGCCTCTGCTGGGTGCAGCTGCAGGGGACTATAAAAAACTGTAAGGGCAGTCTTTTAAAATAAGTATCAGCCTCTTGCAGGAATTCACCTACAGCTAGGGACTCTCTGAGGCAGGTTTTGCTTTACTTTGAAGCCTGTCTACAGAACCAAAGTGAGATAGAAGAGGTTCCTAAAGTGGGTTTAATTTTGAAAAAACAATTTTTTTGGCTCATTTCTTTCTGTAGCAAACAACACTTAGTAAGTGTCAGTAGGATCTAATGGTTCATCAGCAAAGCTGTGCTGCTGAGTGATGAGACGTGTCCTCCCATGCTCACTGGTGACCTGTGAGATAACAGTGTGCATTAGAGAAGCTTTAACCTTCTCTGTCTTAGGCTTGTAATCAGTAGCTGGTACCTTGTCTCCAGTGTTGCCTTCTCCAGATGTGCCCATTTCTTGTTTGTGAGGCTGATGCTGGGTATTCAGCAGCAGAAGAGGTCAACATCTGGTGTGTGCCAACACAGAGAAGCTGTACTAGGTGTTACGGCTTCCCAAAGACTGGTGTGAACAGCATCAGTGAGAGGACTCCCTTGAGTGTGGTGTGGAGTCACACCAAGGCTCAGCTTGGCTCTTGGGATTTTAATTCATTTTTAACTGTTTGATTTAAGGGAGAGAAAGTACATTATCGCTGTGGTTGGTAGTTTAGGAGTTAGAAGCATATTACAGCTGAAAAATTTGAGGTGTTTGTCCATGCGCAGTCAAAATTTTAATCTTAAGCAGCTTCTGATGTCCATGGAAGCAAATACTATGTATGTTTCCTTAAGGCAATCTGTTAATTTTAAAAAAGCAACGCTTTCACTGATGGATATACACAGCAGCCTGTAAGGCCACTCTTCCACTTTGTGGCTGGGTAAATCTGGCAGTTGGTTAATTCCTGGAGGAATTTGGGAAATTAAAAAGAACAGATTCACATTATTGAATAGGAAGCCCATAATAGCTTTTTTTTCCTTGGTGTACTAAATATATGTATGTCTATTTTAAGAGTCCCAGCATCAACACTTGCAATATATCTTATTAAAGCTAATATGAACAGGAAGCTTCCAACCACATTTAGGCCAGAAGTCCTTCATGGAGCATAATCCATGCTGACTTCAATCTTTACAATACTATGCAGGCAACTTTATTTTTAGGATACTCAGTGCTTGAGTGTGTTATAAACAGTGGGGTTTTTTCTTACATTATCCCTTAAGTCAGCATTTTTCTTTTTTTGGACAATACCACTCTTGTGGAAAATTCAAGGAAAGTTGGACTTTATTTTTATCTTAGTTTGCTTGAATGTCAATGAAGGAATTAAACATTGTCCCCCACATTTAATGTCTTCAACTGTTAAGAGTCCAGCAGGAGAGCGTGGCTTGTGTGAATAGTCTTCAGAGTCAATTGTTCTGTCCTTGGATATTTATCCTCCCTTGGATTTTTTTTTTCTTTTTTCTTTCCCTTCAGGGTGTGCTTGAAAAGAATAAATGCATGCCTGGGCACTAGACAGACAACTGGAGCACATTTTTGTGTTACAAAAATTGTGGTTGTATAAAACTAGATAACATAAATGCTGATTTAAGATTATGTTACTGAAGCCCTAATTTGAGTAGTGTCCTTAAGCATCTGTTTGTTTCTAAGCATTGGGGTGTAATCCCTCTTCAGTAGTGTATCAGGGTATGTCATTCAGCCTTTGCTGAATGGGCTGAATTGAATCCCAAGCTTAAAGCTTAGCGTATACTTTTATATACAGCTGAATGCAGTGCTGTGTGGAGGACAAAGATAAAAGTATGTAAATTAAATATTTGAGATAATGCAGCTCTTGAGTGATTCCTGTCATTTAACATTAAAAGCAGATAAAGCTCAGTGTAACATCTGCTTGTTTTCAGCATCTGGTAGGCTCTTTGGAGATGGTGACCAGGTAGTAAGTTGATCCAGAGTTTTGTGACCAGGCTTGCCTTCTCCTTCAGGCTGGTGTGGAGAAAGGCAGAAAGAGAATAAACCTTTGGCACCCATAGAATAAGTCCAAATTAAAAAAGATTGAAGGGCAGTGGTAGCCCTACAGCCCAAAAATTTTTTCAGGAATATTTTAAGTGATGGCCAGTAGAAAAGGGGGTGTATAAGTCGATGTAGAGGAGATTTTGAGGAACTAACGGAGGAGGAGGAGGAAGCAGAGGACTGAAATTGAGAGAACAAGGGATAGCATTAGAGGAGCATTGTGGAGTACCAGTGGGAGGGAATGAGGAACATGGAGAGGTTAAGTCAGAGTGGGAGGGAGGGAGGGAAAGAGAAGCTCCTTTTTTGTGGCTGACTTTTCTGCTTTGGGGGGAAAGATCAAATCCACTCTTCTTCTACCCCTGCTATTCTTGTCCCTTGAGGAGATGTCCTTAAATGTACTGAACTTCATGGCTTAGCATTCCACTTGAAATGCTCCCAGAACATTTTATCAGTTGAGATTTGCAAAGTCTGTATGCTTTTGACCATTTCTGGTTCCCGAACTCCAAGTGAAGATGAGAAAAATTGGCCAGGTGAATAAAAATTTCCTTCTGCCAGTCAGTTCCAAGTTAGATACTTATTTCCTAATTATTTTTGTGGTGGAGAGAGGAAGGTGCTGTGACAATAACAGCAACAAAACCTGTTCCTGCTCATTTTAAGGGCTTTTCCCTAAAAAGTTGAATTTCATGGCATTGGTGGAAGCAGCTTTAGGAGTTGCTGGGTTTCAATCAGACTGAAATCAAAGGGAAGTGAATATACTCAAGAAGTCATCTGCTTAAGGGATACAGCCTTGTGCTGATGTCTTCTTCCATTTATGAGCCTGCTCGATGCAGATAGCTTTACTCTCAGTAAGTTGACAGCAGCACACAGTAAATCCACAGATAAAAACCTCAGCCCTGGGTTTTATTATACTATGCTTGCTGTTATCTCTGCTGTTTACTTGCATGGGTGACAGAAGGGAAAGCACCAGGTGGGTCTTTATATGATGCTGTTTAAAATAAGTGGTGACATTTACTTTATTAGGGAAAACGTTCGATCCAGGCAATAGGTGAAATGAACATGAAATCACTATTAATCCAAGTTATTTAAACATAATAGTTTGGTGAAAAATTTCTTAATGCAGATTTAGGTTTATGCAAAGCTCTGGTTGTCCATTCTTAGTCCTGTTTTAAAACCCCCAGTTTCAAGGACTTTAGATCTCTCCTTGATACCATTTAATGTCCATGTAGATGTACATTATCTACATATTTAGATTTACGGGTAGATAACAAATAATGTTATCTCAACTCTGCCCCCTCACCTGCTGCCCTGGAGGAAGGCACACTTTTGAATGCATCTGGAAGGCTAACAAAGGCAGCTTTCCAAAGGCTGTGGATGGGCTGACAAATGGTAAGGGCAGCATGCATAAAGAAGGTGCCATTAGCAGCTGGCCAACCTTTACCTTCAGATGAAGGAGGCTACTTCAGACCTTTGGTCATCAGAGACTGCTGATTTTCCAGATTGTTGTGTCAGCTAAAAGGAACTGATAAGCAGAGGCAGAGTTTTTGGCAATAAAAACAGGAACAAAATCCTTAGCCCCTGTGCCCATCCTTGTGGCACCCTGAACCACTGAAGGCTGCTGGTGTCTGGCCGCCTTTGGCCAGTGGAGAGGCAAGGAGGAGTTGTTTGCCTCTGGCTCTGGTAGGTGACTTACCCAGTACTAGGGCTCTGCTAATTTGGAGCAGAGATCAGGGCCACAAGGCTGGTTCCCATTTGTTAGGGGAAATGTCTTTATATAGCTGCCCTCTGATGTCTCCTTCCTCTCTGTCGCCTGTTGCTGCAAGAGAGAAGGGATCAGGCTTTTTTTCCACCAGGGCTGAAGTTTTCAACGGGTGTTTAAATTGGCACTCATAATGTATGTGGCTTTTTTCTTCCTTTTTGGTATGAAATGCAATAATAAGTTGCAGGTGAGGTAATTGCAAATTGGGAGGGCAGTGTCTGAACATTGAATTGAGTTGCTTGCTGAGCTTGAATGGGCAAATCTGAAGGTAATTCAGCCCTTACACAAATTTTCCAGGTGACTGCTGGACAACTTTTGTATTACTGAAATAGTAAACTCAACACCAGGAGTAGTTTCTTCAAATGCTGTACCTAGCTGATATGCATATAGTTGATTGCGTAAGAGCTACTGCTTTCATTTAATAAAAGAATATTGCTTTGTTGGGATTTGTAGGCACTCTGTAATAAGAAATTATAATGTTTGGGGTTGTGGATTTTTGTTTGTTTTTTTTTTTAATGTTTGGGTTTTTATTAAAAGAAGCCTTTTAATATCTTCTGTGTGTGGGCAGTTATATCAAATCTCGGACACCCCCCATCCTCCTCTCATCTTAGTAAGTGACACTAAAAAGCCTGTATTTTGAAATTATAGCCCCTAATGATATGATTTGACTATGGAGGAGACAGGATGTTGGAGTATGAGCAGAAACTCATGTCAAACAGCAATTCAGGTCAAAGATTACCTCCTCATCATACCATTATTTTGAAAGTTTCAGCTGCTACAAATATGTGTGGGGAAGGTTCATTTAGAAAAAGAGTTTTGTTTGGAAATAATGCAGAATTGTTTATCCCATGTTTTGCTGCCAAACTGTACTCAAAACCAACATTTGTCAGGATGGTGTTGCCTAACATGTTTACTGAACTACAAAAGCCTCAGGATATTTATGTATTTCGTCTGAAAATTGAATTTAGTTTCTCTGATCACTGCATTGCACAATGATGATGAACGATATTTAACCAGATTATGCTGGTGTGTGTGCATATGGCTGATAAGAGATAACAGCCCCTGCAATCGATACTCATTATCATTGACAATGTGAGGTACAGTGACTTACTTCTAGGTTACTTCCTTACACTTAACCTTACTTAATTTTTCAAGTCCAGCGCCAATTGTCAGGATTCCTAAGCAGGTATTATTCACACAGATTTTTACTCTGTTTTTAATAGGAATATATCTGTGGAAACAGTAGTACATCAAGTGGATTTTTATGACTGCTTGTGTATTTTGCCATAGAGTGGGGTAGGAAAAGGATAGCAGATGTTAAAAAATCCCCCACATTTGTCCAGCAGATAAAATGACCATCTGAGTTGGCAAAATTGGGTATCGCTGTCAGGAAGATTGCATAGGCATTAAAGCAGGGCTTGAAATTTTTCTTCATTTTGCTTCATCCTTGGGTTTAGCTCCTCCCTGTTGACGATTCATGTGCTGGAGAGATCTGCTGTTTGCTCTTGGTTCCTGCTTTGTTGGGGGGTGGGGTGGGGATGATGAGTGGTGATCGACACCCATCTGTGGCACCACAGTAGGAATCTTCCCATGGTAAACCAGGGTTCTCGTTTCTCCTTCTCACCTGAAAAATGAAGCGGTGTACATGGATGTGATCATACTTAAGTGTCTGTAGTGATGCTTAGATGGGAAATCAGCAAGCCAGTAACAGGGAGAGGTTATTAAGGTGAACTGAGGTGTTGGGAATGAGAAGTTAGGAGAGCACACTGTGGAGTTTGAGATAATAGACTTTCTTATCGCTTACAGTGCGTCTGGCAGGGTAGGTTTACCTGCTGGTCCGTGTTATGCCTTGATCAGGAGGATCCTGTGATCCAACGATCAGTAGAAGGCAATTGGAAGCAGAAGTCCCACAGCTATAGGTCTCCTAAAAATGAACAAAAAAACCCCAATCCCCCTGTGGCGTACAACACTGCTGATACTGTGCAGACTTGGGTGTGGTTGTTTTTTTCCCCCCTCCTTGGTTCATTAATACAGTGGTTTATGTGTGGCCTATGGGCATCCCTCTGCAGCTGCCTTTGCTACGTTCACACCACTCATTGTCACACAGGGCTCCCAAGGTGGTAACAGCAGTGGGAGATGCCGGTGTTTCCAAGGGAAGGTCTCAGGCTCTCCTCTTCTTTCCGTCTCTGTCTGTCCCACTTGCCTATTTCTTGTAACTCCACCATGCAGTCCTCTATCCCTCCTTACCCAGGCTCTTGGTCCCCAATTCATTGAGCAGCTTGGCCGGTACTCCTCCCTCCTTTCTTCCTGTCCCAGTATGGCCAAGTTGGCCATTTCCTTCTCCCTTAGTCCAGAGTCACCAGGTGGTGCTATTTCCCAATTAAATGCCCTCCCTTACATTGCAGCACAGTCCAGCCCTGCTAGAAGGGTTTGGGTTTATGGTGTCTGGCTTTGTGATGGAGCTTTCCTTGGTGGGCAGCTGTGCTGGGTAGCGCGAGGGGTACCTTGCTTCTTCCCGTGTGTTCAGTCCTGAGTCAGTTTTGTGGGTTTTTTTTTCAGCAAAGTTGTTCCCTGTGACTTAATCAGCCAGTGCCTTGTTCGACTTTGAGGTCTCAGAAAGGCTGGACTGCTTCTGCACAGCTTGTGACCACAGAGTTGTACTCAAAAGCTGCTTTACTGTAGTGTAAAGCATGAGCAGGTCTCACTAAGGATATCCTCAGGCTTTGTGCTTTTGGGTGCCCCCCCCCCGCCATCCAGTAGGAGGCTTTTTGCTTGTTCGTTTGCCTATGCTGCTACTCCAAAGGAGATGTGTGTGTGACTGCTCCCTTGAAAGGTGCTCCTCTTGTTTCTCCTTTCATCCTCTCATCTTATTAGTCAACTAGATTGATACCATCTTATGTGAAGCTGCTTTTTGTAGGGATCATGCTCTTCCTTGAAATTGTAGAGGCAGTTCAAAACAAGGAGTTCAGCATCTTAAGCGAATAGCCAATGCCCCAAAAAGCCACAATTTGAGATGAAAGAATGTGAATAAACACCAAGTTCCCGTCTTCCTTTTCACTGGGCTAAGCAATTCTTCTTCTGCAGCTGTCCATACCACATGCTGTCAAGGGCATAAGAAATTGATTGATTGAGATTCTGCTCTTTGATTTCAATTTTAAATCCTCCATTTCTCTTGGCAGTTCAGCTACCGTTCTGAATTTGATAGCTTGTGTGCAGAAGGGAAGGAAATGTGTAAGAAAAGACACAGAGAATTAGCTGGAAATTTGATGTGGGGAAGCAGTTTCTAAATAATATTAATAACAGTTGAAGGCTGTTATCTTTGCCATCCACACTCATGCTAGCGTGGAGGTGTGGTTAGCTTGTGGTTAGGGCTTTTTTTGACCGAAGTAGATGAGCTTTAAAAATCGCAAAGTTGGACATTCCAGAGCTAGGTTGGCTGCAGTGTTGATTTGTTGTTATAATTAATGTATTCTACAGTGTTGCTTTTCTTGAGTCATGTGGCAGACAAAGGAACTGAGGTAGCTGGAGTACTGACCCATGGGCTATGTTTTCTTCATCAATAGCATTTCTGTTTTGCCTTGTGGTTTTATTTATTTATTTTTATTCTATTTGAGTTATTTTAAAGAACAGCTTTGAAGGAAGCTTCTTTGTTTTCCCTTTCCCTCCTCAGCCCCCTGTCTCATAAAGATTGCTTTATATTCCCATGCCAATTTGACACACATGAGAGTTGGCAGGTAATGAAAGAGCAACGTGGTTTCTAAGTGCTGGGTGAGTAAACGTACAGCAGCCTGTGGGCCGCTTTGTGATTTCTTGGGTAGTAGATAGTTTTAACTGACCGCTAATCCTGCCACCCACTGATAGTGAGGTGTAAAACAAGGATTTGTTCCTTACTGCTGGTTTAATGCCATGTGAGTCACTGGACCATGCACGAAGGAAAGATAACTCCCTTTCCTGGAAAGATCATCTTTCCTGCAGTGTCTCTTGCAGTCTTTTGAGGTGATAATGTTCCTTCCCTCAAGTCCTGGCATTTGGAGAAACTTTTCCATACTTGGAGTCAGATCTTCAGCTGAAGTTAGTGGATTGCCTATTAGCTGCCAGGTGACAGTGAGTACTTTGGGTGAATCCTTACAAAAACCAAGTGTTTGGGGAAGAAAGAAGAGGGAAGATAGAGCTGGTCATTTTTCACACTGCAGCTGCAACTCTCCATGTCTTCAACTCAACAGGAAGAGCTTGAGATTGGAGCCCTGCTTATAATAGGATAAGGCCAAGTATCTTGAAAACACTCTGGGAGAGATTTTGGTTTCATGTAATGTTACATACACAAATATGTGCATATCTCTAGGAAAGTCAATTTATTGCTAGCATTAGCTACTATACAGACATTAGCCTGCTCTTCTGTCTTTCTCGTCTCTGGCCAGGCACATTGGTTTGATAGGATGATACAGTGCTTTTGGCCATCTACATTTGCTTTTGTACTTTATAGTTTGGTGAGGCCATGGTGTTGCCTGGACTCCAGGTATATTTTTGTCAAAAGTAGATAGATGGAGAGATTGTAACTAATATTGCAGTATATTAGTATAGGGGTGGGGGAAAGCTAGAAACATCTTTATTTTCTCTATAAGAGAGGAAAGGATGCAGGAAAATATTAAAGAAAGTGTATTTGATACTGTTAGGGGGTTTTGGCTTTAAAAGATTACTAGGCTGGCATCTGGTGGAGAGCAATGGACCTGTGACGGTAAATATGAAGGAACTTATTAACTCTAGAAAAGCCTATAAAATGGCTGGACAAGTAGGACTGCGTTCCCTGGCTCCCAGTATGGCAGATATCAGAGCAGTTATGCACGTCCGAGTTTAATTCCACAGGAGGATGTGTGCAGGACGTGTGTGAAAGGAAACCGCATGCTGAATAATCGCACTGGGATGGGAGCCAAAACCTGGCAGCAGCCATTTGGCTGCAGTGGCTGGTGGGGAATGGGAGAGGTGGGCAGAGCTGCAGATGCACCCAGCTCTCCGGCAAGGCAAGTGGGCAGTTGCTGTACGGCAAGGCAGGTGGGCAGTTGCTGTACTTGTTTTGGTAACTGCTGTGACCTGACGGAAAACAAATCATCTGATTTCTTCTCATGATACTTTATACATTGAGGTGTATTGGATTTGTGTGTCAAGGTTTTGGTAGCAGCGGGTGTGGGAGCTACAGGAGGGGCTTCTGTGAGAAGCTGCTAGAAGCTTCCCCATGTCCGATGGAGGCAGTGCCAGCCGGCTTCAAGACAGACCCACCGCTGGCCAAGGCCGAGCCCAACAGCGATGGTAGTAGCGCCTCTGGGGTAACACATTTAAGAAGGGCAGGGGGACAGGCAGACACCTCAGCAACTGCATCTGGAGACTATGTGAGGCACAT
>JAVJGJ010000037.1:60013040-60062001 GCA_035590215.1 Microhierax caerulescens
TCCAGCCCCTCTGTGGTTTCATCAGGTTTACTGTGCCAGCTTTTGTTGGTGCTGGAAGGCACTTGACTTCCAGAGCATAAGCTGGCAGATGGTCTGAGCTTAGGTGGTGGCCCCAGGGTTATCCCAGTTTGGGACATTGAATATGTGCATAGGTTGTGTCTGCTGTTATTATTTTGGAAATTAGCACTGGCAATCTGAACCACTTAGGGGTTTTGTCTTGATTTTTCAAGTGTGTGATGCAAAGTGCTCAAATAAGTAGTTTTTCCTTTGGCTTCTCAGAAAAGCTATAATGGAATTTGTGGGCGTTAATTCATATTGACTGTATGTAAGCCTGTTTGGCCATTTGTTTCTTTTAATAGTCTCAATGGCAGTAGTATGCAGTCACAGGCTGTAGAACTGTAGACTGCTCTTTAATACGTGCCCACATTTATCTTGAGAAGTTTCAAAGAAATAGAAAAACCCATGCACATGTTTTAAAATATCTTCAAAGTTTCCTGTGAAATAGCACCATTTCTGTTCATAGAAAAATGTAGCTTTGCTTATGTTAGGTTGGGGTAAAATAAGATGCTTATACAGGCTGTAATGTCAGTCCTGGTACATCCCACTGTGTTATCCATACCTTCTAAGTGAATTGCAGGCAATGAAGTTTTTTGCTGTTAAGTGCAGGAAATGCTCGTGTTTTTATTTACAATGCGCAGTGTGATGTGAAGTGGCCCTGATGAAGTCTGTTGACTCCAATTCAGTCTGCCGTTTTTGATGGGAAAACGGATCTTGAAAAACATATTTGAAGTATAGCATAGTTCCTTCCCTTGAATCCTGTTTGTTCCATTTCTGCATGATATGCAGCTGATAACTGACTAATTATTGCAAGAAGTAGCAAAGGTTCCGTTTTCTTTCCCATGGTTTGAGTTTCTTTGCATATTCTCTTTTGCTTCCCTCTGCTGCCCTGCTCTGCTTTCTTCTATTCTTTTAGCTCTTTAGCGCACAAACCTCAGTTCTTGACATTTAGATACAAGTATTAATCTTTTTTCCCACATAGTTTCAAGACTTTCAAAGCGTTTTTCTAAGAAGGTGAATATTAATAAAGTTGTATTTACTGAACTAAATGATGTCTCATTTGAGGCAGGAAATATGTGACTGAGCTCTGACTCTTGGACACAAAATCCATCCTTCCCATCTAGTCCTTTGTTTCCTCTCAATTTTTGTTTCAAGCTTGTCATTTTTCAAACATCTGCTTTCCTTTTTTTTTTTCTTTCTTTTTTTTTCTTTCTTTTTTTTCTCTTTCTTTTTTTTTCTGTGTGTGTGTGTTCAACAGTGATGAGCAGTGACTACCATAAACCTTGTTAAATTGCTCAGAATCTGTTACAGGTTTTCTTGTGTAATCCTGAATGATAACCTCTGTAGGCCGGGGACCATCTTTTTCTTCTGTGTTTACACAATGTATTCCCAGGTCTTCACTAGGAGTCTAGGAAACTGGGGTGATAAGAGTAAACAAAGTTGTTGCGTGTTGGGTGCTACCTGCTGAGACAGACAAGTTTCCCAGGGTGAGGTCCATACTGTTGAGGTCATTCTCTGTCCTAGAACACACCCATTTTACAGCTAAACACATGATGCTTGGCAGTACCTTGTTCACTTCAGATTGTAGCTGGGGTTTTGGTTACTTTGTCTTGGGTTGCTCCTTCTGAACTGCTATTGGAGAACAAGTGTCTCGCCCTGTTGATTTCTTATCCTCTGAACAGCTGTGGTGACCCAAAGGTTCCTGCCTACCCCAACCTCTGGGCCCGTTGCTGTTTTTCATAGTGTACTAATAAACATCCTCCACATGCTGTTTCTGCTTTGGGAGCTGTTGCCCGTCCTTTGTTCTTTGCAGTTTTTGTGGAGGCTCTGTGTTCCACTGCTAAAGTCTGGAAGTTTCATCAATGCCCCTGTTGTCTGTACTGCTGACAGCAGTGTTTAGGACTTCCTGCTCTTTCAGTATTGCCTTCATTTGGCTTTGTTCTCCTAAATGCTAGGCCAAGCATAGGACTTGCATGTGCTAATTCTGGAGGCAGGGTGCTCTGTGCTTTCCCAGCTGTGCCAGATGTTGCTCTGTCTACATCCTGATGTGGAGCCTTCACAGCAGAAGAGCCCCAGGTGAAATTTAACTGAAGCTTTACTTAGGCCATGAAAGTTAAGCTCAAACCTTAACCATGGTAGAGCAGGCAGGCAGAAAGAACAGCAGCAGCACTTCTGTGCTCCTCATTCATGAGTTTGTCCTTTTTCATGAGTTTCTCTGGGCAACGAAGTGGGAAACTGACAGCTTGGAGAGTGTAGAGAAACCACTCTAAAATACCTTCGTTCCAAACTCTTATTTAAGCAGTGCTCTTTGAGAGAACCAGTGTGCCTCCTGGCTGCCTTTAGTCAGCTGGGAGAAACTGGAAATACATGTGGCTGCTTCTGGAAAGGAGCTGTGTCCTGGGTGCTCAGAGAAGCCAGCTGGTAGCACTCAGCACCCCCTTGAGGTATTAAATCAGCTTTCAGACAGCCACTTGTGATGTTGCAAGCCTTCTGAAATGCTGGTCCTTGTTGGTTTTAATAGCTTGTAGGAACACCTGAGTTAGCTGAAGAACCTTAATGTACAGACAAGCCAGTCAGAGGTTGGTCATGGAGAACAGGTAACTTCTAATTCATATGGGTAATAGATATAATATTTTTTTCTCTTGTGTCAGGAAACTCAGAATTGTAGGCAGAGTAGAGAAGGAACCAGAATTGCAATTTTGTGGAAAATAATAAGCAAACGTCCCTTCTGCAGAATGACAATAATACAGCAGAAAACGAAGATCAACAGTGTTTCTGTCATAGCCTTAGTGGGAGCAAATGCTCAGCGTGCTTCCTGGTGGAGACCCTGGAGAGGGGTACGTGGCTTTCCAGCAGGTCTTGCTGTGGAGAATTCACACACGATTACAAAAGGAGAGAGCTTCTTAAATTCTTTTGTCTTGTTTCTTTTCCCTTTTTTGGGTAGGCAGAACTTGCAACTGGCAGCACTTTTAGCAAAATCCCCCTGCTTTTCTGTGCCTAAGTACTGGGCTCTGTGGACCCAGCGGGTTTGTGTTGGTGTGCTATCAGACAAACTCGCTTTATTCTGTTTCTCAGAGTTACTTTCCCTCCACCCCACTATTTTCCAAATGTCACTTTTTTTTCTCTGTCTCACTTTTTTCCCCACCCATCAGCTTTAAATTGTTGCTGTGGGCTTCAGGACATGTGCTGCTTAATGCAGGACAATTATGTTACTGTTAGCAAAGATTCCCTCCCCTAAGAAGGGTCTCTTCACAAGTTAGTTAATGATGTTTTTATTAGCATGCATTTTGGTTCATGGTGCCCTAAGTACCTTCTAATTACAATGCTTTGTCTGAATACCTTGGGTGGCTGCCAGCTTTCCATCTTGCCAGCTGAGGAATATTGTAGGAAATAGTTAGGAAGCTTGAGGGCCATATTTCTAGGGCAGGAAAATTTATCTCTGTCCTATTTAAATTTAATGTGTTGAATGCTGGGGTTTTTAATTTTGTTTAATAGAAGGAGCCTCAATTACTTGAGCCTAATTTAAACCTTGACAGGAATTACCCTGAGTTGTGGGCTTTTTTTTTTTTTTTTAAACTGCTCTATTTCCAGGAAAAGACTGACTGATGAGATACCTATAGTGCTTTATAGCCCCCGCTTTTCTGAGTGATGGTAATTGCCCAGGTGATTCAAAAGCAGTGTCACAAGGTAGGGAGTGAAAATGTTCCATGAGAGGAGGGCTTGTCCTTGCTGCCATCTTGACTGGGACATTTCCCCTAAGCTGAGCAACCTAATTGCAAAGCTTATGGATGTTTCCTCTGAAACCAGACTGTCCTGAGAGGAGTTAACACCAATGACTTGAATTACTTCAGCAGTGAAGACATGGCCTGAATTTTGCTCCACAGTTTTATATAGGTGACTCTGAGGGTAGTCCACAGCTCAGTTGGTGTGGAGGTGGTTCCTTGTATGTGGTGTAAGAACCTCCCTGCAGTGAGACACTGCTTGCATGTCAACAGGTGATTTGGTGGTATGTGTGTTTGTGAAAGCACAAGTGGCATTGGAGCTAGTAAGTGAATGTTAGTTAAACTATTTTTAGAGTGAGCATAAATCATAGTAAATCGTTTGAGATGCGTGTGAATGTGTTTTTTCTTAAGCTTCAAACCTGTAGCATGTGTATCTTGACTGAGACATGGTTCAGGTGTAGTGTCTTTTGCATCCTTTGTTTAATGACTGTAAACTTTGGAAGGGCTAAGCACAGGTTACTTTTGTGGCATTGCAAAAGTTTGTTTTCTGCTTATTCCAAGTTTCTTCAAAAAAATTATCCTAAAGCATTGGAATTTTTCCCAGTTCACTTCAAGAATTCATACATATTTGAGAAAAATGCTCTTTTTTTTTTTATATATCTACCTATCTTTTTCAATTTAACTAGCAAAAAATACCTGTAGTTTGGAGACAGGCAGATCTTTCCTGATTTATTCAGCTTGCAGATCCTGAGAACTGGAAACTTAGCCTTCAGTCATATAGGGAAAACTATTCAAGGTTCTAGAATGTTAAACAGTATTTGATAGTGGCTTTCATGCATAACATTTTTCCATTTGCTCTTTGCCAGCTGAGAATTTCAGGAATTTTGTATCCCTGCTTGTGTGAGAGGCTTATGTGTCAGGATAATCTGTTTCACGCTTCTGGTTTTTGCCTTTGCTTCTCTTCACACGCTGATTTTCTTTGTTTGCAGCTGCTGCCTCAAAAGTGACAGGAATGGGGCATGTAAATGCCCAGAGTTGTGCAAGTAACGTCTCCCAAGCTGTGGAATAGGTGCTGTTCATGGTGCATGGGCTGCTTCAGTGAGCTCGTGCAACGCAGGCGCAGTGGTGGCAACCTCTGCTCTCAGAGGTTGCCACTCGCTTGCCCTATGGGTGCTTACTTGATCCACAGAAGCAGTTAAGGCAGCTCTCCTTAAACAGGCTGGTAGTAACAAGTTTCTGGCACTGGTCTACTATGCCTTTCACCGCAAGGACCTCAGTGGTTTCAGTTGCAGAAGTGGGGACCAAAGCATGAGAAGGAATGAGCTTCATTTGGGTTTGGGGACAGGACTGAAGGGGTTTGTGGGGTTGGCATGGTAGGAGGGGCCAAGGACAGGAGAAGCAGGACACCCAAAATCACCTGTAGAGGGGCTGGGAATGGACAGCTGAGTGAGGGGACCGAGGTACATGAATGTCCTAGTCTAGAAAGGTGAGTGTGTGTAATAGGAAGGGTGGGGAAGTTGCAGAGCTGTGTCACTGCCTGCACGTGTGAGCGGGTGGCTGTCTTTATCATTAATGGCACCCTGATAAAGAAAGGGTAAGGATCTCTGACCTCGAGAGGAGCCAAGTCATTTGGTCCTGGCCACTCAGAGACAAGGTATGTAGTCAGAAAGCAGCTTGTCAAGAATAGGAGTAAAATCTAGTGAAATGATTACAGCTGTCAGGAAGCAAAGCTTGTGCTGCTGTGCACCTGCAGGTGCTTGGAAAGGTACCATGTGGAAAAGTCTTAGCTGAATTCAGCCCCTGATTTGAGAAGGCGTGTAACACTTGCTGAACACTGGTCTGATTCTGCTTATTCTGTGCATCCTTACCCTTTCCAGCTGTGCTTGTGGGCAGAATTATAATCCTTTTGCAGGAAGAACAAGTGATGTTCTTTACAGTCTAGGATGGTAAAAGCAATGCAATAGAGGAGTTAGGGGTGGGGTTGGGGGTGTTGGGTTTTTCTTTTTGTTGTTTCTATTTTTCCTCTTGGCAGTGGAGTTTGGAAGAGACAGCCATGCTGTGGCAGTAAGCCAATGCTGGGGTGTAGCACTACAGGATGGTGCAAAAGCTGCTGACATGAATTAAGTGTTCCCTGGTGTGTCTGGCAAATTGAATGAATCCAGACTGTCTTCAGTAGCATTCGTCAGCTTCTATATAAATAGACAGGAGTGGTAGTTTTTTAATTTCTGTATTTATTTGGCCTGTTTTGCTTTCTAAGCCAGCATTACATAAGACAACGGTGAAGAGACTTCCACTACTACAGCTCAGGTTTGATTTACATTGTGTTCAAACATTGAATTTGTTTTTCTCCTCTTAAGTATTGTGGTACAGCTGCTCTGTAGGGTTTTCTTCTTCCTCATTCTGTGCTGTTAGTACAGGGGAAATGCTAAAAGCATTACCTGCGACCAGATATTGCCCCTCCACAATGAGGTACAGAGGAAACGGAAAGCAAAGTACTGCAGAGCTTTTAAATAGGTGGTATATTCCTTAATGGCTTGTTGGTTCCATTTTTCTGCACTTTGCAAGGGCAAAGCTTCTGTTGACTTCAGTGTAATGGCCAGATGAGGAGTTGCAGAATCCCCAGTTACTCCTGGAATCAACGAGAGCAGCTCTGGTTATGCAGAGCTTGCATTTGCACCCCCGAGACTGAAATGTCTTCTGTGCTGCGGGGCTGTACAGCTGTAAAGGTTGGGCAGCTTCTCTTTGTATCCCGAGAAAAAAGGGACCTGCTTTCAGAGGAAATTTCATAATACTCATGTGGCCTCACTTGTTCCTTAGTGGCAGAAATGGTGAACCACAAGTGCAAAGTGCACGTGTCGGTAGAGGAGCACTAGTATGAAGGGCGCTCTGAACCCGGTTAGCATTGCACCAGTACTTACGCAACTGTGTAGGTATGTAGCACGCTGTGTGGCGAGCTGTAAGGAGGAGAGTCTTAAAAGCCTGCATGAAGCTACACAAGTAATTGATTTTGGTTTTTGGAATGTCTTTGTTAAAATCAGTTCCTTATATAAGTTTTGGATGGCCCCTTTAGCCTGGCTGTAGCTGTTGAATTGGAAGATGTACCCCTACAATTTAACTATCGCATCGCATGGTTTAGTGCCCTCAGCCTCAGAAGTTGTTACCAACTCTGCAAAAGCAGAACAGGCCTAGTAAGTGTTGAAGTGGGTCAGTATTTGCAAATAGACAAACTTCTTGTGGAGACTGAATGAGAGACATGTGACTTCTAAATTTCCATTGAAAGTGAGCAGCTAATGATAGTTTACTCAAGATGGGAGGTATTCCCGGTGCCTAGAGGGACACTGTGGGGTTGAAATTCAGTAGTGTAAGTAGAAGTCCCTGTATTTTGACTCCCAACAAAAATGTATGCTGTAAAGTTTTAAGTGATGTTTTTTGGAAACAGAGGAGGAAAGCCACCTGTGAATGAATGTATTGGTTAAAGGATGGTCATGCATGTATGATGCAGCCATGAGAAATGTGTTACATATTAGGGGAAGTACATTTAAGACTGTTTTATGTCTAGAGTCCTGCATACAAACATGGTCACCGGCAGTCAGGAAGGATGAACTGAAGCTGGATCAGGCACAGAGAAACATGATTAGACTCTGCTTTCTCCCCGTTATCTTCAGACTGGAAGAGCCTGGTTTAGCTGACTGGCAAAGTTAAGACTGCAAGACTGTTCTATATTCCTACCTCAGCTAAAGGCAAGCACTGATGCTTGAATTTTAGTAAGTCAAGGTGCAAGTAAATTACAAGTAATTTAGTAATTAGGAATTCAGAAGTTTATTAATTGTTAAAATAATATGATCCTCATAGAAGTATCATGGAAAAAAATATTTTAGGCTGAGTCTTGATCAACTTTTGAAATGGGTTAGGAATGTGGTTATTTGTGATGGTGGGAGCTGACAGACTCTTTTGAGTCTGTTTCCCCTTTAGTCCAAGGTGATGTGAGCTGCTGCTCTCTGCAGGAAAGGGTGACACCTGCCAGAGCACGCTGCTGCTGCTCTTAGCTGTGAGTTACGGAGGGGCTGACTCCCCAGAGAGTTGGGGTTGTGACCTGGGTGCCCATGTGCCAGAGCCGGGGTGGCTGCCCAAGCAGTTTTGGTAGCCCTTCTTTCTTAAGAAGCAGAGCTGTTCTCATGCCAAGTCTGTTACTGCTCCTGTTTCTCCTAATTTTCATGGGAATTACTGGATACAGAAATACCAAGCTATAAAATCAAGGTTATAGACAATGTAATTTATAATACAGAAGGTAGTCCTGTGAGGATTAATTTTATGAGCTAATTTTTTTTGTGTGTCGCTTGTTTTGGGTATTTGTCCCACATTTGGTCCTTGGCAGATGAAAAATGTGCACACTGGTATTTTGTATCCCTTTAATTAATTTTGCGTGACACTCTTTTTCCAGGTAATTAGGCCAGAAAAAGGCTCAAGTGGTCTTTGGTTTTGGGCAGTGATTTAAAAGGGAAAAGAAAACCTCATCAAATAAAATTTGCATATATTTTTACTAGTGTGTTTGTGATATTGGAAAATCTATGCTTGTAAATCACATTTGTTAAGAGTTTATTATTAGATCATGAAAATTACTCAGTTACAGTTTTTCAACCCTTCTTGATTCATTCAGTGTTGCAGAGTCTTTTGCTGTTTTCTTGTGGACAGCACTAATTTCTTATGTCTGAGACACAATGTATTGTATTTGTTTATTAGAACGTACAGAAGAATGACAAAAGAGATTTCATTTTGGCTTTATTTGCTATTCTGTACTATGATAACTGATAATAGTTGTTACTAGTGTACTTTCAGTTGTTAGTAAACAATTTCAAAGTATTTTTTTCCTTGCAGACTGTGGGAAATGCATTGACACATTGTAATCCCATTTTGCTCACTTTGTCCAGTGTAAAATATGAAATCTTGAGCATCAGGTTTATCCAAATAGGAATATAAACTTATGTGCCAGATGAAAGCTATGACTTGATATAAAAAAAACCCAGCCAAATCCTGAAGCTACATGCCCAAATATGGGCAGAATGTTTTTTCTTCTTAAAAGCCCTTATAGCTGAAATATTACTATAGAACCATGAAAGAGGAAATAACTGTCCTGTCAGCTGAGCAAGTAAATAGATTTTCAGTAGAGTAGGGAGGTTGTACGTATGTGTTAACAGCAGCTACTGAATGTGAGTGACTTTCAAAGGCAGTTGCCTTTCTAAGTCTAGCTTGTCCTCCTTCTTTCCAAGCTTGTGAGGAACTGGAGTATTTAGGTAGATTTTGTCTTGAATTACAGAGGAACTGCATTCCTCCTGCATGCTACATGTCTGGTCCCTGCTTTTTATGTTTCTTAACACAATAAGCAGGTCAAACATAGTTTGGTGTTGTTTGGTGTTTCTGTTACTGAAATGCAACACACTGTTGAAGTGATTAATTAATCTCCAAAAATATTTCAAAAGAAGTTTTCTTTGTTTCTGCATGTTACCCACACTGATTTTAAAATGATTGTTGCTTCCATTATAGGGGAAAAAAAAAAGCAAAACTGCCATGGCAGTTTTTTGTACCAGCAGAGGTGTGCACAAAGTAGTTCTGCAAGTGCAGAGCTATTGGAGTGTGGTCTAAACTGATGTGGATCTGGCTTCTAGTGGTCCTTCGTTTTCACAGCCATGCATTCCCACCCCCTCCTTTTGGCTGAGCTGGTTTGGGAATCCAGCTAAAAATTAATTCTACCGAAAACAATGGTAGTTTGTGGCCTGGTTTCAGTTTGCAGCTGGTTCTACTTGTCCAGAACCCAGTGACAGGTCTGCTTTTCTGTTTGCTTGGGTGGTGTGTTTTGTTTTGGGTTTTTCAGAGTTGTTATTGATTATTTATTTTACTTTCTGGCCCTAACACTGGCAATATTCTTCAGCGAAACAGCTATTAAGGAAAGTGTTCTTGTCACCTGGTCAAAATAAAAGGGAGAGAAATTCCCAAGGTAATAGACACGTTCTCAATGTGCTTTTCTGGGACAGTATTGAAGGAATTTGAAGCATGTTAATTTAACTGCATGGCTCTTGTGAAGTGCAGTTACTGTTATCTGAGAGCTCTTTGTAAATTTGTGAATACCATGTAATCCAGATTAAAACCAAGTCAGCATGTATGTAGAATATGTCCTTATTTTTCCTGGAGTTTATAGACCGGGAGAAGTGTGCCTACAGCATGAAAGGTCAGATATACCCTCTACACTTCAGGTCCCTGATTTTCAGGCTGCTTAATGCAACACGTGTTGATGAGCAGGTCTTGGAAATTCTTGAAGTTTGCACAAGGTAACTTCTTGTCACAGGTACTCAGTGAGCTACCTACAAAAGATGCTCAAAAGTCTTTACAAAATACTTGCTGTATGTGAATAGAGAAGGGCTTGGGGGGGGTATGATGGTATGTGTCTGCCTTAGCAGCAATGGTTTATGAAGTGGTTGAGTGTCATGAGAACAAAAGGACAGCAAAGTTGCTACCCTGGACTTCAGGAGAGCAAACTTTAAGCCATTCAGGGAGCTATTTAGCAGAATACCCTGGGAATCTGGTTTTGAGAGCTTAGGAGTCCACAAGTGCTGGTCAGTCTTTAAGATCCACCTTTTAGAAGCACAGGAACAAGCAATTCCACTGTGTCGTAAGTCAAGCAAGCAGGGCAGAAGACCAGTCTGGCTGGCTGAGAAGGGAGCTCCTCATGGAGCTCAAGAAGAAGAAGGAACTGTGTGATCTCTGGAAGTGAGGTCAGGCTTTGCAGGGGGAGTACAGAGCTGTGATTTGCATATGCAGGGAGAAGACACAAAAGGCCAAAGCTCGGTTAGAGTTGAAACTTGCCAGCATTGTTTCAGATAACAAGAAGGGCTTTTTTAAAATATGTCAATAGCAAGAGGAGGTCAAAAGAAAACATTGGACTGATACTTGTTGAAGACTTATCATCTGACTAATAGGGGTGAAGAAAAAGTGGAAGCAAAAAATGCATTGAATGCCTCAGTCTTTAATAATGCTGATAGACTTTGGGCTGCCCAGTCCTATGAGTCGAAGGACCATGAGTGTGGGAACAGTGACTTTGCATTTCTGGACACTGAAACTGCAAGGGACCAGCTGCATCAGCTGAATGTTCACAAGCCCAAGGGGCCTGATGGGATTCCTCCCAGAGTTCTGAAGGAGTTAGAGGATGCTGTGGCAGGATCCCTTTCAATCCTCTACCAAAGGTCTTGGGAGTCTGGGGAGGTCCCTGCTGACTGGAAGCTAGCCAATATTATTCCAGTTTACAAAAAAGGTGTGAAGGAAGACCCAGGGAACTACAGACCTGTTAGTCTAATCTCAGTTCCTGGAAAAATTGTGGAGATTATACTGGGTACTATTGAAAGGCATTTAAAGAATAATGCAATCATCAGGCATGGTCAACATGAGTTCATGAAGGGAAAGTATTGTTTGACATTCTTCTATGATAAGGTCACCCACCTAGTGGATGAAGGGAAGGCAGTGGATGTAGTTTTTCTGGGCTTTAATAAGGATGTTGACCCAGCCGCTCAGAGCATCCTTCTGGACAGGTTGTCCATCTGTGGGATGAGCGGCTCACAGTGCGCTGGGTGAAGAACGAGCTGAGCAGCAGGGATCAAAGGGCTGTAGTGAATGGGGCCGCACAGGGCTGGTGACCACTCGGCAGCGGTGTTCCTCGGGGTTCAGTTCCAGGGCCAGTTCTGGTCGATACATGGGCGACGGAGTTGAATGCGCCATCAGCAAGTTTGCTGATGATACCAAACTGGGAGGTGCTGTTGACTGTCTTGAGGGGCCAGATGCCCTGCAGAGGGATCTGGATAGGTTGGAGTGTTGGGCAATGACTAATGGGATGAAATTTTACAAGTCTAAATGCTGGATTCTGCACCTGGGATGGAGTAATGCTGGGCACAAGTATGAACTGGGAGAGGAGTGGCTGGGGAGCAGCCCTGCAGAAGGGGCTCTGGGGGTGCTGGTGGGCAGCAGGCTGGTGTGAGTCACAGCGTGCTCAGGCAGCCCAGGGGGGGCAAACTGTGTCCTGGGGGGCATCAAACAGCACAACCAGCTGGTCACGGAGGTGATCATCCTGCTGTGTTCAGCACTGGTGCAGCCTTGCCTCGAGTACGGTGTGCAGTGCTCAGACCCACAATTTAAGGAGGATGTGAAGGTCCCTGAGTGTGTCCAGAGGAGGCAACAGAGCTGGTGCAAGGGCTGAAGGGAATGTCCTATAAGGCGTGGGAAAGGACTCTGGGTTTGTGTAGCTTGGAGAAGAGGAGGCTGAGGGGTGACCTCATGGCTCTCTACAGCTTCCTGAGGGCACGTGGAGAGGGAGGTTCTGTGTCTGTCAGGGGAGGTTTAGACTGGACATTAGGGAGCATTTCTTTACCAAGAGAGTGGTCATACGCTGCAACAGGCTTCCTCAGGAGGTGGTCGATGCCCCAAGCCTGTCGGTGTTTGAGGCATTTGGACGATACCCTTAACAGCGTGCTTTAACTTGGTCAGTGCTTAACTGGTCAGGCAGTTGGACTAGGTGATCATTGTAGGTCCCTTCCAACTGAAATAGCCTAGCCTAGTCTGTTCTGTTCTAACACACTGGAAGTTTCTGTCATGATCTGGAAGCCTTAAAATTCTGCAAAATGTTTATTGCATTAAACATGCAAGTAATAAAGCCACACGCTAAAAGCCTGGAAGGCACGCGTCTACCCAACTCCCTCGGGATCTTGGCTGATCCCTTTTCTTCAGACCATGCTTCTTGACTGATTCCTCTTTCTTTTCTAATCCTCTTTCCTGCTGTTTTCTCCTATTAATGAGCTCTCCCACCTGCCTCGCTCCCCAAAACACTTCAGCACTTGACCATCTGTCACGGCTGCTGTGCATCCTTACTGTTACAGAAGAAAGTATTGACCTTGAGCGGGAGTGTGTGATCTGTGATAAATAGCTTACAAACTGGTGGATGAACCAGTATTGCAAATAGCTCTCTTTATACATTGTACGTGAAATAGCAAGAAATGTGGAGGCCGCTAGATCTGAGGGCTCAGTCTGTAAGTACAGTTCTGGGAAGCTGGTGCGTCTGGTAAATCTGCAGAGGTTTGCAACGTAACACGTGGATCCATGCACGCACACTGAGCAGTGAGATTTGTACCCTGCCCTAATAATGCATTTGATTTAGGAGCTGACATCAGTTATTAGCTGTAGATTTATATAAAGCTTTTGACGATCACTTTGCAAATAAAAAATTGTAAAATGTCCGCGTGAGTACAGTGAAACTAAATGCATTTTCTAAGAAAGATTATTTTTGGTTTGCTTAAGACTGAGTTTAGTTGAATCAGTAGAAAGGCTTTTTGACTTCCTTTCTCTGTGTAATTATAAGCTGAAATTCTAAATCAACTGCTTAGTCATGGTGAATTATGAAAATTATGCTGTTCATTGGCAAGCTGTTGTTGAAATAAACATATTTATTACTTGGGTTTTTTTTTTTCTTAACGGATGCTTTCCTTGAAACAAAAAGCTGAAGAGTAACTGCAAGAACCCATGTTTTTCAAAATTTCTGTCATAGTATATAAGTAAACATGGCAGGTGTTGAGTTTGTTGACAAGTTAATTTTACCCAAGTCATTTGCAGTGTTTTATAAAACATGAACCCAGGCTGAATCCAGTGTGTCTGTTACAACTACCAAGCAAAATGTTGTGCTTTGCCAGGGGAGGGGGTCTACACGCCAGCAGGTTAGGCCTCCAAGTGTAGGTGATTTTCATGTTGAAACTTGTCCTCAGAGTCCTTACCCTGTAATGGAAAAGATGCATTGAACCAGTAAGTGCTGATTGCCTAAACCCACTGGGATGAAGAACAGCAGGAGATAAGGGAGCTCTGCTTCCTTGACATTTAAGGAAAATTAGAGATGGGCAGCCACCAAAGAGGTCTATTCTCTGTGGGATGAAAGAAAGTTGATGGTCCTGCTATGGCAAGTCCTGAAAAAGTGTGTGATAATTCTGATTTATTAATGCCGGTTTTTGTTGGGGGTGGGGTGGGTTTATGTTTTAACAGTTTCATTCTTTGGCTCCCATGTACTACCGAGGTTCAGCAGCAGCTGTCATAGTTTATGATATCACCAAACAGGTAAGACCTTCTGGACACTTTTTGTCTGTGTTAACTCCTCTGCTTGGGCTGGAGTTGGACTTAAACCCCACAACTGCAGAAGTACTTATATGTTAATCCTTGTTTATGTCAGTGGGGTAGTATGCTTCAATAGTTTGTGTAGGTTTGGATGAAGATGTCCAACTGCCTTAAAAAATGACAAATGAAGTCCTACTTCTGTGTTGTTTAAACTTCATTTAGATAAAAAGTTGGAGACTGCATTTTGTCAGTGTTTTTTTGGATTTCCTCTGGCTAAGTAGACAGGATAATATCCTGCAATACCCCCTCCCACCACCACTTATGTTCTCTGCATGAAATTGAATTTTTACTACAAAAAGCTGCTGGCTGCTTTATCAACTGGACAGAAATTCAGTTCTTTGATTTAAAATCTACTGATTTAAAAAATATTTTTAACTAAGCATGTCGTCTCATCTTTGCATTGCAGGCCTCATGTCTTAACTTTGAAACCAGTAATGAAATAATAAGTCTCTGACCTTTGTCTCAACATTATTCATTTGGAATGAAAATTGTATTTTCAGATACAACTGCTCTGGCTCAGTTCTCAGGCAGAGGAGGCTAGGAGGTTCTAGCTGAATACCTCTTCCACTGCTTCTGAAAGAAACCCCTGCTGATAAAGCTGAGTTAGAAGCAGCATTAATGGATGGATGATCATGATAGTTCACTAGCATTTTATTCCTTTACTGCCAACTGAATTATTTACTACTAGGTTGAGTGGGTTGGCTTGGTTCTCTAGTGCATTAGTGTAATGATCTGTAGCTAATGGTGCAGACTGCTGTTGCACAGCGGTACTGTTCTCCTTTGCTAATTTGTCAAGAAAATATGAGGAAGAGTGAGTTGTGCTGGATTGATACTTATTTTTAATTTAAATATCTTACAGTTGATCTTGTAATGCATTGTAAGAATAGAGTTTTGTTTTACCAGCCTTTATCCAAGCTTGTGTGGAATAGCTCTTGGAATAAAGAGGGGAGAACAGGAGAGGAAAGTCAATGTCTATTTCAATTTCTGATGCTTAATATTCAGTGTTGATCATTAAAGCAGAATGGATTTTTTTTGTTCCAAATGACTGATAGTGCTCTCCCTTCAGTGATACTGATACAGCCATTGCTGATTTAGACACAACCCTTGTGCACTTCTGAAGGCGAAAAAATTATTAATAATGCATTTGGGAGCTCACTTTGAGTTTCAATGATAATTTCAACTGTGTGTTATAATTAGAATATTTAGGATCAAAAGTGATTTTAATGCTATAGTTCATTAGTGTAAAGAAATAAAAAAATTACTATTAAAAAGTAGGTAGCATCAAAAAGTGTTTGAATTTTGTATTTGGAGGGAAAAAGTTAAGTGAATTGTCACCTTTTCTTTGGTTTCATGATGAATAAATTGAGATTTACCAGGTCACAGATTCAGAAATTTGAGGGGAGGGGGGGACATTGCGAAAGCTCTCCTGGATGTTACTGGAAATGTGACAGTGGTTGAGATGGTAATCCACTGGGCAGAGGCTGAAATTGGACAAACGAAGCTCACTTCAGAAGTGAAGGAAATTAGCTACTAACTTAAAATAGCTGTAGTAGTTTCTTCATAGCTGAAAGTTCTAAGAAAAACATTCAGCACTGCTTTAGGTAGGGGCGCAAAGGGGGAAGTGTCTAAGTTCAAGAATTAATTTGAGGAAGTCTTATGACCTACAGTTTAAAAAGCAGATTACGTAGATGCAGCGATCTTCTGGTCTTGTGATCTATAAAATTATTATTGTGTTAACACTGTCAAAGCTGTGTTCCTCTAACTTCAAAAAAAAATGAGCAAATACATCAACAGAGACTACGCTGTTGGCTTATTCATTATTTCTTTGACTTAGGATTCATTTCATACTTTGAAGAAATGGGTGAAAGAATTAAAAGAACATGGTCCTGAAAACATTGTAATGGCCATTGCTGGAAACAAATGTGATCTTTCTGATATCAGGTAATACATCCATTTTTGTTGTTGCTTTGGTTGCAGTAACTATAATGTTTCCTTCCTTCAGGTAACCGGTTTGTTTTGTTGTTATAGTACTATGTAATTTTGGTCAGCTGTATTGAGTACCACTCACCAGCAGCAGCACACCTTGAATTATGTACTTTTATTTAACCTCTCTTTTACTGCCCTTCCTCTGTGTTTGTAAAATCCACACCCTTCAGCTGCTGAATCATTGGGAATGGAAAAATAATCTCTTTTTTTTTAACCTTCTATTCATGTTAAAAGTTGCAGAACGTATTAAATGGTGAGCAAACTGGCAATGTAAAGCTGGAAGGATGGGCCTGGTGTAGAATAATGCTATTCACAGAGAAGCTTTGGTAATTCATGCTTTGTGCTTTGCAACAACTGAAACTGTCCCATAATACTGGTTGTACACAGTGTATTTGGGGTTTTTTAGGAGCATAACCTCAAGTAAAGCTCGTGTCACCTGCATGAAGCAAAGAACCTCCTGGGTAAAAGAGGGGAGGGTTAAATCTCTCCTGCAGAAGAGCCAGGCTGATGGTATTTGGGATGAAAGTGAAGCTAGTCACTTTTCTGCTTGTTAGCTCTGTTTTGGATTTGCATTTATCCCTTCTGGAAATGGAATCATATTCTGCTGTACAGTAGTGGTCTTTTGTGTCAGTCCATGAGTGTTATTTCTTGATTCAGCTATGAGTACTGATTTAATGGCCATATTTAATGTTTTCCTCATAGACTCTCATGATTGTTCAAATATATCCCTTTGTTGTTTTATAATCATTACTTTGGCCCAGGTTCCCAAGAGCCCTGAAGCATGTGTGTAACTTCCAAGTAAATGATGCAGTGCTTTATTGAATCAAGGCATATACAAGAATTGGACCTGTGTGGTTTTTTGGGTTGGCTTGTTTGGGTTTTTTTTTTTTGGTGTCCTGTCCCCCTCAAACACCCCAGCACCCCACCCCCCCACCCCCAGCCATGAACCAAAGGATACTGTGAGTCATTGCTTTCTCTTAAGACCTGAACAAGGTCTGACACTAGAAGACTCCTGGTGTCTGTGTGCCTAAGAATCAGGGACGCAGACAGTGTATTGGCATCTCCTACATGATGTTGTGATATGCTTGTCGACATGGTGAAATGGAGTCCTGTAAGATAAAACTGAAGGTTTCCAAATATGGAGTAGAAAAAGAGGAAAGGACAATTATAAAAATAAACCCAAAAACCAGTTAGCACAAATTGAGAGTTTTCATTTGCCCTGAGAGTCACTTTATATTTGTTGCTTAAGTGATCCCAGCAATACAATTGCCTGATTAAATCAAGGGTGATAAGTTTGGAGATTGTGACAGATGGCACAAGTTGCAAATAAATCCATAACCAGCCGTGCCCCTGCTTTTGGTAGTGTTTGCCATGGCAGCAAGCTTTTAAATACTGTTCCACCAATGACAGGTTAACTTGAGGACATGAAGAAAAACCTGCACCCCAGAAATGTGAGAAACCTGGGGTTCCTCACAGAGTGACTGTGATCTTCCCACTGTGTTATTCTTAAACACTACCTGTTGCTTGCTGATTGCTGGTCATCTGTTTCTTGCTTCTTTTCAGTCAGTACAGTTCTCCCACGCAGTAAATGTTCTGGTATTTGCATGGTCTTTACTGTACTCTGTAAGCTAATATTTTGTTTTGTTAGGGAGGGTGCTTTTTTCTCCACATAATTTTGAATATTTTTGAGACTATTGTTTTCATGCAGTTATTCTTTCTGCATCCTCCAGGCTTTTTTCTTTCTAAAGTCATTTAGTGATGTCCACCTAAAGAGATTTTGGTGGAAAGACAGAGGGCAGTCTGTCGCAGCACTCTCCAGACTATCAAGCTGCAACAAGGTTTTTTACCATCTCATACTGGCACACTCTTCATGCAGTCCCTCTGCTGCCTTCTCCTCATCTCTCCTCCTCACTCCAGGCATGTTCTCTCTCCTCTTGCTTCTTCCTCCTCTGCTCTCTTCACTGGCTCTCTACCACTTAAGCAGCCACACCTGCACCTTATCTACATCAACCAACTCCCTGCCCCTGAAGCCAACCCCACTGCTGGATATTATCAATGCTAATTAACCCAGCTTCATTCCACTACAAGCAGTCTATCTTGTATGTGATATGTTTTCACAGTTTTAGAAATCTGATTAAGCAATACATGCCGCTGTGTGCATTCTCTGGCTGGTTTATATCTTTGAATTTATTTCAGTAAGAATGATTTTAGGTGAAATGTGTCACCTGTTTATCAGATTGTTTCTAATGAGTAGAAAATACACGTGCCTTTGGGCACAGAGAATTTAAAAATAAAATGATGTGAGCAGGAGCAAGCTGCTGTTTGTATGCATTTTTGGCATCTCTCTAGTTTTGGAGAATTTCTGGCAGATGTTTTGCTGGATATCAGAGACACAGCTGCTACTAAGTCTGATGTGAGTACATGCAAAAGAGGACAAGCTCATCCAGTTCAAGTTGATTTCATTCTGCCATCTCTATGACTGTAGGAGATAACGTAAGGAGGAATGAATGGAAGCCATAAGAATCAATTACCTTCCTTTGAGGAAAGACTGGCAATATTTCTCATAATCATTGACCATGTTACCTTCCTCATTTAGCACTTAAAATCTGGTTTTGAGCGGCCAAGGTGGTTTTGGGACACTCAGGGGTCATGCTGCTTTTCTCAGTGTTGTTAATAGGCTATCAGCAGGTTTTGGCACTCTGAAGTAAATTTCTTCTCCACTTTGAAGAGACTGTCTGCAGATAGACAGGCAATTTTGTTTAGTATATAGCCTCATGTTTGTTATAGTACTGTCAACTCTAGTGCTGTTGAGTGTTTGGCATACTTTAAAGTAATAGTAATAGACTTTTCCTTCTGATATGTGTCCTGTCCTTCTGACAGGTCATTAAAAAGTAGTTTCCAAGACAGGAGCTGAGACTCCAATGTTAAAATCTTTTGAGTGTCCAAAATGTTTTTGGAGCATTATAGAAGTCAATAGGCATTACAGCAACTAAGAAGTGTTTACTTCCCTAAAAATATGGTGCATCTTCTTAACAAATGCATTCACTGGAAATTGCCAGATACTTTGTTAAGAGAATTCAGTAGAATTTTGTGCTCAGATCTTCCCTCTGTGTATCCAGAATATTTAATTATTCAGTAATTACTCAGAAAATCTCAATGGAGAATGGATCAATAGGATGATTTGGAAAGGATAAAGTGAAATAATTGATGTCTTTCTAAACTTTTCCTGTACCCCTCAAATAACACTTTCCCAACACTTCACTGATGGTTCTTGCCTTTGTCCCTCTTCACTCCATCTTGTTTGTATTCATCTGTCAGCTTAGAATTCAAGCATTTTTGGTTTTCTGTTTTGACAAGGTAGGATCTGAGCAATGTTGACATCCAGATTACGATAACTCCACTTGATGTATGCAGGCTTCTTGGTGTCAGGAGCACTGGATGGCATGATACTTATTGCCCATGTGCTGTGGACATTTATAGGCTTCCTTTAGAAATGTCATCACAGAAGACTTAAGGTATTTCCTTGGAATAATCTCATTGCTGCAGTTTTACTGTTTCCTTGATTCCTGAAGTTTGCTTTCTCATCTAAACCACAGCCAGTTGTCAGTCTTTATTACTTAACCCTGTGCTCTCAAATTTCTTCCTTTACTGTTGTTTGAATAATATGTTAGATAGTTAAGTTCCTTTTTTCTTATCTCCAGGGCTATCCACAGATGGTGAAACCTTTCATAATAAAGGCCAAGTGCCATTTCAGAAATAGTAAGGGGAATGCTGCCTTCCCTGTCTCTTCTGCAATAAAAAGACATGTAATACAAAGGAGTGAGCAATGGAAACAAACTCTGTGAATCCAGATGCTGGAATTGCAGGCTAATTTTTTGAAAACCACTTGTAATAAATCAGGCAATTATTCTGCCTCTCTGCATGTTTCCCGTGAGCAGCAGATCCAATTTATTTAAAAAATATACCTCCATAAACCAATTGTGAAATTGCATTGTTGTGCTTCCACCTTGGTACCTTCTATTAAAGTCCAAGGCACTCATACTAGGAGGAAATTGTGCTACGAGTCTCTGAGTTGGTACATCAGAGCTGTGAGGTGAAGGAGTTGGTACAAATTCTGTGTGTGCAACAGACAGCTATAAAGACACACCAAACACACCAGATGATGTATTGAACAACTAGTAGAAAACTAGTGTTGGCAGCGTGGTGTCTCGGCATGTGCTCCCTGACTAGGAATACATTGGGTGCCTGTTGGCATGTTCAGTCTCTGATTCTAAGCTGTTGCTCAAAAATCAGGAATAGTGGTGGTTACAGGCAGCAGCAGACACAGGCAGATTCAGCTTTGCCACCTGAGGCAGATACAAGGTCAGCACGGGGCTTGCTTTGTGTCTGAAGCAGAAGTCTTCTGCACGTTGTAAAATGCATTTACCAGCTTTTGGTATTCCCCCAGTGGATCTGGCACTCCCAGATTGATCTTGCCAATGTGCTTGGATCAGTGGCTTTCATATTTCTTTCAGCATCTCTCTTATTTTCTTGCTGCTTGCAAACACTTAGGCATATGATGCTCTTACAATTTTCTTCCACAACAGTCGTACCCTATCTTGTTTGAACACTCAGTGTGGACAGTGCTGGTTGCTGCCTGGATTAGCAGAGCTGTATGTCTTTTTCTCTAGTGTTCTAATGCTTTTCTTATTGAGGTCAAGTTTGAAAAACAAACAGATGGGGTCGTCATGTAAATTATCTTCGTTTTTCTGAGGCACAGATTCAGCAGCAAGTCCAAGAAATCTGCAGATTGATCATTGGTGAAATTTTGATAATTTGAATATGGTGATCTAAATGGTATAAGAAGAAAGATAGTACTACTTTTGCAGAGAAGAATAGCATACAATGCTTTTCTGATTAGGCTGTTTGATGTCTTCCCCCCCACACTCCCCAATTAAATTATTTTTGAAAATTTGGTTTCTTTTATTTGTAATTTTATTTTTTATTTTTTAGGGAGGTTCCTATGAAGGATGCCAAAGAATATGCAGAATCTATAGGTGCAATTGTTGTTGAAACCAGTGCAAAGAATGCTGTTAACATTGAAGAACTTTTTCAAGGAATAAGTAAGTCAGTGCTCCCTTTATTTATCTGTTTGATTATTTGGAATTCTGAAAATACCTGTCTGTTTCGGGTCTGAAAAATTATTTCCCAAGGACATCAAGAAATCCACTGGGCCAGTAGTATGGCTGCTGTTCATGCAGATGAAAACTAAGAATGAGTTGGAACACACCAGAGCAAAACATGGTAGATTGTAATGTGGGGTAAGCCTGTTCCTTCTAAATCTGTGTATAAATCCTGACCTGGGCCACTACTTCTGTTTCAGACCAAGCCTGCTGTAGAGGCGATACCATTGCTCATCATCATGTTGATAAAAATTTAAATGTTGAGAAATGCCCCTGGAAGGCTATGATAAGTAGAAAATAGTCATTGCAGTGGAATCAATTTAAAAAAAAACCTATTTTCTCTCCAGGTCTTTTAAACAAGATGAGACTGACGTTCCTCATGAGGAGAAGAAGAAACAGTCTTCTTGTCCAGTTTACCCCCTAGGGGTTCCAGTTTTGGTCTCTGGCTGCAAGTGGGAAGGACCTTGCAGGTTGGAAGGCACCTCAGGAGACCTTAAGTCTGACTTTCCACTGAAAACAGACTTGATAGTGAATTCAGACTAGGTTGCTTGGGCCGTTCTCTGACTAGGCCTGAGAGCAGAGGTTCCACAACCTCTCTGGGCAGCCGAGTCTGATGTTTAAACAGTCCCCACGGTGGCATCCCTCAGGTGTGTCAGTCAGAACCTCTCCTGATTCGGTTCACGGCCACCATTGCTCATGGTCCCGGAGGCACCACAGTAAAGAGCCTGGCTCTATCTTCCCAGCAGCCCTGCCCATGGGTACGGACAGGCAGCTTTGCAGTCCCCCAAAGCCATCTCGTCTGCAGAGTGGACAGGCCCTGTTTCCTCAGCCTCTCCTCGCAGGCCAAGTGCTCCAGCCCCCTGGCAGTCTTGGTGGCCCTCCTCTGAACTTGTGCTAGTTTGATGGTTTTTTTGTGTTGTGGGGCCCAGAATTGGCCGCATTGCTCAACTTGTGTTAGACTGTCTAGAACCACCTCACCTGATACACTTACTGGCTTGGCTCTGGTTGGTATGACTTAGGGTGCTGTTGGCCATCTTTGCTGCCAGGGTACACTGCTGGCTCCTGCTCAGCTTTAAGTCTGATGATCCAGCCAGTTTTTCACACAGCTAACAGTCTGCCTATCTAGACTATAATATCCCAGCTTGGATGTACCAGGATGCTCTGGGAGAAGGTATTGGAAGTCTTGCTAAAGTCAAGGTAGACAACATCCAATGCTCTCCCTCATTCGCAGATCCAGTTGTACTGTTATTTAGGGCAACTAGGTTGGCTGGACATGGTGTGCCCTTGGTATGCCCGTGCTGACTGGTCCCAGTCACCTCCTTCCATTTTGTGTGCTCAGAAGCAGCTTCTGAAATGATTTGATCTGTGATTTTCCCAGGAAGCAGAGTGAGGCTAACCAGCCTGTAGATCCGTGGCTTGTCACTGCCCTTTTTGAAGACAGACGTAACATTCACCTTTCTTCTGTCACAGGAGATTTCCCTCATTGTCCACAACCTTCCAAAACTGATAGATAGGGATGATAAGGAACAGCCTTGCAGTGGCATTGGCTTGTACTCTCTGTATCCTCAGGCTTGTATGGGTTGAGATTTCTTAAGAGCTCTGTGACTTGATCCTCTTCCAGTACTGGTGGTTCCTCCTTTCCCTGAATTCCTGTTTTGGGGTCCAGAAACTCCACTTTATTTCCCTGAAGTCTTTATTTTATTTCACATATTCATAATCAGCTCATATTATCTACCACACTTCGTCTGAGGTGGGGCCAATTCGAGTGTTTGCTTCACTTGCATGGGATGTATTTTGAAATGGTTAATGAGAACTGATATTCCTAGAATACGCCACCTTTCTTTTACCTCCTTTATAAAAGGAGTGCGTGACATGGCTGTCTGGAGGAACCGGTTCTTTCTTGTGACAGTTTACTGATTGTCTGCGTCTGATGGTTGTGAGTATTCTTGAGGAGGAGCACATCCTTGCCATGTCATTAGTTAATTAGTTTCTGTCTTTGATAGGCAATGCTGCAGCTGGCAGCGTACACTGTCTCTAATAATGGATATAATAAATGAGGAAAATCAGCTAAATTCAGTTTAGTATGAACTACATACCCAGGCAAGTGCGCTTAATTCCACAGGCAATTATTTCTATATATAGAAATATTTGGTCTCAGTGAATGTTCTCATGACCTTATCAAGTACTCGGTGGAGAGAAAGGAGAGAGTTGGTAGTGTACGTTTATAGAAATATAGTGGAAACCAAGTGAAAAATGCTTAATTAGCAGGAGAATTAAGTAGTATGATTGTGACTGGGCAGAGGTCAGGGATAACTTTGGGATGCTTGATACCACTTCAGTCTTTGTGCAGTTTTCAGAAAAGTCTGTCTATGGCTAACTTGCATGGCAGCATTTCTGCCTTTTCAGTGTATGAAGTCCCTCTGTGGCCATGTCTCCTACCCTGTTGACTCGTTTTCTTTGTGCCGTGCCCTAGAAGTCATGCTGCAGCTTTAGTTTGCCTTTCACACTGCCTGACAGTTTGTGTCCTTTTCTTTGTGCTGCTGTAGAAGGGCATGGTGCAGCTCCCCGTCCTCTGACCAGGGACACAGCAACTTCTGTTTACCTTGGATCTTGTAGGTAGACTGTGTTGGCTGTTTTACAGCCTGGATTTGGAAGCATATTCCAACATGCATGGATAATTTCTCCATTAAAAACCTTCTTGAAATTGATACCCCAAACAGAAAGGGTAGGCTACATTTTAATTTAGCTGAAAAAATTACCTCCTGCTTGCTTATGCTTTTCATTTCCCAGGGGTATTTTAACATAATCATTTTTCCTTCCTAAGGTGTCTAACAACTGTCTCTTTCCCAGGGAAAATGTTGTGAACGGAGTGGAATAGTATAATGGGAAGAACTTACTTGACATAATGATACAAAAAAGGAGGAACATAAAAGGGGAACTAGAATGTTTTGCTGACAACCGGATAAATCTTGGAAAAATTATAGAGATTACAGACAGTTCACTTCATTTGTCAGTTTCTTATATGACACTATTTTAAAAAGATTTTTTAAAGTAAGTGTCTCTCAGGGTTTGAGGATTTGACTGCTTTGAGGGATGTCTTAATAACAGTCTCAACACAAATCCATTGTCCTTAATTCTTCTCAGGAAAATCCAAGATGTGAAAGACTAGAATCAGTCAGTTTCTGATTTTTTGAGGGTGAGGCAAACTGGCACAAGAGGGACTCTGCGGTGAGTGTACTCATATGAATAAGGCTGAGGAGGCAGACTGTGCACTAGGGTCAGCAAAGTTGGTGTTCTCTGTGCTGGAGAGTTTTCACTGAGTTGCGTAATGGGATGCAGCTCCTGGCTGACTGTTGTACCCCTGTGATTTCAGATGGCAAGCCACTGCACTTACCCTGGCTACATTTAGCTCTGCCTGACTGAAGGCTTGCTGTGACTGTGAAACATCACGTGGCTGTTTTCTCTGTAAACAAGAAAATAATATTTTTAGTACAGTTGTATATTCCCCACTTGGGCTAAATTTTTCCTAGTGCCTTTCTTGAAAGGTTTTTGATGTAAAAAGCGCTTAACATTATAGTGTTTGTTCTCGTGTTCCAGTAGTTTAAAAGCTCAGTGTTTATAGGACCAAATGTTATTAACTTTTTATTCTGAGCCTTAGAAGAATCATAGGCACAGCAGCTCCTTGTCACTGGTTTATACTTCAGCAGCAGCAAAAATTCCAGGAATGTATTATACAATAGCAGTATAATACAGTATAAAATTGTGTCTGTGCAGGAGGTCATACTGGTTCTGTATTACCCCTTCTTGGTTGTGGGGCTTTAGTCTGCTGACCACTGCTTGTGCCTGGGAAGGCAGCTTACCCATTAAAACTGGCTGGTTTTCAGTGACTGAACAAGCTGCCCCAAGTGTACTGTCATTTAGTAGCAATCACACCCTTGTAATTGTCAGGCACCTGTTCATTTAACAATTCAAGTAAGCCCTCGTTACCTTACTCAAATCTAGTACACACCCAGCTGTGTGTATTGCCTGTTACCTTGGGCATGAAGGTGCCCCAGATAGCAAAGAGAAGATTACGTAAAAGCCATGCTGAGACTGTACCTCCCAGGTTAACACCAGTCTGTATCAGTAGATCCAAAGGTAAACAGGTGGCAGGATAAGTAAGCTGCTGAAGAATATTTAGCCAAGTGAAATACAAAACGAACATGTGCTTAAACAAAAAAAAAAAAATTACAGGCACGCAATTTTTTTTTTTTTTTTTTTAAGTCTGGCAAATCATAGAATCATAGAAAGGTTTAGGTTGGAAAGGACTTTAAAGATCACCTAGTTCCAACCCCCCTGCAGTGGGCAAGGGCACCTTCCACCTTCCACAAGACCAGGTTGCTCAAAGCCCCATCCAGCCTGGCCTTGAACGTTTCCAGGGATAGGGCATCCACGGCTTCTCTGGGCGTTGGAGGTTAGTGTGCTACCAAAGGGGACAAGATTGAAGCATTTCAGCATCTTTTGTCAATGGTAAGAGGGAAACAGGAAGCAAGATTATCAGAATCACTCTACAGAAAGCGTGTAAAGAGTTGTTAGCACACTAGGTCTTACTGATGCTGTTTCTATGAGGAGAGACAGGCTGATGTTTAAAAATCCAAATAAGGATGTTCTTGCTAGGCGAGGCTTCCTGAAAAGAGCAGAGAGTTTCTGACTCGGGATACCACCTTTCATGTGGTAAATGCTCAGTTATAAATGTATGAAGCTATTGATTTTCTGATGCCTTGCCAGTAGCTCATATATTGAATATTTAATGTAACCCAAATACTTGTTTCCTAGAAATACTAGGAGATTAAACCCCCACCAAAAAAATGAAAAAAAAAAAAAAAAAAACCCAACAAACTCAGTCTCTAGAGTTTATAGTTTAACCAGTTGTATACTGGGCAAACTAGAGAGGAATGCGTGAAATGTGTGTCTGTGGAATGGGGAGGGATCATTTCCAGCAAATGCTCAATGTTTGCAGTGACTCAGATAGGCTTGGATGGGTGGAATTGCAGATGGGCAATTTTCAAGCTTTGTGAGTGATGAGTTTTCATCCTTTATCTGCTGATCTGCAGATACCTGTGAACTACTTTGAAGAGGTCTATGAAAGATGTTTTAAGAGACGCAAGTATGTTTATATTACAAAGCAATTCACATATGCCATTTTTAAGGCAGCCCAAGCTCATAATTGACATTCTGTAGGGACCTGTGAAAGGATGGAAAAACATTGCCCTAACTTATGTTTGAAATTATATTCTTTACAGTTATGCACCCTGTATTCTAGGATTAGTTCTTCTCTTGCTTTCAAATTTTAATGATTGAAGCAAAAATCACTGGCCTTTGGACTACTCCTAAAGTTAAACTTATGAGGTCCTGAATTTCTCTCCAACCATAGGATTGCTCTTCAACATAAACTAGTAAATAAGCCAAAACAGCCCAAAGTTAATTACAGCAGGATCTCTAATCAAGGTTGGATCTCTTAGTAATTAAAGTTACTAGGAATTCTGTGATTTACTGTGGTGCATGTAAAATTTATATTATTTTTTTCTGCAGATTTTAATTAAATGAGCAAAATCTAGTTGTATTTCTGCTTCTCCTAGCAAGAACTTCCAATTTCAGAAATCTGTGCTTCTGCTTAAGAATAAAAAGGCTTTATTTTCTTGCATGGAGATGCTGTTAGGAGTATTAACAGAATTGCAAGTTAACTACATTTAGTTATGCAATATCCTTTATTGTAAATATGCATTGCCTTGCATGTAAACTTACAACATAAAGTAAACAGCAGTCATCTCTGTAAATTGGGGAAATCCTGCCTCACTGCAAGTATAGGAGAGGAAAAGAAACGAGAGACTGACCAGTGGACCAAGCTTTATAATCCATGTGAGAGATGTGGGGAACTTCTAAAATACCAATGAAACCAGTTTCAAAGGATGAAAGTATTTGGGGAGGTAAGAGTGGCTTTCTTAAGCCCTACACGTGCAGAAAGTCTTGTACCCAAATGCCAAAACTGTTGGATAGGATGTGGCTGCTTCGTTCTGCCATAACTTCACAGATGGCCGTGCTTTATTAATGAGTTCTACAGAGAGCAGTGCTTTGCAGGGGTTTACCTTGCTGTGACACAGCTTGCAATTTTAGGAGTTTCTGGCCGTTATATAGCTGTTGTCTGCCTTTGCTCAGGTGAGCCATAAGAGCTGTGGCAGCTGCTAGGCTGTTGCTCTGGGCAGTGTGAAATGAATTTCACATTCTGCACTAATGAAAATATCCCCTTCCTCCAGCCTCCTAAAAAAAATCAAGTTGTACATGATTTTCAGGAAGAGAACACATGGGAGAAGTATGCAGAGCCACTGTGCAGCACTGTGATGCCTTGCTTTTTACCCTTAGCAGAATTGTTGTAGCTGTGTTAGGTGGTAGGACTGTGGGCTCTTTTGGACTTTTGACTTAATGTGGATTTGCCAGCTCAGGTTGATCACATCACGTCTGTTTCCACAGTAAACAAGTATTTCAGTGCACTGTTGTGTTTGTCACTTTGGTCACCAGTTGTCAGGTTTTTTTCCTTACACTCAGCTTTAAGGCTGTTTCCAACCGTTCATGCATCTCGTACAGGTCAATGATGAAACATGTTTAAAAAAAAAAAACAAACCAAAAAGCTCAACCCCAAGCCTGATTTTTCTGAGCTAATGGATGTCATAGGTTGCAACTGGAGCATCACATTCAAAAAGAAACAAGGAGGGCAGATTCTTTTACTGTGAAGATACATCCTGCTTCCAGCTGCAGCAGAGCAATCCCCATCTGCTTTTCCTCAAGTCCTACTTGCAGAGTTTTCACCCAGTCCTTGCTGTCTCTGTTGCTTGCCTGCTCCAGTTTTCCTTTTTCTCCTTTTCCATTTTGTTTATGTCTTGTCCCACCCTCCTGTTTCACAACCTCTTTGCCTCTGGCGCTCTCAGAACTGCAACTCCCAGAGTGCTGATTGATTTCTTTAACAAATCACAGTTTCAATAGCAGGAGTTGGAACTCTGCCAGGCATTGAAGAAGACTCTGACCTTCATCTGGACTGCCTCAGCCCAACTCAAACGTGCCAGAAAGGAGGAGATGCAATTGATGTAGTGCTTCTCACTTGTTAACCTGGGTGGTTCAGAACTGTGACAATTTCTGTAACCTTACATTTGAGCAGTATCTTGTGACACTATTTTACACACCCTGGTGTGTTTACTGAGGTGAGATCATGGAGGACCCCAAGACATCAGCAGGAATGTGCAGAGGTTACAAACAGTTTTGTTGCACAAAATCTGTGAAACATGGTGTGAACATTAATGAAATGAAACTGAAGTATATAATCAGATATTTAATTAATGCAAGTGCAAAATCTGATTTTTAAATTGCAGTCAGAGGATCTCACTCCATAGAAATATCAGTAATGGTAATGGGAACTATATGAATCTTTTATACTGTCACAGTAATAGTGTATCCCTAAACTCCTCATTTTACCAGTTCATCTGCAGAGTTTAGATAAATGTACACACATCTGCTTTTCTCTATGCGATTGGCCGCTTTATCTGGAATCCTAAGATGTGCTGTTGGTAGAAGACTAAATGTTGTCTAGTTTGTCATCTTCTAAGTTAAGCAACAGATGAGTTCAGTCTCTCATGGATCTTTTGAGCTGATTCTGCCTTAACAGAGTAGTCTTTGGTTTGAAGAGGAATTGTCTTAATCTTTTTATTTCTTCAGCAGGAGAATTGCAGGGCTACATGCCAAAGCACTACTATTCCTTTCTGATGTGGACTGGATGAAAGAAATAGCATGAATTAACACTGTTATAGGTTATCTATTACTGAGGTATTTTTTATTGCTCTGGAACAGAGACTATGTATGCCAGTGAGATACACGTTTTAAATGAGGATATACTTTCTAAAATGAATTCAGTTTATGACCTCTGTTGATCCTGACTTGGTGCCAGCTATATTTGTGTTTGTGTCAGCAATATTGATGCTGTATTTATCAAGAGCTGAATGACAAGATGAGATGATCGCAGTGCTTTTAGGTAGCAATAGTGATTGAGCTGGTTTAGAAGCAGGAAGTGTAGATGCAGACTCAGCATTTCGCTGTGCATCCTTAATGTTCTGCTGCTGCTTAAACCTTTCTCTGTTACAGCATCTGCTGTGAGACTAGCTGTCAGGGAGGCCCAGGGAGAGACAATCAGTCAAACAGATTTCTGATTGATTATTTTTATTCACTTTCCTGAACCTTGGTGAAAAATCACTCTATCATTTGCTGTGGAGCAGGTTATCAAGTGTTGGACTGAGTCTTGTGCTCCAAGGGAGTTACTCCTGTCAACTGTGCATCAGATAATAAAAGCTACTTGGGCTGGGATAAGTTTTGTTACTACAACTAAAATGATTTAACTTGATGGTTTAATAAATCTGGTCATAAGAGCCATAAGTGAGAGAAAACTCACGTACTTAAAAAAATATTTCTCAAATCTGAAAAAAGTTTAGACCATTTAAAGGTTTATTTCCTTGTATTGAATTCAGAGTGGGAGTGGTATCCAAACAGCGGAAAACATGGCTAGTTAATGACAAACAGTACTTAAGATCAAAGGCCAGAATAACTACTTGGCAAATATTAGGTCTAGAGATTTTTTTCCTCTTTATTATTTGTAGTTGTTATCTATGTGATTTTTATCATTTTGAAAAACAAAAAAAAAATCAAGGTGATTCTTAACAACATGTATTGTGTCCTGGTCTGAACTGGACAAGGTGCTCACTGACCTTGAAGCCCGCAATGTTTTTTGCTCCAAAGACAAATTTGCCGGTTTCTTCACATATACATCAAGAGTGCTGTAGAAAAGACTTGAAATACCTAAGAAATATGAAACGCTGATTGAAAAACAAATAGAGGTAACAACTGTTACAACAATTGCATGACTGTGTTACCTACTTGGAAAGCCTCTCGTAGATACTATGTTCTTCATATTCTTTATAGGGTTTTAAGAATTAGTGGATTCTCTTTGTTTCCGAGTAAAGCCGGCAGAAGTAATGCATGTAACATCTGTGTCTATAACCATCCAGTCTGCTTTTTTAGTTTGGAAGGGCACTTACAAACATGAAGTCCAAACAGAATGTAAGCAGTGTGTGAAGCTGATATTTTAATGACCTGAATAGAGTGTAGTATTGTAATGTCAGTGCTTATACATGCTTCAGCCCTCAAGATAACTGTTTCTCACCCTGTTGGACCAAATCCAGTATCTTTAGTTTAGTAATGTGAGGAATTTCCCACCACCATCACCTCATTCAGTTGTACAAACACCCAAGATTATCTGCTTCAAAAGTCACGCTTTTGTTGTATAAGATACCTGTTCAGAACTGCCTGAATAAGGTGAAATGTTGATAGGCTTGAACAAAGGTATTTTAGGGACAAGTTCTGCTGTGTGATTTCATTGGGAATGCGTTTACCTCACGCTCCCATAACCACTCCCCCAAGTAATTCGTAGGACTCGGGCTTCAACATAGGTACCTAATTCATAGAACATTTGGCTCTGACTAAATGCAGTAAAGGACGGGGAAATCTAAACTGTGAAATCCACCTGGATTATGATGAGCTGTTCACAGGAACTTTATGCTCTCTGGAAGTGGCATATAACAAATGTTAAATATTTTACTCTTGTTATTTAACATGAGTAATAGTAAAACCAGGAGTAATTCATAGAAAGTAGACTCAACTTGAGAAAAAAAATCCAGGAAATACACAAGGTAATGAGAAAGTACGTTACCGTGACTGTAAACTCTCCAAGATACTGTTGGAGAGGTCACACAAAGTGTTTAATGGAAAAGCCAGACCCACACCAGAGACAGAGGATAGATTGAACCTGGGAGGATCTTGGTTTTCCATTTATAATTCTTTTTATTAAGCACGGACTGTGTTGTGCATGAATAGGAAGCCAGTTAGACAAAAGATGCAGGAGTACTAAAAGGACACACAGGGGACACAGTTGGAGCAGTGCCTTCTGCCCCTGGGAAAAATCTCTGGCTCTCCTGTAATGGCTGAAATTCTTTCAAACACTTAAAATAATCACCTAATAAGATGATTAAAAAGTCAGGAGGGTTGGGGGGTTGTGTTAAGTAATGAAAGCTGTCAACTGCAAAGGCATGGTACCCCCCCAAAGGAGGGGGGGATTAAATGAAAAGAACAGATTTGTTTTTCAAGTATAGGCACCATGTATTTAGTTACAGTGCTTTGTAAAACTCAAGTGTACAAGGACTAAATGCTGTGCAGATTTAGGACAGACAAGATCTCATGAAACTAGCACCATTCACATTTAAGTGGAATTAGGAGAAAGCTAAGAATTTTCTCATTCTTAGTTGTAAGGTGCTCAATAAGATAACTTTTTTAAAAAATACACAGATAACATCATTTCAGTGTACTTCAGTGTACTGCATGCATGCTCAATAGCCATATTTCATGCATTTTTTAAAATGTGAAAATCTTCTTTCATAAGCAGGATGAAAGGGATGGATTCAAGGTACACAGGAGGCAGTTGTTTTCTGGTGAAGTTTCACAAATGTAATTCTTACAGAAGCTAAATCATTCCATTATCTGCGTGTGTTGTTACTACAGGAAAATTAATTCAGTGTTTCCTTGTGTGTTTCAGGCCGACAAATTCCACCCTTAGATCCTCATGAAAACAGTAACAATGGAGCAATCAAACTTGGAAAGCAGACTTCACAGATGGGTAGGCGGTGCTGCTGACCCAGCTTGATGGCTTTAGATTTACTTGAAAAACAGCACCATTTGTTTTTTTTTTCACCGAGAATGGACTTCCTGATCTCAGTGAAGTGGCTCCTTATCTTGAAAGTGGTAGTTTCAGTACTTCCCATGAGCAATAATGCAAGGACCAAAAGCAGCAAGCTTTACTTCGAAGGAAATTTGCAAATCCTAGTTGGAAAATCCTCTCTAATATCCTGTCAAAATTACAATTTCAAAGTACTCCAATTCTTTGTTTAAACCAATGACTGTTCTTTTTTTTTAATAAAAAGATCCTCTTATATATAAAATTTAGATTTTCTACAGAAACTTCTCTTCTTACATTGCAAAGTGGACTTTCAGAGTTTTCTCTGTAATAATAGAGTGGAAAAAAACCTATAAAACCTGAATTTGGGCTTACAGGTTTTCTGCCATCTCTCTGGTTGGACTTTGCTTTAGTATTTTTCTAAATCTGTAGCTTTCATCTCGTACTTTCAGTAGAAATCGGCAAGAAAGGGACTGAATTTGCTAACTAGAAAAAAAAATTGATCCAAAGGATGAGCAAAGGATGCAATTTTTACAGGCTAGAAATCAAAATCTGTGTCAGGAGGTGCTGTGTATGTGAAAGAAGGAGTTGTCATGAAGGAGACTGCTGGACCCGTGCAGTTCCAGTCTGCTCCAGAAAGAAGTGAAGATGCAGCCAACTGTGCTTTGCCTGAATTGATTCCTTTTCCAGGTTGTAAGCTTCGTTAATTATTGAAATTGTAAAAAGAACACAAACGCCAGCTTGATCTCCACTACTTACCAGGTTTCCTCCAAATCTGTGCCCCAGTCCAATGTTGTCTCTGCTCGAAGATGCTACTTCCTTGATTTGTAAAAGAGGGTGCCAGTGCCCCACTCCTCATGGTCTCACTGTTGCGCACCAAGAAGTCTTCAAGTTGGAAAGATGATATTTCTGTACCAAAACAGCTTTAAAGAGCACAATATAATTTGGGGTTAAAGGCTGGAATCTAATAAAACAAACCAGAACGTTGCCTCACGAATGCAATTCTGTGAATTTGTGGAGTGGTCTCCTCACTTGTGTGGGGATGCAGTAGGGAGGAGCCACTATGTGATACCTTTGAAGCCTGATGCACTTGAAAACACAGTGTAGAAAAAAAAAATCCAATAGGTGGTTATGAACTAGAAATAATGTAAAACTGTATGCATTCTCTATTTCCTTGTTTTACAAATGTGTGTGACTGAGAAGATAAAATCAAAATTTATCATTTCATCAGTTTCTTTGGAAATGGGGACTGGGGTGAGAAATGCAGGCTTCAAAATCAAAGCCTAGCCTGCATTCCCCAATATTAATTTGTTCTCTTCTGAGGAAAATTAACCTCGCTGCACATTTATTGGGGAATTTAGGAAGAGCAAACGAAAGGGAAAAAGAACTTTCCGTGAATTATGAACAGGCAGGCTAGAGTTGGGTTTCTGTGTTTATACAACACCCCCCACCCCCCACCTGACTTTATTGCTTGGTTGTGAGATTGCTTTGATAAAATGGCACTAATTATCAGGGCTTCAAACAGAGCCAGATTAAATCAATGGGAAGGTTTCTTTGTCTTCAGAGAGCTTGAAGTAGTTACAGGTGAGAAACATTCCACTGGGCTTCATCTAAGAGTCTTAAACTGCATTGTTTTTTCACATATAATTCATTTTTCCTGTATTTTGGACTCCTTTGAAAGTACTCATACTTGAAAATATGCCCTCAGATAATGCACAGACCCAGACAGCAACCATGAGAACAGATATTTCAGGTCAACTTTCTTGTCACCTGTGCTGGTATGAGATCTGCATCCGATTTTACAGGTAGTCCAGGGTTAAGTGAAAATTCAGCAGCCATCATTGTTGATAGTTGAGGAGGGAGACAGGCTCTTTCAGGTAACATTTCATCCCATCATAGTACAAGCAAGTCTGCCAGGGGTACCTGGCTCCTTTACCTGGCTGTGGAGGGAGAGGTTAACCTGGCCTGCAGCACTGAGGAAATACCAAACTTACCAACATCACAGATTCATATAATTTATGGGATCTATGACCCAATGCTGCAAGAGATCTGGTTCTTCCTAAATAAAGCCCAGTAAAAGTAGATGTGTTACCGAGAAAAGAAGGTTGAGATCAAACCCATGTTTCTAATGGTGCCATAAATTTTAGTTCAGTGTATAGTCATGCATAACTGATTTTTAAGCTGTCATAAATCTTTTGGCATATTTCTTTTTTTTTTTTTCCTAATGTGACATCTCAAACCTCATTAAACCCTACTTGAGATGTCTGAAAGCTTTGTAAGACAGTTCTGCAAGTACCTTGTATACTCTTAATTTATGCTAGAATTGCACGGCAATTGATGCTGATCTGTATGGGATATTGTTCTGAACAACCAGCTCTCTCAGCTGCTGTTGAGCTGTTTGTGAATCAGAACAGGCTTATGAGTTATATGCTAAAATAGTTTAAAATTGGAAGTTGTTACAATGGATCTATGGCAGATTTTAAAATTCAAATGCTGACTAAGTAGGCTCAAAGGTATTTTTGCATTTGGTGGACCAAATCTAAATCACCTTACTCTGCTTTTAGTCAAGAAAAATATTTAAATTAATAAGGATTCTGATCATATGCATTCTTGAGATTTGGGTTATGGGGAGCTTATGGAGAGTTAGTTGGGAACTCTGAAGTCACAGGTAGAAAAAATAATGGGCCGCTGTGCTGTGCAGAGCTGCTCGCATTTTGTTTGAAGACAGGGCTCGCCTTTGACCATGAGGTTGTCTCTCTGCTGTTCGTCAAAGCTGAAGTGCAGCTTTACCATGCCTCTTCAAATGGGGGAATGGTTTGTTTTTACAATTTTTATTTTCAAATGCAAAATTCATGATTTCTTCTTCGTTTTGTTGCCTGTGTTGCTTGGATATGCCACCACCCTTCATAAACAGCCAGAAAAATGACGTACAAAAAAACCCCCAAACTCTGAGTCAAGCGCTTCAGCAGCAACAACCAGAATTCCCCTTAGTAGTTAATGACTGGTGAAAAGCTGGATTACTGTACAGGAGCATCTGACTCTGTAGCTATCTGTTATAATAATAATAAACCAATAATAATAACGCTGCAGTTCTAGGTTGGCCAGCTGGTGCTGGATTTGTCCATGACTGGTTTTCTCAAGAGAGCTGGCAGCAGGACTGAGGCACAGGCTGCAGTGCCAAGGATATTTGGTGGAGCTTGTTTGCACCATGACTCAAGACTGTGACTGTCCAGTTGTGGGTGACTTGCTTTTCTGGCTTGTCATGAACTAGTTTAAAAATATGATTATGAAGGAACTAGTTTTCATATATGCTCAGCATATGTGTGTGTATATAAGTACAGTTTTATATTGTTATGCTGACATGTAGTGTTTTTTCACTATGTCTGGTTCTCATATACTGCACATTGTATTCTGTAAGTACATTTTTTGTTAACGTTCATTTCACCTTTATGAACTAAATGTTACGGATCAAAGGTAGCAAGAAGACAGAGATACACGTAGGTACAATCGTTGACTTGCCATTCTTATTCATGAAAATGGCATATTCTAGAAAAAGTTCATCTTGCAGACTGAGAAATGTAAAAAAGACCATTGTTATCCAAGAATCGGGACACAGAAGTAATAAAGTGATGCTAAAAAAAAAAAAAAAAGAAAAGAAAAGAAAAAGCAGTATTATTTTTGTTCATGGTACAGCAGGTCTATCTACAGTGCTACGATGGACCGTGGGTCCGTGTGGTTACCTAGAGGAGTTACCTGTCGTCCCTTGTCTTCACTAACCCTTCATGGCATGTGGTAATAAGTGTGGCTAGATTATACGTGTGAGCACTCTGACTATAATCAGACTTTTTTAGTACAATGATGATATATTTTACTATCCTACCCTTAATTATTTAAACCAAAGTGATACATTGTCAGTTTAAAATCACCTGATAAGTACTTTTCCTGTTTTTTTTATATAAGGGCTTTGACTGGGCTGGACCCACTCGCTTCACGTATGGGATGCTGCAATCTGTTAATACTTTACCTTCTGTTTTACACATTAATTGTATCATACCTAGTAATATTTTTTGCCCTAAAATGTAGTTGTTGTGTTTTATTTAACCTACAATGATTAACGCTAATAAATGTCTTAAATACCTCTGATTTGGGGATGTCTCTGGTCTCAATAAAGGAGAACAAAATAGGTCCTATTTTTCACATCATTTTCTCTTGAAAAAGGGTTGTCTGCAGTCTGTGGATTGCTTACCTGGGATTTAAATCCTGCTTGAAATGTGTGTGGCTGGCCTTTTAGCAGAAACTAGATGTATTCCTAGGGGATCCTACAGTGCAGGTGAACTTTCAAAAACCAGAAAAAGATTATCTGAAAATCCCTTTGTTAAGTTATTTGATTTATCCATTACGAGAGAAGTACCTGAGTGAGCCGGTACCAGCTTGGAAATTTAGAAGCGTAGCTATCAGTAGAAAGTGAGCTTAAAATCACCACTTGCGCTGAATAGCAATCATGCCTAGTATGGCTCATAAGGCACTTTCTCTTTTGTATGTTTTTATTTTTAATTTTTTTCCCTTACTTTATATCCCTCACACTTGTCTTCAGGAGTTAAGAATTAACACTCCTTTAAGAAATATGCAGTATTTCATACCTCTTAGTGCTATTGTTTCAAGATGTCTTTCAACTCACCGGAAGTTTTTTGCATTGTCTGGGTCATATTTTCAAAGTAGTTACCACAACTATGAGGAATAAAGGGTTGGAGTTTTTTAAGGAAAAACAGGGGTTTGGAGTAAGGCTTTTCTAATTACTATGATAAATTCAATGTGCAGCAGTACACGAGAAGCACAGTAATTCAGATAATAGCACAGACGCCATTTCTCTATGTAAGGAGAAACCAGTATTTCAAAGGGGATTAGACAGGGATTACAAAGGGTTGTGAGTTTAGTTACTGCTTGAAGTTACCTGGCAGGATCTGTTCCCTGCTTCAAAGCATTTCTAATTGTATTGAAAAAATTATGTATCTTATCTCCAGTTGTGCATAAATAAAAATGAACCCGGGTACATAACCGTAAACTGTAAGAGGTGATGTACTTAATTCAAGGAAAGCCTAAGTAAGCCCCTCCTAACTATTATCAGCGTGTTGGGAAACCAGAAGCAGATGCCATTTTTCCTTTCAGTGCGGAAGGAGAGTTGTCCCCCTCAATGGATCAGTCACTGCATTGTCAGTGGGATGTTTTACATGGCTTGCAAGCATGTTCTCGTAGTGCTTTAGCTTGGAGTTGAGTTTAGCAATGAGAGGAGCTGGAAATATATCTGCTGGAAAATAAATCTGCTTTCCTTTTGAAGACTCAAGGTTGTGTCTTGGGGTACTTAAGGAAAAGTATTTGACATTTTGGCCTTCAAAATCTTCAGGACTGTGGCTTCAGTCTTTCTGCAAAGAGCATCACAGGACACCCTGCTGTGATCCCCTGTCATCAGGACAGCAAGGCTGATGAAACAGTCCATGTAACTACTTCATACCTCCACCCCCTCACCAAATCTGCAAAAGTGTTTAGACTACTACCAGGTTTCCTTTCCCTGAAAGGAAAACAGTGAGGTGCAGGATTTATTTTTTTCCCCCCTTCAATGTTGTTTTACACACGGCTAAAAAGTAGTTTTCTTAAAAGTATCAACACACTCATGGGAGTAATGACTGGCTGAAAGTATTTGTGCAGATGCCTCTGTTAATTTGGTGCAGGTTACTCCCTAAGGACTCAGCATCATCAACAGGATGCGTTCAGGTGTAATGGGGTTCTTGACCATTAATAATATCTGCTTTTGATTAAATCTATTTTTTAACAGCTGGACCAGGGGTAAATTAATTGCTTGATATAAATGCTCTCTCACTGTAAAAAGTAAGAATTACTAGAAACTGTAAAATCAATGGTTGACCACATTTAGCAGGTTAGAATGAGAAGGAATAAGTAATAGCATAATGTAGCAAAATACAGCCTTTTTTTGTGTCTGAAAAATCTGTCAGATGGGTTTCTTCTCTTTCAATTAAGAGTCCTTATTGCAAAATGTCTGTATTTCTGATACTACCAAGTGGGTCTTGATGCAGATTAGTTTGAATTATCACCTACCACTGTCGTGTATTTTGTAGAAATATGAGGACAGGCTCATAATATTAGCATTCGTAATCACTGTGTTTTCAATAGATATGGTGTAGAAGCATTACTGACATTGTTTTGCAACACAGTTGTGAAAACTTGAAGATAGTACACTGGCAGAACCGGAAGTGTAGGAGACCTGTACTAACTTGCATTTAGTGCCACACCAATTAACAAGATTTTAGTAAGATGTCATTATTCAGTGCAGAAAACTCTAGCACTAGTGTGGAGGAGAATTTTGAGGCTTCTGGTTAGGTATTAAACGTTTATCAGCTTGGGAAGGATTTCTTTGTTGTGGCTGTTAAATTACTCCAGCCAGAAATCATTTTTATCCCTGAGACTCCCTGAAGTATTAAAAAAAAAAAAAAAAAGAAAAAGCTTTCTTTGGAAAGTACTGACCTTGTTTTCTCAAAACCTCCCTGAGAATCCAAGCTTTATCTTCCCCATCATCTGTCAAAAGTTCTTTGAGACACACCTTATTTATGATTAAACACTCAACCGTTCTGATTGCCACACTCTGGGAGTTTTAGAAAACAAAAATGCATTTCCCCTGAAGTCCATTTAATTCACATTAATTTTACCGAGTCAGTGTCATTCCTGTGCCCTCCGTGGCAGTAAAATACATGTTTAAATAAGAAGATAAATACCTAACAACTACATCGCTGTTCCCCTACAGCAAGTAGAGTACGCTGGGGAAATGATCTGTTACAGACTAAAAGACAGACAATCCTTACGCTTCTGATTACATATTGACAAGTATCAATCAATAAGGAAGTTGGCTTACATGTCTGAGATGCCCTTGAGGAAAATGAACATCACGTTCCTTCCTCTTTGCCAATATAACGTGACTTGGGGGGCAAGCAATTGCATTGCTGTTGCTGACTTAAATAAAAAATAAGAGGATAGTAACAGTTTCTCTTCACTTGTTTAATAGGGCTGAAATGTGGGTTAAGCACCTTATAAAAGAAATCCCTGCTTCTTGTCATCTTCAAAGAAGCTGGCTGCTTTGCTGACAAATATGTCGGGAGTTTTCACAGAGGTTTAGCAAGAAAGAGCAATGGATGCAACCTGGACAACAGTGCATTTCAAAATCCCTTTCCAATATTCTAGCTCTGCAAAAAATCAAGTCATTAGCAAACCCAGAATCACTACCAAATATCCAAGTTCCTGTGTTTATCATTCATCATGTGGGACAATTTTGCACAGTAGATACTGACTAAAAAAGCATAAAACATGTAGTAGGAATCTAGTAAGAGCCCTCAGAAAGGACATTCAAAATACTTAAATTTTCTGTGCTATTTCTTGAGACAGTCAGAAACCCAAATTGGAACAAAATAGCTTTCCTGGCACCATTCCCTTCAGAGATACCATTTGTCCTCTGAGTTTTACCACACTCTGTAGGTCATTCCTGGATCTTGGGGAAAATTTGCTTTCAAGGTGGCAATCTGAACCACCTCCTGGCACCTAACCAGCTCTTCCCCCATGGCACAGCCTTTGACACCACGATGGTTCTGCCTATCGTCTCAGTAAGGAGGAACAGAAGCCTTACTAGCAGCTGACATTTCTAGTAGAGGTGACTCAGTTTCTTGGCAGTTTGGAACACAAAGGAGGCTTCTGAGATGTGCTAGAAATATGAACTCATAATGATCTATGAAAGGGCTCTCAACAGATAAACTTGTTTCCTTGTGACAGAGATACCAGAAAAGGAAGTGTCTTTTTTTAATAAGTTTTTTCACCACAGTCTTTTTTTAACATTTTTAGGAGGTGAAATTTCTGGAGGGGAAATAGGTTTCTTGAAATGAGAACAAAGCCAGAATATGACATTGATCACAAAATTCTGAAGAGGGAAAATAATGTTTAGAACTGAAAATAAGGGACAAACAACATGATGATATCCTAACCTGGAGGATACTCTCCATGGTGGGTCACAACCCCATCGAGGTGATAGAGAAGGAACAAAAGTGATGTCTGAAATGGAAGATTTGGGGTAAACAGGATGCCACATTATAAATGGACAGAGCGCATTACATGCATTTCATGGCACAGCCACGTTACCAACACTGTTACTTGAGAACTCTGGCTAATAAATAAGCATAAACAAATACAAGATTAAGAGCCCATCAGGTGCCTAGACTCCACCTGTAAAAAATGATACCGTATCTTTATGTGTGGGTATGCCTGGATTTACATAGTGCAAAGTCCACTGAGTAAAAGATGATACTCATTCATGTAGTCCATGACACGAGTTACTGAGTTGGAGCCCTGGACAAAGGGCTTTGGCTAATACATTCCAATGCACTTACGCAGCCACCCTGCCAGCATTGTTTAGCTTTTCATGAAGCTTGATTCTGGCTGAACGATGTCTTGGAATGATGGGTAGTTTTGCATGAAAAGGGCAAATTGCTCCAGAGAAGACTAAGGAAGAAATGGTGATAAAGGTATCCAAGTAGATTTACATGGACTGATTTAACTGCACCATGTAGTATGTACTTAAGTACTTGCTGCTGAGAGTATAAAGGCTTTACAATAACACAACATCCATCACTGCAAGATAAAATGGAGGGACTTTAATTTTATTTTTCCCAGGAGGAAACAGATGCTTTAGAAAATCCACAAGATTTGAGTCATCAAGTCATCACTGTCAGCGGGCATGTCTTTCAGACACCTCACCTCATCTCACTGTGAATCACACATCAGTGAAAGATGCATACCACGGCAGAAAATTGCATCCTTCTTTGTGCGATAGACACAGTTTAAAAAATTACAGGGCCTGAAGCAACTACCAGATTAGAAGGAGAGTGTCCTTCTGAGGTTCCCTCCATCTGAGAAGCCTGTTTTGCATCACATCAGTGACAGCAAGGTGAGGATGTCTGGGAGCGATCTATGGGTTTCAAAGCTCTAAGAAAGTGGTTACTTAGCTGTTTGGCAAGATTACTCAGCCCATGTCTCCAGGTAGTGCAGGAGAAACCAAAGTTATTAAGCCTGCCTTCTGACATGTCTGCTTTTGAATAAAGCTAACTTTTTTGGTGAAATGATGCCAGAATGATCTCTCTATGAGAGATCCCTGTTCCCAGAGACATTTGAGAAAAGACATGATCCCTGCCATTTTTAACCAGCATCAGAAATTTTCCTTCCTTGGATGCTCCAAGCTCTAACAGAATCCTGGATGTTCGCTAATTCCAATGTATATTTAAGCCAGGCAGCCACAGGCAGTTCAGGAACTTTTTTTTTTTTTTGAAATTCAGGAACTTGTGGTTTTCTTCCGGTATCTTCAGGTCATTCTGGAAATGTAAGCAAGCTGTGTTTCAGGCTAGGTAGCTTATCCGATTTTATATACAAACATGTCATAAAAAGTATGAGATGAGGTGATGGAAAAATTCTCTATCAAATTTTGCAGTCATCCAGAATTTTAAACGGAACCATTACTATAATGTTTCAGTTGTCATTTACCTACATCTTTCATACTTGGAACTTGGCCTATGGAGAGTGACATTTGGACAGATTATGACAGATTGTTACCCTCTTCCCACCAGGGTAAATGCCTCCGATGTATGTATCCGTCCTCTCTGGCCTCAAAGTCAGGCCTTTGAGACCTTGAGGGCTGGGGTTGCCTTAGTGTCTGTTGAATTACTACACTGTCAGGTCTCCATGGCAATTCTATCACTTCCAGCAGAACCGGCCTCTGTATTGCCTCATACAAGAGTAGGCTTCATGAGTGGTTTTGTGCATTTCTAAGTTTTCCTGTGAGGCAACTGCAAGTATTTAATTTCCTTACGATGTCATCTGGTATCTGCTGATGACACAATAAGGGAGAGTTGCATTTTATTAGCTACGCAACTCACACAAAGGCAACAAGGACAGTAATATGCAAAAGTCTGTTTAGGCTCATCTTGGGCAAACTCTGCTGTTCTAGTTTCTAGAAAAGGATATATAAAAAAAAATAAATCATATAATTGATAGATGTGGCTATGGTCATCCCATCCAGTGAGTTACTTCTGCATGCATTTAAGAATGAATCCGTTTATGTTATCCAGGCTGAAACAATCAGATGTTGGGACAGTCATAACATTGCCAGAAGCCCTCCCATGCTGTCCAGTCTTTTGTAATGAATTGTAACTGAAATTGTTACAATTGAGTCAGTGGTCCAAATGAGTCATTCAAAAACCTCTATTCAGTTCACTCTCTAAGAGACAAACATAAGACTTGAAACCTCATTTCACTTTTCAGTAAATATAAAGGAAAAAAATTGTGAAGAAATATCATGCATGATGTCACTGCAATACACAAGCTTTCCCAAATACATGACAGTTTTTAAGGAAGAGCCTAATGCTCAGATTTAAAATGTGACTTAGTAAAAACATAATGATGCAATTTCTTGCTTTGCTGCCCATCAAAGCTATCCAGATCAAGCCTCCCAAGATTTGCTGAAGATTACGTACCAGACTTGGAAACTCAATTTACAATGTGAAAATTGCCTAAAGAGTGACCTTTTTGGCTTAGTTATCTCTGAGATTGAACATCCAATATTTTAACTTGGTTAAAATTTTTGTTGTTGATGCATAAGCTAAAATCCAGCTCAGCTGTTTGTCACAATTATATTGTTTCTAAATAGTTAATAAAAGCAAAATGTAATGATTTCTTGTTTGCCTTCAGTGTGAGTGAAACTGAATTCACCTGGGCACTACTTTCCAGATAAGAAATCACAGTTTTTATGAAGCTACTTTGAAAAGTTGGATTTTTTTCTATTATAATAATGAATTGATATGAAATTCTCTTTCACTGTATGTTGAGAGAATATTCATTAGTGAAAGCAAAACACATTTAAATCTTCAGGGTTGAATGGTCCCAGGAGTATGAAAAAAATTGGTGGGGATACTCTTGGAGCCATGCATATTCATTCTGAACAAATATTAGTGCACAGGGGAAATTTCAGGGCTGGTAAACAGTGAACATGGTACTCTGTAAAGAATAAGTATGATGGGTTCAGCTAATTAAAAGCACTACATAGACCCTGGGCAAAATGCTAATAAAGACATGATAGGGGAAACAAAGAGAAATTAATTCATAGTTACTAACTATATCATGTTAATCAATATATTTTTTATGAAAAATAGGTGCATTCAAGCAACAAGATGAGACTAAAATGCAGTTCCTTAAGGTAGATGTATTGACAATATACGTAGATTTAAGTCATTTGATAGTTTAACCATGCATGACAATCTGGTAAAAAACCACCAGTACTATACAAAATCAATTAAGCTGTATCAAATGCTCTGTGAATCAATTAGCAGCTACATCAGAGTGTTTTTGCTCTCTTCTAATGGGTTATTTAACGGCTTCAAAGAGGCTAACACAGCTCAATGTCTTTATCAGTGATCTGGAAGAAAACATAAACCCTTTGCTGATAACTTTGCAAATGACACTAGAATCACTGGAAAGGAAAGAACAAAGAGAACAAAATGCCATAAGGGTATCTAAGGTGGTGCTTCAGATCTTAAGCCTTAAGTCAGTATTTAAGAATAGGATGAGTCTTACTGTGGAAGTGATACTATCTGCTATCTGTCTATGGTGGGACTCTCTGAAGCCTCTCTTGTGCTGGCCCAGAGAGGGAGGGTGGTGAATGAATAGAAACTACTCTCTGATCCACTACAGATTCCCATTTCCCTCATTCCTTTTATTTGCGTTGCTTGGGGAAGGAAAAAAATGCATAGAATGGCCAGGCACAGGAAAAAACCCTCACATTCCAGGTCTGCAGTGGTTGACTGTGGTTTTCTATTAAATTGGTATTAATTTCTATTAAATTGCTTTTTCTCATACTAGGGACAAAGGAGGAGAAAAAACACCTGCCTAATTTGAAAGCAAAAGGAGGGGAAGTTTCTGGCCTGCCTGTCTGATAGCCAGCAGGGAGAGAAGGGCATGAACAATGTGGAGAGGGAAGGGAAAAAGCCCGTAGCAAAACAGGGCAGAAGTAGTTTTGGGGTGATAAGAGTGGGAGCAGAGGAATCCCAATACACTGTAGCGTGTTTCCCTCTGAAAAGCAGAATAAAAGCCAGGAAACACAGGGAATTAAAATAGTGATTGCGCAGTTAAAGTCTGTACCGCAAGGCATGCTAACAAAGTATTTAGAAGCATTCAACATTATGAATTTAACATTGAAACATCTATTTATGCGTTTTATCTGCAACAGGTATGTTGGCACATGTCCAAAGTCACAGGTGAGTGGGTACACCTTTCCTAACCCTCCCTGTTAGTGCTGGATGTTGGGGGCGGAAAATGGTGCATATTTGTGGTTGCAGGCGGAAAGCTGCGCACTGAGTTGCAGTGCCCATGGCCTAGGCAGGACATGCTGAAGGGCAGGAGGGGCTGGGTTGTGCACAGGGAGGGGGAGCAGCAGGGAATCATGCACAGGATGGTACGATACCTGGCTGATGGGCACACATGGGTTGGCAGTGGAAAGGTCCCACACAGGGCAATCCAGGTCAGATCATGTTTTCCTACATGGGGCTTTCTGCAGGCCTTTTTACCCCCTGCAACTTCAAAAATGAGTTGGGTATTCCAGCTTTGCCTCTGCGGAGTGTTCATACCTGCTTTAATGTGACTCTGCAAAGAACCAGAACAAAGCCTGAAAGACACCTCCTTGGTTTTGCACAGTGTATCAATTGCATACTGCAATCTAACAGGCCCTCATGGGTATCATTTGTACAATTAAGGTATAAATAATTCAGTATTTGGCAGCCAAAGAGTCCATCAATAATATTATGCAGACTTTTTTCTTTTTTTCTTCCCTGAATGAAAAGTAAGTATTTCATAAATGATCTCTCAGGTAGAGTGTTCAAGCTTGTGTGCAGGCACAGAACATGTCTGCAACAGTGGGGAGATGGTTTTAGAAACCTTGTGTCTACTCCTAGAGATAATGAATTAATCAAGAGCAAAGATCTTTCATGTGTGTATTAGCCCCATATTAGTCACCTTAAGTTCCTGCATCTGTTAGAGGCACATTTTGAGCATTTGCCTGTTTCCTGCCACAAGACCAGGGTAACAGAGAAAAAAAATCCAGGAGATGCACACAACCCATGAAAGCAGAGCAGCTGCAGATGTCCACAGGAGCTGTGATTTTGCAAATCTGCAGACTCTTAACTTCATGCATATTAGTATTCCTCTGGATTCCACAAATATGTGCCATTGCAGAGGCAGATCTTTAGCTGGCATAAGAGCTTGTGATTTAATTGATCATTCAGAGTGGAGGAAAATCTTTATGTTATTTGGTAACAGACTATGGGGGAATGGATATTTCCTCATGAGTCACTATGCAACTGATTGAATACACTGACAATTTGAATTTCTCAATGTTTCCCCTTCTTTTGCTCTGCCCATTTTCAGGCTCTCAGCCAATCTGATTTTTCAGCAGAGACAAACATTTCATTCTCATGTTCGTGATACCTATTTATTTTTAAAGTGTTGTTAACATAGTTTTTACTGTCTCTTTCTGTCTGACTCTGCTTAATTGATGTAAAAAATAGCTGCCTAAAATGTTCGTCCTTGAGAAAAGTTGCAATTTTTTCCCCAGAGATCTCCTTGTGTCTGTCTTCAGACAGACACAATTTTGTGAGTAAATTTTTACTACTCAATTTTGTGAGTAAAATCTAGCACTGCTTCTTCAGTGTGTGTTTACTCTCTCTTGTAACCATTGCAAACTAATGTACCCTGGGAAAAGGAGTTGGATTCTTCTCGTTTGCAAATACCATTAACAGAATTGTGGATCAAATTCCATGTGCAGCTCCAAATTACACACTCAATTAGGGCCTGATCCAATGCTTATTAAAGTCACTGGAAAATTTCCCCCTGATTTTAATGGACTGTAGCTCAGACCTTGGGGAATGGACATTTCCACTGTGGATGATCAGTTTAAACTTTGAGCATTGCTGGAACTTACACAGTCATAGACTCATAGGACTGGAAAAGGCTTCAGAGGTCACATCTCAAGACAGGATCAGCTAAATTTAAATCTCCCAACAGATGTCTAACCTGTACTTAAAGGTCAGTGACTGGGACTCCATGTATTGTGTTTCCAGGCAATCTTTCTCATTAATTAACCTTACTCTTAAATTCATATCCCCTCTAAATCAGTTCTTCCTCCAATCTACACCCATTACTTCCTGTTGTATTCAAAGTAAATGAGAACAGACTTTTCTTTCTCTTCATAATAGCTTTTAATGTACTTGAAGACTATTACCGAACACATCAGTCAATTGTGTCTTTTTTAGGCAAAACAAACTTGGTATTTAAAGCTGTTCTCATGTTTCTGTCTGTCTTGTTTTCTGGATCTTTGTTATTACAAGTTCTCTCTTCTGGACTCCTTTCAATTATCCCACATCTTTCCTGAAGGATAGAGTCCAAAAATGCACACAGCACTTCAGTGAAGGTCTTAGTAGAGGGAAACCACTTCATGTGTCATGCACAGTCTCAACACAATGCTTGTCTTTCACACATCGATATGACATTATTTGCTCCTATTTACTTTGTGACCCATTAGAACTGAACCTAGGCACAATCTGACAATATGATTTGAGGGTTTCCTGGAACCACTTAGGAGCTGCTCAGGGCAGAATTAGTGTTGCAGAGCTGCTGTGTGTATTAACAGGGCAAATGAAAGGGGAAAGTTGAATTCCAGTTGCCAGATCAGTTCTCCAAACTGAGACTGAGAAAGACCATGATGTTTTTTTCAAAAGAATATCAGATTGGAAGAGAGATGCAGTGACCACAGGCCACCAGCATGCTATTTCTGCAGGATTACTTCTCTGGTTAAGACTGTTACTTAAGACAGTTTTTCTCTTCTGGAGGTGAGTTTAAACTATGTACTTAGATTTGCATACTTAACTATGCATATTTGATTTTTGGCTACTTTTTAGGAAAGTTATTGTGCATTTTTAGAAACGCAACACCAGCAAACACCAACAAACACATATATATTCCATATTTTGTATATTGAATTTTCTCATTACATCCCTTGTGAATCTATGTGAACTGTACGAACTGATTCTTGAAAACAGAATAGATTCAAAAATCTATTTCCTTAATAACTTTGCCCTTTATCAAAGGACTAATGGCTTTCAGCGCATTTGAAATTGGCGCAGGAATCATTCAGTTCTTTAAATGCTGCTTTAAACCACAAAGACAAGATACTGTTTTTGTCTTGTTCCTATATAAGTTAATACTCTAGGGCCTTTTTGTGTTCAGCAGAACAGAATCGGGTCCAAAATATGAATAGTACATCAAATTTTATGTTATAGCTATTTATGACTATGCCATTATGTGTTATTGGCTTCTCCCTGCTTGAATATTCAACACACATTGTATATTTTTATAATAATGTCATTAGGTAAAGAAATACACTGTAGTCGAGCAAACTTGAAAATATTCAACTAAGATCTACTTTTCCAATCTGTGGCAACATTTGAATAATGTCATAAATCTTCAATAATAGTGTGGACTGCAATCTTACCTCTGATTTACAATACAACAATTGGGCCTAAATTTATATATGGAATTCAATAGTAGCAAGTAAATGATGACTAGAGCCTGCTGTATGAGCAGTCTTGTATTTCAGAAGATAAACATCAGCACCAAAAGGCTGAGAATTTCCTTAAAGAGAAATTAAAACATATTCTTACCTTTATACTTTTGCATTTTTTCAGTATTTGCTAACTTAGCAGTGCAGGATGCATGAGATACTTTGCTGAGTGAGATCTAGAATTTTCCCATTAACACAAGTAATGTGACACTTGGTTGCTTTTTCTTAGTCTTAATAACACCAAGAAACTGCGAAGAAGGTCATGATACTGTTTTATTGCAAGACATTTTCAGATTCATAATGGGTGGAACTGAATAAACTATCTGCATAATAAAGAGTGAAAACACTATTATAAAACTGAATCTACTCCACTACTTCTCAGGTATAATGAGAGCTTATTTTATAGCGAACAGTTTTGAAAACAGTCAAACCATCTCCAGACTGAGATATTGTAACAATGATACTGAATTCACAGTGTGAAAAACATGAAGATCTACAAACACACAGGATGAAAGTTGACCTCAGATTAAGCAAATGTTATCCTTTTGTAGGCAATGATGAACATAGACCTATGAAGACAGTTTCTGGAATGATGACACAATCTCACCAAAATCAGTGATAGGAGTTCTATTGACTGCAACAGATTCAAGATTTCATTCCTGAACTGTGCTACAGGGTATTAAAATTAAATGAATCGGATGTTGGAGAATGTTGCCAGATATTGCTGATCAACAGCACAGGTGTTGTTTAATATAAAAAAATTACATAAGTCTGGATGAAATAAAAGCATTAGATTAGAAATGATACTAAAAGCAACAAAACAGATTAACGCATTATTAAGGTTCTCAATGTGTTGAAGCAACAACAAAGACTACAGTAGAAAAACATGCTAATCCACGATTACCACTAAGCTACCTACTCAGTGTTACATAGTAACTTTGCCGTTACTGTGGCACAAAACAAGCAGGCTGAAGCTGGACAGGCAAGCACTGAGCCAGGCTGCCCCGGGAGGCTGCGAAATCTCTGTCCTCGGAGGTTTCAGTGACCCCACAGGGCAAAGCCCTGAGTGAGCTGGCCTGAATTCAGCTCTGACCCTGCTTTGATTTAGAAATTGAACTACGGCCCTCCAGGGGTCCCCTCCAGCCTCAGTGATGCTGTGATACTCCCTCCCCCTGTGAGCCACAGCTTGAGGCTGCGCCCTGTGGCTCATTCACAGCCTCCAGATATGCTGGTGATAAGGTTTAACCCAGTCCTCCCCCAACCCGTGCACGTCCCCTGATGTCAGTTATATATATCTATCATGCATCCACGTGTAAAAAGGTGCTTTCAC
>JAVJGJ010000037.1:60064932-60075085 GCA_035590215.1 Microhierax caerulescens
GGCCCGGCCACCCCCTGCCCGCGCGTGTGCCCCCCCGCGTGTCCCCGCGCGTGCTGGCGCGGCCGCTGCCGTGTCACCGCCCCGGTCGGGAGGCCCGGCCCTGGAGTAGCGGGTCCCGGCCCGGGGAGGGGCTGGCGCTCCCCTGTCATCGCTGTGGCCGCCAGTCCCTCGGCGGGCGGTCCCCCCCTGGCTGCCGGGGCGGGGGGTGAGGGGGCCCGGAGCGGGAGGGGAAGCCTCGCCGCCGCGCCGAGGGAGCGGGAGGGAGGGCTGGCGGCACGGAGCTGGCCTCCCCCCGTGCCGCGCCCTGGCGGGCCGGCGGTGGGCGCCTCTCCCAGCCCGGCCCCGCCGCCGGCCCGCGGGGGCTCCGGCGGTTCTGCAGCATCACGCCGGGGGTGGGCGAGGGGGCGACGTGCGGTGCAGGCACTCGCACTGTGTCCCCGCTACAGCGTGGCCCGCAGGCCTGGCCAGTGGCTCTGCGCCCGTTCCCCCACGCTGTCATGTTTCAGGCAGGTTCCCCGTACGGCAGAGGGGAGCTCCCTCCTTTCTCGGGAAGGAGGGGGAGGAATGTGCGTGTGCATTTCGGAAGTTTCTGTGTATTGGGTATCGCGTGCCGACCGCATGACTGACCGCACGACATGCTGCTGCTGTCAGAATAGGGCCAGCTTAGTGCTGTGGCCATGGGGGGGGGGCTTTTTCCTCTCCTAATAAATTGGAGAGTTGTGAAAAGGAAAGCTCTTCCAAAGAGGAGTGCTCCTTGAGAAGTAAGGGCTTAAAGAAGGACATGATGGAATAAGTAGTTTTCAGTAGTATCCGAAGATTTTGTTTTACACCCATAAGAGGCACTGAGAAAAATCTCAGAACGTTTCAGATTTAGAATCAGCAATGTTAGAATTTTCTTAAAGCTGTTAGTTTCCTGAACTTGTGACTAGTGGCAGCATATGCACTTGCCTCATCCTATAAACGTTTCTGTTTCATCTTCCATTTCTAATAGACTCATTTTTCATTGTTTTAGAGGGAGGGGGTGGAATTTATGATGTTCTGAAAATCTTTAAATGGACAACTAGAACAAAATAGTGTTTGTATTAACGAAGATGACTGTTCCCCCAAAATACCTTTGGCTGGCATGGTCTTTAGACAGACTTCTAACGAACTATGCTTGTTTTATTGATCCACCATTAAAACCCAGAAACTGCCTGATCACACATACTAATTTCTTGATAGCTTCAATTTTGAAATTTTTTAATTGCATATCCAGAAGAGTCAAAACTGTAGCAGGAGCTTACCTCTTTTACTTCTGTTTTTGTGCTTAAAATGCTGCCAGGTCTGTCTGCACTCAGATTGCAATACTTGCAATACACTGTATTCTTACTGCAAGAATAGGTTAGGGAAAATACATGATTTTTTTTTTTTTTTTTAATTAAGCTACTGTGTCTAATTCGAAGCTTTCAGATGTTGAGCTGTCTTCAAGCTGCAAGTAAGCTGTATTTATGTGATATGAAACAGTGTTGATACAGGGAATATAGAATAAATACTAGATTAGAAATACTGTCTGTATGAAGCTATTGTCAGTCAGTGATCTTTATTGTGCTGTGTGTTTATGTACTTAGAGCATGAAATGTGTATTCTTTAGGCATAAACTTTGGTTTCAGGCTAATGCATATATTAGGAAAATTTCTGTAGAGCAGACTAAGCAGAAACAAAATCTGAAGCATAATGAGACTGCAGTCTTAATGCTCCATGAAAAGCTCTCTATTACTATATTATTGCAGTAATATACTGTAGAAAAAGCTATCTGTTGGGAGAGCATCGAGTGCACTCTCAGTATTTTCTAGCTGATTATTTTGAGGTGTTTAAAAAGGTTTGTGGGCCACAAACTAATTCAATTCTGAAGTACTGCATTGAAGAATACATTATTGGCAGAAGGGATTTCTGAGCGTTCTCTTTTAAAAGGTGTTTGGCTAGTAAGAGAAGGTATCGGAATAAGTGTAATTTACTATCAAAACGTATCTGATGTATTTTGTTTAGCTTCTCAAATCTGAAGTTGTTTGGGTTTGTTTGAGACTAGATAGGAAGAACTGAAACACGAGACACTTAAAAAGCAACTAATTTGGAACCTGGAACATCTGCTTCTTACTGGGGTCTTTTTCATGTGACTGATGCATATAATGTCTGTAGCTCTAGTCTAGTGGAGGTTATGATAATCTGGAATTGGTTCCATGTGAGTGAATACATTTTTAAAAAATAATTTTTATTTAAAGAGTTGTGTGGTTAATAGCAGCACTTGAAGTTTTCAGTTCAAAGAGTTCTAGCATTTTTGTGGAAACTGTCTTCGTTAAGTCAAAGAAGGTAGTTTTGCAATTGTAACTAATGTATTTAAGTTGGTCTTGGATGATGGTCCTTTTTTAGAAAACCTTCACCAAATCTTTAAATCTTTAAGTCATAAGACATGATTCTACAACACCTAATTGAAAATCAGCACTAGTTGATTTGATGAGCCTTGGAAGATTAGGAGACAGTGTTTGGAATTTGAATTTCATGTGATTCAGAGATGTCTGACTAGCAATAGTCAGACATTACAAAAATGTCTGAATATTCTAAATTGAAGTCCTTTACTGAAGTTCTTGCTTACGAGTGTGTGAAATCCAGTTAGTTAACTTTGTAAACATCTCAAAATAATGAGGCACACTTTTCCTTTTTTTTTTTTTTTTCTTTTTACTACCTTGAGGCTAGAAATGTCAGCAAGTCAGCAGACTAAAACCAGCTTTTGAGCATGTCTGTGTGAAATACATTTTCCCTTTGATGGTTTGAGTTTTTGGGAGATCATTATAACCAGGTGATGTTTTAATTTCTGATTATTAATCTGATTAATAATCTAGGATTGTTAGTGTGTGAAATCAACCATCAGCTGGTTATATGTTCAAATTACTCTTTCCAGGTGAGGTAGAGAGCACTTCACTTAAGTATCATAGCTCATTCTGAAATGCAGATGTTGACGACCTTTTGAATAATACAAAGATTGCTGTAGATGATTTTATAATCATTACGCTGCTCGCTGTTGGTAACGTTGAAAGCCACAGGCTATGTGTTGCTGCAAATTGAGAAGGTGGAATTTAAAGGTAAAAATAGCTCAGCGTTAAATGCATCCCCTGCCCACAAGGTCTGTTTGTTGCCAGAGTTGGCCCAGGTTATCTTTTAGTGTAGACATGTAGGCAGAGTCCTAAGTCCTCAAATGTGATTTTTGTGTGTCATATTTGTGTGTGTCTTGATATCGCCTTATTCAAAAGTACCAACAAATGTGTGATGTCCCAGATTTCTAAGACAGGTTAAAAAGAAGGTGATTGGCATGTTAATTTTCTGGTGTCATCATTCAAGAAAGTTTTTAAAACTAAACAACTGGAGTGCAGAGGGGAAAAACTGGTTGTAAGTGATTACTAACACAGTTGTGGCTTTTTGATACTTTGAAATGATTCCATTTAATATCTTTGCCAGCTGAATATTATGTAATGACAAAGATTGAACATCCCATAGAATGGCTCAGTATTCAACAAGTAATCTTTGGCTTCTTTCGTGTGGTGGTTGTTTTTTTTGTGGTTTTTTTTGTTTGTTTGTTTGTTTGTTTTTAATCCAAGAGGGATTCCTGGAATTGTTTACCATTCCTATGTATCTGTATTTCTATCTGCTGTTTCCTGTCTCAAATGTAATATTTGTTAGTATTTAAAATTTTTTTTAATGATAGGTATTAATAAAAATTGAGACACAGAATGATTGGTTGGAATGTTGAGGAAGAGGAAGGGAAGGTGATATTTTTTACCAGGTGTTGTGTTGCTTATGAGGTGATACTATGTTAATACGTAAGTGTCTACCATGGTGTTAGACTGCATTTAAAACTGGCTAATAAAAAGGGAGTTACATTGATCTGTGAATATAGGTGTAAGATTATATTTTGGCAGATCTAGTTTGCCATTTGTTTTAAGATTCAAAATGGAGAATTTCCCTGTGATGATAGGGGTATATAGCAGTGAGGATCTGGAAGTTTTTCCTTTGCCTGCAATTTGTAGGACTGTGTTTACTTAATATTGCATCCTCACTAAACAGAGAAACACTGTCCAACCTCACCGTCTTGTACTTCTAGTGTAGTCATTGGTGTAAAAGCTTCACCTGTACATTGTGATCAATGTAAAGTGCCTACTCATTCTGCTTGTTGATAGCCTAAGCAAGTGTTCTAGGTCACTGTAATACATCGTAATTAATATTGTAAAAAATACTGTATTATACATGAACACTGTACCATTATTCAACACCTAGCTGAAAAGTAGAAACTTAACATGAGCAAGAGGAGCTGTTTTATGCATCAGTTAATAGGTTTGAATATTTAGTGCACCAGCTGTCCATTGTGGTTTTATAAATTGTTCCTGTTTTGGCTTGACTGTGGTTTGTGTATATATTTTACTTTCTGACCAACTTTGTCTTTGGGAGATGTTTGCTAATCAGATCTTTGTGACCATCACTCATTAAAGGGTTATTACGTGCTCAGTTTACAAGCCATAAATTCAAGTTGGAAGAGGCTGCTGGAGAGAACTTGCTGTGTGTAAAGTGGAAAAAAATATCACTGACTAATCAGATAAGTATTACATTTTCCACTGTTAAAGTTGTCAATTTCCAAGGCTTTTATTGTCAGATGAGCCAGACAAGTGGGTATAAGCTAATTTCTTAAAAAAAAAAACCCAAACCAAAACCAAACTACCCCCCTTCCCCCCCCAACCCAACCCAACCCGCCCCAAACCAGCAAAATGACTACTAAGACAGTTTCTGATGTCTTGTTGAAAATAAAAATACAGGAAAGAGTTCTGGTAAGTTTGTTTTCCTTATGGTAGTAAGACTTTATCTTGTGCATAGTAGTCTTGGTCTCTTTAGCTTCTCTTGCCTTTTAGTATTTTTTAGTATTGTATACAGTTATTTCATTGCATTGTAAATTATTTGGCAGTGTAGATGTCATACTTAATTTTAGGGTTTGCAAGTATTTAAAATGCATGTTTATGTAAATAAAAAAAATATTTTGGGTTTATTTATATATGAACAATGTCTTGAGAGTTAAGATAATTTTCTAAATAGTATTCTGGTGTAGCACTTCTGGTGGTTTTTTTTGAGTAATGAATATGGAAGAAAAGAAAAAATTGTTTGACTAAATTTTAAAAAGATAGTCACATCAGAATTTTCCCCTCCTCTGTTTCTCAAAATGTGGTCTCACTTGGAGTAATTCTTATTTTGACACTTTAGTACTTGAATAGGTCTGACCTCAATAGTGTGCAAAGCCTTAGAGGAGAGATAATTAAAGACATGGAGGTAAATGGAATGTGGAATAAAATGTAGCGTGAGTGTCCTGTGTACAGAGTACCAGTCTGATCTGAGGCCTCCCTCTTTCCCTATCTGTGTCTTTTTAAAATTACTTAAATTTGTTTCTTTTTCATCTCTTCTGTTTGCATCCCCCGAACAGAATCTGATTTTACTACTGGATTTACTGGGTGTCCATACATTATTTCATGGAATGGTTTGGATTTGAAGGAACCTTTAAAGATCACCTAGTCCAACTCCCCTGCTATGGGCAGGGACATCTCACTAGACTAGGTTACTCAAAGCCCCATCCAACCTGACCTTCAACACTTCCAGGGATGGGGCATCCACAGCCTAAGCAAGCTCTGCCAATGTCTCACTGCCCTCATCATAAAGAATTTCTTCCTTATGCCCAGTCCAAACGTGCCCTCTTTCAGTCTGACTCTGTTGCCCCTTGTCCTGTCACTACAGGCCCTGGTAAAGTCTTTCTCCATCTTTCTTAGAAGCCCCTTTTATATATTGAAATGGCAGAATAAAGTCTCTTCTGAGCCTTTTCTTGTCCAGCCTGAGCAAGCCCAACTGTCTTAGCCTTTCTTCACAGCAGAGGTGTTCCAGCCCTCTGACCATTTTTGTGGCCCTCCTCTGGATCCCATTCTTAACAGTTCCATGTCTGTCTTGTGCTGGGGATCCTAGTGCTGGATGCAGCACTCCAGGTTTATTGCGAGTGTGACAAGTCATGAAACAGGGCAAATATGAGACGATAGTTTTGTAGTGAGTGAAGTATTAATGTCAAGGTTTGTGGCATTGATGAAACTTACATCTAAATGCATCTCTGGCAACCCCTAGTCAGTGAAAATTAGCCCAGATGGGAATGGTGCAAATGGAAAGTTGTAAATGAAGTAGAACAGCTTGGCTTGTTTATCTGAGCAAAACGAAGACTGAAATGGGATTTGGGTGCTCTCTATAATGTATCAGAAGAGGTAAGCACTGGGAAAAAGAAAAGCTGTAAAGGGTAAGGGTAGGATTTTGCATTTCCTTTTGCATTACCCCTAAAGGGTAGGATTGGTACAAAAATTGGCATCGAGCAGCTATGAATGTATTTAGATCCTTAGAAACTAGTTGGATTTAAAATCTGAATCATGTCAGTCTGAACCAAACTCTGAAAATGATGTGGGCAAAAATAGTTTTAAATCAATTAGATGCCATCTTACAAAATGGTTTGTTTCATGTGGACTTCAGCAGGTTTCTCCTAGGTCATGAGGTTACACTTTTCGTGAAAGTTTGATAGGACAATGGTGGTACCTAATTATGTACTTGAGCTAGAAGCCAGTATGTCATGGTGTATATTCCAAGATATTAGGATAACTTGACCAAGATACGTTTAATGTTTTTATCTTTGTAAGAAGGAATGTTCATAAATTTAAAAATCATATACCTAGGAGTAACTGTTCCATTTGTGAAGTAAACTTAGTAATTATAATTCACAGGAATATGATGGTTTAACATGCTTAATGTGTTAACAGTATGCTAATGTAGCCACTAAGTCTAGTAGACCTAATGAAAGTAAAAACTTTTAGTTTTTAATTTGTATGTCTACTAGACATGTTCCCTGTTACGGCTCAAGTTGGATTTCTGGCTGCTTGTATAGAAGTGAGCTGACTGGTCATGGGTAGCGTGGCTGCATTAGCTCAGCTCAGTACTGTGACGTGAAGGTAATGAGGGAATGGAGTTCATGATGCTGCCTCAGTGACAAGGCTGTGACTGGATGGAATTTTTATTTAAAGCGTGTTTTCCTGAGTGACTATAGGATATGCTGTACCTGACTTTCAGAGATTTGGGATGGAGACCTGTAGTCCGTGCTTCCAGAGAATGAAGGGTCACCCTGAAACTAAAGTGAGTTGTTAATGTCCTTGTGGGTGTAGTTCAGTGTTAGCTGGACCTGTCTGTGGAAAATTTTAATGTCTTATATATAAGCCTGTTTAGACCAGGCCCATTATGTGCTGAGGTTAGGCACCATCTAACAGTCGAACACCTGAAACTGTTTTTTTTAAAAAGAACTTTCTGGGCTTTTGTCCATGAGAAGTGTGAAATCAATTTATTTTTAAAGTTACTTTGTTGCACTCTTGGAATACTACTTGAAAGGAGACTGGTGAAAACACCCGCAAGAGCTTTGGTGGTGGTTAATGTTTGAGTCTGGCCGAGCACACTGGGAAAAGTGCTAAGTAGCAGCTTTTGGTCAGGTCTTCTGTAGAAAGACTGATTTTTCTATGTGTCACTGCAGCCGTCATCTGATATGACTGCAAATATTCTGATTACTACTATAAAGTTTGAAGAGTTTCTTGTATATTGCCGTTCAGATCAGAAAGGTGTATCCAATTGTAAATTTTGTATTTGAGGATGCATACATATTTTAAGCTGCTGAATATTTGAATATTTTAAACAGGAGAGCTGGGCTTTTCAGCATCACTGAAACTGAAACCTTTTGTAAGCTATAGTTGGTTAAAATGCAAAGCAAGTTTAAAAGGGAACAGAAAGGGAAAATGTACTTGTTTGTTCTAGTTCAAGCTAGTATTCTTGAAATTTAGGGGCTTCTGTAATTATCAAATTCATTAGTTATCCAACCTTATGCAAGTAAAGAGAATAGTTGCTCCAGCAGGGAAGGGTTTAATAACACAGCCCTTACTGAACTAAATTGGAAATACTGCATCTGTACTGAAAGATTGCTTGTACATATTGTTTAGTTTTTTCAGGACTTTGGGGATAATTTGCTGGTTTAAATGTTCATGTTTAGCAGTGGTAAAATATTTCTAGTGCCCTTGTTATTTCAACAGTGAGAGTACTTTGGGATGAATAATACTTTATTTATCATTAGATTCTTAAGACTTTATCCTAGCAGAATAGCTTCTAATTTTAGTATGCTCTTCATGTGTAGTTGGCAAGAATAGCAATGTAACCAAATAAAGCTAAATTGTAAGTAAGGAATTTACACTAGTGTGGAGGTTAAGTTTAAATAACAAGCATGCCTTTGATGTTAGTAACATGACAGTTCTTTAGTAATGGCACTCTTTCAACAGGAAAACATCAAGGATAGACCTATATGACTGAATTGGACTCAAGACTGTTGGATTGTAACATTTAAGCTAAATACACAAGCATTAGTATCTTTGGATAAGGTTGTTCCATTGTACACCATCTTACTAATAGTGTTATGTGTTGTTGTGGAGGTTAAAGAAACTGTTGGCCATATTTAATACTAAAAGCAGGACAGTCGCCTTTTAGTCTGTTTTTCATCTGTTATATAAAATAGATAATGTTATCTTTACCAGAATTCATGGTAATGGTCTGTGGTTCTGCTCTACCATTGAGATAAATGCTTATTAATTTTTGCTGTGTTTTTTGGCCATTAACAACATGTCAGTAACAAGCTGGGATGAATATGAAGTTTAGATCCAGAAAGAAAATGTAAGAAAGAAAATTGTTTGGTTTGCCTGCTTTGAAATGCTACTGTATTGTATCCCTGACTTTTCTGTCAGAATGACAGGCAAAAGGTTTCACCTTTGCCATCAGACCCCAGTAAAGCATGCGTGCCAGCATCTGCACAAGCATGTCTAGCAACCTGGATAGCTGTATATAGGCTCTGCTTGCCTGTTTGACAGGAAGATTAGTGCTTTTAGGATTAAAAAATGGGCATTGTCTCAGCATTTTTTAGAAGGAAAAAATCTTTGACAGATACATCATCAGCATGGATGCAGACAGCATGTCATTGTGGGAAGCTCAGATAAAATCTGATGTTACCCATGGTAAACAGTGCTAGCATAGAATCAGCCTTCAGGAGCTCTGGACACTGAGATGTGTCAGCTTTCTTATAAAGCCTTTTGCATTCTGACATTTATGTGCAGGTTGATGGTAAAACTAATAACTTTCTCAAGTGCCGGGGTAGAAAAAGAAGGAAATATTTTGTATTATTGCTCTAATATATGGATATCTACATGAGAGCCATGTGTATTTGTAGGTATTATTAATCTTGCACTTTCATCCACTGATTATTCCTGATCATTCAGACCTAGTGTTGAAGTATTAATCCATGAAATGTAAGCTGTTATGCTTCGTAGACCAGGAATCATTTTAACATAGGCGATTTGTTAGAATAGAAATTTTTCTTCCGATTGAAGAAGGTATTTGAATGGTCATAGTTTTGGTGTTTCAAGGGGGAGGGATTAGGCTTATTGGCAGTCCATGTTATGGGTTCTCTTCTGATATTTTTCACAGAAGTCTGAATATTAATTTCTTAAAAGTAATGTATGGAAATAACAAATCTCTCACTTAGTTTTGTGTCAGCTGTCACCTATGCTTTTTTCAGAAAGTACTATAAAATTCCATTTGGATAAGTGCTTTACGTATATTTTAAGATTAGTTTTCATACCTGACAGTCAAGGTAGTTTTGACGTGCTACAGAGCACTGGTCTTTCATTTTTAGACATCTTTCCCTCATTACCCTTGGCAGAAGATGATCATGTCGGGGAATACTTAAGTAAACTGGACATACCTAGTCCACGGGCCCTGATGGAATGCATGCATGATGCTGAGGGAGCTGGCAGGTGGCAAAAGAGGCTGATGAGAACCTTTTGAAGTTCAGCAAGGAGTGCAAAGTCCTGTACCGTGGGAGGAATAACCTGCCCTGCACCTGTACATGCTGGCGTCTGACCAGCTGGAGAGCAGCTTTGCAGAAAAGGCCCTTGGGGTCGTGGTGGACACCAGGTTGAACATGAGCCAGCAGTGTGCCCTTGCAGCCAGGGTGGCCAGTGGTGTCCTGGGCAGCACG
>JAVJGJ010000037.1:60082872-60098444 GCA_035590215.1 Microhierax caerulescens
CCCCCCCCCCCCCCAGATGCTTTCATGTGTACTTGTTTAGTTATAGTGACCCCACAGTGCTTTTCAGAATTAAGTTATCTTCCCAAAGTGTCAGCTTAATCTTTTTGTTTTTAAGCATATGATTTCTTTTGGGTCACTTGGTAAGCTAAGCATGCAGATGATTTTTCTAGTGACCCACTTTGTTATCTCATCGATCTCTCAACTGAATCTTTTCAGTGCTGACTCATCTTTCATATAATTAAAAATAGATTTATCTCACATTGTTGTGCAGAGAGAAATCACTCCAGGATACCATGGGCTGAAACTGTTTTCAAAACTAAACGTTGACTTCAGCCTATATAATGCATCATGCTCATTGAAAGTCAACCCAGTTTTTAAATTTATTGTTGGAGATGTAATTTACAGCCATTTTAAGAAAGTCCATGGGTGTTTTGTTTGTCATTCAATTGTGAATTAACTAGGTAGCCTTCTTCAGCCATGTTTACACATTTTTTCTCCCCAAAATACTGATTTAGAAAGACCTGTTTTTCTTTACCTTGATGCCCTAACTATTTATTATTGTATTATGTATTGCTTGTTGTTAACAATTGCTTGGTTTTTTTTCTTTTCAGAATATAGTGTGTTACTCTTCTTTTAGACAACTTGTTACGTTTTTCCTTCTGGTTTTCAGACCCTTTTGAGATTTATTTTGTGGAGAGAAAGCCCTCCTGTGTAGAAAACCTAGGCCTATTAACAAGAATCTTGCTTTCATAGCTGTTTATTGCGATTCCCCTAGAAGTGATCTTTGAATGACTTGGGGATTCCAAGAATGTGTTTAAAACTGTGGTTTCCTATATTTAGGAGATTTTCCTTGATTACTTAAAATCATGAAGAGCTTTAAGAGCTCTTTGAATTTGTGGATTGTCTTTTTCTGCTGCTTTTCAATTAAATGAGATTTTCAGTTGTTACCGAGTGGCCACAGAATGTAATGTTATTTAACTAGTTATCCAGGGATTCTGCCAGCGTGTGACTAAGTTCTGTGATGATGGAAAGCTGGCTTTGCCATGATGGAACAAATCTTAGAGATAAATTGCTGTAGCATTGAAATATGGAAGAAGTATTTAGTTTGATCAGTTACGTTTTGGACCACAGTGGGACCAATGATTAAGAAAACCTGACTTTTAAACCTTTCCAAACAGGGTTGTTTGAAGGCATGTCAGATAATGCAGTTCCTTTATGTGTTTATTTGTGAGATAGATTTGATTCAGATGATTCACTTACCCTTTGATTACATTGCATATAAAATTTAAGGGGAAAAAAAAAGATATAACCATCCTGTAGCAAACACCTGCAAATTGTAACTAGTACTTAAGGCCTAAGGTTGGGTGGCAGTGTGATTAAATTTAGAAGTAACTTTTCTTGTAGGTAGTAGTGAATGGAAAATGGAAAGGCCAAGTTAGTAATTTTGGTACTGTACTTAGCATTTTATAAACTAATGCAGTTCAATCCTACCATGAAGAATTTACTTTCTGTGAAGGGAAGCATATTGAACTGTACATCCAATGAAGATTCAGAATTGTGGAAAATATAATTGAATTGTTTATTGAAGTCTACAAATTGGTTTAGAATATATGGGAAGGTTGTTCAGAGACTACAGTGTGTTTTTCTAGCTCAATCAGTATTTCTGCTATAGGTACATTTACAGATACCTATTGATAGGATTCCAAAAATGTTATTCTTGGGTTTTTTTAAATCTTTATCTGAAACTATTTCAGCTTCTTTGAGTCCTTATCCTCTGATAGACGAAGTTGCAAGTGTTGTACCTACATACACATGTTTAAATATAATTTATGTTGTTCCGTCCTCCCATCTGGAGTAAGGCAACTAGTTGTCTCTGAAAGGAGACAAGGGGGCTAACATGATCGTTTGTTTCAGGGTCTGCTCCAGCCAGTATGGTTGGAGGTAGGTGCTGCTGGTTGTGTATTCCTGTCTCCGCTTCAGTAGTCCCCCAGCACTCCCGTAACAAAACTTGTGTATTCAGGTGTTTTACAAACCCTTATAATATGCCCCTGGGTATGCAGCTATATCCTATAAAAGTTGTGATCTCCTGGTCTGTATTATAAACATGTTATTTCAGTCCCTGTGAACTAAAGAAACCTCACACAATATAGTGATGCCAGGATGACCGGGACAACTGCTATGTAGTGTAAAAACACAGTCTGCTCCTGGATGGTCTTGCACAACTTGGATGGATGAAGGTGGTGCTGTGCTGCTGTAATTAAAGTTTTCATTTCAAAGTATTGTATTGCTGTAGAAATAATGGAAGCTATAAATACTATCAGTGATGTAATTCTTTTCACCAGGATTGTGCACACCTCAAAATAACAATTTTAGAAGCATGAGTTCCTGTGCGTAACCAACAGAGTTTTAAACTCTGGAAAGCTGAAAGTACAGTGAAAGGGCATTAATTTAGAAAGTCTAAACTGCTTGCATACTCAGACTCTGGTACTTGTAGCACAAACTTTGTTGTGTCAAAAAATCTGGCTTCATCCAGAAGGTGGTGTGGATTTTTCTTTTTCTTTTTAAAAAAATCTGCATTACAATATGTTGAAAGCTGAAAATGCAGAGAGAAAATACATAAGATAAAATGCAAGGAGTACTATGCATTTTATTTTAATGTTTCAAATTGCCTTTACAGGGAATTTGATTTTGAATCTCATCCCTCTTTATTTGCTGATAAGATGCAGTGGAGACCCAAAACTTGGTGTAGAGTTAAATTGTGTACCGGGATTTTGGAGTACTTTTAAGACTGGATTTATGGTTAAAAATTTTAAAACCTGAGTATAATATATTGTGTAGTTATTATATAACTTAAACACTAGATTTTTTTTTTTTTACAAAGAGCTCAGTTTGAAAGTGTTTTGAAGATGTATTATTAAAACCCTAGACAGCTTTACCTCCTATAGTACCTGTAGTTTGAATGAAGTATTTTAGTAGTTATGTTCCCATCTTAGATTAATATACCACCCCTCACTTCCCATGTCACTATTGTAATGTGTGCTACAATTCTTTAATTTCGCGTGCATTTAATCATACAATGTGTTTGTTCCAAAGCAAAGTCCTGTGGTGTTTGCTTCAGGGTTTGGTTTTTTTTTTTGTCTGTCTTACAGGATCTGTTTGTTCATACTTGTATATGAAATGTCTTTTAGCTATAGTGATTACAGAAATAATTAATGTCAGCTACACCAGACTGAAAAACTTAAAACTCTTTCCTCTCAGTACTGGTTGCCACAGTGTATATCTGGTGTATTTTCAATACAGTCTTTGCATTTCAACTTTCAGTGTCTGTTCAGTGAGAAGCAAATCTGAAGTGTATAGCGTGCTTGTTACAGTGATTAGCTGAAGAATCAAGAGTTTTATCCTTTATTTTTTCCTGTGAACAGTAATGCTGCAGCCTTTTGACTATGACCCAAATGAGAAGAGTAAACACAAGTTTATGGTACAAACAACCTATGCACCACCTAATATTTCAGATATGGAGGCAGTGGTAAGTAAAAATGGGGTAAATGACTGTTGTATTTTTTTTTTCTTAAGAACTCAGGCTTAAGTGTAAATGAATCATATTTTTGCAATTTCTTTCTGGAGAAGAGTTGGGTTTTCTCTGAACAAGTATGACTTGCGTATGTGATTCAGGTATTTTAATATTAAATACAAGCTTAGTTCTTAGAACTTGCTTAGTGAACTGGTGGAATGGAAATAGTAATCTAAAGTCAAGTCAGTTCATTGTTAAAATATGAGCATGTTGTACCTTCTGTGTGGCTAATCTGAAGGGGATCAACAGATTGTATTTGAAGGAATCAAGAGTATGTTTAAACAACAAGCCTGAAACTGTATGAAATGGGTGCATTCGGTTTGAAAAGTGTTTCAGTGAAATGTTGTATGGGATTACAATGAACTAAAACATTTGGAAGACTAAGGTAGGTCTCTTAAAGAGATACCAAGTTGCTAAATACAGCAAAATCATAGATTTATATTTGGTTTTAACAGAATATGCTGTAGATTCTGTTCTCAGGTGGGACTGGTCTGATGAAAGGTCTAGAAAGAAGATATTTAGGTTTGTGTTTGTTAGTTCAGAAGTAAGGACACCCGTTGCTGACATTACAAGCTGGCAGAAATGGGAAAGAAGCCTTCGGTTGTCTTAAGACGCCCTTGAGAGGGTGTACGTGAACTCCCGTAAGCTTGTATATTAAGGTGGAGGGGAATGATGCATAGGCTTCTGTCTCTAGAGACTGTTTTAAGGAATGCCTGGCTTTACACAGGTATGTTCAGTGCTCACTCGAGGAGGAGGAGAGGGGAAACAAAGAGTAGAGATGAGGTTTTGTAAACTGCTGAAATCCACTAGACCTGCAGATTTAGGCTCTGTCTCCTTGTATGAGAGGAAAGACTACTGTGTCATCACTTCACTGCAAACAGTGGAAAACCTTGTAGATTTTGTGAAGTTTTTGAGACATATAGCTCAAAAGTTAACATTTCTCTTCCTTCTTGTTCTGGTTTACTTTTTTCTTACTATGCTCTGACAGCTTTTGGTTATGTGTGGTAAGTGAAGTGTAACTATTTGGTGAGGATATAAAAATCCACTTCAGAAATACCTTTCAAATAACTGCTTTCTCAGTGTGTTTAAGTGTAGCATACTGAGAACCATATGTTGCAGAAAATTGATAATTATAGTTACAAATTACTGTACAACTAATGCTACTGAAAAAGAGAACAAACAAAAAAAAGGGGGAAGGATGTTGTGAAAAACCTGGGTATTCTAGTCTGTAAGACCTGCAGTTCTAAGGTAATTTTAGAGGACCTATTATTGGAAAAATTGCTGCAGACTTCAGATCAGTTTCTGAGCCTAAGGATTTAAGGCAACTACATGAAGTGTATGCTTTAAAAGTTAATTGTCAGTTGAACAGCGAAATTCCGGTGTATTTTACAATTATTTAGTTATATTGGTAACCATCAGAATTTTAAATGTTTTTTATAAATGTATTTGAAAATTCTCTAGGCCTAAATTGTAATGTATTATGCAGTAAAACGAGGAGGTTGTTAAAAAGCTAAAATATGAAGAACTAAAGAATTTATTCTGAAACTAAATATGGAGACACAAAAAGGTGTCTTTCAATCTTTTGTTTAAAATTGGTGCTTTCAAGATAGGGTAAGATAAGGAGTACATTTACCAAGGAGTGATAGGGCTAGAACTTTGTTTATAAACAGATACACTTATTCCTGATTGTGTGTTAAAGGAACTGCTGTATTGTCCCCACCCTATCCCCTACAAACCTCTGGATCCATCCTTGCATTCAATTTACTAATTTCTATTTCTAGTTCCATTGATTAACCATTTCTAGCCTTCATTACTTTGCAGTAGTCAAAGTGAATAAAAACCTACTCTTACGGAACAAGTCAGAAATTGCAGCTAGGGTAAGGGCAGTATTCAGCTGTGTAGGAGGCAAGTACTAAGAGCAAGCTTATGAACTGTTCAAATGTTTGCATGAGTTAAATAGAGTCAAATAACTATATTAATTATTGTCTTAGTGGAAAGAAGCAAAGCCTGATGAGTTAATGGACTCCAAATTGAGATGTGTGTTTGAAATGCCCAACGAAAATGATAAACTGGTAAGTAAGAAAAGAGTAAGAAACTGTCATGCATTGACTGGTAGGATCTCATTTTTTTTAGGCCTATTTAATTTGTTAATTAAATGGATTGTAGAAATGTACTAAATTAGATAGGAGGGATGTTCAGTATATAGTATTTTCAAAGATTCACAGGATTGTAGAACAGCCCAGGTTGAAAGGAAATACCATCTGCTCCAGCCTTTCATTGGAAAGGGAGCACTTTGTCCAGCTGGATGTTAAAATCCTTCAGCCATGGAGACTAGTACCAAAAAATATTATCCTTCTGTTATTCTTATTGTTGATTTGCTTTAGAATGTTATTGCTGTCAGATTAAAATAAAAATAAATCTTCAATACTACATACAATGAAAAGGGAATTGCATAATTTGCTTTTTAAAAGATTAAATGCTTTTCAATTTAAAAAAAATGTTTCTAATTCAGCTGAATTAGAAAAGGAAGTACTAATTAGAGTTAGTGCACGCTTTAGGAATCCTAAATGCATTTTTTTAAGGTAGTGGGTAAAAACAGATAATCAGACAAAAAAAATCCCATTACCTTGTTCATGCTCTTGCCTTCAGACAAGATCTATTCCAGTTGTGTAGGAGATGACAGTTACATTGTATATAGACTGAAGGTATCTGTTTTGTGTTGCCTGGTATTTGGAATAGTAGTTAACTGTCAGTTACCTAGAAGTTTTGCAGACTATGACTGAATTTTTATGCATGAACATTTCTTTTGCTCTCATACTTGAAATTCAGATTTATGGAACCTTAATAGTGTATATTCTGGGTTGTTTGGGGGTTTTTGGGTGTTTTTTGGGGGGGCGTTTGTTGTTTTGGTTTTGGGCTTTTTTTTGGTGTTACTTTTAGCATTGTGAAGTAGAGTGCTAAAGTAGGATATTTGTGGACAACCTCCTTCACTATGGCCTTGACTTTTCTTTTTAATACTGTCTAGTTTTTACAGTAGTCTATAAAGCATGTTGGAGGAAAGTACCATGGCTCCATGTATGTAAAAACAGCCTTGTTACTTGTTATTTACATGCATAAAGGGTCTCAGTGAAGGCTGCTACCTGGCCAGTAGATGTCTTTGCAAGTATTCTTTCAATACAGCTTTTTTTTGAGTGTAATGTAAAGATATTTTTCAGATGTGATGTCAGCATAATGTTCTTGATGAGTTTCGTGGTTTGCTGTTTTTTAGTGGGGTTTTTTTTTTTGGTAAAGGGTAATTTGAGTTTCAGCCTTTTATTCAGGTGCAAGCTGCCTAAGTGTGTGTTAAATACTAAAACTGTAAAGGTTAAGCATTTATTATCAAGGCGCTTAGTTGCCTACTTTCTGTGGTTTTTACCTTCTTACTAAATTGCATCTTAGCTATTGAAAAAAATATACTTGTTCTTAATTGTATAAAATGTATAATGTAGTGAGAGAAATGTAGTGGATTATACAAAACTAACTCCTTTTGTGCTTTCTTTAGTGTGATATCTTCATAGTATTGACTGTATAAAATATTTGTATTTTTCTGAGTAGTAGCATAGGGTTGCAAACCCCTACTTTAGCAGTTGATTTAGTCAATGCCCTTAAACTTGGCAGTGAGAAATCGGCCAAGTCCTGAGTGTAAGCCTCACTTGCCACCTCAGGAACCTACACAAGGACACAAGTATTTCGCTCCGGTCAGCAACAACTTTCTTCAGATGCCTACCAGTCATAGCCAGAAAATTGACATGGAGAAAACCAGTCAGTGAGGTCAAACAGCAGAAGGAGGTTTGTTCCAGAGAGATAAGTCTTAGGTCTTTCATGAAGTTTCAGTGCTACTAAAGGAATTCAATTCAGCTAGCTAACCAGTTAAAAAAGCAACAGATTGTGATCTGCTTACTCATGATTTAAATGTGTTGGTCTTTTTAAGTCCACTTAGGAGTATCTGTGTGGAGTAGCAGAATCTGGCTCTTTGGCTATCTATGGCTGCATTGCAAGAAATTGTAAAATGCAAGTAGATGTTGTAGACCAAATAACTGCCACTTGCATAGGAACTAAAGAAATTCTTGCACCTTTTTTAAGTTGCTTTGTCATTACATAGATGTGTTTACCTTTTAATAGGTTTTCTATTACATTTAGTACTTACCTTGGACTACTTTGGTTATGAAAGGTGGAGTATGGTGGTGGTCTAAATGGCATAGCTGTATAGCCAAGTAAGTAGCAATATAGAAATTGAATATGAGCTGATCTGAGTGTATGGCCATATGAATGCTGTGTTTTTACAAGTGGTAACCTGGGCTATACAGCTGAATCCATTGCATTATTAATGTCTGCTGGAGGTCATTGTATATTTTGAGCAGAGCTGTGGGAACTAGATTTTTAATCTTATTTTTGGCTTTTTCACAGCTTTTTATGTGACTTTTCACTTGTATTCAAAATTAGTAATGTGTAATTCAGAGATGCTGTGAAACCTAAATTCCATGTTTGTGCAATACTTTATTTTCCTTCAGTAAGAGGTGCTGTAAGTGCAAAATATTTGTGCCATACATACTTCGTATTAGTTTGTGACACAACCTGTTTTCCTTCTACTTTTTGTTTGTTACTATTGCAGGATTACATTCTTCCTTTTATTTCTACCCACCCCCCCACCCCCCCGTTCAAATACTGTTTCATGCGGTTTATGCTGTCTTTTGGATGCCTTCTGGGTCACAGCTAAAGTATTAATTTTTGTCTCAGTAGCATGTAGTACCAAATGTAAACGGTGCAATCTTCTCTTGCTTTTTAATATTTGAGCTAGTCAGAATTATAACTGATAACAGAAGTTTCTGTTCAGATTACTGTAAATATAAACTTCATTTAACTATATTAGTAGCTGGATTGTTTCATTATTAAGCTGTGGATGATTTTTCTCTAGATAAGTAAAATTCTCAAGTAATTCTTAATATTTGTAGAATGATATAGATGCAAGCAAACCCGCCCCAGTACTGAACACATCTAAGCAGGATGGACCGATGCCAAAACCACATAGCGTTTCACTTAATGATACTGAAACAAGGAAGCTAGTGGAGGAGTGCAAAAGACTTCAAGCAGAGATAATGAAGCTGACGGATGAAAACCGGCACCTGAGAGTAAGTTCTGCTTCTGTGTTTATATTGAAGTGGCTTCACTTTTTTGATTGAAAGGTCTGGTTTGTAATTAGGCCAATAGATGTGTATTCCAGAAAGTAAATAGAACTGTTAAAATGTCAGGATTGGTATGTAATACAATTTTACTGTCCTGTATATGCTGTATATTTTGAACTTCTCAGTGATTGAAACTTTGTGATTGTCATGGATTAGGTACTGAAGCTGCGTAATTTTCTTAAGTGAAATGGTCCTGTTTAAAGTGGTCTTAGTTACTTTAAGTCTAAGTTGGAAATACTGAATTAGTAGCTTTTAGTACAAGTGCATTATTATTAAGAATGAGTAAATGAAATCCAAAGAGGTAATATTCTGTATCACAAATTGTTAGTGAACAAGAGCAATTGCTTGGCCAGAGAAGGTAAGCAAACACTATTTTCCAGTACCTTTATATAAAGGTGCCATTTCAGTAATCTGTAATTGGTCAATACGTGACTTTTTGTGACTTTTCTATATATTTGTGTTTGTGTATCTGACAGTTTCATTGGCCATGGTAGCCTCTTAAAGAGCCATAAAATAATGGTGTCTCCACAGCTGTAATTCTGATGGCACTGGAGTATTTGGAGAAGCACTACATAAAGTAGATGTTTCTCCTTAACAATAAGGAATTGCTGCTATTCAGTTCTGACACAGAAACTAAAAGCAGGCTTCTTTATTGTGCCTAGCAAGAATTTCAGAATCTTTCTTAATGAGAGAGAGAGAGACTAGTGATTACCTGTCCTTATTTGAAATACTATGGTTTGCTATGTTTATATTTTGGATTTTGGTGTGGTGTAATGTTGGTCATTGGTTTGGTTTTTGGTTTTTTTTTTTGCTTATTTAAATATTCACCAGCAAATTTGGCCTTTGAGTTCAGTTTTTACTATTGTAAAGAAGGTGTATTCATATTTTTTTTCCCATCTGTGTTGTTTTCCCCCTCAGGATGAAGGCTTGAGGCTCAGAAAGGTAGCGCACTCAGATAAATCTGGATCACCCACAGCTTTGGCCCTCAGAGATAATGGCTCTAATTCTCTTCCTTCACTTCTTGTTGTAATTGCAGCCATTTTCATTGGATTCTTTCTAGGGAAGTTCATATTGTAGAAAGAATGAGTGAGAGAAGCATGCAAAATGCAGCTTCCTTTTTTTTTTTTTTTGGGGTTTTGTTTTTTTGTTGTTTCTTTTTTTTTTTTCCTTGGCCAGAAAAAGATTTGTTTACCTACCACTTCATTGGTAGTATGGTCCAAGTGGCCATTTTTGTGTACAGCATCATAACAGGCTTTGCCTTTAATGGTCTCGCACGATTAGAAAATACAATCTGAAAAGAGAAACTGTTCAGCTACTGGACAAAATTGTACATTAAGTCATCAATAGCAGGTGTCAGTTGCACAGTCAGTCCTTTATGAAAATTCATAAATAAAGAATTGTTCTCTCTTTCTGTGGTTTTAATAAGAATTAAAAAATTGTTCAGAGTCTTGTAAATGTTATTTTAATAATCCTTTAAAATTTTATCTGTTGCTGTTACCTCTTGAAAAATGATTTATTAGATTGCTAATCCCACTCATTCAGGAATATGGCGAAAGGTATTCTGGGGGAAATGGTGCCTCTTACTGTGTAAATTTTCTCCTTACCTTACTTTGCTAATATCATGGCAGAATTTGTTTCTTACTCCTTGTGAGGCATTGTTGAGAGTTCTTCATCCTTACAGTCCTGTCCCATATTATTTAACATTACAAAAGAAATAAAATTGTTAACATTTTTCTGCTGGGTAGCCTGTTTGTGTGTGTTGTACTTTTAGAAGGGATTCCTAACAAGTTCATTGTTCATGGTAATTTGCTACTTGTAACAAATGGCTATTTTGAAGTTTATTTGCTTAAGTCTCTGGCTTAGACTGTTGTAATTGAAGTTTGGGGGGAAAAAAAAAGGTTTGCATTCCATTTGTTTAAAATGAACTGTTTTCTGGCTGCTTTCAGCTACAGAGGGGATGGTTATCAAACTTGTTTTGGAGCAGAGTTATTTGGATATCCAGCAGGTACAAATACCAGACATGAATGTTTTCAATATATTAACAGTTTGCTTGAATTGTGCAGGAGTGTAATAATCAACCTTCTGTTCCATCTTTGGATCATCTGGGTGTCTTCCAGGAGTCAACGTTATTCTTTGATTTCATAAGAGTAATTAATTCATATATACTAACTTAGTTCGTAATTCTGTTTCAGCAGATATTTAGAAATGCAAGCTGAATCATTCAGACACCCATAGTGAATTCCATGATGCAGAAGAGTTGATATTTGCTGAGTGAGCTTCAGTTGCTCACCTTTTGAAAATGAAAATAATTTTAATGCAACTCTTGGCAGATCTACCTGTGTTAGTCATGTATAGCTAAGTTTTAAAGAATGCATTTTGTGGGGGTCTGAAATGCTTCCCTGCACTTAATCTTATGTCTTGCCTCATCTCTGAATAAGTCATAAAATCAAACTGTAGTATTGGAACAAAATATTATCTGTACTTCTGGCTAAGCATAATCCAATACAGGGAATTACTTGTAAACTTGAAAAATTGTGGAAGGGATATACTCCTGTAAGCAAAATTGTATATGCTCTTGGACAGCTTGACTTGATGTGGTGCAGCTAAGTGTTAGACCTTGGTATATGCACACCTTATGTGGCTGCGAAAAATGTTCTGGAGAAGTTGTATGTTATCTTGGTTGCCTTTGATTCCTAGTGCTTTTTTTTAAAAAAGAAAACTATAATTACATCATGTTCTGTCATTGCTTTCTGTGATAAACTTTTTTTATAAAACTGTGCATATTTTCAAGGAAGTTGATGAAGAAAATGCAAATATTGCTTATCTTTTCACTTAAGCATGCAAGCACAGATGTTTCCAATTACTTGTTCAAGTGTCTGCATTCAAGTCTCCTTCTATCCCAGTGACTGGAAAAGCTGTGTTAAGGTCTTGATTATTTTGGTTCCACTGGTTCAGAATGGTGTAGTTTTTCTGATTTTTTTAAAAATTTTTCTTTATTTCCTCCAGCAGAACGTTGCCACATCGGACTGTCATAGCCAGTTCCAAACTGATTACATGGAAAATAATGAAAGCAATAGCGTGCAGGACGTAGTCTGCTTCAGACAGAGCAGTCCTTGCTGCATTGAAGGTGGGGTGGGGAATTCTCTGGAAGATGTTACAACTTTTATAGCATAGTGTACAGAGGTTTTCAAGGGTAGCTAGCACTTTCAGGACTTGAGAGCAGAAAAAGGAGTCGTTTATCAGCTGACCCAGGTTTTGATGTGTGGCTAGAGTAATAAGGTAAAAATAATGATAAAATCAGATTGAAATAACTTTTTTTCATAAATAACAAACAGATGGTGGTAAAACTTGGTCATGGTTTAAGTAATGTGTTCAAAGTGAAAGTGTGCAGCGGCCTCATAACCAGTGTACGTACTAATGGTATAAGGATAACGTCTTGGTGTCCAGTAATCCCTTCACAGCTGTATATAAAATGTAATGCTAAAACTATTTTGCTCTCAGGAGTCACTTTGGATGAGATCAATTGTATTCAGTTAATTATGTAATATGGATTAAATTGTTTGTCTTTGTTCCCGAAATGGTTAAAACTTCTTGCTTTGTCTGCCTGCTTACTTGTGTATGTAAGCACTCTCCACTGCTCCTGGTGATAAAATCAGATGAAGATGCCCATAAAATTGTGTGAGGGTAAATCTGTAACTTCAGTTAAATATGCATTGCAGGTTGCTCTTCTGGTTTCTCAAAAGGGCAAGATAGAACAAGTATAAGTATCAAAGTAGTATTTTAAAGATTTAATGAATATAGCACTTTAAAAAAAGGGTAGTGTGATGGTTTGGGAGGAAAAAGCCTAGTTAAATAGAAGATAAAGCTTCAGTTAATTCTGGGCACCAAATTTAACTCACTTATAAATAAATAAATATATATGAAGTTAATTTAAGAAGAAGTTATTTGTATCAATTCACAAGTTACTTGTGCATTTCTATGCATTCTCTGAAAGCTGTTGACAAACACTATTGCCCCAGTTTGCATGTTTCTGCTGCTATGATTGAAGCCAATTTTTACATAATAAGCAACTAAACACTAGCTTGAAACTTCATTATCTTTTTGGGAGGGAGGAGGTGGAAGGTGACATTTTGACAAAGGGGAAAAGACAAAGTCAATAAGCAAAACTTATCTTTCAGGGCTTCTTCAAAGTTATTAAAAGTTGAAGTGTAATAAACCATTCAAAATGTAGTACTGTCCTTTTTATTTTGGAACTTCCCCTGTGTACATCCTGTAGACTGCTGGTACTCAGTGGGTGTATCTAGTGCACTGCTGGGGCAGTTTAGCTGCCCTGCTGCTATGTACTGCTAGTAAATAGTACGCAGCTGCCTTGCATGAAGATTCAGTGTTGATCTGAAGAGCCGGTGCCTGAATCCAGGCAGCACTGAGGATGCTGATGGTTTGTCAGGTTTATAATAATAGTTGTCGTGACAAAGAATTTTCTTTTTCCTGTTTGGAGTCCCTAGCTTGAACTGACTTGCCAGGGCAAATGCTTCAGTCTGTGGTGAATGATGAAATGAGAGCTACATGGTTACAGAGCAACCCCAATAAACATTTACTGTAATACTGAAATGCACAGCTCTTCGTGTTTGCAGGTAGGATTGAAATTCTGTAGCTGTTTTTTTGAATCACATTGTTGTGAACACAGTAGTTCACCGCTTTGCTTTCCGCGCCGGTTCCTGTTGAATGGCTCTGTGGAGTGGGTCCAGGGAGGCGCATCTATGTGTAGCGCTGACCACTGCTGCCAGGGAGGCTCTGTCTTTGCTGATCTTGACTTTCTTTGGCAGCTTTAGACTGGTGGCACACTTAAATGTTGGACAAGAGGGAGAGCTAAATACAGGAGTGGGTTTTAAGTGAGGCAGATTTCTTTCTTTCCAGTCTGAATTTCTTTTATGGGGGCTCTCTGATAAAGTAAACAAGTATATGATCTAAGTTCGTCTGTTGTTTTATTTTTGAATGCAAGGTTGTGTATGTTAAAGAATTGCTGATTCTGACAGCACAAGCAAAAGTAGTGATGGTGTCGTTACGTTTATTTATTTGACCTTTAAGTGACAATGGCTATATAGAAATGAGGTCTTGTGCAAAAGCATATGATTGATTCTTATCTTTTATCTGGCTTTCTCATTACTGCTGGGTGGTAAGGTTAGTGCCTGTTCCTCATTTGCTGGGACAACGGTTTATGTGTTTGCGTGGTGGTGAACCAGATCTGGAAACTGCTTTGGATTAAATCCGTTGTTTCATCTTTTTCAAATTATGCTATAAGCATCTCCCACCATATTACAGTGTTATTTTATTTAAAGCTTGGTACTAGTTTATGTAGTATTGATAACACTGACAGCAGAGTATTGAATCTGTGTTTATATGGTAGCTACTTCTGTTGCTGGCAGTGGTGGAATGCTGCTCTTCTCCTCCCTCTTCTTTAGAAAATTATTTAAAGAGTGTTATGGTATCTACGCACAGAGGTGTGGAAGAGATGGCTATTATAGCTAAGCAGTCCGAGCTCAGACACTTGAAATAAATGAAAAATTAATTGAAAGGTGATTGAAATAGTTATTCTTACCTTTCAAACTTGTGTATAAGAGAAGAAGCGCTTTGAGTTGTTTTAAAGTTAGTCTGTGTATCATCCAAGTTAGTAAAAAAATTTTTTTTTGCCATAGTCTGGGAATAATTATCTCAGGATGTTGAAAGTTTTTACTAATGCTGGTGCAGGTTCATGTTCATAGGTGAATTCGGAGGTTGTTACACTGGTGGTTAATGTCTAGGTTGTTCTCAGGGTGGGTAGTGATCAAACAGCAATCTTTGCGAGTGTCTCAGTCTGCCTTGTAAGGGTGGCTCACTGACTTTAGAGATGGGGAAACTGAGGCACAAGTATCAGGACAAATTGCTGGGAAAGGATGGTTGAGGCACAGCCCCTGTTCACTAGCACAGATTCCATACTGTTTTTCATCAAGCCTTCCTTGAGCCTTGTTCAAGTCTGTCTTGTTGGATTTCTAAAATGCTGCTTCACATAGCTTGGAAATCTTTTCATAAGCTTTTAAAGCACCTTCCTAAAGACTTAGCTGTTGCCTTGTCTGTTCTTGAAGCAGATTGTTAAAACGGGTAGAAAACATGGCTGTTAGGTGTTTGACAGTGGATTGTGCTCACTGGGATTGTAATGCCTGACTGCTGCTAAACACAGTAAGCCCGGGGGATGGGGGGACGGGGAAGACCCGGGCCGGGGATGATGCTAAACATTTGGGCATGTTGTGTTTGCAGTCTTGGAACATTCAAGTGTGTCTGTGTATCAAAAAAACCTGTGGAGCCAGTGCTGTTTGTACCTTTCAAGTAAAAGAAAACAGCCCTAAATCTGTACAACTACCCTGTTAGTGGTGGCATATTTTGCTGTATTTGGTTTGCATGGCAAGGTTTTGGTAGCTGGGGGTTCACAGGGATGGCTTCTGTGAGCAGCTGTGAGATGCTTCCCCATGTCCAATGGAGGCAATGCCAGCCGGCTTCGAGACAGACCCACCACTGGCCAAGGCCGAGCCCAACAGCGATGGTGGTAGCACCTCTGGGGTAACACATTTAAGAAGTGTGTGGGGACAACACAATGGACGGACAGACAGAAACCTCAGCAACTGCAGCCAGAGAGGAGTGAGACTATGTGAGGCACATCCCTGCACTCCCCAGGTCAGTGCAGGGGGGCAGGGGGGCTCCAGGCCCGGAGCAGAGGTTCCCCTGCAGCCCGTGGTGAAGCCCAC
>JAVJGJ010000037.1:60099345-60152543 GCA_035590215.1 Microhierax caerulescens
GAAATGGGGAGTGAAGTCGAGCCTGGAAGAAGGGAGGGGTGGGGGGAAGGTGTTCTTAAGGTTTGGTCTTATTTCTCTTTACCCGGCTCTGATTTGATTGGTAATAAATTTCCCCATGTCCAGCCTGTTTTGCCCATGACAGTCATTGCTGAGCGATCTCCCCGTCCTTACCTTGACCCAGGAGCCTTTTGTTATATTTCCTCTCCTGTCCAGAGCAGCTTTGGGGTGGGCACCTGGCCTCCAGCCTGGGTCACCCCACCACAGCTGCTGTATCTCATAGGAGTGGCAATGCTTCTTTGATAGTTCAAACACAGATGATAAGACAGCTAAGGTATGGTTTTCAGAAGAGCCAAGCACTTCTTTTTTAAAACCCAAACATGTTTGACTCCTGGAAGCAAAGGTGCTCCAGAAATGGTAGACTCTTCCAGAGGTTAAATTTACTCTGTTTTCACTCCAAATCAGTAAATGCTTTGCTCATATTAGTGCTTTTCAGACTGCAGTACACTTGAGTGCTGGTATAATGATAATCTAGTAATTAATTATGAAGATGGTGCTCTATTTCTTAGTGGCTGAGAGGCATTGCTTTAAATCATTATGTAGGACAGTTGAGTTTATAGAACCGTGTTTTGGAAAGGCTTAGGAGGAAAATCTGCAGAAAACAAAACTTGAACCCTGGATCAAATAGAGAGGTGGCCCTCTGGAGCTGTAATTGGAGGTACTAAAGAATGTAACTTAGATAATGAAGAAGTGAGTGGTTTGTAGAAGGTAGAAGCTCATGTGGTGGCTAGTTGTCCTTGATTGCCTTAATCACCTCAGGTTAGTTTAGAATTCTGAAATTATGAATATGAGACACCTGTCCCACATATCATGAGTGGTTGCAGTCAGGTGAGGAAAGAAGGAGTATGGTAGGAAGAGGCAGTCATGAGAAGAATGAGAGGGACTGCTTCAGAAGTGGCTTTGGTGGTGGCTTTGTCTTCCTGGAGCAGCTGGGCTACAGGCTGTACATGCTGCCTTCGCCCCAGGCACAAGCTGGAATCTGCTGCGGCTGCCTGCAGTGATGGAAACGTTCTCTCTCTCCAACCTCAGGGTGTAAAGCCTCGAACGTGGTGACTGGTGGTGTAAGCGGGAATGCCCGGAGTATTGTATTCATATATGAATGAATGCCAGAATTCATTGTGTTCATGCCCAGGGTTGTCTGACCTCAGATTTCCAACGCAGCTTCAACTTCATGGCACTGCTTTCAGACTTCACTTTCTTGCATAATACCTTGAAACACTTTAGCCCTTGGGCCTCTCATTTAATGTCCCAGCGTCAAGAAAATCAGGACAGATTGCTTTCCTGATGAGGTGAAATTCTCTCTTCATCCTGCCTCCACAGGAACCAGATTACAATGACAAAGGAAGGTCAGCGTATTTGTGGAGAAACTTCTTAAGGGACAAGGTTTGTGTGATTGTGGTACCTTCGTGCTGCTTCTCCCTGTGTGAATTTGAAATCTAATTCAAGCCACTTTTGATAGCAGGTAGGGACTACCTCCAATGACAGGAAAGTTATTAGAGCTGAGATGAAAGACACTGAAATGGGTGCCCCCACCCAGGGCAAGCCTGCGCGGTGAGCTGGGAAGATCCCTGTCCTGCTTGCTGCTCTTTGTCCAGTTAGCGCCGGCGTGCTTCCAAGCTGTCGGCATGGGCATAGATCAGTCGCCCCGGCAGCTGCCGGTGGTGGCCCGTCGCCTGGCAGCAACGTGGGTGAGAGACCAGGCCTCCTGGGGTCCGAACCCGAAGTCTTGCCCGCGTTCAGCCCCCCCTGCTGCGCTGCCCTCCAGCCGCGGACGCTCCGGGGGAGGCGGGGGACACCGGGCTGTACCGCAGCCCCTGACCGCCAGGTGGCGCCATCGCCCACGCCGCCGGCGGCGCACCTGGGAGCCTGCGCGCCCCCTGCTCTGCAGCGTTGGAACCACTAATCGCCTTGGCTGGGGGGCAGGGTTGTTTCCAGCGATGCTGGGCATAAGGTGGTTGATGAAGGTGGTGCCTAGTGTCTACATACCGTCTTGGTCACCTTTGGGGGTGTTCGGGTTGGTGCTAGAACGGTGTCTGGGCCGTGGATTTACAGGAATCCATGATGTGTGTGTCTGGCGAGCGCCTGCCCTCCATCTGCAAATACATAGGTCTGATCCAGGGCTTTTCTGTGGGTGGAATTGCAGGATTCAGCAGTTAATCTGGGAGATCTAATGCCTGACAACCCCAAGCCTAAGTCTTTTTTCTCCCAATTTTTTAATTTCTTTGAAGATGGTGCTATCCCGTGCAGCCTGCTGTCTCATCTTCCAGTAGGCTGTCATGGAAATGGCAGCAGACAAGGACTGATGGGGTTCCCATGGGACAAGGACGTTGGGGATCATGTCTGCTTGAGGCAGCGGTCACAGGCAGTTCCCATTACTGGAAGACGCGTAGGAATTAACTGCTGTCCTTGGGGCTTGGTGGCACAGCAGCTAGAATGCATCAGGTGGCCAGGTGCTGTGCCCCGTGCAGAGCTGTGAAGGAGGAGGGGTGGGGAGAAGGTGCCCGATAAGTAATTGCTCAGGTCGAGTGTCGTTTCTCTAACGCTTGAGGGTACTTGGGGTTTGGTTCCTCACAGCCGTGTTTGTTTCTGCCTGCTTCAGTGACTGCCTTCTTCATTTCCTTATTATTACTTATTGTGGGCAGCAAATGGCAGTAAAAAGAAAAATCAGCAGTGATTGCACTAGGGAAGACTAGAAGGGAAAGATTCTTGGCAAGTACTTGTAGTAAGAGGGAAAATTAATGAAACTATAGAATTCAGAATGAGTGGTGCTGGTTTTTATTCCCTAGCCTTCCCTGTTGTGTCAGGAGTGAGAAAATTAAGCCACGCAGAATCTATTTATGCCTGAATTAATCTGTACGCACCACTTTGTGTGGAATGGAGGCCACTTCTTCACAGGCTGTGGCTGCTGCATTTGGAGTACCTTGTAATTTAGGGCATGCTTCCTGAGAACCCAGCTCCTCTTTCAGGGATCTCCTGAATCATTTCTGAAAACTCAGAAGCTGCTCAGCTCCAAAGCTGGTGGTGGCGGTGGTGGTGGAAGCCTCGCCGACTGCATTTCACTTCTTCTTACTGTGTGCAAGTGAGGTAGAAATGAAACTGCACAGCACTGAGGAAAGGTGCTTTTGCTATACTGTGGCTTGCTTTCCCTTCTCAGCTGGTTTCAGCTTTTTCTTCCTTTTTCGGAGAAGTGTCCTTTCTAATCTCTCCCTGCTTCTTCCCCCCAGGCTGTAGCCCTTAGAGCAAAGATGCAGTAGCAGAGCAGTAACGCTGCTCTGTTTGCTTACATCTCATTTTATGAAAAATTCTTGGTTTCTGTTGAACTGCACCTTTGTCCTGACACAGCTGCTCTGACCCTACTCCTCTTGCAAGCCAACACCACTGTTACATGCTGGGCACTTCCAGCCCCCATTTTATTCAGAGAACCTGAAGATGTGCTGTCAAACCCAAATCACCCCTGTATCCATCAGAGCTGTTTCTAGTGATGTGTTCTCAAGCAAAAAATGTTTTCTTGTTTATGTAGTAAGAAATAAGCTTTTCTGTGCGGAAGTTACTCAATGGGCATTTTTGGTTAACGCTTTTTGAGACGTCTGTCACTTTTTTACAGGTAGAAAGTCAACAGAACAAAAATCTAACATGTATAGGAGGCAAAGAAATCCTTAATTCTTCAGGTAGGCTTTTTTATTTCAATCAATAGTTTAACAAGTGCTTAAACTTCCCTGGCAGTTTAATCTGGAAGATAGTTGAGAAGAAAAATATCTTCTATAACTTTACAAAAATAAAAAGATTTTTTTTTTAAAAAAAATCCTGCACTTTAAGCAAGCACACTCCAACTCAAGCAAGACAGTCATTGTATCTTAAAATATGGACTTCTGTTCATAGAAATGACATTATACCCCTGGGCAGCAGGCACAATATGTAAACAGTATAGAAACAGAGCAAGAACAATTGTTTTGATTTTTCTGATCCCTTTTGTCATATTTTTTAAATAGAACCTGTTAAAACAATTTGCCCAAGAAACTTCTTCAGGTTACCATTTCTTCTGTCAGGTGCCTCCTTGAGTAGGATGTTACTGAGGGAAAAACTTTCAACTGTCCTGGCAACATTGGCCATTATTGTAGACACCAACATTAATTGTTTCATTTTTTTTTAAAGTTTCTGCATTTCAGTATGGGACATATCACTCTGTAGGTCTGCCACTGCCAAACCACTTGCAGCATAACTTCTTTAGCAGTCAGTGCTGCCAGCACATGAGGTCAGGCTGGAGAAATAAAATGAATGGAATATTGTATCAGAAATGTACAGGTTGCTGTGCAGCAATTAATTTAGTGCGTGATGAAACCAAAAGATAAAGGAAGCTTAGCTCCTAGTTTCTGTGCCTGTAGCCTAGGAGAAGCCTTGCAGAAAATGTGGAGTGGCAAATGAACTATATGCACTCTGAAGACTTAAGTCTTTGTCCAACTTGTACTGGTTAATAGAAAAATAAAGAAAAAGTATAGGCACGTGGAGGGAAGCTGGTGCATCATATGTAAAGAACCCAGATCATAAAATCATGGTTCTGGTCAACACAACAAATGAACTAGAGGAGTCCCCAGTCAGATCTCCTGTAATGCATTTTGAAGGCCTTTTCCAAATACTTCCTTTTTAATTGTCTCTAGATGATAGGGAAAAAAAACGCAGTTCTTGTACAAATCGTACATTCAGTCACGTTTGCATTTAATGTAACTGTAAGCCTTGGCAAGCCTAGACCCTGTGCAAGTCTGTGATTCAAAACCGTTGAGACATGAATGCGCTTTTTAGAGGTGAGAACCCAACAAGTCCTTCTCTTGAAACTGGTGTAACAGTTCTGACATTAGGCAATTTACAGAGGAGCCACAAAGTACTAATAAGCTGTAGATCATTGCCCTGGTGAGTACAGAGCATCCTGCTGTGGAGCAGGTCCTTTGCTCTCTGCTGCAGTTCTGCATCACAAGCACGTGCAGATTTTAGCCGGGACCGAGCTGCGTGCGGCACTTGCATAGGGAAGGAACAGGGTCTGACATTCTGCCAGAGACAGGACCACCTAATGCGCTAAAGGTTGATGGCGGTGGAAGAAGCTTGTTTTCGTGATCTAAGGAACATCACACCATACCCATCCTCATAAATAAAAACTCATGTGAATTCACTCATGCCACTAGGTTTCAGGCAGAAGGCAGAAACGAAGCTAGGATTTAAGGGGCTTGTTTGACTGTAGTAACTTAGTAAATCAGTTGGAGATGTCAATCTGAATACTAAACTTAAGTCAAGCTAGAGAAAATAAAAAAACCTCCATCCTGGTTCCTAGCTTCCCTTTCAGAGACAGTGTCTCCTTCTTGCCTCTCTAGTTCAAATGGTGCTTCTGCTGCCTCTGATTCAGAACTGGCTCTTCAAGTAGGTTTGTGTGGAGCAGAAAACCACTGAGAAATGCTGATCAGAGCAGCTGTTGTCCACAGGGCTCAATTAATTCATCATGGTGAGTTGGCTTTCAGCTCCTTCCAGCAGGCTGAAGGGAGGATCTGAGATCAGGTGGATGGATGAACACTTTCTCTGGTGACTACTGAGCCATCCTGAGCTCAGATCCTGACGCTTAATGAGTTTTCTGTGGCTTTTCATCTGTCTGAGGAAAAAATGTGAAAGATGGTGATCTGGCCTGGCAGTGAGTCTATAATACTGTTCTTTCTCCCCTTCCTCCTGCTACCTCAAAACTAGATGAACCAGTTTTGTTCCAACTCTGATAAAGTTCATGTCCAAGGTTGATACCAGCTTGGAAAAACTGTCGAGAAGGCAATGGACTTTGGGGAAGCTGGGGGCCTGAGCTTTTTGGCCATAGCCATTTGCTGCTTGAATGGCTTTTTCCTGCTGTTTTTGCTAGCACTGCCACTACGTTTTCGAAGAATGCTTTTGCCATGGCACAGTATGGAGACTCATCTGTGTGAAGCTGAAAGACCTTCATTCAAGAGGCACTTCTCCTATGATGCTGAAAATAACACATTAAAGGCTTTTTGTCTCACATAGTACTGGGCTGGGCAGCTGGAAGTGGCTGATACCGATGAAGAAATGCTACGACCTTACTCCTTATGTTTCTTACACAGGTTCCTGCTCCTCCTGTGAGCCAAAACACATAAAAGCCACAGCCCAAATGCCACAAGTTTGGGCTGTGCCCTCAGCTCGTGCCCCGTTAAAGCAGGAGAGCATGGTTCACCTGTGAACTTGTTCCTCCTTGCTGGCCTTAAATATCTCCCCTACTGCCTCCAGAGTCTGCTCTGGTTGCATCAGTGCGCCCAGGGATGGATTTGCCGCTGGAGGAAACCTGAGGGTTTCCAGGGCAGGCTCTTGTTGCTGAATGCTCTCTGAGGGCTGTGCCTATCCACCTTCCCAGCAGCATCTCCCCAAACCAGTGCTGAGTGAAGCTCCCTGTGAAACCATGGGATGTGTTGGGCCAGTCCAGCCAGGAGGAAAGGGAGGCTGTGGCTGCATCCATGCAAGTCTTGCTCCTCCCTCTGCTAGGACTGGGACAGCCTCTGTCCATCAGATGGACGTGGGTCTGTTTCCAGCCGCTTTCTTGCTCTACTAGGGGCCACGGCGTGTGTGCTGCTGAAAGCCTTTGCTTGTTCCTACGTGAGGTCACGTCACTAAAAAGATGCTGCTAAATAAAGTTGCAGAAACACATCGGACCCCACTTGCTTTTTTACTTTGCCCACCTGGCTGAAACAAAATCCAAGGCACAAATACTGCACGTGGAGTAAGTAAGGCCTCAGGAATATGCCAAGAGAAGTCATCCCTGCAGCCTGCTGTCTGCAGCTTACCTGTGCTGCGGGCACCCGGCAGAACAAACGCTGCTTCTGTCGGGCTTTAAGGGGGCTTGGTTGTAACTGCTCACTAGATACAAAGGGAGGCCTTGAAGCAATTACATGGCTAAGGAAATTGAACAAGAAAATATTAAACCACTGGTTATTTTTACAACTTAGTGATTTTAAAAATAGCTTCAATTACTTGGATTTTTTTTTTTTTAATTGGAGGTATTAATCGTTTAGCACTGTCTGAACAGAGGGCTGTTGAATTGCTGTTTCTTTTTGTGTTACGACCTGCGAGATAATGACAAGATAAATCTTTGTGGGTTTCCTCCTTATATACGTATCTACATCAGAGCTGGGAGGTCAGGGGGGAAAGCTGCTGTTACAGCACTGGTGTGACGCTGAGCCCTTCCCCAGAGCTAAATTCTGATGAGAAACTGGGTGCTGGGGAGCACCACAATAGTAAAGTGGCAGAGATGACTGAAGCAGGATCATAATGTTTACCCCAGCAGTTAAAATAAAATAAAAATAAAAGGAGACCCCCCTCCATCCCCCCCTCCCCCCGAAGTCTGCAGTCCTAAAGTGCAATTACTTTTGTGCAGTCATGTCAGGCCAGGGATCAGACTGGATGAAGTTCAAAGCACAAACATCAAACGAGTGCCGTTCGGGATTCGAGGAGGAGGGGGGAAGTAAGGAAAAGAACAACAGTTCTCAGGCATTCAAGTGCATCAAGAAAATAAATGTCCCTTTTTTCGGAAGAAAAACAACCCCCAGTCTGGTGGAATCCTGGCTTTGTAGTCATGAAAAATAAGTTTTTTTCACTTCTAGCTGAGAATGTCCCAATATGACACAGTACAAATAAACACCAAAGCAAAAGCTGGGGCACTTGGATATTTTTCTGATGCTCTGCTGCTATACAGCCTTATTTTATTCTCCTCTGGTGACTCTTCAGATCTGGGTACTGATGAAGCACACTGAATTAAAGGCATCTGGTAGGAGGTGGCTCTCTTCTCCGGTCGGTCGGGGCTGGACCCGTCGCTTGGTCTCTGGCCGTTGTACAGCAAGTACCTGCCCCGGGCATCCTGCTCCATTTTGAAGATTTCGTACTCGGTGTGAGGTAGGCGGATGCCAAGTGCGATGCAGCCATTCGTGTGGGTGACGTCTTGCTGAACCCCAACTTGCCAGGACCCCTGTGCTCCGCACTCGTTCCCGTTGAAGACGTTGAGCAGTGAGGCTGTGGATATATCCATGGGAGTGACCTTCATGTGATTCACTGCGGGAGAGCAAGAGGGGAGCTATTAGCTGAGGGAGAAAAACAAAAGCAAAGACAACATGCAGATTGGGGTGCACCTGTGAGATCAGAATTGTCTCTCCTTGTTCATTCTTAAATTCAATTTTTCATATTGAAGGTGTGGCCAACGAATCTACCTGCTTCATTTTACATCTCTGACATAATGGCTTCTCGCCCAGAACTCACACATACACACACACACACCAACTCAGTTGAAGAAAACCTGATGGCCACATATCTCAGCCAGAGATTAAGCAGAGCTTTCAATAAATTCCAAACAATCCTTTAGAGATAAAGCCTGTTGGTTATACTAGGAGATAGGTAGAAGAGGAAACAATAAAACTTTACTCATGTTTTATTACCATCTGTATTAATCCATAAGTAGGGCTGTTTATCATGTATTTTTCATCATTTTTTTAACATCTGTTACCCCATAAAATTAATGAAATAATTAGTTCATATTGGAACATTTGGAAAGTACCACAGCTGCACTATCTTCCTGTGTTACTGGTACTTTTTTCATGAATTATAACATGTCTCTGAACTACAGAGAGATGCTTTTCCTCATTATCTAAACAGTGGCTGCAGCTTGCAGTATCAAACGTAGAAGTGCTGCAGCTTCTTCAGTTCTAACCTGACTGTGTTTCAAAAGAGCTTAAAGCACGTAAAATTTTATTTTTCAGCCATATTTAAAAAAGTTGGGAATAGCCAAACTGAATGAGCCTATGGAAGCTTTCCTGGTGTGCATTTGAGACTGTATGTAAAGAAAAGTGGACCTGAATGGATCGGTGCTGACCAAAACAGAAGCAAATAACCAGCCCTCATGCCTCCCAGCACATCAAAATCCCAAATTCTCTCTCAGGTCATTTTATAGTAAGATTTGTTGGGAGGTTTATTCTGAGGTTTTATAAACAGACATTTGACTCAATGGCTCTACAATTCCCATTATTTGCCCTAGCTGGTGTAAAAGGTAATTTATACAAATGGAATCAAAATTTTTACCGAGATCAAATTACTGACCTCAATCTGTAAGCTAAGTTGGCATACCATGAATCAGAAATTCAAGCAAAAGCTGGATTTTACCCCAGGAGCTGAGCTGGGACATGCTGCATGCAGCTCGAAAGAGCAACAGTTCTGACAGGCAATGGTATCTCCTGCCTCCTGTGAAAATCCCAGATTAGTACATTATTTCTTATAGTTAGATGTTTATCTAAATTGGAGCCATGCAAGAAGCTTTATGCTTCTCACATGTTAACTGAAATACGGAGAAGAGCCCACAGAGTGCTTGGGGCTTTCAGGGGCTCTGCTGGGGCTGGTGCCATGGTGGGACGTCGTATTTTAGAGCTGTTTGTTTGTGTGAGTGGTTAAAGCCACTGAGCTCTTTCTAAGCAGGGTGCTAAGGGGATGTTTGCAGAGAAAATCTTCTCAGCCGCAGGGAACCGGGTGGCGTCACCACTGAGCGCTGCTTCCCAAAGTACTTGTGGGGCTTCGGTTAGATACATCTAGTCTTCACTGCGGTGGGATTAACGGGAGCTGTCTTTAGGGACATCCTTATTTACTGTAGGGCCCCTTGGAAGCTGATGAAAAGACACATGCTGCTACACCTGTCTTTGACAGAAAATGATTTATACCATTGCAGACTTAAGATGCCTTCTGAAGGTGCTTCCTTCTCTCTGTTGAAGGAGCCCTAGGACACAGATCTAATCTTGGCCATGTTGTTTAGATGCTTGAAGTCTGGCCACTGGACTCCAAGATTTAGTGATGTGAAATCTTATGTTTTTGTGCTGTACTTAACGATCTCTGCCTCAAATGAGTATTGCTTCAGTGGTGTGAAATGCTGTGCAGCTGTATAATTTAGCTGGGCACTCACGCGGCGCCTGCAAACTTCCCAATAAATTACTAACTCCTGAAAATGATGGAATGAAATTATCAGCAACCAAATCGTTACGAGCAAACTCTGCTCTGGTCTGTAACTATGTGACCACTTCTGTCCCAGTGTAGGAAGCCACTCTACCTTTGAACACAAACTCCGTGCCGCCCATCACTTTGGATGAGTGTACTCCCCGGCTATAGCGTCCCTTGGCGTAGATGGTGAAGGTGGGGTGCTTGCAGATGGGGTCGGAGTAGTGGTAGTAGTGACCTTCCCAGGTGTTGTTGTTGTCATGGAAGATGAAGTGTCGAGTGAGGAAGAGGACCTCTGGTCGCACCTCACAGCGCTGGCTCACCCATTCTCCGTGTAGCCCTATGGTCAGGTCTGCCTTGGGGGGTAAGATGGGAGGATGGTGCTCATCTGACCGGTAGATGATTCTGCATGCGATGCACGTGCGGTCATGGTTCTGAAATGAAGCAGAGAGAAGCTCTCGTTAGGCATTATCTGTGATACAGGGCAATGAATCAGGCTGGCTGTTTCGTGCTGAAGTGACACCAGCTCCACATTTTGAGGAGTATGTTGTCATTTCTTATCTGCTAGTGTTCTCCTGCAGGTTCTCATCCTTCAAAGCACTTGAAACAAGGCACCGTTTGGTTTTGTATGTGTAAGACTGCACAGCAGGAGAGCAGTTAAGATATTCATTCCCTCATCTGCATTTATCTGAAATTAACATTTTAGTTCAGCTTTTTTAAAATTAACTAAATTAACATTTAGTTCAGCTTTTCATAGGATCTAGAAAAGGCTGACTTTATCCTTGCAATCATACGAGAATCTGGCAGATGGTAATTTACTGTGGTGGGGACTTGGCAACTCTTGCGTTAGAAATGGGTGCATTTGCTGAGCTCTTATTTTGCATCTGTCTTCCTTTTATTTGTTAACTTTGGATACTGCAGATAGACACGGGTGTCCTAAAGACATTTTCAGTTTGGGTGGCAGCCTGGGAGAATGGTAACCAGCGATTTTAACCTTTTTCAGCTTTTGTGAGCCCTAACGCAAGCTTATGAAGCGTATGATATGGCTGGCTGCTGCCGGACACAGTGAAAGCTTTATGGCCCTCTCCAGCAGGGATGGGGTGCGTGGTGCCTGCTGGGCTCCGCTGTGGGCCAAGCAGCCGAGTACCCCAGCCCCATCTGTGGCCACCAGGGGTGTCTTCAGAGGGGCTTGCAGGCTCTGAGTCCATGGCAAGAGGGGAGGGAATTTCACACTGAGGCTTCCACCTCCTGAAACTGCAGACACCTGTGCATCAGTCCTAAGGCTGTTTCTGCCTGTGCAAGGTTTTGTCTTGTTGGCAAGAATTTGACCTCTCACTTTGCAAACTGTATTTTGCACTTTTTCAATGGCAAGAGAGACGGCACCATTAGCTTTTGTCTCTGCTCTGATAAGCCTTGAAGTATGTTTTATGGACCAATTAAGGATTACGAAACTAATTTTTTAGCTCACTTAATTGAAGACATATAATTAGATCAAGAAGAATAAATGCTGCCCCACAAGATAAAAGCAGTGTTTTCTGATTTTCTGGTGCCCGCTTTGGGTTGGCAATGTGCTGTTTGTTTACATCTCGGCACCTGATGGTGTGGGCTTTCTAGCTGGCTGGTGGCGTACCGAGGGGCAGCGCTCTGAGCTGCCAGCAAGCTCACACTCAAAGTAGAAGACGAAAGTAGTAAAGGCAAAAGACCACACAGACAGCTCGTGCCTTCACCTTTCAAGGACATCTCCTGATCCTTCCTGGAGAGAGGGGGATGCACTGGGGTGGGGGTGGGGGTGGGGGTGGGGGCGGGCGGTTACTCACATCCACCTTGTTCATGCTGCAAGGTGTTTTCCTGAGGTGCAATTCAGAGTGCACTAAGTTAAGAGCTGAAGCTCCCCATGCAGCCATCGGGGAGAGAGATTTATACAAATAATTCTTCCTTGCACCCCTTTCCATCTCCCTTTTCTGAGATCTCTCAGAGCTCCCTCCATAATGTATATACTCACATTCATTGCTCATACTTTAAGGTCCATGTAAGCAGCTTTGGAATCAGCATTTCTCCACTCGCTGCCTTCAGCTCACGGCACACTTTAGGGGTGGCATTTACACAACCTTCATTGCTGCCCTGAGTTTCTCCAGTAATATGGCCATAGGTAGCTTCAGAGAATCAACATACAACTCCCACAATATATCCTTTTCACACATATTAAACAGGGTTTGTATTTGCCCCCACCCCGGGCCAGATAGACACCAAAAATCAGGGAAATCAATGAAAAGTCTGCTCTCTTCTACAGCCCTGGGATGCACAGTAATGACCTATGTGCAAAATAACTATAAATGGAATAGCTCTGGTTGATCAGAACCAGTGCTGGCCAACAGCCCTGCTTTGAGGAGGAAGGAGGCTGGACTTGGTGACATCCAGAAGGTCTTTCCACCCCAAAACACGTGGTCTTCTGGGAGCGACACGTCAGCATATTATTGAAGTGGATGCAGTTCTTTCCCATTGTGGAGCTTGCTAACTAATTCTAAGATACATTTTTTCAGCTAAATTCAGCAAGCAGGTACAAGTATCTTAGTGAAAATACAAAGAATATTTAATTGAGTAATTTAACTGCAACTGGTGAAGTTAGCACGGATTTGTGCCATAGTAATAGACAGCAGAGGCTGGTGCGAAACATCTGGTTCTCCTGAACACTGAAAGCACAGATAATGCAGAAGGACTGTGAAACTGAGCCATCTTGCAAGTTTCAGTTTGGATTTTCTGATGGTCAAGAGCAGAACCAAGATCCAGTTATGTTTCCTATTTTGCTGTGCATTTCTTGGGTGACTTTCCTGTATGACTTAACCTCATTTCATAGAAACACGGACAATTGCAGCTCTTCTGTTTGGGATGGGACTGGTAGGAGGCTGAATAAAGACACTAAGCTGTCAGAAAGCAGACCAAAATGTTGGGGGCCTGGATATGATTAAAAAGAAAGTAGTAGTAGTAGTAATAATTAATAATAATAATGATAATGATAATAGTGATAATATGTGTAGCTGTATTCCTGGAACAAATATTCAAATACAATCTGACAGAAGTCCAGTGTTCACCTTCCTCTTGCATCCAGTAAAATCTCACCAGGTTTCATCTGCAAACTTTTTTGGGACTTTATGAAACCAATCTGTTGAATCCCTAGCTCTCTTCAGAGGATGTCAGTCCTTTTCTCTAGAAAGCAGTCTGGTTTACTGGGCGGTTTGCAGCTCAGGATTGCTGGGGGGCAGATGCCTTATAAATGACTAGGAAATGAGTTGGTGCTGGGGAGAGGTGGAGGCTGCCTTGGCCCATCTTGGGCAGCAGTAGAGCTGCCCCGTTTGTTTCCCTGAAAGAAAACTGTCAGCCGAGGTGTGGGATTCTGTTCACTGCCAACCAAAACACCAAGGAAACACACATTTTTGAAGTGTAATAGAAATAACACTTTTTCTTCTTGGAGATCAACATGCAAAAGAAGCTGCCGCCGTGTTGCACAGACCCCTGCAGTGATCCAGGCCAAGGGGTTGCTCTGTGGAAGATGCTGGTGTCTACCAAGCACTTGTTTCTCCAGTGTGGCTGTCCTGCCATTGGGCAGACTGGTGCTGCTGCTCCCTGAACACTTCAAGGGCTAATAATCTGATGAGAGTGACTTTATTGCTGTGATTGCCCCACTCCCATAAAGTGAAGCAAGAAAGCGATGAAAAGACAGTGTTAAAAACCTAAATATCACTTATATAAGCTGAACTGGTTAATAGTAGGAGACAATTTCTGCTACAGTCCCTTCTCTATGAAGTTGAAAGCTTTTATCAGCTCCCAGAGGAGGCCCTGGCACAGCAGCATGGTGGTTTGGTTTATATTCACACTTCCCTCTCAGGAGCCTGTCCTCGGCAATCAGTTAGTAAGCCAAGGCAATTTAACCTGGGAACCAGCGGTTTCTGTTGCCCTTGTTCAAAATCTGAAGAAAACCAGACAGAAGCCCAGCTCGCTGTCTCCTTGATTGCTCCTGGCTGCTTAAGGCATTCCTCTGCTGTTTCTCAGGTCTCGTGGATAGACAAGGAGGAGATCTGTAATCCGTCCTATTTGCAGCAACGTTACTTTTTTACTCTTTTGACCAGGAAGGACTATCAAGCATAAACGTTCTTTTTGCTGTTTTTCTAGCAGTGACTTCAGCTTTCTCCTATGACATCAAAAAACACAGGTATTGAGTCAAGGCTCTGACGGTGGGCAGGGAGCATTATCATAGTTTGATGCCTGGTCCATCATACTGGGAGTGCAGAAGGTGCAGACCAGTAACACCTGCAGCTGTTTAGTCCCTTGGCTGTGGCCAGCAGTAGAGTGGGCAGAAGAAGGACCATGGAGCTCCACGGTGAAAGGAAATTTGTAACTACAAGTGGCCCCTTTCTCCTTATCAGGGGTGGTTTCATGTCTGGAGGCATAAGGAGGAGTTACTTCCCCAAACTTACAAAACTCGCAGTGTGACTACTCTGCCTGCCATTACACTGCGAGTGGAGATGACTCCTTGGGCAAACTCAAGGGAGGTCCAGGTTAACCCACTGGTAAACTTCACCGTGATTTCTGAGAGTTGTCTGCAGCTCATCTGGCTCTTTGACCTCTGTGGTCCTGACCTGCTGTAATTCTGTGCAGCCCTTCTAATTCTGAATGCCCTGCACCAGCTCTGAAGGCCTGGCCAGCTGCACAGCTAAGGCACGGCCAGCCTGCCTTCCCGATCCCGATGGTGTGCCCAGGTGAAGGGGCTGAGGTGAATGGGCACATTTTTCCAACAAACAGGGGGTGGGACGGGGAGAGGTTGGGGCGGTGAGGATGGAAGCAGAAGTATCCCTTTCACAGCAGCGAGGCATCAGGCTGGCTCAGGCACCCCATACGGCTGTACCCCGAAAGCATCGCCTCCCCGAGACCAGTGTTGGATCTAAGTCCACATAAACCTTCCTGTTGGTGTGATACTAGCTTTCACAGAGCCACAAACTTCTTAGTGGAACAATATGCACACGCAAACTCCGTCAGTACAATTTTTGTCCAAGCAATGGACGAGGGAAAGATCTAGTTTTGTTATGAGGCAATTTGACTTAATTGTGGAGTAATTTACGTTTAAAAATTGACTATATTTTTCACTGTTGCTTTTTTAGGTCAGCTGCTCTTGGCTCTTAATTATACTAGTTGAGGCTTTGCAAATCACTCCCTTTCCGTGTGTCTCAGGGAAAGATTATTTTCAAAGACATAAGGAACAGAGACAGAGGACATTCGAGTCCAAACACGATTAAGTACTCACTAATAAAAAGCTCATTTGGGCATGACATAAACTTAAAAGCAATAAAATGAACAGCGGACAGGATGAACATCTGGTTTATGTTTTGATTACCTTAGGTGTACAATGCAATGTTTTTAATAGTGGAGTGTTGCAAGAGGTACTGGCCCCTGAAGGCTGCTGCGCAGTGACTGGAAGATCCCTTCCCATGGAGGTGCCTCCGTGCAGCTCTGCTGTGCCACATCCACGGTGCCCCAACTCCTCGCCCTCCTGGCTGTTTCTTTAAAGTCAATTTCTGCATTAATCCATGAGGCCACAGTGGGCCAAAACAAACCTGAATTTTTGGTTGGAAACTCAGTTCTTGTAGCTGGGAAGAAAATAATTTGTGATCTGAAAATTTCTGCCAACGTTTTTCCTTATCCATTCCTTGGCTGAAGTGGTAACAGGTCCAGAGAGCTCTGGAAGCCAAGCAGGGAGGTTTCTAATACAGAAAAAAAGCAGTCAAGGCTGAGGTTCCTTGATCTTTGTCCCAGTTGCTGTAGATAGTCAGAAGCATAAACCCTCTCACCAATTTTAAGTTCCACGGGATTCTATGGTTGCCTAGGACTAATTTGCCTCTAATGAAATCACAGTGTTTTTTATGGCCCAGGCCAAAAAAACTGTCACAGAACTGGCATGCACCCTGAGCAATGGTGAAAAGAGCTTTGAATAACACCTAGAATGATCTTCTTCTAGTTTGCTTTGAACACCTTTGCACTTTGATGCTGTAGTTACAGAATAAGACATCTATGGACAAAACCATTTTCAAACTGTACAGAAAATCTGCCCTTTCCTTATGGTTCAAGCAGAAGCTGAAATCAATGCTTTATATCGAGGAAAGGATCTGCAGGATGTACTGCAAATTGTATTGAGGGACAAAACAAACAAGCACTAATAGTAAAGAGGAGGCTGAAAATGCAGCTATTGTTCAGCTGAACAACTTGTTCAAACAGATTTGCTCTGTCCTCTATCCATTTATTCCTTGTATCTTGAAAATGTGTCTGTATTTCAATCCAAAATTTTTAAAAGGCTATTTGTCTGAAACAGCTCAAATTGTAACTGAATCTTTCTCCTGTAGAATTACAATAGACGCCTATTCTGATATTTGGCTATTCACATAGTGGAAAATTAACATTATCTGAACTATAACTTTACATTTTTTAAGGGAAGATTCATTTCTCAGGCTACTTGGAGTCTGAGAGATGCAGTGCATTTTCAGCAGAACAGAGACTGAAAAATTAATGTGGTATTTTTCATTAGATTCTTATTTTAAAAAAGATGTGGGAAAATATTTTGTTGAGTATACATAGTCTGGAGGAAGAGAAATACAAAGTAAAATTTTGTTTTCTGGTGTTCAGATTTTCTCTGAAAAGCATATGTTTCTCTCCAAAAAAAGAGAAAAGCATTTTTAGGGGCTATTTTGGTATTTTTAATGGAGAATTTTGACCATTTTCTGAAAGGGTCTTTCTGTCGTCTTTTATTTTTGCAAATAGTTGGTATTTTACCAGACCAGACACATTAAGAAGACAAAAGCATAGAAGGCAGTGGTGTGTAGTAAGGTCCTAATCCATCCAAAACCATGGCAGCTCCTGTGATGGGAGACCTGGTGCCGGGGCAGTTGTGGGACTGTTGCTGTTCAGAGCCGACCCGAGCGAAGGAAAAGCAGGGGACAGTTCTGAGAAGCAGTGAACCTGATCCGTTTTCTCAGCAGCAGTTTGATCTACAACTGCCAGGTCTTTAAACCTGCATGAAATTACACAGCAGTTTCCCAAAGTAACTTGGGAAATCATCTCTCCTTATCTGGAGCCACAGCACAGCAGACACACCTTTTATTCAAACCCAGATATTCAGTGCAGCTACTCTAAGTATGCCCTTCCCTGCCTGGCCCCTGCGCCGCTGCCCGCTGGTCTCCCCAAGGGCTGCCACCCCCCCCTGCCCAGTTGCAATAATACTATGCCGAAGTCACTTATTTCAAATTTCTGTAGCAATATCCTGCTGATCTGAGCCCCCACGGCTGTGCTGGTGGCTGTAGCATGGGAAGCTCGTTTGGAAGAGACAGGTTCTGAGCCGATAGGGAACCACCTTTGGCCAGCCCTGATTTGCAGTAGTTACCGGTGCATGGCAAGAAGCAGGGCTCATTCATGGGTGGGACAGGAGGACAGGCTGCATCTATACGGTACTGTGAGAAACAAGAGCTAGCAAAAGCCCCTGTGCCCACCCTGGCTCCCCTCTGCACCTTCCCATCCCTGGGAAGATGCTCCTGACCAAGCTACGAAGCCCACACGAGGTATCCCAGGCTCTGGTCATTCACAAGGTCAGGTTGCTCTTGCATCAGGGGCTTCCCTTTTAGGGTGGGTCCTGTGGCTTGTCTGATGTGTTGGCTGTGCAATGTCACTGGATGGGCCACATAGCAGTGGCTGGGTCCATCATGTTACCCCCAGCATATCCGTGTTGCAGGAGGACCTGTGGTGAGGGACCAGCCATCGGGTTTTCTCAAGTGCAGCCTCAGGTCTGAACCGTGTGTGCGGCACAGCCCTAACTGGTGGCCCAGTGTCTTGTAGGGTCTAACAGTATCAAAAGCTGGGGTAGGAAACCCCTGCCATGTGAATGCACATACTACCATGAGGGAAAGCACTGAAGAAGAGGGAGAAGAAAAGCCATGCTTAGCAATGATTTCTCACACCTGCCCAAATACCATGTGTCACAGGCAGGGCTAGATGGGACTGGAATGAGACATGCCCGGTCAGGATGCTTTAAACCTCACCACCCCAGAAAACCAGGTGCCAGCTTTTAGTGTTAGTAACCGCGTGCTCCCAGGATGAGTACAAATGGAAACCCTTGGGAGGATGTCAATTCAAGGAAATGCTTCCAACTCAACAAAAAAAGTTGGATGACTTTGGCTCACCTTGCCAAGGAGCCGAGTCCACAGCAAGGAAACTTCTATGAATCGCTCAGTATAGTATCAAGCTCTGCTCCTCCACCGCTCTAGGTAACTGCAGGCCAAGACAGCGCTTTAACAAATGGCTACAATCTCTCCCCATCACAAGTGATAATTTGCAGGCTTTCCATGACCTCATATGAAGCTGAGTTGGCTAATGTGCATTAGGCTGGCTCTGGGGAGTTGACAAGCACGGCTGACACAGTTATAATTCAGCCTGCCAAATGGAATGAAGAATAACAAAGATTTAAAACTTTAATTAAAAATCTTGAAGCGAGTGAAATGCTGGAGAGAGTGGTAACTCCTTTACAGGGTTGTCAGTTTGGGATTTCTTTTGGTGGGGAACAGAGGTGCTTCAAGCAGGGAGGAGGGTGGAGATACGTTCAGATTTATCTGCAAATGCATACTATATATTTTAAGATGTTGAGGAATGGTTTTTATTAACTGCTCCCATGAAGGGAAAGATAGCAAAGGAATCTGAAGGCACTACCATTACACAACTGTCTGATCTACAGTGTTGATTCTGTTGCACAGTGCTGCATAAAACTGAAATAAACACAACAGACATGAAATCCAAAAGTCTTCTGGTTGTTCTTTTCTGATATAAAATATTTCAGCCTAGGTGAAAGATAAGAACAAAGAGAAAACCAGCCTTTTTCGCAGGTGAATGTGTTTGTGTGTCATCTGCCCAATTAAGATGGTACTAATTTATGGTGACATGAATGTTTTGGAAGTATCAACAAAAAAATTCCTGGAAAACCTGAAGGGACAGCTTCAATGTCCATCTTCAGGAACAGAGTATTACAAAATAAAGCTGCCTTTTGTGTTTATTATGCCTTTAAAAAGCAACCTATACAGCTCTCTGAACCATATAGTGACATTACCAGCAAGTCCTCCCTCCCCTTTTGCCAAAGATGAAGCAATTGCATTTAGATGACAACAACAAGGAAGGTGTTGGTAGCTGAGACACATGTTGAGTTAATCTGAAGGCCTGTGTTTCATTTTGCTAGGCTAAATAATTAATTTTTATCGTTGGTCCTGTATTTGTGTTGAGGCATGCTTTTACTGCAGCTGCAGAACAGACACGGGTAGTTAAATCAACAAAGATGAATAGGGTTTTAAAAGCAACACTTAGCTTTTGAAGGTTCACACGGAGAGTGAAAAGCAATGTTTTGCTTCACCCCGTGCCTAGCACTAACGCTAGTGCAAGCAGTGAGCACGGAGAGGAGCACTCTTCTGCAAGGCCACAGCCAACAGTGCTGCCCAGCATGCTAAGGACCAGCCTCGCCTGGAAGCTCTTTGCTTCTCTTATCTCTGCAGGGCATCACGTGCGCTGCTAGTGTTCATAAGCCTGGAATTAACCTATTTGAACATTCCTCTGAATATTCTTTCTTTGCTTCCCCTTGTAACTTCCCTAACCAAGAGTCTTCTACAAGTAACAATGAGCAAAAGAAACACTTCAAGTGTTGGCTTAATTTAAAAGTCTAGTGGTGCTACTCTGACAAGCAAAGGAGTTTTGTCCTCCAAAATTACACTTTTCAGTTAAGATAATGTTTTGCATATTCCTCTGAGGTGCTTCACATGTTTAACATTTATTTATTAAGTTATGCTTTCATTTCCCTGGGAGCTCCTCAAGTATATAACATTCCCCTATAGATGAAGTCACTGAGTTTCAAAGAAATGAAGAATCAAATTTTGAAAAGCACAAAAACTTTTGTTCTTTCACTGCCTGCCTAAAGGAAAGCCCAGGCAGCAAACTCCACATGTTGATTCTGTATTAGCTGCAAATGCCAGGTGCTGCTGGAAGTTGGCTCCCAGTGGCAAATAAGCCTGTAACAGAGAATTGATCGATTGGAATTGTGTTTTCAAGGGAAAATATCTTACTGAAGGTCTGTGGCCAGCAAATGTTTAAACATGGCAAAGGCAGAAGGAAGGCTATACTGGTACGTTTTAGGCTTCTTGTGATGTTCCAGACCACTCCAGCCTTATTCCTAAATAATGGTCTGACCACTCCAGCCTTATTCCTAAATAATGGTCTAACTAGAATGACCAGTCATCACAGCCCTGCTCTGATCTTTCCCGCTACTCTGTCAGGTGATAAAATAGCACAAGGAATTCTTTGTTTACAAAGCACTATTGCTAGGCAATTACGTGTGAAATAAGTGTCCCAGTATTGCTGTTGTAGACATTTCCTGTAGTTTTAGAGCAGATATCTCTGAAAACATCTTCTGCCCTTCTGCACAGCGAACGAATACTGCATTCAAGCCTTCCTTCATGCTTCAAGCCCCTGTATGCATTCATAAATAAGGTGTGATTTTACAACCAACCAGCCAGGCTCTTTGGTGTTGTCCTAATCGGGAATATTTTGTGTAATACACGTGGTGATGGCCAAGCAGTTCCCCCATCCTTGCCCTTTCTGCCCGTGTGCCCTCGCATGCTGGTTAAAGAAGCTGCATATGCAGTTGCTTGAACCCCTTACCAACTCATCATGTCAAGAGACATCAAAGACGTTCAGGCCCATTCATCGGCTAGTCTTAACTGGTATCTTGAGTAAGGCTAGAGGACTGCTAAGATAAATCTATACAGTGACCCATTCATCAGCTGCACCGGGGAACTTCCATGTATTTTATAGAAGGAATTTGTTTAAGTTATGCTGTTATCTATGAGAATTCATAAACCCTTAAGAGATGACAGATTATATATTTTTAAAAGCTCCCTGATTGTATATGAACACTTGAGATACAGTAATCTGTGAGTTTATTCAGATTTGTAGCTCAGCATAAAGCTGTCTGGTTTTTGGACAGCCCTTTTGATTTACCATCCTATGGTGAAATCGCTGCAGGAATTTGGAGAAGGTCCAATTCTATTTGTTTAAAGTCCTGATCATGTGGCTTTGGCATTCCTAACATATCCAGCAATCATTTGCTTTTAATTACCATTCATTTCAACCACATAAGTAATGAATGTGGCTACTACATCCAACTTACAGGCTGTGTAAACTCTTGAGCTGGGTGGAACTTTCTTCTATATAGAGGCTTAACTATAAATTTAACACAAAATGTGAATCCTCTTAACTTATTTTAGGCAGGCCTTTATAAGTTTAAAATAAAAATAAATAAAAAGGAAATGAAAAAAGCCTTAAATGAAAGGTTCCACACAATACACCTGATTCACTTCAGAAGCAATTTCCTGGCCTCCCCAGCCTCAGAGTATGACTGTAAAAACCTTAAAAAAACAAGTTGATTTAGCGTTTCTATTTATTCATGGTGTCCAGTTTCCAGAGGAGTCTGTTACTTGTAGTTTTAAACTCAATTTAGCATTTAAACTCATTTTCAGCTGGGTCCCAGTGGAGCAACAATTAGAAAAGGAAAAGAGTTCAAAGAAGAAGGGTTATAACCTTTCAACGGTATGTTTGCCTGGACTTTTAAAAAAAAGCATCTCTGTTACTATTCTTCCTACATTTGGCAAACACTAGGTCGGATGGCTGGGTTGATAACCTGTTGGCATAGAGAACTTCATGGTTAAGTACAAACCAACACCCAGGAGTCTTTCACGGCAGCTGAAGCAAAGGTTCATTTTTTTTAAGGCTATTTTTATTTATATTGTGCTGAAAGCCTAGTATCAGCAGACCCACCTTCTCTTGAGAAAAAAAGAAATCTCACATCAAATATGTGCAAGAGGAACCTACCACAAAACACAAAGAGGAGCTGCAAAGCTGCGCTGTTGCACGCTTAAAACTTGTGTTAAACCTACATATCTTTTGCTGTTGAAGGCTCCAGTTGAGAGTGGTGTCCCAGCAATCCAGATGCTGTATATATACACATTGCAGGAGCCAAGCAGACCATGCAGACAACAGCTGGAGGAGGAACACAGGTAATGTGACTTGTCAGAAGTCATAACTGCCCAAACTGGGAGTTGAGCAGTGACCTCCAAGTCAGGACCCAGGCCTCCACTTATTAAACTACAATGGTTTCACCATGGAGAACTGGAATCCATACGTATTTTCGTGTACTCAAAGTTAAGCTTTGATTTATAAAGTAACAGTGCTTTCTGTAGCCCATAGTACTGTTACAAACAAGCTTCCAGTGTCATAATTTAGCCTCAAGATCCAGCTTCTGCCAAGACCTGGCTACCAACAGAAGCATTTGGAAGCACTGTACTCCAAGAATACCAACAGAGAACTAGTTGGCTTGTTCGCTTTTCCTCTCCCCCAGTCCTTACAACTCTATGATGTGGAAGCCTCCCCTGGGACCCACACTGCAGGCGCTCCCCGACTGGAGCGCACGGGTACCCGCAGGCAGCACCTGCATGCCCGGACACGTGGGACTGAGGGATAACAGCACGCAGGGTGACTCAGGCAGGCAGGCTGAGGCTGCTCTTACCTTCCACACAGAGATGTTACCCATTCAGGTCAGAATGGATCAGATCACGCCTGAAATAATGGTCTTTGTGAACATAAATGAGAGTTTCCGTGCTCTCACGGTTTATTTAGCTAACCCATCTCAAGAAACAAGACCTCTTATGCAAGATTTCATCCCTTAAATTTGAGCATTATATTTTAGAGGCATTATATTTTAGAGGGAAAAAGTGATGCTACAGTAGCAGAAGAAATGGGCAAGAAATTAATTACCTGTGTGTACCAGTTTGTCCTAAAATTACAGCAGACCTGGACAAAAATCTTATTTTTATAAAGCTGGTTGGTAGTACAGCTGATCACTCTGACAGTAATGAAATTGCTACAGGGTGGAAGAGTAAGCATTTACTATGTTATCTGTCAGTCCATAATAAGACAACTAGATTTGACCAGAAAAAATTACCAGCTATGGTAAAATAAATGAAGATTTTGTCTCTGTTTTATGTGGTCAGAAAAACATCTAAGATATTTTCTAGAATGTATACAACATATAGCTGGTGTCAGATAATTTGTACCTATAGACACCTGCAAGGAAGACATTTAGGGAAGAACCCTCGCTCCCAAATAAGCAAAGAGAAAGTCAATGCCCTTGTTTGAATTAATAAAAGAAAAGTAAAATTTTGATGAGAAACGAGCTGTAGTTCATCTGCTGCTGCTGAAACTCTCTGTTTTAGGAAGATATGTTTAAAAAGAATATGCAAATTTGTACTTGGGTCACTTGAAGAGAGCATAAGAGGGACAGAAATGACATATAGAGACACAACTGACTGTAGATTAAATTCCCCCTCTGCCAGGCTATTAAGGCAATTAAAGGCAGACCACTTAGGTCCTGAACTATTGAAATTCGATGTTCACAGGAGGCAGACGCAACCCAGGGCAGACAGTTTTGAATGGAAGGGAAAGCCAATGCTTCCTCATCAGAATTCTTCCTTCCCCTGTTGTGTTTCCCGCTATTGCGAATACACCATAGCTGATTTTTCAATTGGTTGCCACGAGATTATTAAAAATGGTCATGTCCCATTAGCTAGAAGTGATGCTGTGGCAAGCGCTCAGCAGGAGCACACCGACGGCGGCAGCAGCACCCGGCAGTGTTGTTCCAGTTGCCGCCTGCCTTGGAAATGTCACTGGGAAAGATCTAGAGACAGCCGTCCTGCTACAGGCCATCAGCGTCTACTCTTCCTGTTTGATTTTTATTTAGCTTACTTTGGTTTGATCAGTTCCCAATGAAGCTGAGGGCACTTTGAGGCCCCTTTGAAAACCAAATTATCAAATAGAATTAGGGCCCCATTCAAAATTCACCTGTTTTTCATTTCATTAATGTGTGTGCCTGCATCTGGATCCATGACCTGCACAGCCCATCAGTTTTTTCCCCTTCATGTTGCCCCTTTCATGTGTCTACCTTACAATTTCCTCTTTTTCTCTTCAGATTATTGATCACCCAACTTCCATATGCTGACATGATTCAATTTCCTTTCTCCCTGGCACCCCTGCAGCTATACAAACATATACAACCTTTTTCTCTTCTCCTTTCTCAGTCCTGTATGAAACTTTCTTCTCAGCTGCCAGCCCACAGCCCTGGTCCCAGCCAGCCACTCCCACCTCTGCATACAAGCCTTCCATCTTCAGCGTGGCCTTTATCGACCTTAGCTCATCAGACTACTTGCATATTTGATGCAGCCACATATACCACAGCAAAGTTACTATTCTCACAGAATGCATTCTGTGGTCTTTTGTTAACTGGCTGCATCATCTGTAAGGCTGCAGTTGACCTCTTATGTTAGAAGCACATCTACATTTTAGGTTATGCTACTGCACTGACTCAGAAGAGCTGAATAACGTGAGCTTTGTCACTAGTATCTTAAAAAAAGGTCATATATACACACACACATACCTTGGCATTTTGAAGAGGAGGTTGGTAACTAGAGGGGCGATAGTACCTCCTCTGGGTAGCATCAGTATGAATATCTCCAAGAAATAGCTCCTCCACAAGGTGGTCTAAATTGTGGTGCAGGTACTGCTTCTCCACACGGATCAGCTGGAGTTCATGCATGGCAAAATTCAGAGCTTTGGTGCATTCACAGCCATTCTCTTCTCTCAGCAAATCGTAGCTCACATCTTGCTCCCAGGGACTATCTTCTGGTATAAATCCAGGACATGTGTGGTTCACCAACTCACTTAATTTTTTGGCTATTGCTTCATTGTGGCATATGATCTGTATGCTGCGTAGCTGATAATCAGCTTCAGTACCCCCTCGGATGATCCAGGATGCTTGGCGGAGACGAATTTTGCCACGTATAACTAATGTGTAGATAGGGTTTGTGCAGCGATTGCCACCGTAATAAAACTGATAGGCCTTAAATGTATTATTGTGGTAGAACCTGTAAGATCTTGTGATGAACTCTGGGCCTGCTCTAACTTCACAGCTGTGGGAAGACAGAAAGTGACAGAAACAAAATTTTAGCAAGGTGACACATCACGTGCGCTACAGGTAATGAAACCGAGCAAACCCACATGAGTCCACAGAGACACTTGGGTGCTAATGTCCCACTGTCATGAATGGCAGTAAATAGGAACTAGGCCCCTGTGGCCTGCCAATTAACCAACAGCTTCCTCTGATGTTATGCTGTTGTTAATACACTGCTTCATGGTGACCATATCGAAGGGCTTTATCTTTGTAGGTTTAAATACTTTTTGTCTAGGGACCACCATGTGACTCCATTCTTCTCTGAAAAAAAGTAGTGGCTTATCAAACATCTATTCTTCGCTTTTGCATGATAGATTTAGCAAAAGGACTGATGACATCAGAAAGCGAAATGCTGAACGTCCGCAGAACAGTACAAAGCACCGGCTTCTATGCTACTGTAGAAACTCCTCAGTGGAGCTCCACCAGTTCTGGTCTGCAGAGGACATGCCGGATTGTATCCTCAGCTTTTCCACTTAAAATTTCAACAGGAGTGGCAGTTAATACAAACTTCTGTCCGTTAACACAAAATTTCAATTTGGCTTGAATTTGGACCATGCAATATTCAGGTTTTGTGGGATTTTTTCCCCCGAAGGCATAAATGGCAGTTAAATTCCACTTACTGTAAAAAGTCCTGTGCCTTCAAACTTGTCCCCCTTTTCACATCTCCTCTCCTTAACATAAATATACCCTTTTCTGTTAAAAAAAAACCAGTCTGTCCTACTACAAGTCACTTCAAATAGGCACGTGAATATTGCCTGCTGAGATATAGAAAGCAAAATAGCTCTCTGAATTGCAAGTCATCATGTATAGAGAGTAACGAACCAGTGAAATACAGCTTCTTAATTTCTTTTGCTAATAAAGCCTGTGCTAGACACATGCTCTGAAAACAAGGACCTATTCAATGGATCTAATGCATGCAGTCAAAGATCGTACAATGTTATGTTTGAGTAAGCATCCAAGTTTTGGCAACTTGTTGGGCTCCTTCCTGTTCAAAGAGGGATTTAAAGATATTTCACAGCATGCTGTTTAAAATCCAGACTATGAATTGATTTATTGAGGCAGCTTTATAGCACCCTATTCTAATGTACATAATGCCCCATCTTCTTCTTTTATTCATAAACATATAGAAAGCATCTGGAATCTAGAGCATCACCATATTACAGAAAATAATTCCCCTGCTTGCTTGAAGTGGGAACATTCATACTTCCACCTCTGCTTCTTTGCCCCCTTCTCTTCCACAGATATCATTCAAGCATCTTGTTTTATCTTTTCTTACCCAGTAGAGACCCAGTGTCCCTCAATATTGGGAGGCATCTGCACAGTGATCCGGGCTCCATTGTGAAGGTGTTTCAGCATATGATGACACTGTGACTCCTTGAAAGCCCTCCATGCACTCTTCTCCAAGGATCGAGGGTGGGACCTGCTGTCCGGGTGAAGAAGAGCAGAACCTTCTCCCAGCCCTGTGGCAGAAAAGTGTAAATAATCATAAGACCCTGCTGAGACAGGCTTCAACACGATAAAGGAGGTTGTGAACATCTTGTGTACAGTGACACTTGTTTGCACTGTTATGTGCCTGGGAAAGTACTATTTATGTGTCTTTTCTCATCTGGGGGAAAAGAAAATATATGGGAAGCTCTTCTCCTCTGTCAGCCCACTGATAATCCACTAAATAAATTTGCTTCATGAAATATACTGGGGAAAAGGGCTTGAACCAGAGTTGCAATTCCACACCCAGGAAACGTGGCTCTGAACCTGAATTTTACAGACACCTCTATAATCTCTGGTCAGGACAATCAAAAACCTGGACCTTGAAACTTTTAGAAAGTTGCATGCAGATCCGGACATAAACTTTGCGGTTTCAGCCCACCTCTAATTTGGACGCTTCTATAATAAACTTGCAAATAAAGACTACACTTTAAAGCCAAGGGAAAACAGATATTAAAAGCAAAGCCTCTACACACAGGAAGCCTCTGTGATGGCTGAGGTGGTCAATTAAAGGCAGATTCTGCTATTTTTATTTTAAAGGGGAAAAGGAATTTCAAAAGCTAATTTTATCTCCAGCACACAGTAATTTTGGTTTCTAGTAATGTATACATACAAAACCCACCAGCGTTCTCTTTACACAATATTAATTGAACAAAATGAACACATAGCTTCAGAAGGAATGTGTCTTTACTCTTTCAGGCACAGCCTGCTCAGATATGTTGGAAAACATGGATCAAAAGAAAAACACATATCTAGAGGTTAGGAGGTGATAAACATGAACCTGACATAATGGGTTGAAAACGGTGTTACTTTGCCGGAAGGAATTTAAGAACCAGCGGGGTAGAAAACAAATATGGGGTGGGGTGGAGGGGCTGGTCGTGTGCCTGGGAAGTCAGGGTGGCCATCTCAGGAGAGGGATGTCTTACTAACACGTGCTCCCAGGGGCAAGGTCTAGGATTCAGCCCCATCTTTTCTGGTACCCTCTTTCTGACCCGGCTCAGGAACTGAGCTGTCGGGGATCACCAGCGCATGGTGCAACCCTGCAAAGTGCTGAGCTGCCTAACACAGGACCCTTTATAACGCTTTATTCCCCAGGCCCCGTCTAACACTGAGGCACGTGCTTGGGCAGCGCACAGCATCGCTACAGAAGTTACAGGAAAATCCATATCATTTGTTTTTAGGTGGACAATGTTTCAAACCTTTGCCGTTTCCTATTGCAAAAAAGAAAACGGTGTCAGTGATTCATTATGTTGGCTAGGTCTTAGATCTTCTGGAAGAAACTTGGGACTCTCCAGGTGTTACACCTGGAAAAATGCCATTGCTAAAAATACAAATACATGTCAACCAATTAAAAATAGCTAAACAAAGGCAAGGGCTTATCTAGCAGGCACGGTAAAGAATGATCAGAGAAAATACAATAAATACGTGAATGTAAACATTGCTCACTTGAGAATGATCTCAAGGTTTAATGAGATTAATAAACACAACCTTACAAAGTCTTTATTGGAAAATCTGGCAGCTTTGTTGCAGGTTACAAACAATTCTTCAGTGTGAATGAGAATTTATGGCCTTTCTGTCTAAAGGGTAATAAATACTAGAGATGCTTTGATATTTGAGCATGCCGTCTGAGATGCCCTTAAAGGAGACTGATTTTCAGGGGGTGAACACTCCTCCCTTTCTGGAAGTCAAGGCTTTCAGGCATTTCTATGATGCTGAGCAGTCACTCATGTTGGCACCAAGCAACTCCCATTCTGCAGCCAGAAATAGTTTGACTGCTTCAGAAATGGCATGGCCGTAGCAGGGTGATGCTCTGCTTGAGCTGACTACAACTTTGGAGAGGCAGGATTTACCCGGTAAGGTCAGTGCCTCACGTGTGTGGTGGTACAGCCTCCGGGGCTGACGCCAGCATCTCTGCACAGCAGCTCTGTGCTGTGCTGTGCCTGCAGCTCACCGCACCTGGAGCAGCACTTGACACTCTCAAAAACTTGGGCTTGTTTGGGTTTTCTGAAACCTTGTGGGTATGGGGTGGATATCACAGCAGAACAAGTTCAGCCAGGTACAGGTGAACTGACCAGTATACTTTTTTTTTTTTGCCATTCTGAACCACAGCTAGTGACTGAGAGTGACCTTCTAGCACCCTTCTCCATCTCTAAGTCTCCACACAGTCCAAAAGCCCACATTATTTCAGCACCTCATTCCGAAATGGAGCGAGTGCTCCTGTCCATAGCATCGGAACATCTTTTGGGTCAGAAGCGACACCTCCTGCAAGGTACCTGGTAGAGGCTGTGGCCATCAGTACTAACTTTCAACAGAAAGATAGCTGTTAAAATGTGTCCTGCATACAAATTACCTTGCATTGAAAAAGCGTTTGAAAATTTACATTTCCACTTGAAGTTGTTAAGTGTTTGAAACCTGCCATCAAGAGGAGGTTTTGAAATGGTTCAAGTGACTATTTCCAAAGTGTATTTATTATACCACTTGCTTTTAAGCAGTTGTATTTTGCCTAGCTCATGTCATATGATTCATGAATACAGATGCACTTAAAAATGAATCATTTATTCATTTAAACATACTTGGACATTTAATTTTTCCAAGCAAAAATTCTTCTGTGTGTGGCTACCATCTTGTTTGTGCACATAACAAGGGAGAAAATGCAGTAACCACCTTATGCATTCCCAGTTATTCCCTGGAGGAAATAATGAAGAGGTTTTTGAACAGAAGCCAAACTTTATGTGGTGTTACACTGTGTCTTTTCTTTGATATAGTTCAAAAGCCATTGGGTCCCCGCTCTCTCTGTCACATGTATGTAATTCTGCCTGCAACTTGCAAATGACCAGCTATAACCAGTGAACGGAAGGGAGGTTTGCTTCGACAGCCCCAGATATCCATACCTGCGAAGAGGGTGTTTGTTTGAGACTCTATCCACCCAACTGTGACAAATGAGGGCATGAACAAGCTTAGGTAATCAAGACAGGCATGAGAAGGTAAGGACGGCTGCAGAGACAGAGGAAAGGATGTAGAAATACACACGTGCTAGGCCACATCACGTAAGTAGGATAGGAATATCTGAATATCAATTACAGTATAAAATTAAAAAGCAGTGATGGGACCTTTACCTATGTTTGTGTTGCTGGGGTTAGGAAATAATTTAGCACAGCCTTCTTCCTTACCAAGTAATTGTTTCAGCGCTTGTGTATTTACTGACATACGCCTGTACATACGACTACTGTTCCAAGGAGCCATAAGTCCCCCTTATACCGTCTGAAGATCAAACACCAGGACCGGTGATATGCTTCCCACGCAGGGCAGCAAGCCGCACGCTGCCTTCCCCTGCTTCTGCTCTCAGCAGGTGCTCAGGGGCAGCGCAGTGTCCCCCTGCTCCACCCCGGCGGTGCACAACCAAGTGTCCTGCGAAGCTGAGGTCCTGCAGGGATGATGTCACTAATTTTAAAGGATCTATTTGGCCACGTTAAATGGGACGCTGCTGGAAGGCTCGACATAAAAATGTGCTTTCAGGGAACTGGGAAAAGAATTTCATGGCTCTTTGAAAGCCCACTTTGGAGCCTAGACACAGTTGCAACATAGTTGGAGACACAACTTTCATTCAAGGAGATCCAAGTCTGCTACTCTCTGCAGCACAGACAGATGGTAGGTTTCATTACCTCCAGGACATGCCATGGAAGAATCTCAGACTCTCTCTGACTGACTGACTTTTAAATGCTGGTGTATTATGAAAGGAATCTTACCCACTTGTTAAAAAATAAAAATAAAATCCACCATGTTATTACTCAAAAGTGTGACAGACTTCAAACAAAAAACTATCTTTGTATGAGACTAACAGCAGTAATCCCGTGAAGCCTCTGGCCTGCTTTCGCTTCAGCAACACCACAACCAGAGGTTGTAAGATTGTATCACCCACCCCACAGCTGCTGTTTACACAAAGGAGCAAGTCCAAAAGGAGAAGGAAAATTCCAGAATCCATCAGAAATGCCAGCTGGAAAAGCAAAGCAAAACAAATGCATTTTCCGATGAGTTGCTCTCCAAGTGCTCTTTCATAATCAAGCCCTAGCAGTGTGGATCACAGTTTCAGCATCAAAACTGAAAATAGTGTAAGAGGTGCTACAGCTAGCTGGGGATCCCTGCCCAGGCCCTAGCGGTGTTGATCACAGTTTACAGGGGAAGATGTAACATCTGAGTGGGAAAGTGAAGGTCTGCACGGCTGCCACTCCAGTAGGATGGATAGGAGCACGCACCACAACAGACAGAGGAGGACTTCAAGCTCTCAGATTCACCTATAAACATGTGTCTGAGGTGGGAACAACCATCCAGACAGGTTACTTTCAAGTTCTTCAAAGATTTCTGCGTGTAGCTGCGAGTAAAATACAAATCTTAAAAGGGCAATCTGTTGGCTGCCTGTTACTCAAATGTTTCAAAAAAATGGCTCTGACAAAGCTCTCCAGCAGCACTTCTCCAAAAAACTGCAAGCTGCTAGAATAAATGTTTCAGTTTTCTGAAAAATAGTATGCAAATAATGTACAATTGCAACACAGATAACGATAAGTAGAGTTGTGCTGGAACAAATTCTTATAATTTAATTCATGCCTAAACACTGTAGCCAAATTCTGTCCTGAGCTATGCCAGATTGCAGAAGTATAGTGAAAATAATCCTAAATCTTAAACTGTTTAGATTTAATCAGCTTAATGAGCACCTCTACTAGAATCTACACCATGACTTCAAACATGTTCAAGTGTAATGCTTTAAACCAGACTCCAAGCTACTAGGCATTCAGCAGGTTCACCCTTTGCTAAATGGGAGGATAAATGTTACCTAAAAGTAGGATTCAAACTTGGCTTTAAATTTGGATTGCTCAGCAGAAACCACTTCACTTTTTCTTTCACTTATAGCAATGTAAATCCAGAAGACCATGATTTTACTATGAGTTACAACAACCTCAAGTGACAGTACAAGTTCAAAATACGTGATGGCTTCATCTGGGATAGAAACATTTTAACGTTCGTGTTTTATTTCTGCAGCAAACTCTTTTCAAGTTAGAACTTGTTGGGAACTTGAAAAACCTTACAACAGATAAAGAATAATTGGCTGGATTAAGTTTATAGCTCTCCTTATCTGGGCAGTTGCCCTGCACAATTAAATAAATAGACATCTGGATTACGCTCTTTCTTGATGTGGGATAGCGTTAGATAATGCCTGTGACAGGCTTTTAGCTACAGTGCAAACTTACATAATTGCCATGGAGAATATAATGTCCTGTTACCAAGCCACGGTCTGTGTTTACCAGTGTTTTCCCTTCACTTGAAACTTCAAAGAGTCCTTGCAAGATTGGGACCTAAATTAGCTACTACAAACAAAAGGGCTGGGAAAGGAAAGCTGGGTTTTACGGCAGCAGATGGGACAACGATTTCCTTTCACATGTATCTGTTGCCTTTCTTGTGCATAAAGTTTCCAGGTACAGCTTTCAAAGAGATGCGAAACGAACCTTTCAGAGGGTGGAAGGTCCTGAAGAGAGATCTTAAGTATGTTCCGATGGGACAGCTAAAGAGAAACTCCTGGACACCTTGGTCCTTACTTGATGCCCCTTCTTCGAAGAGGTCAGAGAACCAAGCAGTTACACAGCTGATAACCTCTGCTAAGCTGCAGTTCAGCTCTTAGTTGGGATACCTGCTGCTACCCGGGCCAGGTGAAACGCTGCTGCCAGGAGCATGGGCTTCTTTGCGAAACCCTGAAGGGTTAAAGGCCACCTCCCTGCAGGGCAGCAGGAACACTGCCACTGGCACCAGTTGGACGAGTGGGTGAGTGCAGTTCAATATCGACGGTAGTTCGGTCTTGCTCTCTTTGAAGGGAACATCTGCTCTGGGTCAGAGACATCTGCCACACAGCCAGCAGACCTCTGCCCCATCCTCCGACCATACCTCAGCACCAGGACTTATTCAGGTAGAACTGCTCCCAGCACTGACGGGACTTGTGTCTGAGTAAAGACAATGCCAAACCAGCCCACTACGTATAATCCTACCCTCTACCAGCCCTGCCTAAAGCGTAGCACCTGTAATAAAGTACTAGCCTTGTCTTGAATAGCTGAAGGAATTTGCCTCCATGGTTGAGGCTAGCTTTGGGCCCCACAGCCTGCCAGCCTACCTCCTACGGACACTCTACAAGGGCGTAAAAATATTGTCCTTACTGTTCATGACACCGACATCGCACCACTGTGAGCTCATAGTCAAGCTACAGAGATCAGTGAAATCAAATTTACACTGATGAAATTGTGAATAAAATTGAGTCCACCTTCTAACTCTCCCTCCAAACTCCATAAGCCTTACACCAAGCGGTGTCTCTTCCCCTCTTTGTCTCTTTGTTGTCCTGCAGATTTCCAGATGCAGTACTTTCCTGAGGGAACAGATCACATATGCCTCCAGTACGGCACACAATATTTGTCCATTTTATGGATGTGAGTGTTGGTATCTTCTGATACATTTACATACTATTTTCTTGAACAGGTTTTGAAATAAAACACTTCTATGCAACTAATTTAAGCAATATCGCCAGAGAGCTTTTAAAAGCATAAACAGTTTCGCTCCAAAAAGCCTCGCAGTTCTGTCTTCATCACCTTTATTAGTACTGTTTCCATGATATCAACAACTTGTTTTAAAGCTTCTAATTCATTACTCTAAGAGAAACATAATCAGAAATACACTAAAGTTTCTTCTTAGTATCTGTATTTGTAAAAAAAAATAAGTTTACGGTTACAAAAGAAATTATCCAAATTTGTTTTGAATCTACTTGAATGCAGCTTTTATTAATCAGGTGTTCTGGAGCTGAATGATCTTAGCATTTGACATCTGAAACTTCTGTGGCTTTTTGTCTAAGCAAAGAAAACAGTGATAATGGACAACTTCCAGCTGCAAATCTTTTGGGTTTTTTTTGACATTGTACAGGTTTTATTTTGATTAATGAAGACAAGTTTTTCCAAATTTCAGTTCAGTGATGTTAAAGCAGGCATTTCTTAACATATTGAAAGAAGAACCTTTAGCCTTACAGGGCATTTCAACTTTTGTTACAAAACTTTTAAGCCCCCCAAATCCTCAACCGCCCACCCACACTCACTCGCTTTTAACCCTTAAATTGTCATGTGCAGTAGAAAGGCAAAGGAAAACAATATGTGGCATAAAGAGGCTTAGCACTGTGACCCCCTGGGATTGCTGGTTATTCTTACATCTTACCAATTCAGGCTAGCCGCTGACTGAGGGATGTTCCTATTGACTCCATGGCACAGGGGGGAAAGCTCTAGGCCAAGTTAAAGCTAACAGGGTAAATACATTTAGACGGGATACATTTCAGCGCATTATATGCCACTGATGTAATTTTCAAGTTTGTAAGAGGGCAGCAGCTTCCCAGCACTTGAAGCTCAGATTCAAACTGTGCACTATTACATTACAGAGGTGTTTATCTTTACATGCAAGGCGCTGAGTTCTGTCTTTCTACAAGAACTTAGGTTTATGTTATTTGGTGAAACACAATTGCATATGGAAGAAATAGATGATTTTCCTCCTTCATCCTCTTTTGGCAGCTGCCTTTTTGATCTGATCACTGGCCTTGATTTGTTTCCTGCTCCAGCCAGGGTTCAGCTCTGTTCTGTAATTCCAAGCAGATGAGCTGGGGAGTCCAACCCTGTAATTACACCTCCTCTCTTTACCCTCTAACTTCAAACCTCCCATTTCGACTTTTACATCTCAGATCACAGAGTTCTAAAGAACACCTCTGGCGTCCCAGCAGGTCTGGCTCAGCTAAACACGTTTCTGCGCTCTCCGGATTTCATAGCTGAGCTGTGAGAAAGGTATAAACCCCCCTCCTGGGGAACAGGGTCTCCTGCTCTTTCTTTCTCAAAAGAAAATACACAATCAGAAGCCCATGCTTTTTATTATTTATTAAATGCCATCTGTGTGCTTAGCACTTGTACAAACACAGAGAGAGGCAATCTCTGCTTCACAAAATCAACCCCAGGAATAGCTTTGAAATCTTCACCCCAGCTCACAGATCTCACGCTGAGTCCATGTAGGTCACTTGCATTGTAACGGTTAAAAAAATTTCCTCTCTTTACAAGGAAGCTTGGGGTCCTAAGAACTTGAACTGAAGAAAAGTAGATGCTACAAAGTACATGAGAATTAGGAACACTCTTCAGAAGGATGCTGTAACTGAGTGAGTTGAGTCACACTTTCAGAATATCGCGCCCGGATTTTTCAAATCTGGCTGCCAAATGTTAGGCATACCTAAGCAGCTCATTAAGTAACCCCCTTTTCAGGAGCCACTCTTGAAGAACACTGTCTTTCTGGAAAGGCGGGTAACCTGTTTAAATGCTTAAATACGGATCGACAAGATGAACTTGTAATTTTAAGTTTAAGCACGCTGGCTTTCCTCACTAACATTTTGCCGACTGTGCAGTTTCAGGGAAACGTCGGTCCAGGGCGAAGCTGAGAGTGTCAAGGCGGGACTGTCCGTAAGGACACCCCCGGTCCCCGTGCGCGCGGCAAAGGCTTTTCCGTCGGTGCGAGCCCCGGTGCGGGCACGCCCCGCTGCCCCCGGCTTCTGCCAAAATCCTCTGCTCCCCGAAGAGGGACGTGCGGAGAGGTCCTCTGGGACGGCCCCATGCAGCAGGGCCCGTGTCCCCTGGCTCTGAGGATCTCGAGCAGAGTGGGTGGGTTTCACAGGGCAGCGTGCCGTCTCCCGGCAGCTCGAGAGGCGGCAGACCACGGGCAGGGACGGGCGGTTGCTGGTACAGTGGAGCTGAGGGCCGTTTGGCACGTGGAGAATTTGTAGTTTAAGGCCAGGAGCTGCACTAGTAGGTGAGGTCAATTAGAGCCTCTCACACTGCTCCTCCAGGAACTCTGTCCCCAGCCTTGGTGGAGCAGACTGGGGCTGAGAGCCTCCCTCCTCAGTTTTCTGGAGCAGCCACCACCAGCTCCATATTTTGGTTCTTCCCACCTCCAGTTCTCAGCTTTGGCTTTAGCGAGGAATTTGTGAGGGGAAGAAATGCCTTAGTGTCTCTCACCTTCCTCCTATCCCTCATCCTGGGGTCTCCCAGGAGTCTCTCCCTCACAGGTGTTGCCCTGTGGCGTTGGGACACGTCACAGCTTTTAGCATCCTGGCCACCATGGTTCCCTTCACCAGAACAGTGCTGGCTTCTCTGCGGTACAGAGATTAATTGAGGAACACAGTTGTTTGCTAAAGCCCTCACAGATGAACAAGCAGTAGCCTAACCTTTTGCACCTGAGTGGCTGCCTGCAAGCCACCAGCACCAGCTGAATGCTGCAAATGACCCAAAGAGCTGGCACCTGATCCAGGTAGCAAAAGCCACAGAGCAGCTGCATGTCAACACATAATGAGGGCCACAGCTGGGCTTCTGAGCACGCACTGGAAAAGTGCAGAGTGCACGTCCAGCCTCATGTGGCTGTGGGTGCTGCGTACCTCGTCCGGCCCATGAGCAGGAGGAGTATTTGAAGGCAGTAACCCTTCTCTACTAGCCTCCACTTTAGGAAACTGCAGAGCTGTGTATCCCATCGTGCAGAGGTGCTCTGGGTGAGAGCTGGATGGGAGAGAACTGGTGAAGCTCCCTCATGCTCCCCCAGCTGACAAGCCATGGCCTAGATTCTGCAGGGGAAGTCCAGGGATTGCTCCAGATCTTGCTGTTACTGTGTGAAGATCAGCAGGGAACGCAGAATCACAGAACAGTTTGGGTTGGAAAGGACCTTTACAGGTCACCTAGTCCAGTCTGCCTGCAATAAGCAGTGGCATCTTCAACTAGATCAAGTTGCTGAGAGCCCTGTCCAACCTGACCTTGAATGTTTCCAGGGATGGGGCATCTGCCACTTATCTGGGAAAACCATGCCAATGTTTCACCACCCTCATTGTAAAAAATTTCTTCCTTATATCTAGTCCAAATCTGCCCTCTTTTAGTTTAAAACCGTTACACCTGGTCCTATCACAACAAGCCCTACTAAAAGCTGTCCCCATCTTTGTTATAAGCCCCCTTTAGGTACCAGAAGGCTGTAATAACATCTCCCTGGAGCATTCTCTTATCCAGGCTGAACAACCACAACTGTCTCAGCCTTTCTTCTTAGGAGAGGTGCTCCAGCCCTCTGATCATCTTTATGGCCTCCTCTGGACTTACTCCAATAGGTCTTTCCTGTACCGAGAGCCCCAGAGCTGGACGCAGTACTCCAGGTGGGGTCTCACCAGAGTGGAGCAGAGGGGCAGAATCACCACCCTTGACCTGCTGGCCACGCTGCTGGTGATGCAGCCCAGGATACGGTTGGCTTTCTGGGCTGAGAGTGCACATTGTTCACTCATGTCCAGCTCTTCATCCACCAGTACCCCCAGGTCCTTCCCCGCAGGGCTGCTCTCAATTCCTTCATCCCCCAGCCTATCTTGATGCCAGGAGTTGCCCTGACCTGGGTGCAGGACCCTGCACTTGGCCTTGTTGAACCTCATGAGGTTCACATGGCCCACTTCTTGAGCTTGTCCAGGTCCCTCAGGACAGGACCATCCTGTCCCTCTGGCATGTCGACCACATCACTCAGCTTGGCATCATCTGCAAACTTACTGAGGGTGCGCTCGATCCCACTGGCTATATCATTGGTGAAGACATTAAACAGTGCTGTTCCCAGTACAGACCCTTGAGGGACACCACTTGTCACCAATCTCCATCCAGACATTGAGCCATTGACCACTACCCTCTGGATGCAACCATCCAACCAATTCCTTATCCACCGAACAGTCCACCCCTGAAATCCATAACCCTTCAATTTAGAGAGAAGGATGTTGTGGGGGACCATGTAAAAGGCATTAAAGAAGTCCAGATAGACAGCATCTGTCGCCCTTTGTCCACTTATATAGTCACTTCATCATAGAAGGCCACTAGGCTGGTCAGGCAGGACTTGCTTTTGATGAAACCATGCTGGCTGTCTCAAATTGCCTCCCTGTCCACCATGTGTCTTAGCATGGACTCTAGGAGGACCTGTTCCATGATCTTCCCAGGCACAGAGGTGAGCCTGATAGGTCAATGCTTCCCGCAGTCCTCCTTTCTACCCATTTTAAAAATGGGTGCAATGTTCTCCTTTTTCCAGTCTCCAGGGACTTCACCTGACTGCCATGTCTTTTCATCGAGACTGGCTTGGCAACTATATCAGCCAATTCCCTCAGGATTCTGGGATGCATCTTGTCAGGTCCCATAGAATTAGGTATGTTCAAGTTCCTCAGATGATCATGAGCCTGACCTTCTCTTACAGTGGGAGGGACTTTGCTTCCCCAGCCCCTGTCTGGCTGTCCATCCACTTGAGAGGCATGGTAAGAGAAGTTACCAGTGAAGACTGAGGCAAAAACGTTGTCGAGTACCTCAGCCTTCTCATCTATTGTTACTGGCTTGCAAATCTTGATCATCAGGGTGAGTACACTTTCTTTGGCCTTCCTTTTCTGGCTGACATACCTTGTAGAAGCCCTTGCTATTATTCTTTGCATTCCTTGCCACTTTCAGCTTCATCCGCACCTTGGCCCTCCTGACCCCGTCCCTACAAAACCAGGCAGTGTCCCTATACTCTTCCCAGGATACCTGTCCCTGCTTCCGCTGCCTGTGCATTTCCTTCTTGCCCTTTGGTTTGATCAGCAGGTCTTGGCTCATCCATGCCAGTCTCTTGCCTTCCTTGCCTGATTTCTTAAACCTGGGAATCGAGAGCTCTTGTGCTTTATGGAAAGTATCCTTAAAGATCTGCCAGCTCTGTTCTGCTCCCTTGTCCCTGAGGGCTGTTTCCCAGGTGATCCTATTGACTAACTTCGTGAACAGCTGGAACTTTGCTTTCCTAAAATTCAGTGTCCTGACTTTACTCTTCACCTGACCCGTGTCCCTCAGGACTGCAGACTCCACCAGAGCAACATGCCATTGGAGTCTAGCTATGCTTGGTCTCATGGCAAAAGCAGCATTTAGGGAAAAAAAAAAAAAAAAAGTCAGTATTAAGTAGATACCCAGAGCTGGGAAAAATATTAATCAAAAAAGAGGAAGAGCACAGACTTTTCCCATAATGAACAAAAGCTCAATGCTGCTCTCAGCTGGACATGTGTTCTCTCTGTGCAGCTCTACTTCCGATAGAGATTATTCCTTCATAATACATTTTTTATGGTACACATGAGACCTCTGAAATGTAGTGTCTTGTGTCCTGTAAATCATTTCCTGTAACTTGTGGATTCCTTTTCAACTGCATTACGGTAATGTGAATGTTAGGGGACTAACGTGAACTGACAGAAGCAGCCTCACGTGCTCCACTCGCTGTACAGCCCATGCCCAGGCAGCAGGCACTTGGCCTGGGGGTGTCCCCAAGAACTCTGCGGAGCACCCCAGGGAGGGACATGCTCCCTGCCCTGAACAGGCTAAGCCCACAGAAAGGTTGCTGTAAATTTAGCAATCAAACCAAAACTTTAAATGAAAATCCTGAGTAGGTGCAGGTTGGGTCGTGGCTGGGGGAGCACATGCTGCAGGACTGGGGACAGACTGGTGTTCTCAGGAAGCCCTGAGCAGAATGGATTCACTCTGGTGCTCTGCTTAGCTCATATACATGTCCTTTCACAGGTCTGTACGTATAGTTTTACACTGAGAGAGATGAATCCCCCTCATACATGGAGATACATTTATTCCGAACTGGAGAACCCGCAGAGTCTGCTGGCATCAAGAAGTCTGCTCTCAAGTTTCCCAATATCACAAACACCACCCCCCCCAAAAAAAAATAAATTGTTTTCAGTTCCAAAAATCTAAGATAAACCTCAAAATAGACACCATTTAATGAAGAGTCACAGTGCTTTGGTCTTTCTTTTACTGAGCACAAAGCTAAATGGCAGTGCTTAGCAAAATGCCCTGGTTTGACATCCTTGTGTCTCTTCTCCTGTGACATGCTGCACAGAAGACTAAAAGGATTTGCAGGCAAATCATACATAACGGAAAGACTATTTCTTCTCGGGCACCAGCTTCCTGCCCAGAGGAAATTTTACAACCAGAATGTAAAGCCCTCTAAAACAAATGGTTTAGCCTTAAACGCCTGCTGTCTGGGCTCTGACTCTTTATTTATCATAGAACGTGTATTTCTCCTGCATGGATGTCAAACGCATCCATGAGCAGATCTGAGTGTTATCCAGGCGTCTGGTGGTGTTCAGCCAGTGGATGCAATAGGAGCTGATGGAGTATAACAGTTTATTTGACAGTTCTGCTTTTAAAGGCTTATGTATTTACACTGCATACCTGCACACTTCTATTCACATTAATTAGCAATAAGAGTGCTTCCCAAGCATTCAGTAAGTGCCCAGTCTAGCGAGGCCGGCTGATGCTGTTAGTCCTGTGTGAGAATTGCCAGGGTAGGTCAGTCTGGTGGATCATGTAGTTCATGCCCAAAATTTTGGCAGGGATAATGACCAGTTGCTTTGGAGGAAGATGGAGGAACTCTGTAGTGGGCAGCCTTGGAGCAGCCTCCCTCAGATGCAGTTTCCCACCATTTAGTGTGACTTGCGGCTGTCCCAGGACATGTCTGTGATGCTCTTACCTCCAAAGGGAGAGCAGCACTGAGATTCGTGCCAAAATCTTGGTTATGGGGATATGTGACACAGTAAGTCACGGCAGACACAGCAGGGTAAGACATGGCAGGGAAGGGCAGCCCTTCCCTGCACCAGCTGGAAGGGCCTGACTCTGCATGAGCTAAAGGTAAGGCTGTAATTAGAGCCATTTTTCCCATAGAATAGGCTGGAAAGCCCTTTCTCAGATGTTGCGGCACCTCCAAGCAGCACAAAGTCTCTCACCCCTGGCTAGTACCATGCAGAGGCTGGTGGCCTGGCTCTAGAAGAGGACGCAGAACTCCACTCCAAGGCAGTGACAGGTGAGGGCTGGCTCATTCGCTGTTTAGAGATGGGACCATCCACCATTGTCATCGCCTCCGATCCAGGAATATAAACTGGGAGAGGAACAGGGGCAGAGTCAGACTCCAAGACAAGCTCCAGGCTGAAGAGCCCATCTGAGGGGACCTGGGCATATTTAGCCAAGTGAGAGGAGGGCTGGAGAGAGGATCCCTGCCCTCTGAACGCACAAGCAGATGAGCACCAACAGAGGAAGAAAATGGCCTCAGATAACAGACAGTGCTGGCACAAAAACAAAGAGGTATGAATTGGCACAAATACATTTTGGCTGGAAATCAGATGGTTTCTAACTGTGGGAGAAATGTTATTCTGGAACAGATTCCTGAGAGGAGTACTGGGGGCAAGGCATGCAATTAGTTTTAAGATTGAGTTTGAAATGGACTTTATAACATGGTTGCCAGCAATTGCAGGGAAATGGGATTTGATGGCCCAAGCTGTCCCTTCCAGTTCTGTGCTCCTGTTGTGATTCATGAGCACCAATCTGAGCAGACGACCTCTGACAGGAAACGCTTTTTAATCTATCAAAGGCATAACAAGACCCATTGATGGGAAGCTGGAATTAGACGCATTTGAGTGAAAGAAAAAGTGTGGTTTTTAACAGGGACGGTAATTTCCTTTTGTAATAATTTCTGAAGGAATATGGCAGGTTTCCTCTCTTGGAAGGCTTTTCACTGTGACTGGAAGTCTATTGACAGAAATGGTCCTGCTGGACCAAGCTCTAAGGTGGGGATGTGGTCCCTGCAGGAAAGCCTCTGGCCTGTGAATCTCTACATGTTGCTATCCCAATTACTGCTTCTGATAAGAAGTAAGCTTCCAGAGATTATTGCCTTTGTTTCTTGTCTTCTACAAACAGTAGAAATATATTTTTCAGAAAACTTCAGAGGTTAACCTCCAATAATTCATCCTCATTATTTACTTGTCATCAGAAGCAGTGAAACACCTTGAAAAGAGGTAGATAAATTCACATAGTGCTCTACCACCTTCAGGGAATGAATGAAGTTTGTAAATATATGCTGAATAGAAGATAAACAGTAAAAATGTAATGACATTTAAACTCTAGTCCAAGAAGGCACTCAAGATGTTTTGCAGTAGCATTCTACACTGTCAAAGCATTTTCCCATTCATGGAAACAGCTTCAGGTTTAGAGTAAGTATTTGTTCTGATGGCTTTTAGTAGTGGCTCCTGTGATCTGAACGATACAGCCTAGGAACCTACATCCATCTTCTTTGCCTAAAATTAACAAAGGGTGGAAGAAGAGCATCTCTGGGCAAGCTGCTCAGAAACCAAGGCCCCTGTTTCACTGATGCATTGTTCACAGTTGCTACAAAAAAGGGAACAGCTCTTAGACTTGGAAAAGTGTATGTGCCACAAATACATTGTGGTACATGATTTATACAGTGAATAGTCCTGAAAACATAGCCAGAGGGAAAGCCATTCAGTCTGAGAGGTGCCTGCTGGCAGGGGCAAAAGAGGAGGTTAGACAAGGGGCAGTCATAGGTGACACAGACATAGGAATGAACTAGATGGTCCCTCAGCGTGCCACCAGCCCTTAAAGTCTGCTTCTGTACACTTCACCTGGCCCTTAGGAAAGCTGTGAACAAAGCCAGGAAAATTCCTTCCACTGCTGAACACCCGAATGACATATCTGCTCCTTCTAATCCTCCCCATGCTTGCAGTGCTGGGGCTCTCCCTCCTGCCCCTCGCTTTCCCTACAAGCAGCCTGCTGCCAGCCTGGGTCCACGCAGCACTGTGGGGAGAGCCAGCCTCACTTCTCCCCAGGGAGGACCCTGTCTGCAGGAGATGTGGATGGAGAAACATGAAGGCTCCCACCAAGCCCAGCCTGGGGCTGCCAGCCACCCCAGAGACATGGCCCCAAGCAGCAAAGCTAATTGGGGCTCAGCCTGATGAGTGTCCTGCTAAGGTGGGGGCTGCACTTTGAGGTCATGCTCTGCCATAGCCAAACACTGACCTGATGCTCCTGAGCAACCTGCTCCTGCTCTGTAAGGCTGTTATTGCTCAGGACCAAAGCCTGCAGTTCCCCTCACAGCTGCCCTCGGTCTCACTGATAAGCACAGGAGCGGACTGTTCTCCCTGTAGGAAGGGTGTTGCGGGACCTATCCCATCTGTCATGTACTTACTCAGTATAAGTGCGTGAGTGGCTCTATCTGCACATTATCAGGAGATAATCTCCTGTTCTAATCTCAGCTCTTGCAGAATGAGGACCAGGGCTTGCTTGCAAAAGAATCCTTTCACTGATTGCACAACAGGATGACATGGCAAAGCCACACTGAACACAGTGTTAGCTGGCTGTCTCCATCCTGTGCTAAAGTAGTGATGATGGTAGGAAGGAAGAAAGCACCAGTGGCAGAGAAGCCATCTCATATTTGCAAGGTGGCCGAGTACATTATTGCTTGGCTGCAGAAGGGGAAACCGAGGCAGGGAGGGAGGAAGAGATCTGCCTATGGCCACAGAGTGACCTTGATCCCAGTCTTGGCAGGCACGTTTCCAGGTCCGGCCGCAGCGTAGCCCTGTTCTGTCGTGGCTCCCAGGGCTCGAGGCTGGCAGTGCGTCACGCAGAGACCTGACCAGCTGCTGGTGCGGTGGCTCTGTGGACAGCGCTGCTTCCAGGGCAGCTGTGACCAGAGCACAGATGTTTCCAGCTGCTGATGTGGACTGCAACACTGCTGGCTGCAGTGAGACCATTCTGAGCCATCATGACACCATACAGCCAGCCACCTAAGGATGAGAGGTTAGCAGGACAGCCAGGAGACCACCTGGCCTCTCCACCTCACCATCTGAGACCATCAACTGACGCTTCTGGTGTCCTGCTCACTTGGTGCTGGAAGGGTCTCTACAGCACCGGGGCAGGTCCTGAATGGGGAAGGAGTGGGAGCGGGACCCACAAACAGCACAGAGCGCAGGACGCTCTGCTGCCAGCTTTGCATCAGGCTGCTGGAATAGAAGCATTTTGCCAGCATGTGCTGTGCTTTCTAAAATGCCCTTCACCAGCTGCACGGTCCACCCCAGGGGAACACACCGGCTGCGCGTGGTAACAACGCTGTGATTCACCAGCATTGCCCCAGACATGGTTCAGCCCCTGGTGTCTTTGATCTCATGGTATGGGACAGACATAGAGACTCATGACACCTGCTGCTCCTTGCCGCATGCCTCAGCCCTGGTGCCCATGGGTGCTCAGCCAGAAGGGCTTTCACCCTGCTGTCATGGTACAGAGTTGCCCCCCCTGAATCAGCCTCAGGTTTTACAGGGACAGTAACAATGAGGCTTCCCAGGACCTGCCCATGGTCTCCTGCCCTTCACTGGCAGGAGCATTGCCCAGTGTGTCTTTGCAGATCATCCATTCTTACTCATCCTTTCCCTTCCCTGCACAGTTCCTCCTCCCCTCCTCACTTGCTGCTCAGCCGAGCCCTGCCAATTTCATTAATTTAATCTCTGCTCATTAGATGGATCCTCCACCTCCCTCATCATTTCTGTAGCTCTTCTGTGAGCTGCCTAATTTATCACACTCTGCCTGGTAACGAGGTACCCAGCGTGTTCCCACTAAGACTTATTCTTCAGAAACACCCATGCCACCTACTCTGCGGGGCTCTGCTCCTTTGACTGCTTAGGGACTCTTTCTTTTAGGATTTTGAATGATTCTACTCGGGATTGAAATAGGTTTAATAAGTGATCATGACTATTCATTTACTAGATTTTGATACTACATCTGCTTTTCTTGGTTCTAGTATCTTCTATGGACTTGAAGAAGAAATCTCTGCTGATGTATCCCCAACATTGCTGTGATGCAAACAATACCTGGATTTCAAGTAGGGAAATGAACTTTCCTCCAGGCCTCACACAACCAACCAGACAGCAGGCTCTGAGCGAGACAGCCATCGCTGTAGCCTGGGATGGCACGCAGTGAAGTCTGAAGTAATTTCTTCTCTATCAAAAATGGGAAGTTCTTGTTCTCTTGTGTTAGAAAATCTGTACTAAATTCTACAAACCTGTCTGTTGTTTCATCATCGTCCGGCTACCAGTTAGCTGCCAGCATGGGGTGAGAGCCTTGTCTGGCCAGCAGCACTGCAGCCAGCCCGAGACCTCTTGGGGGTCTGCTGCAGTGCAGAGCCAGTTCCTGTTACCCCTTCACCAGCTGCAAACCAAGGGCGGCCACCACCTGCCACAGAGGAGAGAGGTGACGTTGCCAGTGCCTGCCAGGATTGGTGGTGGGATGCAATCCTCACCGCCACCAGAGCATTCCCCAGAGGTGGATGGCAGAGGCAATCCCTGTTCCTCGCCACGGGTGTCTCAGAGCATCTGAGCCTTTGTTAGAGGCAACAGAGAAGAGGGGAAGCAGGAAGGGAGCCAGAGCTTTTCGGATAGTTTGGTTCAAATGAAACCCTTATTGATCACAAGTATGCAGGCCTCCTGCCTCTGAAAGCATTCCCTGGAGACAACAGTTCACATTCCTTAGCTGCGAATGATGGAGCAGTCCTGCTCTGGGGTACAGAACATCAAGGAATTAAGAAAAGAACCAGGAAACATAAGGGGTGTTTGCCACCCATTCACCAATTTGCATGCAACCCTCTGATAAATTTTGCAGCCTGAGCTTGTCCTCTGCTGTGTCAGAATACAGTAAATGTATTCAGCCTGTAATTTAGTCCAGCTGTAGGTGTGGTTTCTAGGTAGAAATGACTCATGTAAAACCTTTGGCTTCATCTGGGAGCAGAAAACCGCTGCAGTGTGTCAAGTGACTGACTGCCGCGAGCTTGTGTCACCACATGTCAGGATAGGGCACTATCTGCAGCTAATGCACACGGTCCAAGGGAAACAGCCCATGCTTCCCAAATCACCTCCCTTCAGGGCTGCCAGGAAGAGCAGCAGGGCTGCCCACCTCCAGCAGCCCTCGTCACCCACCCACACCTCCAGCCTTTCCCTCCAACAACTGCTAATGGGATGGCCAGTGTGGTCCAGTGCCATCCTTGCTGTGCGCTAGCTCAGTTTCCAGGACTTGTCAAATCTTCAGGGCGGATTTTGGGGTGCTCCTGGGCTGGCTCCAGACTAGAGGCAGTGATCAAGCAAGAAAGGCTGCTGCCTCCTGCCAGGGGCTCAGGACGCAGCAGGGAAAGGGTGGAGGATGGGAATGCCTACGCAGGGATCCTTGGACCCTTTTGCTGTGAGGATTTCCCACCCTGGTCTCCTTGTCCCCATCCTGCGGATGGCAGGAGCTGTTCTGGTGGCCAGCACTTGCTTTTGCCTCATTCCCCATTTCAGTGTTTCCAGCTGTGCAGCTTTCTGTCACAGCCAAGCAATGTAACCACTGCCGGCCAGGTTCAGTTTTTCTTCGATGATGTCGGAAGTGACAGCCCATAAACTTGAAAGACTATCTGAAATGTCTGAGGTAAGGAAAAGCAAAAAAGCCCCACAGTGCCAAAGCGAGGAACTAGGTCTGCATATCTGGCATTTTGTGATTCAGAAATCCACTGTGCACTGAACGAAGCGGCTGCCTAACCGGCTGCTTAAACAAACTTCAGATTCATCTGAGAAGAGTTTCTAGAGACTCAGATATAAAGGTCAAATAGTCCTTGCCAGCCCATGAGCCTCTTTTACAGAGAAGAATAAGCTATGGCCCTCGTTATGGAAAACAGTCAAAATAATACAGTGATGCTATGTCCAAGAGAAAATAGATAGTGCAAGTTATTCCATCTTCCCTTTCAGTGATACCAGTTTAGAAAAAGCTGGGCTATTTACAGAGAGCATTTTGCTTCCAGTACTTCTGAAGTAAGTGAATTTTGAATTAGTTTAAGTGCAGGATAAATCAGTGAAAGAGGAACATCTTTACACTCCAATAAGATGCTATTACTCATAAGCATATTGCACTCTAGCTTGTGGACTAAAGTTATCAGTGCATGATAGGACACCAAGGGCATGAAACACAGGGAATCCATGGAAATTAACAAAGTGCCTTCAGTATGAAGAGGTAATTTGGGATATTGATTGGTGATGATGGCAGCCCAATGCTGAGACAATCTGGCCAGATCCTTTGATTCTGGGTGCTCCTGACAGCTGTGAGAACTCCAAAACCCCTTCCAAGAGCAGTCTGTATTTCTTCAGATTTCACATCAGAGGCTGAATTGGGAACACAGAAATAAATGTGGTGCTGTTGTTAAGGTCACTGTGTCCACCGTTATTCTTGTTTATCACATCCATCACGCTGCCATGGAAGAACCACAGGCAGGAGCTTGCCTCCTCGCCGGGTACACGGAAAACATGTTGGGTGACAGGGTCTGGTGGCATCTCCATGGCCTGGGACAGCGCTTCCCACTTGTGGCCCAGCCACGCCATATCAAAGCAGCAAGCTGATGTATTTTGTGCTGAGATATCCACTGGGCTCCCAGCTGCTCTCTGAAGCTAGCCAGGTGACCTTCTCAGGAGCTTGTAACTGGCTCTTGTATTTCCAGCTCTGCAGCAGAGGTGTGGGAGACCTTTCTGGGAAATGAAACACAGCCGTACACTGGATGCAGAGAGGCACGGAGAATCTCTCCCTGCTCCCTTGACATCTTTCACCCTACTCCTCACAAGCTGCTTGGATTTTGTGTCAAGAGGGTGATTCTGCAAATTAAATCAGCTCTTGTCTCCTCTTTGTTGGCATGGCAACCTGGGAGGATAGATGGCACAGCCTTGCTACAGCTCTCATGGCTGGAGACACATCCTGGCTCCTTTGTGCCTGTGCTCCCGCTGATCGACGCAGATGATGCAAAAATCCCAAACAGAGCAGCTCTGCGGGCAACACCGGGCCCATCGCCTGGGACGGCTGCCCAGCACCCGGGCTTGGATTCCCTCTGGTTGAAGGGCTGAGCTCAGCTCAGGGCGAGGCAGGAACAAATCCTCATGCAGAAAATTGGTGCCCAGGCAGCAGAGGCTCCGGAGCCTCTGGAAACAACTGCAGCAAGAGCTGCACATCAGCACGGTCACCTCCCAGCTCTTGGACCTCCCAGTCCTTGGCAGGGATCTGCTTTTCCCTGCTGTCTCAATAAATGAATTTAAGCATTTTCCAGCTCAGCAACTAGAGCCTTTGCTGGTCTTGCATTTGTGTTTGATTAATGAGATAGCCAGTAATTTAAATATCTCTTGAGGTCTCTGTCTTTCCTGAGTAATTCTGAAGTTATTGCTGTTTACATAGAAGAAAAGCATGTTGCCTCACAGAGAGCATTACTGTGGTGATAAGAGTGGAAACTGATCCTCAAGGAGCAGAGGCAATGGCACTTCCACAGACTTTTGGTGAACGCTCATCATTTCCTGGAAGAGAAAGCCACCTTTTGCAGGCTGAGAGTTGCCCACCCAAAACCCTGCTCCATGCCCGAGTCTGACTGCTGCTTCCTTGGGAGAGGCATCGGCAAGCCAAGGGGGCCAGGAGTCACCATCATGAAGGCTGGACTCGATGATCTTAAAGGTCTTTTCCAACCTAAATGACTCTGTGATTCTGTGAAAGCCCCTCTATTGTTGATTCCTTCAGGCTGGGGTTGGGAGGATTAATTTCCACAAGCAGGCTGGCTGTCAGACCCATTTGAGATAAATCCGTCTGCAAAATTATCATGTTAAAAGGTTTTAATTATTAGGGACGCATTAGGAAGACAGCTGGGATTTCCCTTCTGTTGTTCCCACCAGGTCTGATCAGTCCTGTTTTTTTCTCACATCCCAGCATAAATCTGGAATAATCCTCCAGGTCAGAGGCTGCTGTCAAGGCAAAACCCAGGCTGGAAGAGTGCAGACAGACAGTGATGATTTGGGGGATACTTCTACACAACCAGGACTTGTTCCTGAGCAGCAGACGTGGGATTAGTACTGATGCTAAGCCACGCAGATTTATGCATGTGTAACCTTGAAGCCGCTTTGCTTTTGAGAGGAGTGTGCTGCATCCGAGCGTCACACGCAGCTCCCCAGTCTGGCTGGTTTTCCATGAGGAGCTTGGAGCCAGGTCAGGTCCCCAGGTCTGGTTGGTGAGAGCTGTTGTCCTGCCTTGGCTGCCATCTATCACGGTCCTTTCCTGGGGCTACAGACCCACTCGGGGCAACTCCTGAGCAGACAATTGTCTGTGGCTTCTTCTGCTCCTTGACACAGAGACCCCCAGCAAAACCTGCAAAAGCCACTAAATCCAGCTGAGCTTGGGACTGAAGCACCAAGTGAAAAAAGGGGCTAAATTAATGTCCCTATACTCTCAGTGTCCTCTACTTTTTTGAGCCATCCCGTTGCACCTGGCTGTTACCAGAAGACCACATTCCCTCCCTTGTGTACCAGTCAGCCCAGCATGCCCAGATGCTTCATGAGCACCGGGCAACTGGGAGCTGTAGGGCTGCCTGAGGGAGCAGTGCTCGGCTTTGCTGGCGCAGATGGCTCTGCTGCCAACAGGCAGGACAGCCCGGTGCCAGGCTGGGACGGCCACGCGGGGCCTGGCACCGTGGCAGTGCCTTAAGGAGGGGGTGGGTGGGAGGTGCCCCCCAGCTTATTTATCACAAGACTTGCCCGGAGCGCCCCGCTCCCCCGCTGCTGACCCTCCCACAGCATCGCCACGTGGGACAGCAGGCTGGGCCAGGGCCAGGCAGCCAGCCCCCCACTCGTGTCCTCTGCGCGGGTGGACATGAGGCCAAACTTTGCCAGCAATGCAGGGCTTGATACCTCCCTGTTCTCTGACAGCTTTTTGCAGGCATTCTCTCGTGGCCCTGTATGAAATAATTTCAATTTAATGAGCTCAGTTAGCTGCAGATTAATCGAAAACAATTTTGCACAGGTTCCTTCTTCATTATAAAAACATTCTGGTCTGTCTTCTCATTTCTCAAACTGCCTCTCTCTGGTCATCTGCCTTCTTTCCCCTCTCCCCACATGCTACCAATACAAATTACCCTTCCCTACACGGGCTGTCTGGGAGAGCAAAAGCCTCAGAAACTCCTTAACTCCCACATCTTCCCGTAAGAGAGGCACAGGGAGCTCCTCCCAGTGCCGTGGAGTCATCCCTCAGGACAGACACTTAAAATTCCTGCCATGGAACAAGGCAGCGTTTGCTGCAAAGCAGCCTCCTCCCCTGCATGCCGAGAGGTCCTGCAGTGGGGCCACAGCTGGCAGCAGCTGGGAGAGCCCTGGGCTGGGCTGGCGTGGTGGTGGCAGAGCAGCCCTGGCTGGGACGGCCGAGGGAGCCCCCAGCACCCCGGCATCCCGGCCTCCCCCGCTGCGTCTCCCACCGTCAGCCCCTGCGCACCTGGTGCCTGCAGCCCTTCGCCTCCTCCCCTGCACCCGGGGGCTGCGAGCTCTCTCTGTTTCACAGCCTCACACCGCTGGGTCTCTGCCCTCACGAAGGCCAGCCTCGGAGCTTCGGGGTCTCCTGGTGCTTTTGATGTGCTCACAGGGAAGAGAACGCCCGTGCAATCCCACCTCAATGCTCTGGCCAGCCCGGGAGTCCCTCACTCACCAATTTTCATTCAGGCCCACAAAACTGCAGCCCCTTCCGCCAGCCACGTAGGTGGTCCCTGGGAAGGGGCAGCACGTGCCAGGCTGACGCCGCTGCAGCCCAGGGGTTTGCAGTGCTGGCAGCGTGGGGCTGTGTGGCACACGCTGCAATCAGCTCTTCGCCGGCTCCCCTCCGTGCAGAACCAGCTCACCCAAGTGATTCCTTCCCCCCGCAGCGGACAAGCTCTTCTGCACACCCACCCACTCAGATGAATCCCTGCCAGCGGCTGCAATGCCCACCCTGCTGGGGGCTGCTGCTCCCCGGGGACGTCCTGGGGCTCCTGTCCCCTGTGCAGCTGGGCCACTCCTCAGCCGTGCATCACTGCTGCCTGCCCTAACCACCATGCCACCCCAGGAGGGGCAGGGGAAGGGAGGTGGGGACACGGGGCAGACAGGGCACGGCATTTTCTGTGGGGATGGATCCCAGGTGCTGCCCCAGCGTGTGTGCGCTGGCAGGATGGATGATGCAGTTCATACTCCAGTACTCTCTCCTCCTCTGGTGAAGGGGGCTGGGAATTGCCTTCAGTAAAGCCAAGATTTTGCCCCAGAGATGCTCGAGTCCCACCAGGCCGTGCTGGCCCACCCTAGAAGCAGGTAAGCAGACAGAAGCTTTGAGCATGATTTTTGGCTGCTCCAGGGAAGAGGAGAAGTGATGCCCTGGCTCAAAGGTCTTCAAAGCCCCCGCTCTTTCCAGGTGCTGGCTGCTGCCCCTTGGAGAAATTCCCTGGACTTTCCCCTGCAGCTTTGCAGGAATCCCCGTGATGGCATAGTTACGGCTCAGGCATAAAGAAAACATTCATTATCTCTATTACCTCCCAAGCAAATTAGCCAGTGTGTAACAAACACCCCTGAGCCCCCCAGCTGCAGACGGTGTGGAGCCCTGTGAGCAGGGCTGGGTGTCAGCCCCGCAGGTGCTGTGGGGCAGGAGGAGCTGCCCCCTGGCCACCCCTCCAGCGGGCAGGCAGCCACGGCCCCAGGCACTGCCATGTCCCCTGCCTGGGGCCAGCAGTGACCAAGCGGCCGCTGTGCTGCTGTCACCAGCTCCTCGCTCACCAGGAGCCACTGGTTGAGGTGAGCGACTGTCCCCTTCGCCAGCTAGGCGCCCAGCCACCCCCCCGGCCAGGCAAGCTCTGGTCAAAAGGCAATCCATCCATCCCGCAGCCGTATCGCCGCACGCTGCTTGAACCTGATTTACTGTTATTGGCAGTCAGCAACCTTTGCCATTTATATTCAATGCCAAGCTTCAATTTACAGTATACTTTCTGCTTCAGCTCACCCCGGCCTCTATCTCCACCTCCCGCATTAATGCAGGTTATGCGTAGAATTCATCTTGGAGTTTATTTTGAAAAAACGTCAGCCATGCTGGTTTTAATACATTCCCTCATCAAAGCAGCACAAAGCTCAATTTAAATTAAAATCAGCAAATTGCGGATTGTTACCCGAGCCAGCACCCCTTCAGTTGCACTGAACTGGCAGTGCCACCAGTGTCACCACAGCCACTCCGCACTGGTGGCACTGCCCTGGGGTAGCTCCAGTCACCTCTGCTGGGAAGCACATGAAAGCAAGCAGGAGAGGAGTTGTAAGCTTGCAGCCAAATAGGATTCCTCTGGTTGCAGAAGGTGGCTAACCACCACCTGTGGCATGGCTCTCCAGCATGTCCCTCAGCGAGCCCCCTGTCCCCACACCCCAGCCCACCCCATGGAGCTGCCCAGGGGCTCCTACAGCCCTCCCATGCAGGGGGATCCCCGCGGGTCACCCCATCCCAGCAACATCAACCTGGACACGGGAGTCCCTGCACCCAGAGTGGGACGTGACGGGCGATGGGGCAGCTGTGGCTGCAACCACGCAGCCCCCTGGGGATAACGGGGCAGGTGGGAAGGGAGGGTGGGCACAGGGCGTCAGGCGAAGGTGAGAAGGACAAGAGCCTCCCTGGCCCCCAGCTCAGAGGCCTGCAGGTTGGGGGCTGTCTGCTCTGCAGGGGGGTGGGAGGAACGCACAAAGTATTTGAATAGCTATAAAACGTTAAACTGCGTGTCAGCGTTTCCTCCCAGGGGAAGAGCCATGCCCAGATCAGGGCACGCTGTGCAGCGATGGAGACCCTGCTCCCCAGCAGCATTTAGGTTAGATGAAGGCAAGAAGCAGCAGCTGGGCATGCAGGGGAAAGCAATAACTGTTGATTAGGATAAAAGAAAGAGAAGCCCATAGCTGCCTGTTGCTGCCTGTTCTTGTGTTTGGGTTCAGAGAGGGGACAGTGGCTGTGCTATGCCAGGATCTTCCTTGGAGCATTTTATGTCATTTGACTTAGTGGTTTTACTGGTGGGGGCAGGCAACAGCTCCTGGTTTTTGTGGTTTTAACTCCAAGTGTAGATTTGCTCTGGTGGTGGTTTCAGCCTTGGTGGGAGGCTCAGTTAAGCCTGCACTACAAATTTTGATGTGAGCAGACCTTGCTTTCTTTTGGGAAAAAGAAAAGCTTTTGGGAAAGAGAAAAGCTGTGAAGGAGCCCTTCATAGGGAGCACTGCCCTGAGCTTTGTCAGAGCTTAAGGAAGAACCTCCACCTTTACAGAGGTGGCATCTCCTGGTGCAAGGGGCACGCAGCAGTTTCTCATGCTCTGGCGGTGGGGAGCAAGCTGCCCTGCCTTCAGCCTGAACCTGCCAGCAGAAGTCTGTGGTCACTGCTGCTTTCCTTGAAAGACAGTGGAAAACGGGTTTATAGCAAAAAAATAAATTAAAATACTGAAGCAATAGCCTGGTGGTGAGTAGCACACGACCCCCCTGCAGAATAAGCATTGCTAGAAAGCTGAAAGCAAAAATGAGCATAAACAGAAAATCTGTAGTTGTTCTCCGAGCTTTGCTGTCTCAAAGCTGTTCAGAAACCCTCGTGAGATGTGCCTGCAGAGGACATCCCAAGGTGGGTCACCTCAGGTGCCCAGACCCCGGGTGTGGGGTGGAGTCTGGCAGAGCAGGACCAGGGGCTCTACTGCTGGCCAGCTTGGGTGCACTGGGGGATGCTGGAGCCACTGGGGCCTCAGAAGATGATGCAGTGGGTTTGCGTGTCTTCTGCAGAGAACTGC
>JAVJGJ010000037.1:60152643-60175186 GCA_035590215.1 Microhierax caerulescens
TCTCTGCCAAGGCGGGTGCCTTGGGCGGGCCCGTCCGGGCGCCTCCCGGTTCCCCCTGTCCCGGGCTGCCCGGTGCCCGTCCCGCGCTGGGGCCGCCCCGTCCCGCGGGCAGAGCTCCGGGGCTCGGCCGGCAGGTGCTCCCTAGCACCCCGCCGCTCCCGGTGCCCGTACCCCGCTTCCCCGGGGCCGGCCCCGCCGCTGCCGCTTCGCCCGCAGGCTGGAGAGCACGAAAGCTGGCGTGCGGCCTTGCCGCGGAAAGAAGCCTGTGTGTGGTGGCTGCGGCTTTCCGCGTAAATCGGGCGTTTCAAAGGCTAAAAATAGCTGTCAAGGTTGGCGCCTTCGGTGCGGCACACTGCTGCGCGCTCCTCACTTTCTGTTGTTGATCGGTTTTGCTTTTTAGGCTGCTCTGAGGCCCTGGCCCATGCAAACACGCGTGGACTTCACGTTGCGCGTGTGCATGGCCGGTGTGCCGCCTGCGATGGCGCGCGGGGTTTTCATCTGTAAGCTCCTGCGGACAGGGACAGCGTTTTCGTGTTTTCTAGTTCGCGTTTGGGCTCGTGGCTTCAGCTGTGGGGCCTCATCGCCAAGAATGTGTAACAAATTGGAGGAAATTTTCGGAAAATCACAACATAACTGAGTTCTGAACAGCTTAACCGAGCTGTTTACATGCTGCGTGTTTAAAAAGAAATACAAGTGATGATTCCTTCCAAATCCCTTGAGAGGGAAGAATAAATTTAATCTTCCTCACTTATACAGGGAGGAAACTGGGACAGAAACAAGTGAGCGGTGAGTCAGACTCAGAACTCCAGTGCCTTGGATTCTCGGGGCTATGTTTGCCTTCACACAAGTGTTTTTCAAGCCAGAAAGGACAGTTTCCAGAGCCCTCGGTGGCAGTCTGTGCAAGGCTGTGGTGGTCAGGTAGCCTTCCAGTGACCGGGAGAGAGATGCACAGGGAAAAGCAGCAGGTGTCTACGAATATGAGCAAGTACCACTAGGTAATGCTGTAAAAACACCCTTGGCCGACATTGCTTGCTTGTCTTCCACCCATTCCTGTAAGTTGCCACAGATGTGTTTGTCGCGCACATGTGTGAAAGGAGGTGATTCTTGCCATAGATGCAGTGCATTCAGAAAAAGCCTTGTGTGTCCACTTAGCTGTTTCCAGGACTAATCCAGGGCAAATTCTGATTGCGCCACTTGTAGCAATCCTACAGTGGCGGAGACACCCAGGTAGTTTTTCTTCACCTGCATGTTCAATAAGGGAAACAGATCTAGTGAGTAAGGAAAACAAAGTTTGCTTAAATCCAGTACAAGCATCTCTACTTCTGAGTCTTCAGGACTCATGATGTACTTCAGATCTGTGCGTGACGGTTGCCTCTCCTAAGAGAAGCTCCTGCCAGAGTGACCAGCGAGATAATGCAGGCGTGCAAACAGGTGATAGAAGGAGAAGTGAGAGGCAGCGTATGTGGGAGAGCGGATTGACCTGTTGTTGGCCATAAGCACCAGATTATTACGAAGGGTTCCTGCCCAGTGGAAGAAGCCAGCTTGAGGACTCTGACATGTTTGCCAGGCGTACGGGTGATACATCATGTAGGAAGGCTCCTGATGTAAGTAAGTTACCTGCTGTTTGCCTGAATGTAAAAGGTAGGCCAGCATCACTGTGATGTGAGCAGTAATGAAGGACTAGCTGTTTTGGAATATAATTGTATGAGAGCAGCAACATCAAAAAGCAGAGTCTTTTTCTATAGACACAACCTGCTTTACTGTCCCCAGATTGGCCAACATAATTATCTGCAAAAAGATGAGGCTAAGAATCGCCTGCAAAAAAGTCATTTATCCCAAAAACCAATTATGACAGAAGCTCATGGTTTCTCTTGTGGGAAGTGACAGTCCCTCATGGCAGCATCACTAACAGCTTTTCGTAAGAGGAAAGGGCAGTGACTTTATGGCTCCATTGGCCAACTTGGTAAATTAGACTCCACTTGTGATTTACTATCAGTGCAGCTTCTAGATGTGGTAATGAAATCAATACTCAGTGGGTTCAAACATAGAGGAATGTGCCAAAACCAACAGACTATACTTTGTCTTTTACTTGTCTTTTTTGTTTTGTGTTTTTTAAAGGTATGGGGCTTCTGCCTGGTACACAATATTTTTTAAAAGAGAATACGCAGTCCTACTTGTTTCATTGCTGTGTCTCTGTTCAGAATGTGCTGTAATGGGAGCCAGTGACAAATAACAGCTCTTTGTACTTTGATCTATACAGCATGTCACATCAGTGCTCATTAAAAATTGCATTAACCAATCCAACCATGACTTTCTGAACTTGGGCTCCTGGGGCAGGGTTTATATCTAATGCGGGTATAATGTAAAATAATTTAAAAAGGCATCTCTCAGCCATATTTTCAAAAATACCATAGAAATCAAAGCATTTCAAGAAGGAAGTTGTGTGCAGAAGTTTGCACAGAAAAGAGCTGTTTCAAAAAAAAAAAAAAAAAAGATGGGAAATGTACTTTGTGGCTGGAGCCCTCTGCAAAGTTATTAAAATAGGAAGAAAACTAACTTGTTGGACTTGTTGTGTGACACTTCAAAGATCTAGGCATATCAGCATAGCACTTGTCTGGCTTAAGTGCCGGTTGGCTGGCTGGCTGCCAATGCCAATCTGGTGGTGAAAGATACCTAAAACAGAGAGGATGGGAAAGAATGGAGGCAGTGAGCATGTGGGACACTATACTGTGGAGAAGAATTAGATCGGGCAGAACTCTTTGACTTGGTAATGCTTTGGCAGTGCCACAGCTATGATTTGCTAATGGCCATATTATGTTTTTAAAAAGACAATATGTTCCTTTGAATAAGTCAAAGGAGTGGGACTTATTGGAAAGGAGTGCAGTGACTAATTCACAAAGAATCAAACGTCTGTCAGATTTGTATATGTGAATTGTCCATGACAAATACATCAAAATAAATGAAGATTTGGAGAGGTTTTCCTACATGTCCAGCTTGAGTTAGAATCCACAAGATGAGCCTGGAGCCTGTCTGATACATAGAAATATGCACTATGTGATTTCTTATTTTGGTTTCAGCTGTTTGAGGGAGAAGTTAAACTGTTTTATGATGTAAAACAAATGGGAATCAGTTTGTTTCTCCTTTCATTTTGGACTGAAAACGCTATAGTTTCTGGGATATAGCAGGGTTTATCAGTTACTGCATCTATCATTTTTATATTTTTAGAATAAGGTGTTTAAGCTGCTGGGTTTTCCCTTATTCTTTGTTGCAAAAGGTAACAAAGAACCTTTTTCTAGATATTTGACTCCCAAATTGTGCAGAATATTTCACCTTCCCCTACCAGAGACCTGATCTTCAATGCAGCCACTGAAGCTGGTGGACTTTTATGATTATTTTAAGGGATGATGAGTCTGGGTTTGGTTTTCTCAAGCGTGTACCTGTGGTAATGCTCACCTGCAGTCTGTGCCTCTGAGATGGTACAGGTTACCACAGAGGTCCGTCCTATATTGCTTTTCCTTGTTTAGTTAGATAACTGGTCTGAGAAGTATGTTTTGGAAATGCATTTATTTTAGTCATCTGAGACACAATGAATATGTTGAAGCTCTGCTACCTGGTAATGGGTATAGAAAATACAGACCAAATATAGTAAAAATGAAGGTCTTATGGCTGTTGTCAGGATAGGCTCTTTTCCCTCTGTTTTTTTCAGATACACGCAGAGACATGCATGTGCACACACACAAAAGCACACACACACAGAGCCCATCTGCTAGAACAGACTTGCTAGTTTCACAAAAATGTAGTTATCTGAAGCAGGTTTTTTAGATTTCCTAGAACAGTTTAAAAAGTAGGTGGGAATAAAGGTATAAAATGATGTAAAGAGTAGACCCGGCGCGGCTCGGGCCATCCCAGACAAAGAAATCAAAGAAAGATGTAAAACCCAAAGCAAATGGCTTTCCATAAAATAAACTCTCTCCTCCTTGTTTCTCCACTTGTTTCTGGCATTTAAAATGTGCTTGTGATTTGATTGTTCAGAGCCAAAGAGGAACCTCTCTGTGTAGAATTACTTTACTATGAGCATGGACAATTTCATGGTGCTGTTGCTGCAACCAGAGCTTTAGGGCTGGGTCCAGCTCCCAGTGTGCGTGGCGGGGGTCTTGCCTTTGACTATAGCAAGGGCTGGAGCAAGGCCCTGGATGAGGCTGTTGGAAATGCCAGCTGGAACAGCCAGTGCTTGTTGTACGCTGACAGCATTCATCTGGAAGCATGGCAAACACGGGCCAAAGGTATTTCTTCATCCAGTGTACATACAAGCAGTCATCCTAACCCTCTCCAGAGCTGCCAATTTCATTCATTCATGGCACTCAAGTACCACGAAAACGAGTGTGGTAAAAATACCTTCCTAAATGTTTATGCCTTTTATTATTCGCACAGTGGCTTTCTGATGTTGTGACTTAAAAACCCAAACCACCCCACACAGACAAACCAGCAGATTGAAAAACTGTTGCAGTCTGGGCAAAAATGCCCTCTATGTATGTATCTTCTTGCTCTGCAGTGCTGTGCAACTGGTCAGAGTAATGATGGTTTCCATTGCTGACGACAAAAGAAAACTTCTGGAAAAAATTAAGCACATGTACAGTGTTGTTCGTCACTGCTTATATTTTCTCAGAGTGAAATTGAGCTTTGATTTTGATTAATTTCTCAGAGAAAAGGGAATTTCTGGCAATTTTTTATAAACTATCCAAAGAAGGAGTTTTCATTTCCAAACTGAAAAATGGATTAACATGCCCTGCCAAACTTGTGTAAGAGTCTCAAGTAGCAGCTAACGCACCTGGGAGCTACTTTCTTAGTTTATATTCTTCTTGTAGTCCCTTTGGGGCCAATGCTTCTTCAGGTTAATAACATCCTTGGGGAAACGTGATTTTCATCCCTCAGGAGCACTGCCCCTGAGGAGCACTGCCTTCATTCCATTTGGCGATCTTCTGCACCAGGGGAGAAACAAAGAGTGGGCAACTGAACCTATTCCAGGCAGCGCTGGTAAAGATAGAGCTGTTCCTCTTGCAAGGAGCGAGGGAAGCCCTCCTGCCCTTCTGCCCGTAGCTGACCCGAGGAGTGGTCAGTTGGACCCTGACTGTTGCCTTGAGGGAGCAGGTGGGAAATTTTCTTTCATGGTTTTGGTCAGTGTTTGGTTTTGCTGACCAATCTCTTGTAATGTGCCTCAGATAACACAAATGGCTAAACACAAGTTGAAAGTATGACCTTGTCTCACAGTGCTCCTGGGTTTCTGTAGTGGCCCTTTGGCCAGCTTGTATCTGGTCTCGTTCTTGTGCTAAGGTTATTTCTCAGTGCGATATTGTAACAGCCAATTTCAATCTTGATCTTGAAATGCGGATACAATGGTCTTGGAGTTCTGCAGATATCTCAAGCATACCCACAATGCAGGCATTTTTTCTCCATTAGTTACAAAGATGACCCTTGTTCAGAACATTCACTGAATTTTAGAATCAGGATCCTGGCTCTCAGATCCACTTGTACGTTCAAGCATAAGTGCATTTTATCAAAGCTTCTTCCCAAAGGGGGCTAACCAGCATCTTTCAGCAAAATAATACCACTGCCATGCAGTTTCAAGCAATGACATAATCGAGGTCTCAGCATGGCCACTGAGGGCACAGCTGGCTCCAAAAAAATTTGTATTTTCTCAAGTAGTTTGAAAATAAGGAGGAGGAAAAACATAAGTAATGAAGTCTTGGCAACTTACCGTTTCTAATCTTGGCAGCCAGGATGGAACAGAGGCCAGAGGCAAGCCTCTGCTCTGGCCTGATGTGCAAGGCCAGTGCAAATCACTGGGTTTCCCAGGGCCTCAGCTTCCCCAACAGTAAGGGGAAAAAGTACAAATCTGTGGGTAACTTAATGGTCTAACAGCAATGCGCGTACGGTATGAACTGTAACTTAAGGTGGGAGTTCACCCACAGATGGAATGGCATTAGTATGGCTGTAAATAAGAAATATCACAGGATCACATAATCATGGAAAGGTTGAGGTTGGAAGGAACCTCCGGGGGTCGTCTGGTCCAACTCCTCTGCTCACGCAGGACCACCTAAGAGCCAGTTGCCCAAGACCATGTCCAGTTGGCTTTTGAGTATCTCCAGGGTGCGAGATTCCACAGCCTCTACAGGGCAGCCTGTATATACATCACCTCAGGGTATTCCTGATCAGCTGCAGTAAGTTTTGAATCCCTTCCATCATTTCCATCTATTTACCAATGTAGAATATATGTTATATACATATATTTGTATATGGGGTGTATGCACATATGCTTAAAATATGTCTATTTTCTATATGCATGAAGTCTTTGAAACATCTGGATAGTTCATTATCCTAGTACATGCTCTTCAAGTCCATACGCCGCCAGCCAGCTTGCTGACTGCCTGAAGTAAACTGCAATCTTCCCAGACAGTTCTGTCTGCAGCTGTAAGGTGTTCTCGAGGCTACTTAAAAGCTGCCAGGTTCTGTAGGAAAACTGCTTATCTGCTGAGGAAATATTACCAGCAGCTTCTTGGCGAGAAGCTCCAAGTTTCTCAGAGCAGTGGCTAAATTACAAGTGTAGGTGGTAAAAAGAGCAGAGAAGAAGGGAAGGAAAAACATCAGTCAGCTGAATTCTGGCTCATTTCTTTCCTCTCCTGTTTCTGTTCTTGCTAGAAGAAGTAGGAGCATAAGAGTCAGGGTGGCATGAGACATTTGTGCGTTTCCTGGGGCTGATGCTATTTAGGCTTTAGAAAATAGCTGGTGAGTGACTGCCCCGTGTAACAGAGGGCAGCTCTGTCCCCTTTTGCGTCTTTGCCTACTGTAGATAACTGCCCCAAGCAGTCGCATGGTCTCTGTGTCCAGAGAATCCCTCACGCCTGCCTTCCTGCCTTTTATGTTTGCTCTGGACAAAGCTGCAATTAGCTTGTGTCAAACAGCACATAGCAGTACCCTCTCTGCCTGCTGTGGGAGGAATTAACAGCAGTGCAGAAGCCCTTTATCCCCATACCATCCACCACCTATAGCCCCTGCAGCTGCGGCAGCCCCTTCCCCAGCTCTCCTCTTAGCCCCTTCCCTTCGCGCTGCTGCCCAGCCTCGCACCAGCAAGGGACATCTACCTGTGGAGGGTTATAAAAAACACCTGGTGAAAGGGACATACTCACACCTGTGTTGCCTTGCGTGGTAAGGGATTGAGCATGTGGGATGCTCCAGGACGAAAACAGAGAGCAGAAGTGTGGATTGTGGAGACGGCAGCCAAGACGTGGTGGCCCTCACACCTCTCTGCCTCTGTTGCGCACACACACACGTGAACACCCCACACACAGGCAACCCATGGAACTGTTTTTCCCATTGGAATAATCACAGCTACTCCAATTATAACCACACGTGTGTGCAGCTTACTCCTGGCAGATAATTCAGTGATCAGATATCCTCTTCAGCCCGCTCTTTAATTACTGAGCTGATCCCCATCACGTTACAGAAATAAAAAGTACATTTGGTAGTAATTGTCTGATGTGAAGGAGTCTGCACACAGAGTGCTCTACTCATCATGCAAGTGTGGTAAACTCCTGGAGATAGTTTTAAAGGAGCATTTTGCAGAGGTTGCCTCCGTTGTGAATCAAGGGGCAAACAGCTGCTGATACTTTCACTTTGGTCTCTACTCTCCCAGACCTGGAAGAAGCTAACACGGTCAGAGTGAGCGGCCGGTTGGTGACTCTGCATTGATGCACGTGTGGGGAGCAGAATTTTCTTCTGAGCATCACTGTGTGTGAAATGGGAGCAAGCTGTCTGCAATGAGTGGAACTGTTTGGAAGGAAAAGTCCATCCAAATTCCTCAGGTTATACCAGATCTGCCTTGTGGATTTCCATTTTTCCATGAGGGCCAGAGAGCGACCCAAGCACTGGGTAGGAGCTAACATTTGACTCACCGAGAGTAAACGGTAGTGCCTTTCTGTAGCTAATATCTGGTTTTATCATGGTGTATTATGAATATAGTTAGTAGCATGGCTACTGTTTTCTGACAGTACCACCACAGCAGGGTTGAGATTCCTATGGGCTAACACCTCCAAGGAATCAGGGGAAGGGGAAGAGGAGTACAGATGGCTGTGTGTAAAGGGCCCTCTGTAACATGCTCCACCACTCACAGACTCCCTCCTCCCTCCCTCCCTTGAACATCAAGGCTGGGAAATCAAGAACTCGAGAGAAGTGCAATTTAATTGCTCACATGCTTCCATGGTCAGCCATCACCAAACTGTTATTACTCATCTCCTGCCTGTCTGACATGAGTCTGTAGCTGTTTATGGGCTCCCCAAACTTTCTTTTACTTGCTTATACTTGGCTTTGGGAGTCTTGACAGTACAGAAGTTTGCTCTGAAGAGCGATGTATTCCTTATTCACTGGGGAAATGTCCTAGATGTAAGCACTGGGAATGCTTTATGGCATGATAGGCCGGAGAACTTGTATCCCAGGAACAGACACATGCACAGCGGTCCTCAAATAAAGGATGGTAATTAGCCTACTTTCTGCCAACTCTCATGATGAAAATATTTACCCCTTTACTTGCTTTTTCAATTTTCAAGCCCACCTCTACCACCAAGTATGTTGTTTGAGGTTTTGTCCAGGTTTATACAGTTCAGAAGTTTCCTATTGCAGTCAGTGGGAGTTTCACCTTTGGTTTTAACAGAAGTGGGGTAGGTTGCAAGGCTAGTGACAAATCCTTTATAGTTCGGTCTGAAAGCAAGTGCAAACAACTGAAAGAAATGTCTTAATAAAGATAATTTGCATGTTGAAACTTACATTGCGTAAATGTGCCATTAATATCATTAATATCTTCCTGGAGATAAGATGCAATGAACTTCTTTGAAGACGAATTGCTCAACTCACCCATGGCATGACTTCAGTGGAATCTCACCCACTTCTGACAGTGATGTATTTTGTCTGGAGCACTTTCCTCTGGGAGTCCAAGATGTCTATCTCTTCAAATCCATACAAACTAACATCAGAGAACTCAGAAGCAGGACTCTCAAGTTCCAGTACCAGCTCAGCCATGAACTAGCATTATGCTGGTTATCTCATTTAATTTCTGTGGGCCTTGGCTTAATCATAAATCTCATAGGCATACTTATTTCTTGCAAAACTTTTCAGAATCTCACTTTGAAAGATGTACTCATGAAAAATTTAAATTACCACAAATTAAATTATTCTAAAATAATTTGCAAGTAGAGAAGGAGATTCACTCCCACTAAAAGGAAAGGAGGAGATGTTTCCTGAGGCCGTTGTAGAAATTTTTGACCGTGCCTAATACAATGGAATAGCAAAGAAATATTCTTGGGTTGTTTGATTGCAAGAGAAAGGAGGCCCTGTACCCGACTTTCTCTGTTGTTGTATTGGTGTTTGTCCATGTATTCAAAAGTGAAAAGTGTTCACTTCTACTGTAGGGGAAGTGGCAGTGGTTCAGGCTTGAGCATGAGTTGTGATGGGCAGCATTTTAAATTTGTCACCGTTGACATGCAACGAAAAGTTGTCTGTATAAATGCTAGTTTAAGAAAACAATGCCAACATTTTAAACCTTTATGTTAAGCAAACAACTGGGTTTCTCTAACCCACTTTTATGTCTCCTTGATGTTGGCTGGGAGTTGTTTTAGGTCTGAAAGGGCTTTAAGCGTTCATTTCAAAGTCCTAAGTTTTAATGCATGTTACACATCTTGCCTCCAAGAAGTTATGAATGATAATAATGGGAATGGAGGCACATTTCCACAGTCTAAGTTTCAAGGAAATTTGCCTGTATTGCGGTGATACAACATGGACTTCAAGAGTAGACGGAGTCCTTATTGTTTCTCTGCTTTTGTACCTCCGCTCTTTTTTCATACCTTGACTTCATGTTATAAGAGCTCGGGGTCCTTTTTCTCTCTGTGATGATCACACCAAGGGAGCCCTGGTCTAGCCTGACCTCTTGCTTAACAGAAGGCTTTTAGTAGTGCAGTCACTTGTTGCCAAAGTCAAAGAAACCATGATTTAGCTAAACAGTCTCAGACATTCGGACAGAGCAGACACAATTCAAAACACTCACAGGCAAGAAGTATTTTAATATAATGGTATAGGGAAGTAACACCCTCAGAGAGATGGTGGCAGTTAACACTTAGAGAGATGTGCTAACAAGAGACATTTTATAAGCTTTTTGTGAAGAAATATTTATCTGCCAATGAAAGACACTTGGTAAATAGTTGCAGCTGAAGAAACACTAAGCAGAATGGGGTACAGTTTATCATCCCAACTACATTAAATTCTCCTGTTACTGTTTCTCTACTGCATATGAATATTAGTGTTAAAATACTCAAGCTATATCTTAAGTATGTGTCTGTTCATATATGTGTTTGTGTATGTATATATATATATATATGTATATATATATATACACACACACAGACATACACACACACACATATATATATGTATCTATGCCAAATCCTTTTATGTCTAAACTGTAGATTGTGTCACAAGATTAAGCAGCTTGGTTTTGTAAAACTAAAGTAAAACATCTGTTTGGAAAGGCCCTGGCATTGTAAGAATTTTTTGCAGGCTGTATCTGCATTCAATGAACATTAACCCACATAAGTTTTTATAATTATTTCAACTCAAATAATCTCATCACATACATTCAGAAGCTGAAGCTAAAATGTCTGTTGAACTTAAGCAAATGCTTCTTCTGAATTACAGTCATTAAGTTTGCATGATGTTCTCAATGGTAAGCTGTTGTTTTCACTGGCTTGTAATTTTCTGAGCTGTTTTAGCTGGGTCCCTACTTTAAGGTGAAATATGTTTTTCAGGACTTCATCAAGAAATGATTAATTTTTCACCACTTCTGTGAAAGGCAAGAGAAAAAGTTCACCTTACTTAGCAGAAAATGCCCTCTGTGAATCTAGCAAAGAGGCCTGGGGCCGAAACAGGGGATCTGGGGATCAGAGTCCTTCTTGTTCAAGGGAACCATCCATCTTTATAAACATTTCTTAAACATAAATGTTTAAATATTAAATGTTAGTGTTAAAACATGAATCCATCTGAGGTGTCCAAAATGAATGAGCATTTAATGCTCATTAATGATTTATTCCAGGTCTTATAGTCAGATCTTGGTACCCAGATTTCCGAGATGCATGGCACTGTTTTGTCAACAGGACATTGTTGCCTCTCAGACAGAAACGTTCCAGATTCTGTTCAGTTCTGTTTCCTGGTGAGCAGAGGATGTATTTACCCATCTGGGACAATCACTTTGTGATCTACCAAGGAAAAACACTTCGTAATTGCCATACTTTCTTAGTGCTGCTGGTACAGATTGGCTGCCTGATGTATGGGTCAGCAGTGAGTAGTGCAGTGGGTGGAGGTCTGCTGCTCCTCTGCAAATCAGATCACTTCAAGTTACACCATAATTTCTCAGTCCTTTCTGGATTCCCTTCAGATAAGATAGCTCAGATATGAATGCTTGTTCTGAGAGCAAGGCAAGGACAGAGAAAACCTTTGTCTTTTCATCAACATACCAAAATCTGTGTCAGAGCAAAGAAATGCGGGCTCTGAAACAGGAAGGTTTTTTCCCTCTATCTGCCTGAGTAGAAATGAAAGCAGAGTTATGGCATATTACAGTTGTGAAAAATGTCACGTTTTTGCCAGACATAATTGTTCCTTAGTAAAATGCACGCACTGGGGAGCATGAGGGATCCAGTTCTGTGGGTATTGCAGAGTGGAGCAGGCTGGGTGGCAATGCAGCGTGCCTTTTGCCTTTTGCAAATAGGCTCAGACAGGCTGAGGGACTCTCTTGCAGCTGTTCCCGCTCCGTGCCACTCATTTTGCAGACCATTTGCTGCACCGTGCTTTTGGGCCTTGCAAAGGTGATAATTCATAAGCAGCTCCAAGCTCTTAGGGAAGTCTCTAGGAGTAAGGCTGTTCAGTCTTCCACACAAGGCTCTGGATGCAATGACACTGGACCATGTCCTGGACCTTTTAGGTGTACAGGTATAGAGGAAACAACAATGACTAGAAGCTTTTGGAAGAGTAGAGACCTAAATGTTTACCATATTGATCTACACATGCAGGTGGAGGTCCTTTAACATCATTATGCATCCAAATAATTGCACTAGGCTTCCAGTGCTTGCCCTCCTATCCCAAAACTCATGTCCCCTCAGCCATGCAGACTAAACAAATTCAGGCACAGAATTGCTGTTTTTCAATTTTAGGCCCCCTTCTTTCCCACATGCTTTGTGTTTTGGTTCAGCAACTGGCTAAGACTTTAGAGACTGCTTATTAGTATCCATGTGGATGCAATTTAACTGTCTTTTATTCCAGTCATGCTTTTATTTGAAATTTGAAAAGATAGTGGTACAATACAAAAAAAAACCAAACCCCAAACCCCAACAAAAAAAAATTAACGTGATTCCTTTCAGAAAAGACACATTATTCTATGAAATTGTGGACCACTGTGCAAAATAAATCAGGCTATTAAAGAATAGGAATTAAAATGAGAGCCAATAAAAAATAGTAAGTATCAGTGTTCAGCAAAACCTAGCGTACTGGCTAGGTACCACAGACCACATTTAGCCTCCAATCTTGCACTGTGCTTATGTTCTTGAACAACCTTATATACAGGGGGAGTGTCTATATCTGTGTCTGGAGGACATGGCTCTGTGTCAACAACCCTGCTATATGGAATGAACTGATGCATCCATTTCACGGTTAGAGCTGTAGGTAAGTGGTACTAAAGCACTGAATGAAATTACATCAGATTAAAACATTCTCGTAATGACCTGAAGGAGTAGGTAAGCGTTATCACGTACATACAGAGAAGATGAGGCACACTGTATATTTTCATGCATGTACTCTGTAGGTCAGGCAGCTAAATTAATTTTGACTGAGGTTTATTTCCTGTTTTGTTAAGGGTATTGGATCCAACAGTGTAATATACATGCTTTTTATGCAGAATGAAGCAAGATCCCGTATCCACATAGTTTATTTCTGATGAAATCTCATCTTATATATTTGTAAACATTGCTATTTCCTTTCTGGAAGCTCTTAACATTGTTCATAGTTTCATCAGTTTCTAGCATAACTGTTTCTGACATAGCACGTACTCAGGCGTGCAGCACAGGCACACAGAGCGTTTAGAGAAGCCAGCATCAGCTGTGCTCTCACAGAATGGATTTGCCCTTGCTTGCAGGGCTGCTGGGCTATGGGGAGGCCAGCACGCTGTGCGGTGGTGCAAGGGGCAGAGCTGTGCCTGTCTGCGGGGGGCAGGCAGTTCCTCCAGGGCACCCTCCTGGGGAGCCCGCAGGAGCTGCCGGTGCCCCGTGCAAGGCCGCTGGCATCCCTGGAGCCAGGGCCGACCTGCATTCGTGGTGGCATCTGGGAAGTTCAGCCCAGCCTTCCCGGAGATGGGGTCTGTAATTTAACAAACAGGCACTAAAAGAACTGAGCTGTATTTTTTGCTCTTTGATGCTTGTTCCTATCTGGGAGAGCAGCAGCTTCTTCTGGCCAGCACGAGCAGATCTCTGGTTACCCAGTGACCTCGAGCAGGGAAATGATCTGTCCAAAAAAATAACCACTGCTCAGCCCAGTCACTTTTTAGCACAAGAGCATGCCTACGCCAGCATCAGGAGCGTTAGGAAGGACTGGCCAAGGCTTAGATGGTATCCCAAGGAGCATGCTCCTTGGGAAGAGATGTGAGGGATGCAGAGCACCATCAGTCTGGGACTGCAGTGACTTCTAGGTGAAACGGACTTACAGCCATGGTCAGGACTGTTGTCTGACTGTTTCTGCTCTAGTGCATTGTATGTACAATGGGTGAGGTGAGACCGATTTAGGTTCAGTACTTTGCCTATTTAAATGGAAAAAATTTGCATCATAGAAGTTGCATTTTAAACAGTATTTGGTTGACATCTTTGTTCTCTCATCAGTTTTCAAGAGTTGACTATAGAAAGATAAAAATACTGATTGTATTTGTGATCTCTTTTTATGACCTTCTTCCTTCCAGTACAAAGAAGAACTTAAAAAAAGGTAACAGAGAGAGGATGGGGAGGTTTATTGTGCTTTTAAAAGTAGCAAATGTCAAAGATTTTAAAAGATAATAAAAATAGAAATCAGTTGGGATTGTTTAAGAAACACAAACATCAAACCTCTATGTTTACAAAAATAACATTTTTTGATAGAGGAAAATCCTCTTTAACTGAAAAAATGCCTGCCATCCCGCTGACTGAATTATACAATGGTTTGGTGACAGTTCCGCAAATGAAACCCAGAAAATTTAGTTCTTTATGTCACGCAGGCCACATTGCTCCGTTCTTTCACAAGCAGAGGCAATTCCTAGTGCAGGATGTCTCACTAGTGTGGAAGGCCTGGTCTGAGAGTCTTCTGAAAAGCTGAAGTTTGGGAGGAGTCCAGGGTAAGTGTTACTGACCCTTTTTAGACTGAATATTTATTAAGCAAGCCCAGAGGATTTTTAGTTTGACCCTGTCAAATTTAGCAGCCAGGATTGTTGTTGGATGTTCTGTCGTTGCTGCATTGGTGTTTATGTTTTCAGTGTGTATAAATAAATTAGAAAGTATTTTTTTTGAAAAAATGGGGGAATGTTTGCATGTAAACAAGTAAGTCCTCAACTAAACAAGACAAAAAGTTCATGGGCCCTGAATTTTTAATTATGGTTAGGCAAGCTTGAAAATATAGTCCATTTTGACAATCAAATATATGTACCCATTTGCTCCATAACATCTGAAGTTTTCTCTGCAAGATTTTTTTTTTTTTTTAAATTCGTTCTTTACCCTGGAGGATAAGATAATCCAATGTAGCTCTTGAAATATATAGGCACTTATACAGGACATCAGTAAAGCAGGATTATTTTCTGGTTTTTTTTTTGTTTTGTTTTTTGTTTTGTTTTTAATTTAAATATTTATCTTTAGCTTTAAACTTACAGGTCAAGTTCAGCCCAGCTTATCCTTTGGTCATTCTGCTCTGACATGTCAGGCCAATTAAGTGCCTAAAACATGGGGAATCACTTATTCTGTGGATTAATTTATCCATTTTTAACATGCCTTCTGTACATTGCCGTGTAAGTACTAAAGACTGTTGTTAAGCATGCGCAGTTCCCCTTGACTTCAATATGGGTGCAGTTCTTTATCAGTGGCTGGGATGTTCCTCAGATGACTCCACAGAAGACTTATCACCAGGAAGGACCTCTTTTCTGGTAAAGATGAAGGACAGAAATGTTGGAAGAAGCATGTCTAAAGCAAGCTGTTGTTCTCATAAGAAGATGGTTGGCAGGTAACTTGGTGTTGCTGTTTAACCTGTGTTGGGTCTGGCTGAGCCCCGCAGCAGCCCGCACAGCGCAGTGCTTGCGTTGGCAGCTAGAAGGGTGGTGATAACACACCAGGGTTCTGCCTGCTGCTGAGCAGCGCTCGCACAGCATCAGGGCTGTCTTTCCAACATTCCCCCCACCTCTCACCAGTAGGCTGGGAGTGGGCAAGACCTTGGGAGGGGACACAGCCAGGACAGCTGCCCCAAAGTGACCAAATGGATATTCCATACCATATGATGTCTGCTCAGATATAAAAGCTAATTGAAAGGAGGAGGAAGCGGGGACATTCATTATTTACGACATTTTGGAGCAACCACTACGCATACCGAAGCCCAGCTTCCCGGGAAGTGGCTGAAGGTCGCCTGCCAATGGGAAGTAGAGAATAACGTCTTTTTTTTTTTCCTTCGCTTCCGCGTGCATGTCTTTTGCTATTGCTTCATTAAACTGACTTAATTTTGACCCACAAGTTTTATTTTCATCCTATTTTCTACCCACCCCCACCCCCTCATTCTGCTGAGAAGGGAAGTGATAGGAGAAGCTTGGTGAGCACCTGATGTCCAGCCAAGGTCAACCCACCACAACCCCATCCAGCAGCTAATTCCCACACAGCTTCTCATCCCCTCCCTCCCAATGGAAAGGGGAAAAGTGAGGAAACTTGAGGGTTGAGATAAAGACAGTTTAATGGGTAAAGCAAAAGCCACACATGCAAGCAAAGCAAAACAAGGAATTAATTCATCACTGCCCATCGGCAGGTAGGTGATCAGCCTGGGAAATATCCAGGAAAGGGCTCCATCACACGTAACAGTTACTTGGGAAGACAAATGCCATCACTCTGAATGTTCCCTTTTTCCTTCTTCTTCCGCCAGCTTTCTATGCCAAGCATGATGCCATATGGTACGGGACATCCCTTTGGTCAGCTGGGGCCAGCTGTCCTGGCTGTGTCCTCTTCCAGCTTCTTGTGTCCCCGCAGCCTGCTCCCTGCTGGGGTGGGGTGAGGAGCTTCTGCTGTGTAAGTGCTGCTCAGCAACAATTAAACATCAGTGTCAACACTGTTTTCAGCACAAATCCAAAACAGAGCCCCTAACTAATCACTATGAAGAAAATTAACTCTTCCCTATCCAAAGCCAGCACACTTGGATGTGAGATGGCTGAGATGCTAGCAAGTATCTTTCCCTTAAAGTAGTTTTCAGCATCAGAGGTAGAAAATAATAACGTAGGAATGGCAGTGCTGGTCAGACCAGGCACCCATCGGAACCAGGGTCCTTTCTGTAATGGTGGGCCAGGGGTGTTTAGGTAAAATAAGAACAGGGCTTAGTGCTTAGTGAATGGTACTTGCTTGGTATCTCTCCTGCCAGCCAGCAATTTGGGGCTCAACACCCACCTAAGCTGGAAGTTGCATCTGTAAAATGCAGCAGTTCCCTGCAAACTTTTGTTTCGTGAATTTGTCTGGCTGTGTTTTCAAACTGCTGGTATCCACAGCATCTTGAGGCGAAGCACTCAAGAGCTGAGTAACACGTTGTGTGAAGAGCCTCTGCCTTTTGCTTGTTTTCCACCTGGCACCTTCTCACTTCATGCTATACCCCTGGTTCCTGCCCTGAGGGGACAGTGCTGCCATTGTGCCCAGCTTGCTCCCCCCGTGACACACATGTGTGATTTATGGACCTCTGTCATACCCCCACTTGGTCATTTTGTTTCCAGCCTATTCTGTTTAGTGATTCCTGGTGGGGAAGCTGTTCCATACGTTTGATCATCCTTGCGACCTTTCCCTGAACCTTCCCCAGTTCAAATAATATCCTTTTTGGGGTCAGAAGAGCAAAACTACACAGGGTGTTCAAGGTGCAGGCACATGAGAAATGCATGCAGTGGCATAATAATAACAACAACTCTTTTTGGTCTTTTCTTTAAATGCCCCAGTGTTTGATTTTCTTTACTGATGGTTTCTTGGTGCCAAACCTGTATTTATGTGAAAATATCCACATAAAGGATTGTACTCTAGAGGGGTGATTATCTTAAAGGCCATCATTTTGTATCTGTCTGGAGAGCTAGACTAGACCAGCCTAGCTGAACAGTAGTAGTGACAGAAAGAAAAAAAAAAAAAAGTTCATTTTAAGAAAAACAGAATGATTAAAAAAAATACAGAACGAAAATAAACACTTTTAGGGCAATTGACTCAAATTTTCTTTTCACACTCTTGTTTGACAAAGTTTTGTGTGAAAATTTATTTTTTAAAGGAATATTATATTGGTTTCGAGACAATTCAGGAAGTTTTAGAACATGAACCTTACATTCAGACCTTGCAAAAGGTTTTGAACTAATGAAATAAAATTATATTGGTTTCGAGACAATTCCGGAAGTTTTAAAACATGAACCTTACATTCAGACCTTGCAAAAGGTTTTGAACTAATGAAATAAAATTAATCTGGAAGATCATAATGCATGTTAGCAGTGAGAGATTGTGCTGGGCTTGGATTTCTTCAAGTATGTCCATGAAGTGGTCAGTGGATAATGTAAAAGGAGTTGGTAAAATTTCTTTAGACTTTGAAAGACCTTTGACAGCAGCTAGTAAAAAAATTAAGTAGTCACTGGCTCCAAGTGCAACAGTCATTATTACTGAAAAAGCTGGAAGGAATCAATTTCCATCAGTGGCCAGTTTTCATTATTGCAAAATCTTAAGAGCAGAGTCTGACAAGTTTCCGTGTTAGGGCCAATGTTTAGTGTATACAGTAATAACCTGGAAATGATGGTGAGCCCAGAGGCAGTAAGTCAGCAGATGGCCCCCAAATAGTTTAGGTTAGTCAAGGTGAAACAAGTAGATGGGAAGACTGGGAAAAATTTGGTGAACCTTAAGAAATCTAGATAAATGAACTACTCGTAGCAAGTGAAGTTCAGTATTGCTAAATGCAATTTATAAATGCAGTAATAATTATAAAAGCAATGGATAAATGCACTGCAAATGTACAGAATGTGTTCTGTACATTGTAGACAGTCTTATGTTACAGGAACTCAAGAAAAACATGAAAAATCTCTTCCTAGCATGTAGCTACTAAGCTGCTACAAGTAGCATATGAAGTAGGGAAAGTCCTACCCACACAAGAAATAGAAACTATTCAGGTAGGCAAATCACTCCTTTTAAGTTTAATAAGTCCCTGAGCCACACAGGTTTGAAAGACAAAACATTAATAAAGAACATAATTTTGAAGATGTTGCTTCCCTTTGCAAAATTATAGTCTTGGTAACTGCTAGAAAAGTGTTCTGACTGGCCAAAACCCCGACTTTGACTAAATTAGGTTAATTATCATTGGAAGTTGTTTGAAGATTATAAAGATAACTAGCTTTTGGCGTACCGATACTACCAGTAAGTTTGAGAAAGTTCTCACGTCACAGGCTTAATTTACTGAAGATCCATGGAATTGTTTCGATTTTGTTACTGACCACTGTAGTAATATAATCCTGCTTCTTGTCAAGTTAGGGGGTAATGCACATTTAAAATTTGTTTTTCCTCAATATGCAACCTTGTGTATTTCTGCCTTCTAGAAACATTTGAGCTAGTTAAAACTTGCTATCATAAACATCCAGAAAAAGCAAACATAAAAGAGCAAAACAGCTGGGAAGCATTTGTTTAGAAAGTTGATCAAATATTTGCAGACCTTTTTTTCCCCCCTCAGTATTCACTCCCCTATGTAGGCATGGAGGTAGCTTTACTTCTTTATGTAGGCAATACTTTTCACCTAGAGAATTCCAATCCCTTTTACAAACAATGAGCAATACATAAACTCCAATTACAGCGTTGTCTGAACTGCACTTGCCTGTGGTGTGCAGTAGACGTGGCACACCAATTCAATGTCCCTTAGTTTTGATAGCATGCCAATATTGTATCGAAGGGGCAAAATAAATGGCAGAAATGGAATTTGACCAGCAGACTTGAATTGACATTTTCACTGCAACGAACAACGTCCTAGGTCTTCCTGTGACTGCAAATGGCAACGAGCAGCACTTCAGCCAGACCCTCTGAATGATTCACTGGGTCAGGGAGGGGATGGGGAGAAGGTGCAGAGGGCTGCAGCACTTGGATCAGAAGTTTGTCAGAAGTCCTGCAGTATTGTACAGACCCCTTCCACCTTTTTTAATGTGAAAGGAGGTATTTAAGGCATCAGAGAGCAGTCACCGTGAATCATGCACGGGGCACTCAGTGAACTGTTGTCTGTGTCTCCTTTCTTTCTTCTGCTCAGGTAGATTTGCTGCAGCTTGAATCAAATGGATTCCATTTGTCAGTCTTCAGGGTTGATGCAGTATCTTGTCTTACATCTTGATTGACTTTTCACTCTGTGCTTTTTGCTCTGCAGCTGCTCACGATTCTTTACTGTAAGTTGTCACAGATGTAGACTTTGACTCACATGCTTGCAAAGTGAATCAGTGGCAACATCTGTTCCCCCAGAGGGATGGGTGCACCAGCCTCAAACCACCCACAGCGGCAGTGCCTATGGAAGCTGGTATTTCCTGGCTTGCCTTCTGGCAGGCATGTTCATTAAGGGGGAAAAAAAAGATCTATCCGTGCTTCTGTGCTTTTGTGGATAGGTGTGAAGATCTCCCCTGTATTCAGAAAGACAGGGTCAGAGAGAGGGGGTCATATGGCATGATTACTAACATACATCTGAAAGTTCCAGTTCAGTCCAAGGTTCCCTATATCATTACTGCAGCTGGAGATGGCATTTTTCATGTGTGGCAGATTTTCCAGCACCTTGAAAGGAATTATTTGTTATTACAACTAAGAACATTTTGTAGGATACATTTTCCCCTCAGTTGCTACAGTGGATGTGCATGCACGTACCTAAAGCTGAGCTGTATATGGATGTTCCATGCAGAACTGAATGTGAATCCTTGTGGGGTTCTACCAATCTGCAGTGGCATCTGAAACACTTTTTGGGTGTTCAGATTTTGCGCTGTTCAGAAGAAGCGATACCAAGAAGAGGAGAGCATGTGTGAGGCTGATTAGGCATGAGTTTCAGTCCTAAATCATGACCCAAGACTGTAGTTTGGCAATTAGCTGTGTATAGTCCTTTAAAGACTGCCTTGGAGAAAAATCATATGTTTGAAAACTCTCCAGGTTCAAAGGTAAAATGGAGGAAAGCTAGAGATGAACAACCTCAGAGTCAGAAGCAGAGACTGATTTATGAGGAAGGATTAAAAATGAAGGGAGGTTTACCAGGGTGGCTTAGTTTCTCCTTCCCTGTATTAGTGACACAGGAGAATTGTGAATTGTGGGTGAAGTGATTGTGAAAGAGCCGTGGCAAGGTGCAGTTTCACATCCTCTTTGTGACCACACTCAGCCTTGCAGCATCCTACTTGAAGGTCTGGGTGGTCAGTGGAAATGGTCCTTCGATCCTGAGGAATCACAGGTCGGGCGTGCAGGCTGGCTCGGGGGGGGTGCTGTGTGGGCATCTTGGCCTACGTGCATTTTGAAGGTCTAAACATCTTATTTCTATAGTTTTAGGGCAGGGGTGCAAAATGCCAGGGCCATTTTTCTCCAGGATGAAATCTTGGTGGAAAATATCTTGGCCTCTGGTGTGAGGAAGTACAACACATGGGCAGGCAGCCTGAGATCTCCACAGTTTGCTGGCAGCAGCTGTGCTGGGGGAATCGCAAGAGAGTTACCTCTTTAGCAGACCCTTAGGACACTGGTTTACAAACAAGAGGTCATGGCACTTAAGAGGTGGCTTGATGGGAATTTGTTTGCAAGAGTAGGGCTTGCAATCAGAAGTGGGGTCATGAGCCTGGAAGTGCAGTGGGAAGTGAGGTCACGGGTGGAAAAATTTGAGAAATTGCCCAAAGAGCTGTGTTTAGTGCACAGTTGCCCTTGGCCTCTCTTCATGCTCCCATCTCTGTGTCCTTAATGCTTCTACAGAGGATTAAAAAACTCCTTCCTGATCCATGACAATATTCACTTGATCCTCATTTCTCTGGTACAGTTCAAAACACTTGCCAGCAGCCTAACAACAATCTCCTTTGTCAATGTGAGGAAAAACCTGGGAACTTTGTGATCAAGGGCTATGTCTCATTTTCATGAAAGCAACAGGAAAGGGTTGAGCCACAGGGGAGACATTTGGAGTCAAAGAATAGAACTTGCCTCAGCAAAGCTGTAATGCATACACACACACACCCCCCAACCAGGGGAGCTCAGAAATCACGAAGCCTTGTAGCACCAGACCAGCTCCTCTGTAAGAATGATCATGCATAAGAAATGAGACTTAATAGCTATTTGTAATTTAAAAAAGCTATTTGTTTATATGTGCTGTTCTTATGAATCCAGAAGAAGACTAGTTTTTCTCAGTCTGCATAAAAAGAAAGTTGAATAATTTCTGATATTTTCCTTTGGAACTGTGTTAGTAGAGAAAGTAACATGAAGCATGTAAAAAAGGTGGTGAGATGTTTAATATTAAAGCATTAGAAAGGGAGATGGTGCATTGTTCTATGGAAGCATTATAAGAATTTTGTATGATAGTCAGCCCTTTTATGGTACAATATTTATAGCCATACAGCTTATATTTTATTAGGAATATTTTCCTGAATGTGCACTAAGATCCTTATCTGTATGTACTAACAATGTCCTCTTATAAGGAGGCCTTGGCGATCTGCAAGAGAGGCAAGCGAGTTGCAGGATTTCCTTAGAACTACACTTACTCTATAAACAAAGTTCCTATCCGTATCTCTGAAAGTTTAAATGCCACCTCTTGAGCAAGAAACAATAGAAGTATCTCAGAGTTTGCCGATTTTGAATAATTATTTTAACTGAAAGTGTTGGGTTGTGTTCCCATTCCTGCACCAAAATGTCTTGCAGGCACAGAGAAGAGAAATTATTTGTGGAATGCAGCATCAGCCAAGTCTCAACACACATGCTGGGAGGAATTGGCATAGGCTCACCTGGTTTTGCATGCAGGGGAGTGTTGAAGTGTAGGAGTTTGGACTAGTTTATGCTTTTAATTCTTTTCATTAATGTACAGAACAGCAGATCCAAATTGCCCATTATCTACTCGCTTTTCAAATTTCTCGAAGTCAGTATAACTGTGGCTGTCAATGGTACTTACCTTGTTGCAGACAGCATCAGATAATTTCCTCTTCTTTTTTCTCTTCTCTTCTCTTCTCTTCTCTTCTCTTCTCTTCTCTTCTCTTCTCTTCTCTTCTCTTCTCTTCTCT
>JAVJGJ010000037.1:60175286-60190143 GCA_035590215.1 Microhierax caerulescens
CTCTTCTCTTCTCTTCTCTTCTCTTCTCTTCTCTTCTCTTCTCTTCTCTTCTCTTCTCTTCTCTTCTTTTTTCTCTTCTCTTCTCCCTCTTTTTCCCTTTCCCTTTTTCACTTGTCTTTTAATAATCGTATTGTCTTCTATAGATGTGCTTATAGATCTTAGATGTGCTGCTTGGCACGCCTTTTCCTCTTGCAGCAATTTGGTTTTGTAGCTTGGAGTTCTTACAACAGCTGAGCAAGTGAGATCTAGCAGTTGCAATTGAATGAATATATCATTAAGGCTACGTGAAGAATTTCTCTGGCAACTGGGTTTAAAAAAATATCAAAATTTTGGTTTGGATTAAAATGAATCTAGACTTTTCTCCATATTTTTTTTCTCCCCAAGGAAGAATGAGAACTCCCAAAATTACATTTTATGTTGAATGAAACATTCTGTTCAACCCAAAATGAAACATTTCATTTTCCAAGCATTTGCAAGAAAAGCAAAGGAAATGAAGGGATAGATTCACAAACTGGTAAATGAAAAGAGGGAATTGGACACTTTTAACCTATTGCCAGAGAACTCTTCTGTTTTGTCACTTTTCAACTTCATATAAATATTTATTGAAACACAGAAATGAGCCCAGAGGAGTGTTCCAAGTTGCAGGCTGCCTACGCCTTCCCCTGTATCTATTTCTCATGAAGATTTTTAAAAAACATTTACAAAAAACTAGACCAGAAGGCAGCACCTTCACTCCAGTCCCCGTTCTGAAGCACAGCAGTAGCGGTAAAGATGCACATGCCTTCTTTGTGTGGTGTAGCCTTTAACTACTTCTGACATGTACAGCTTATTTTTCCTGCACTACTAAGCCCCTGTATCAGAAAGCAGTGAATTTTAAGTCAGATCTCTGTAGTAAATATTCAAATCATCAGGTTTTAGTGGGGGTCCCTTAGTTGCTTCTGTTGAAGCTCTTCTAGCCTGTATGGGATTTTTAGGAACTGAGCCAACTAGAGCAAGTGAATGTGACTCCCTACCCCAGTGGGTAGGATGCTCAACTGGAATGTGGGGAAACCTGCAGTTTAGTTATTTCTAAAGTTCTTTAATTACTAATCAAACTAGTTAACAGGGCAGATTGAGACAGATACCCTGCCCTGAATAGAAAGAGTTGATATTGTGGGTGAACTTTTGGGAGGTGAGGGCTATTGGTTACCTCTCCTCTGGCAGAGGAAGGAAACCAGTGTTTTCTCACATCCACCTGCATTCTCCAACTGCTATAATACCAGTTAAAAGAATACCACAACAAATGCTTTCCTGAATCTGTCTTTTTAAACTTTTCTTCAAGCCAAAATGATTTGGTGAATTTGACCAGTCTGCCCTTTGCTACATGTATTACATGGCAGATATTCCACCAAATAAAAAATGTCCTTAAACATGTGTGAATTTACAGTACGAGTCCAGAGTAAACAGTGGGCTGAATGAAGCCTTTAAGGTGAAATTCACCTTTTCTTTCAGAAAGCTCTAGAAATCAAGGCTATATATGGCATTTCTCTCAAAACAAATAGAGCTATAGCAGAGTGGGCTATAGGCAGCAAAGGAATTTAAATTTTAGATTTTATAGGGTAGATACTATATCCTCTAGGTATAGTTTTGTACTTGGTCTAAGCCCTTGACTGAATAAGCTATGTTGAAATTGCTTTCGGTGTTTGAGTGTCTATGGAGAGAATATTAATGAAGAAGAAGAGGAAACAGCCACTTCAAACTGCTTTACTGGTGAGGATGAGCGGAGGGGAGCCTGGCTTGGGATTGAATAGGTTTTCCAGAATTGTACATTTCTGTGACAGCATCTTCATGAACATGAAAACTCATGTTTTCCTGATACAGACAAGGAAAAAAGCTGAAATCAAGCCAATTGCTCCACATGGAAGTAAGTTACTCGTTCCTTAGACTATGGAAGCTTTCAGGCTCTTTCCAATTCAGTTTTAAGTGTTCATTTTTAAGAAGAAGTCTTATTTAATTTTTGTAGAAAATGGCACCCATATATGTGTTTTTGTATACACAGATGGAGAACTTTTGTTGGCAATGTCAACTTATGCTCAGAAAGTCTAATGTAAGTTGAGTAAGCTGCATTAATAACAGTCACGTACTAGTGTTCATAGCTTGAGGGTAAGCAAACAGAGCGAGAAATGGGATTTTTTTATTCCTGTTTTTTACTAGAGTGAGAAGATGAAAAGTTATTTTGGAAAAGTGAGAAAGTTTCATTTTGTCCATAAAAATTCAAAAAATTTAGACAAAAGTGTAAAGGGAGAAGCAAGCCCTGACCCAAGTGTTCCATACAGGCTCTCTTGCATGGAATTTTCAGTTTGGTAGCTGAGTTGAGAACACTGGGATAGGGTTTTGCTGTTTTGGTGACCTTAAGTGAAAATTCTTTCCTGTTTTGCAAGGACTCAACATCAAGAATTTCTTGTGGCATTAAAATACAAAATTTCTGTATATTTCGGAACAGGTAAAGAGGAAAACGCTTTTCTCCACACTTTACCAGCATAGCTGAGAAAGTAGGTACACATAATTTACTTTATGTTTGATATAACTATGTATATTTACAAAATATTACTATCTATGCTAAAAGGCACATACCCATATGTAATTATACTGTAAAAACAAAAATAATCTAAGAATGATCAAAACTTTTCATTTGACTCAAAGTCAAATATTCAGTTTCCTTTGTGGGATTTTAAACTTCTAAGAACTCTTTAAAGTAATTGGACAATTTTTAAAGTAGAAAATGCCATTTTAAAACAGGAAAGGGAAAAAATACTTGAAAATATCAAATGAAACACTTTGCCCTGTCATTCATCTTTCTAAGAGCTCATTGCCCAAACTAGTAATTAAATTTAACCTATCCATCCCCTGCCCCCTTGCAAGAAATGTTTCTCAGCAAATAAAATACTCACTGAGAATAAATAACCTAACTACCCTAGAGTCCTTATGCTGTACTTCTTTCTCGAGTTCACACAGGTTGTATTTGCTATTATTTGCATGCTCAAATAACTGCCTTGGTATTCACTCACCCACTGAGTTGTGCACAGAAGTGTACAAGACATAGTCTTCATTTAAACAGAAAAATCTAAGGTAAAAATATGCTATGACTCCTGAAGAATTTGAACAGCTGTCCTAATAAATTTCCAGCAGTGCAGTGAGCAGTGTTAATTTAACTGCTGACAATGCTGTGCTACCCTGCCGTTCGTGATCCGCCTGTTACGGCCCTTCTTTTCTGCCTCCTCACGAACGACCACGCTGGTTCTGCTGAACTTCAAGTTTAGATCTGAGTGCTTGCAGAGGAAATTGGATTATTTTTCGCACATTTGTACACTTGTTTTGTTTTCTTCTGTCAAAAACATTTTTTTTACCTGAGAAAGAAGGAGTTAATGAAAATAGGCTTTCTGCTCTTGAATTGTCAGCCACAGCTTCTCATCACCCCATGAAAAGCCCTCTTGTTTCCTTGCTCAGCTCCTCCTGAACTTCAAACAGTCCTCTAATCCTTTTGACCTTAGAAGGTCAAAGATATATAAAAAGTATCATTCTTTATGTAAAAGCACATTAATCATTCTTACCTAGCCCTGTATTCTCTTTTGAAGGCCCTGTGAAGTTTGAATTCCAGAGCCACCTTCTAGCATTAACATATATAATTTCAACCATTTTCTTAAGCAGGTAAAAGAAGAGAAATCCTTTCTGTCCCTGCTTTTGCTGACTCCCCATGCACAGGCATCTAATTTATGTTCGTGATTCATTTAATTGCATAATTTAAAATACCAATATTCACTTGAAATACACATGCGTATGTCCAATTGTACTATAAATATTATTTATTTAAAATACTTTAATGAGTGGAAGGAGATTTTCAAGTATGCTGCTCTCCATTTCTATGAATTTGGCAGGACTTGAAAGTCCTAGGACTAAATTCTGATGTCAATGCAAATCTGGAGTTTAATTTAGGTCAACGAAAAAAGACTGGAATTTCATCTGAAGACAGAATTCGTCTCCCTTGAAGAGCTGCATCCTGCAGCAGCGGGGGAAAAGGAACAGGCAAAACGAAAACCCCACAAGAAATGAAGCAACTTTCAGCCAGACTTAATTAACTGTGTGGAGCCTGTCAAAGGCCAGGGCAAGATCACTGCGGGAAACGCAAGTGCGAGGCTGAAACAGCATTGGCAGAGGGAGAGCCAGGGCAAAGGCAGAAAAATGCTGCAGGCAGGCCCGGCTCGTGCTGGAGAGCTGGGCCAGCCCACGGGGGACGGTGGCATGCCTGCCAGGGAAGAGCTCCTGTCTCCTTGGGTCCTGCCTGTGAGAAGCAGCTCGGTGTGTACGGGTGCCAGCGGGCAGTACCCATGCTTTTCGTTGAGCACGTGCTCAGCATAACTGCCGCATCGGGTCCTAAATGCAGAGCAGGTGGTGGAACAGGCCGCACCAAGGAAGTCAGTGAGAACTGGGCAGGCACTGAAGCTGTTCTGAGCCTGACTCATCCTTTCTCAGCCACCCATACTTGATGCTCCTGGAGGAGTACCTTTTTCAAATGGAAGTACCTGTGTGCTGGTACTCTTGTTTTCCTGCTTTTTCTTTCTTTCTTTTTTTTTTTTTTGTCTTTTTTTTTTAAAGTAAGATTGTTTGTGAGTGGATTGGCAGCACACATTTTAACTCTAGTTTCATGAGTGATGTTGAGACTAGTGTGTTTGATCACATATTTGGAGCATGTCTGCAACAAGATGCTTGGAAAGAGAGTGCACAGAAGCCTTTCTGAATGGGGTGACTCAAAGGAAAACCACAGGCTGCAGAGATGCATCAAAGCATCATAGCTGGGGAAGAAAGCCCAGGCTTTGGTGTTTGTTATCTTGTTTTTTTCTGTATAAAACAGCTTTGCATTAAAAGAATATAAGTAGCAACCAATTGCTGTGTCGATATGCCAGGGAGGTTATGTTGATGTGTCCTGACCTGTCCACCTTTTCCTGTCCCTGCTCTTTTATGACTGGGAAAATGTCTGGACTCTTATAACAGGGGCAACAGCACTGCCCTGAAAAGTGGGTATCTGACACAGATGTTCTCAACTTCCTTCAGCCTTCCTGGCATCATTCCAAACCCAGCATAAAGTGCTCACTAATCTCCTTAAATCTTTGGAAACAGGACAATGAGACGATGAAAGAAGAGGCACTCAAAATAGATGAAAATTCCAGGGAAACACATTCATTTTTAGTGTGCTGTGTTTCTCCAGAGAGGGAGGCAAAATACCTCCCACTGATTTTTGTTTCCTGCTGGCTACAGAAAGGCTGTGTCTGACAGTTGTACAGTTGCCCAGCATTTTTATCTTTCTTTCTCTCTTCTCCTTGCCAGGAAGCAAAGGGAGCTGCAACAGCTCTGACTTTTCACCAGTAAATTCTGTAAGCAGAAAATTAACCAAAATGATGGATTGATGCCAGAAGAGTAAGGGTGCACTGCAGACAAAATGTTATCTTGGCTGATAGCATGAACTGACAAGCCATTGGGCTGTTCATGCCAGGGGAAATCACATTGTAAGCCAGAGGACTGGATGGAGAATAGGAGGAAATAAATATTCTTGTACCTGTGAGAGAGTTACCTGCCTGTGAAATTCTGCTTCTTAACATGGGATCCTGCTGTCAAATTTGTCTCAGACCATCAGCCCACGACCCTGTCACACACTTGTCTCCTCACTCCTTTGATAATGCCACCCTTGCAGTGTGGCAGTTTTCTTGAGCTGTTTGTGATGGGTGCCCTAAGCTCAGACCCACGGCTCCCTTTACTCCTGAGCTTCTCTTTCTCGTCAGCCTTTTCTTCGCTGTAGTGTGGTGAGCCCCAGCCTCTTTCCTACAGTAACTGCCTCTTCTTTTTCCAGTATCAACACTCAAAAAATCCCACCACTACCACCCACCAGGACATATAACCACAAAGGGCTCTTTCCCTGGGTCCTCACAGGCATGCAGCACTGTGCCCCTGGCTTGTCTCTATGGGTATTTTTATCTGCTTTCTTCTGAAGCCTCAGCTACTTTTGTCCTGAAAGAGTTCAGGCACCTCTGTGCCCCCTAGGGATGTGATCCATTTTAACTTCCTAATCTTCTGCACTAAACATGGCTTTTATCTACCCCTGTTATGCACTATTTTGGCTACTGAGCCAACTGTTTGTACAAGAGGAGCTTTTCCCAGTCCTTTTCTCATATATGAGGACTCAAAAACACATCACAGGGGTGTGTGTGTTTACTGTTCTTGGTCAACAGCTACTTCTTTGTCCAAGCTGTGAGTGGCTTGGTGTCCTAATCCTGCTAAAGGTGCCATCTGAGCTAGCTCAGCCATTATGAATCCCCACCTGGCTCTGATATCTGGTATTGGGCATGAATTTCTCTAACTTACCTCCCAGAATTCGAGAGAGGTGGGCCAATAGTTCAAGCCTGATTTGTAATCCCAGTCCAGCTTGGAAACCCATTGAAATCAAACCCTCCCTTAATGCAGAGAGGACAGAACTCTCCTCCAGAGACTTTTTGAGAAAAGTATGTAGTTACCTGCAGGTTTACTCGGGGTAGGGGGGGTGGGGAAAGCATAAAAATTAACCGAGGAACTGTCAGGCCAGGTGCTTTACCTGGTATTATGGGTTTCAGGGTATTGGCAAGCTCCAATGTTGTTAATGGATGTCCCAGGTTTCCTGCTGGGACACAGAGAATCGGGGCATTTATATTTTAGCAAAGAGCATTTCCAGATACATATGTGAAGGAAAGAATTGAAATTGCAAAGGCTTGCGTGAAAGGTAAAGAATCTCGTATTTATATCTTTGGGAACAATGCACAATTTATTCTGGGCACTTCAATGTGCAGGCAGGGTCCTGTGTAAGCCCCCCTGGCTTTGGTGGGCGTTCTGACACACTGCCTGCCTTCTCCTTGCTCAAATCCTTCCCAGATCCAAGAAGCATGAACACAGCCTGAGACGTGTTCCACATACTGAGCTCCTACCTGTTTATGGTGAATATGAGGAGGAGTTCAAGGGAAAGATCTGAGGCATCCAACCCCTTTTCTTTCTTTTCACTCCTCTTTTATATCTGGAGCAAAGCTAATAAACCTGCCTATGAGAAAGGCTTTTCATGTGTTACAAAGAAGCTGGCTGGAGGAAGTTGACAGTTCATTGGTATCCAGGAAAAGGTTGATTTCCTTCTTTATAAACATCTCAGAGAAGTAATAAAACATTAAACCTCCACTTATATAGTTTCTTGTGGACTCTGTCAGGAGAGAAGTGAGGGAGAAAGTCAAAGAATCATCAGTGTGCCAATGCATACTGATTGGATTTTTTCCCCAGAAAGGAAAGTGCCTGTGAGTATCTTGTACAGGTAAGAAGGAAAACCACACAACTTCTTGCTGTTGGATTCACGAACACCCCCCCAGCCCTACTTCCTTTACTGGTTCTGGATCACTGCTTCACAGACATCAGGAGATGATTAAAGGAAGGATTTAGTACAGGCTCTAGAACTTATTAAATGTTGCTGTGACTTTGAGAAGGCATATCTTTGTGCAGCCTGGAGAAGAATCTGTGCATAAAATCTGCCTTGTTCTTATTTGCTTTCCTAATATTAGCCAGAAAAATTTTACACCTATTTTTGAGTACTCTGTGTGTGGAAACTTATTCTGAATAGTCAAGATTTTACCAACAGCACCTAAAGCTGATTTTGCTTGACTAGCTTTGAGCTGATTCCGAGTTTGGTGGTATGGAAGAGAACAATGCTTTTACACCAGTCCCATCCCCAGTTTACAGTGCTGTCTAATTTAAGCTGTTTGGGTGTGTTGTAGCATCCAGACTTCCAAGGAGCTGGGGCGTGCAGACAGGAAGCATCCCACCTTCTCCACCTGATGCCACTGGAAAGAGCCAGCAGATGCAGCCAGGGTGTGCACAGGGGAGCTATGTTCAGCAGCAGGGTTAAGCTTTTCTTGCTCAAGAAGGAGTAATTTAGGTGGAGAACAAGGACCTTTAGTTCAGGACAGGCAGACAAAAGGAAGGGCAATGCCCTCATGGCCACTTGGTGTCCAGCCACTCTGTGATATAGCCAAATATTCAGCTGTGTGACAGGGACTGCATGCTGTGCAAGGTAGGACCAGTAATCCCATGAGAATACTTTCTTGGTCAACACACCTGTTGGACTATGAAGGTCAGGATGGAAGAAGCAATGAGAGGTAATGCAGGAGAGTATCACAAAAGGTATAATGAGACTGGAGGGTAACGTGAGACATGGACGTTTGAATGGTTAGTGCTGCCTTGGGCTGATGCTGTCCATTGCCAGAGTGGGAAATGTCTTTTGTAACAGACCACAGAAGAAAACATCTTTTACTTGGAGTGTGCAGGGTGGGTCCTGGATAACTGCTGATAGTTCAGGAACTCTACTGGATGCAAATGCTTAAGTAGAGGAATGTAAAAAGAAACGCAAACAATTTCAGCCCCAAAAGTCTCCCCCCAAAAGAAAGGGGGAGAATTTTTGATGTGGAAGAGAGGGGGTGGTTTAGCAATGAACGTAGGCTGGATATTGGTAGTTACCACAGATGACTCAGGAGCTACTTTGTCATGTTCCTCTACCCTGGGAGGTAAAACACACATAGTAGCATATTGGGGATCAGGCCCCCTGACAAGAGTCAAACTGGAACCGGGATTGAAGATGGCATGAAGGTACTGCAGTGAATTAGAATCTGGGAAATAGGCTGCTCTTAGAAAAAAGGTCTGGTGAAGAAGGTCCTCAGAGGCTTAACCACAAGATTAGGGACTATAAACTGCAGAGCAGATTCTGGGGTAGCAGATGAGATAAGGTTTAAGCAATGTAAGACAAGCAGGTCAGGATTAGGAGGAAGAAAATTAGCAAAGGTCAAATCAGGAGCCTGTGAAGAAGGGTCAAGAGCTAAGTAGGGAATTACAAGTGAGGTTCAAAGGCCAAGGCAAAGGCTGAGCAGACAAGGAGCGCTGTATGCTGAAAACATACATATCCCCCATGGCAGAGTCTACCTGTAGTGGATTAAGTAGACCCAGAAAATCTGGTTTTGTGCTGGGCTGGGTCTCAAATTCTTACAGGGACTAAACTTGGAGGCTGCACTTTTCTTTCTTCAAAGAAAGGAGACTTATTTATCACAGACAGAATCCTCTGAGATTCTTCTTTTTGTAGGCTCTATGAAAATAACTAGCTTTAAAAAGAAAAAGATCTGAGGCACACAATGATAATTCCCTCTCCTTGCTTGAGGCAAATATTCAAAATAATTTCCAGTGCCCAAACCCTTCTAACCTAGACCTTCCAAGTCACCCAAGGGTTGTGGTCTGACTGCAGGAATTGCTGAGTGACTTCTATGGTCTGCACACCATAGGCTGTGGTTACAACTGTCCCTCATGTCACCAAGTGTCAGGATGCTTTGGAGAATGTCACACCTCGTGGCACCCACAAGGGCTCCTTACTCATTGCTGTTGCTTATTCTAGTTAGTCTTCACTTTCATCTGGGTTAAAAACTGGCCAGCAGAGAAAAGAGGCTAAAGTCATGGCCATTTTTCTTGGCCTCAACAGGCTACAGACCCCTATTATCGACTGCAATAAAACGATGTTGGAAAGGACTTGAATATTTTGGTGCAGAGTGCTTGAATGAGCTTCAAAATCTTGTGTGTTCCAGCTGAAAGATCAACATCGTTTTGGTTTGAAAATGCTGACGCTGCTCTGGATGGCTGCTGCCGCTATGACCTCATTAGCGTGGCGCAGATTCTTGTCTCCCTTGCCCTGGTTTTACTCTGAAGTAGCTCTGTCAGCTCACTGGAGGTATATCTGACCTAACTCAAGCTGAGAGGAGAATCAGGCCACAAATGTCCTATGCCTAACTCTTTCAGACAGGAAGGAACTTCTGGTTTGGATCCCTTTGGGTTAAGAGAAAAAAAAAAGAAAGAAGTAAAAAATGCTTTTAAAACCTCAAAAATAAACATAACCTTTCTTTCCCCTCAGCAGCAGGTTTTGCTTATGAAGTGATAGTATATGGCTCTATTTAGCATGCTGGAGCTGCCCCACAATGATATAGTACGTTTTCTATTTCCCTTCTGGGAAAGAGCCGGCTCCCCAGCAGCGATGTGCGGACGCAGCTCGGTTAGCTGCTGAACCAGGAAACAGTGGGTTTGCAGAGCTGACGCACTTTGGCTACCTCTGCCATATTCCATCCTCTGATGGCACAGACAAAGTTCATCAAGGCAGACATGACCTAGAAGGATGTTTATGCAATAAAACAATGAAGTGTTTGTTTCAGGCAGCTCTGATGACACTGAAATTATATCATTAGAAAAGCATCTTTTCTGATGGTAATTGCAGCCTACTGCTAGATCTAGATCTTGACAGAATTTTATTAGTCTTACTGTCTACATGACGTAATGTGGGTGTAGTGCAAAACATCAGGCTAAAGCAGAGATGATGAGAATGGCAGAGCACTGACATGGCATGGGTAAGGTCCCACCACAGAGCAGTGGCAGAGCGGGGAGTTTGTTCTGGCTTTCCTAAGTCACAGCACCTGAGGTCTCCTTTGTATGTGGAACCGTGATTACAGTGTACAGGCCCAGTAGTTTTGCCAGAGGAAAGCAAAATATATTAGTTCTTCTCCATTGCAAACTCTCTGCTTGTGAGTGCAGCTGAAGATGAGGATACAGATTTCTCTGTGACAACCTGACACAAAGGGCTCAAGGATTTTTGATTCCTTACACAGGTTGGAAGAAGACCTTTTGAATTACAACTTGTCTGGTCGAGACAAGTGAGATGAGTGGATTGCTAGTATAAACAGTGGATTATTAGTACAAATTGATTATGATCGACTAATGGTAGATGTACTAATTGTAGTTCCCAGCCAATTATTCTTAAGGAAAACTACTACCCACCACCTTTCATCCCCATTGATCTAGGAGAATTTGAGGCTACTGATCTTCATGAGATGGTACAAGGCTCAAGTCACTCCCAGACTTCTGTCTGATGGATGGGAATGGTTGCCTGGATGTTGGTTTTATTCAGTAGTTTGGTTTAACCTGATCTGTGACACTGTCTATACACACTCAGAGGCTTTGGTAGTAGAGGCATCTACAAACCAGGCAGTGTACTACTCGGCAACTACTCGTGCAAGCCAGCACTTCACTACACAACACAATAGGCTGGATTCATCAAAGTGATAACGGGGTCAAAAGGGTAGAGTTGCCAAGACATAACTCACTGTAGTTTAGAGGTAATTTTAGTTTTATTTCCTCTGTGATTAATGTTTAAAAGTTGATTAAAAGTTTCCAGGAGAGAACAATAGAGCTGTGGGATAGATGTTTAAGTTCAAACTGATAATGCAAAACAATTTTAAAATTATGTTCCCCTAAATCTCTCAGTAGAACTTTTTCTGAGGGAAGTCCTTCGTGTCAAAACAGGCTGTTCCCCTTCCATCTCTGTTCTGTGAATGAGAACTGTCTGTAAACAAAACTAACATGTTACCCATCTGTTATGCACAGCTAAAGGAAATTGAAAGACAATACTACTAGAACTCCCAAAGATACCATCTAGCCCCGTAAATAATTTATTTTCACAGCTCAGATCAAAGAGCTCGTGGATATTGGACTCAGTCCATCAGTGGCCTGTCCTTTGGAAGAAAATCCCACAGTCATGTGACTGTTTTGCCGCTAGCCTCTGAAAAAGTCCTTGGGCTCAGAAGTTCACTTTTCTCCATTTCTCTCTCCTGTCCCTTGGGTTATGTTTCACATCACTCGTGCTGTGGCCGGTCACACCATCCTCTAGGTGAAAGAGGTTTTTTTACTTTTCCTGGGTGGTGCTGAGATCCCCTGTTGCCCACGGAGGGTGTTGGGTCACAGCGTGAGTGATGGACCGGCAGAAACACCTCAAACTTGAAGAGGAATATTTCACCCCAAAGTGGGGCTGTGCTTCTTGCCTTTAGGTTTACAGAACTAGCTGCTGATCTGTCCATAACGCTGCTGAGATGGCTCGCCAGTAACCTTGTCTTAGGTCTAGCAGCTTTGGGAGGCTTTAAGAAAATGCTGGTTCCATTCATGCTAGATTCGTTTGAATGAATGCTATTCATTCATTTCTAGATAAAGTGAGGAGGGCTTAGGCTTTCTCTTTGGACCATGCCATGTCTCAAGCAATCAGCCCTTGTGTGGTGGATTAGGTGTGATGGTGTCACACATGGGACCTGTTGCAATGTTTTTAAAGCTGGCCAGAGCATGCAGGGTTATGTTTTATGCCAGATTATGTGTTAGGTGCGTCAAGCCACATAAATGTGGAAAACAGGCTGCATGGAGGGGCAGACAAGTGTCAGCCCAGACATACTCATGATGGTCCAAGGCCAGTGCACTATGAGCAACCAAGAAATTGGCTTTCCACTGGTAACTGGGAGCTCTGTGGCTGCTCTGTGCAGTTGGGCAGCTTGGTGTTCACAACCAGATGCAGATCAATGCAGAGAAGCCACACAAAAGCAGTCTTCTCCTTTCTAGTTAAATGGTCACTACTGACTCTCCTCATGCAGTGAGGAATGTTGTTTCATCTATATGGTAACCATGTTAAACAGCTGTCATACGTCTCCCAAGGAGCGCTTTTTGTAAACTGGTCCTTCAAAATTGGCAGAGCAAAACATCTGTGGCACAGGCATTTTGTGACCTGATCTTCCTCTCAGCTGGTAAACTCTCTGAAGTCCGTCCCGTTCCCCCCCCTTCTTTAAAGTATAAATGAGAAAACTTTATGATTTTAATACACTGCCTGTGGTAACTTTGATAAAAATAATGTCTGCAGCGGTCTTGAGTCCCCTGAGAAACAGGTTGCACCCCGTTGCAGACAGCTTGCAGAGCTCCGACAATAGGAAGCATGGCCATGGCCTGAGATGTAGGGTAAAACAAGCCGTGTTTCGTGTCGCCTGTTGAAGCAGGAGAAGCTGAGAACAGCCACACTCAGGTGTATTTTGGCAGCTACTTAAGTTTCCCTGTTCTTAGCCACTTTAAATCCTCTGGGGACCGAGGACTTGATTTGGTGGACTGGGAAAATCTGTTTTGAATTGCCATACAATGTTTGTATATTTAAGCAGTGAGATGAACGGTGGGGCTGTTTGTAGTGCAGATCAGCCTACATTATGTTAACTTTCAAAATGCCAGGAACGGGAGTACTTATTTCTGAAAAAGCTCTGCTATACCCTCATCTACATCCTAATTATTTATACATATACAGGAACAGAGCAGTTTCTTAACATTATATGCTTAAGGATGTAGCTAAATATCTAAAGATCTCATTAATTTAAAATTCTTATTGCTTTAATTTACCTGCTTTGATTTATTTACTGTATTGGATCTGTATCTTTTAAAAGGCCAAAAGGTGACATGAGTAACGATAGAGCAGCAACATCTGCATAGAGTGATTCTTCTTGCTTAAAAAGACCGTTGGAAATGCAATAATAGATTAAGACTATCATGATACACTTGAATGTAACTGGCACAACATTTGCAGTCTATTAATAAACTTAAATTGGGTCATAATAAAATAACAGATAAAGGAAAGTCAGTTGATAATTAGTTTCACTGTTCATTATGGTTAAAAGCCTCCACAAAAGGTTTAGACAGTCATGGTATGAGAAAGTGTTTTGAGAAAACAGGAATGTCCACATCCCTACCTACTCCACCAAACCCCAAGAATATTGTAGTAAAATATTTACAAAAAGGCAGCTGAATTCATATCCTTGGAAAGAAGTTATCTTATTTGCTAATGATATGAAAAAAAGAGGTGAAAAAAGGCCATGCAATAGCACAAAACTATTTCAATGAAAGTCACTGGGGAGAACAGTCACTTAAGTGACTCGAGTAAATGACAGATAAAATGCAAGGAAAGCTGTAAAGTAATGTGCTTTTGGAGGAAACATTTTGAACTATGAGTTACACCACCATCACAGAAAAAGACCTTAAACTAAAGCCAACCAACAGCGATAAGGAAGATCTCCAGCATGGGAGGAGGGAAGATCATCTCAGTCACTTGCTGTAGATCTTGTGTGTCTTCCACTGAATCACCTAGACATTGCTGGAAATGGGACTGCAAACTGAGACTTTGACTTTGACCTAATATGGCATTTCTTTTATACTGAAAATTGGTATTTGGCTGTCATTGTGAAAGCTTTGCATTCAACATATAAAAAAAGAACTCAAAATCAAACTTAGTGGTCAAATGCCGAAGATATTTGAAGGTCAAACAATTAAATGTTCTGATGTCTTCACAGTGATGTGGTCTCATTGGAAATACTGCGGTCAGTTCAGTCATCCAATCTTAAGACCAATTTTAGAGTTTATTCTAGAAAGGAGATAAATGCCTCTGGAGATGCTGATATGGACAGGTCTTGTAAATAAGTCTGTGGACTAGCTGGAGCAATTCCTCTGGTTTGGTTTGACAGTGGTGTGTTTCCTTTGTCTCTGGCGTGTTGAATATCTAGGCAATGACTGTTTCATTTCCTGAACTTACATTCATCTTGTTTAAAGATGCACTTAACTGATGTTTAATAAAATATCATGGATAGTCTTGAATTTAATGAGTTGCCGTGTCAGATTTCATTTAAATCCTTTGATTTTTGCCTTACATTTATAGCCTAAAGCTCTGTGTTTCATTTTGACCAGAATTACTGCTCTAACTATTGGCACTGGATTGCCTGTATTTACATACCTACAAAATAAAGATTGAGCCAAACTAGATTAAAACTTAATAATAATAAAAACCCCTCAGAAAACGAAAACAACAACTGAGCTCCATACTTCACCTCCTCAGAAATCCTAAACCACCACGCATTAGCAAAAAGTACCTTTTTTGCTTTATTACTCAAGC
>JAVJGJ010000037.1:60190243-60209800 GCA_035590215.1 Microhierax caerulescens
AGACATGTTTATGTATTTTGGGCCTGAAATGAATGGGCCCTTCTTACATACAACATCTGTGTATTTTAAAGCAAGCTAAACCTTTCTGTGGGGATTATGCTAAGTTGACACCCACGGAGATTACAGACGCGTCTTTTCATGTGGAGAGGATGTCACCCCACATATTTGTTTTTGTATGCGAGCGCAACCCATGCTCCTGCAGTGCCTAAAATAGCTGGTCTGCTGGGGTGGATTGAGGGATAACACAGCCCATGCTTCTGGAGCTCCAAGCCTGCTGGCATTTGCATGCATGCTTTGCACATGTGCAGTCACAGAATCACAGGATGGTCAGGGTTGGAAGGGACCCCTGGAGATCACCCAGTCCGACCCCCTGCTAAAGCAGGGTCACCTACAGCAGGTTGCACAGGATCGTGGTCCAGGCGGGTTTTGAATATCTCCAGATAAGGAGACTCCACGGCCTCTCTGGGCAGCCTGTGCCACTGCTCTGTCACCCTCAGGGTAAAGCAGCAATGGACTTATGTGCATGTCCATGCCATATGTATATGGTGATGTGTGGCTGCAGGTATCCCATAGCTACATCCAACCAGAGTGCCATACTTGTGTGCATAAAGAGCAGCCGCAGGGCCCTGTTACTCCACTGGAAGCTACGAGGCCTTTTGGTAAGAGAGCAAACCAGGAGGAGCTGTGTGCTGCCCTTGCTGCTAAAGGATCAGCTGTGGAATAAATTGTCTCTTTTTCTATGTGACTGACATTTTCTTTTAAAAGCTGTTTCTGCCTACAAGACTTTTTGCAACCAAGAGTAAGTTTTTAAAAGTGCTTGAAATTATTACTTTTTTTTTTTTTTTCACTAGAGGAATTCTTGGATGTTGGTTTTTTTTTTTTTTCACTAGAGGAATTCATGGTGCTTCAGATTTCTGCAGTGGGGAAACTTGTGGTTCTGACTTTTGAATTACACTTTTATTCTGTTTGGTAACATCTTTGCTTTGCAGCTCTGTATACACAGGTATGTAAATAGACTGATCACCAGTATGCACCCAGAACGGCACAGATGAGCATAAAGTCCACAGTTTATAATGTGAAATTCCACTCTCCAATACCACTCTTAATTTTCTGTATTATCTGAGAAACAAAAGCAGGCATGTAATTAGCTAAAACTGTGGTGAAGATGAGCAATCCATGCAAGAGAGCTTTGTGGAGACGAAGCTCTGGCATTTCAAATTCTCATATTTGCCCTTACTCTTAAATCCTAACCCAGATCTTCTTCTAAATTAAATTTCTAATGAGAAAGGTGGTTATGAGCTTGTTGCTGATTTAACAAAGTGACATGTACCATGAGTGTATTTTTGGTGCTCTGTGTGAGACCTTTTAAAGTCCTGTTTGACAGGCATTCAGCAGTTACTGCAACCATATTCTGAAGAAGCAGGAGCTCAGGTGTGCCCTGGTCAGATAGAAGCTGCCTGTGAAGTTAACCAGTACATGTAGCTTTTCATGCTGTGTTAGTTGTGAGATGCATTAGCTGCTCTTTTATTTACTGTTGGTGTAATCTCTTCAGAAAAAAGATCTGCTGGAGGGAACGGCACTACAAATTCGCCCGACTAAATCCAAAGCCATGCTAAAGTTGTAATCAGGCATATCCACCCACCCCCACCCCCCGACTCTGGGAGAGGTTTATTCCCCATTTATAGTGAGTTCAAGTGGGACAAAGGATTTGTGTGGCAAAGGATTAAGAGGGAAAAAAAAAAAAAAAGGTAGCCTTTCTAGCACTGTGTCCCTCTCTAAACCAAAACCCAAAATGGTATATAAAGTACTTCCCTTCTTACACTTGGGTAAACCATGAAGTTATTTCCTTGGTTTTCCTTTACCTCAGCACAGGGCATTTTATTTTCAAAGTAGAAAACCTTATTTATTTACTTCATTATTTTCCTTCCCTTTCCTTTAGAGTTATTACAGGGATTACAGATTAAGCAAACCCTACAAAAGTAGTTTGAGAAAGTTTTAAGTGCATTAAACTTCCCTTCATTAATGAAGAAGAAGTGATTGAAATGAAACATAGATGTGTCTGGGGCTTACGCTTTCAGGGCTGATAATGAGATAAAAAAAAAAAAAGATAAGTAAATGCTCCTTAATTAGGCACCTGTTGTGTTCTATCGTGATCAGTGCTGTATGGGATGAAAATGCCAAATGACAGTGACATTTTGCACAGTTTTGAAAAGATAGCATTTCTCCTCACCCTTTGCTTAAGAGGCACAATGAGGCTGGCTTTGGTTTGCTAATAGATATTTTTAAATCAGTTTGGGAAAAGTTATTCCATGAGGTAAAGATCCTGTTTGAAGTTGAAGCTGTTCATCTGAAGAAATATCCGTCACAAGACATGAAAAGAATGATTTCTTTGTGACTGGGAAATCAATGAGACATCTGTTTTAATGTACAGCCCAGAAATAATGCAGCTAGTTCAAAAGGGAATCATAAAGAAGGCTGCTTTTTGTCTCTTCTCTGCAGAGTCCGTAGGATGGGATTCAGCAAGGTATTTTGCATGAGCAGAACTTCTTGAGTTTGTGTCCTTAAGTACGTGGTTGAGGATGTTGACTTTTAGGACTGGATGAGCTATGGGGATTTGTGTTTAGCAGCCTCATAAAAGATTCCCATTTAGGGCTGGATTTTGCCCCTGTTTTCCAGGCACAGACTGCTTGAACAGCTGGCTGCTCCTGCCCCGTTCGCAGTGGGGAGCAGGAACTGGAGGCTGCGGAGCCGCTGGGATGCCTGGCAGGAGGTTGAAGCACTGGTTCACTGTGGGCTTGTTCATCGTGGAAATACTGTGCCTGGGCTGTAGGCTCCCCATCTGGAGAGGCAGCGGACATGCATGGACATCTCTGCATGTGGTATGATTGTGTCTGTCTGTCCTGCTTGATTCCTTTCTCTCCTCTGGAGCCTCTGGAAACCTTGCTGGGTCCCTGTCTCTTGTCTTACAAGTGCGTGTGCAGTGAAAGTAGGTTTTCCCTTGCAGGCTGTTCTTTGCAGTCTTTAGCTTTTCTGAGCAATAATGGTGTGGGAAGCAGCAGAAAGAGGTTGGATAACAGTATACATCTCCTTATACTGGAAGGACCCTCTCCACAAAACCTAGACACCCTGAATGAAACCTAACCCCTTATTTGTAAGGTTTTTTGAGGACAAGAAGAAATTAACTATCAAGGACTCAGTTACCTCCAGGCACATCAGACTGGCAGTGTTTTACAGCTCCTTGGTGCATATGTACTGTACAAAATACAAGAACAAGAGGAACCCCCAGGCGTTAGGTAATGGGCTTGTTAGAGCCCCACTGGTGTGTGTAGTATGGAGTGTCCATACAGCAAAATTGGGCTCACACACATCTTTTTCCAAAAGGATGAGGGAATAGAAAGAGGATCTGCAGCTCTGGCAGTATTTTAGATCTGAGGTCAATGGTCACCCTTGGAAACAGCATGTTGAAAGTCTGAAAAATGTCCTGGCAGCACGTGGGTGGAGTAAAAACAATCCTTGGGATTGTGTGTGCAATTCCAACAAGTTGTGCTCGGTAGGAGGGAAGACAGCTGCTGAGGGGACACATGCACACGTTCTCTGGAGAGCCATCTTATCACTTGTTCACACAGAAAGCTGCTGAAAATGATTTTGTTTAGGACATGCTTTCCCTTGGGAAGAATCAGTAAAATGAATACATTTGTGTTCCTGTCAGCACGGTCCCGTGGAAAGAAGTCTGTGGAGAGATGCACAGAACAATAAAACAAATAGTCAAAGGTGGGAGAGCTGTGCCCTACCAAAGGCAGTAAAAACTCCTTGCTGTTCCCACTGAGCAAGATGTTGCCATTGCAAATTCCAGCTTGGCTGCTGACAGAGCAGGGTCCCAAACTTCCCTGTGCCCTGATGTCATATTTACCTGTATTGGGGAATGTTGAAATCCAATGTTTGTGGATTAACTGTTGAAGAAGAGCCGTGGGAGACTATGAGCAGGAGCCATACAGCCGTTCCTCATGTACACATAGTGCAGTGGTCTGACTTCAGTGCTAGCTACTACCACTGGACAGCTTGTAATGATGCTTCCTTGGTGCACTGTTCAAGCTCCAGTGAGACGTAGTCCAGGAGTTTCCCGAGCCAGAGATGGGCGTCCTGACATCTGACAGCTCATGAAAGATTTTTCTTCAATGAATTGGTCTAATTATGTCTTTTAACAATGTAAACTTTGGCATCCACAATACTGTCTGAAAATGATTCCCCAGTTCAAGCATATGATGCTTTAAAAGATAATCTTGCTTTCTCTGCTTTGAAACTATCACCTGATAACTTCTTTTGATGCTTTTATTTCCTGTATTATTGGATATAATTAAGTCTTTGGTCATATCATCCTTCCCACTTGTATTTTCCACATTTATCTCTTTTCCGAGATGAACAGTTCTAGTCTTTTGAATCACTTTTTGTACAAACATTGCTTCATGCTTTTTGTCATCCTTACCAGGCTTTTGTGGGCCTGTTCTAGCTTCGTTATATCCATTTTGTGATGGTGGGATGAAAACTATATTTAGTATTCAACATACAGGTGTGCATAGACTCATGCAACTGTATAACAACATGTTTTGCTTTGATGTCTACGCCTTACCTAACATCCTGGCTTGTTTGATGGCTATGGGGCAGTCAGGTGAGCAGAATCATCTAGTTTGATCCTAAAATCTTGTCCCTAAGAAATGGCAATAGTAAAGGTTAAATCAGGATTTGTTTTGCCCATGTGCATTTGTTTGCACTGAATTTCATTGGCCGTTCTGTCACTCAGCCAGTTTTATGAAACCCTTGTGCAGCTCCTCACCATCAGCCTCATCTTTGCTCCGAATATCTTTGAAACTGCAGTAGTCTCATCCCCTTTTACAGGGCCATGAGTACACTAGTGGATATGCTGAACAGTGCAGACAGAGCCACTGGAAGGACACTGAGAAACTGAGAAACTGGTAATTTATTCCTACCTTGTGCTTACTGCTTTTGAATCAGTTAATTCTCCATGGGACTACATCTTTTCTTACCTTACTTATCCAGTCCAGATACTAAATCTTTTTTTAAGAGCTTTTGGTGAGAGACTTGTTGGAAATCCAAAACGATCAGAACCATTTGATCTCCCCTTGTCCATGTTTGTTGAGTCCTTCCAGGAACTACATCAGCATAGGGATGTGACTTCCTTCTGTGCAAACTGCATGAATTCTTCCCAGCATATTCCATTTATCTCCATGCCCCTTTAATTCTATTATTTAGAATAATTTTACCAATTTGCATGTGCAGCTGTGCAAAGGAAGTCCCACAGCATTAAAATGTAGTGACTTCCCTTTCGAACGCTGCTAACAGGAAGCTCTATGGATGACATAGGGGAAATCACATTATCATGCAAAGGAAGCCAGCGTATTTCTGTGTGTGTAAAGCAAATCACAGTTTTCCACTTTTTTGTCTTCATTCACCATAAATATTAGATAGGGAATGGGTGGACAATACTGTGATATTCCTGGTTTTGTTGTATTTGTTCTTCAGCAGCCTTGCTAGAGTTAAGAGCTAAAGCATTGAAGACTGGGGTCTTGTGTTACTTGTGAATACACCCCACCGAGTCTTCCTTTTTTTTTTTCTTCATTTTTATTTTTTTTTTTTTTTTAAACATGTAAATAGTTTTTAGGCTTTAATGGCAGTAAAGTCTGGTAATGAGGCCAGTGCTGAAATATTAGCTGAGAAATGCAAGACCTGAGGGGAGATTTAAGTCTTGCAGAACGAACTTGCAATTTCTAATGTTTGCTGGGTTGTTCCCTGCAGAGACTTCCTAAAGAAACAGAAAAAACTCTGCAAAATTAAAAATGGTTACTGTTTTTTTTCGCTATTTCCATACCTTGTGATGATTATAAAGTAGCATCCTGCTTTGATTTGCCATCTTTCCCCACCCCCCCAAAAAAAAATGTTTAACCAAAATAAATTGAATTTCCCCAGACTTATGGACTCCCTTAAAACATAATCTTTATTTGGCTTTGCTTTTTCTGTGGACCTGGGTAAAATATAGACTACACTAAGAAAAGCCTGTTTATTTGATACCTCAGAGACTTCCTTGACGTGTGTGAAAATGTTGTCTTTGTGCCAAAGATGCACAAACCTATGAGGAGATGAAGTAAGCAGAAAAAAAGTAAGCTGAGTGCTTTAAACTAGCAAGAAAGGATTTTGTGCACAGGAATGTTAGCACTGTATCTGATATATCAACTTGTGCTCTGAACATTACAGATAGGTGCAATGCAATTAATTTTCCTGCTGTTGGTCCTTCATTGCTTGGTGGATGTGTCTGCTAGGAAAGCTAGAATAAAGCTGATACTAATTTTACCATGCACAGAAAACACCCTGCTTTCTCACTTTATGGAAATAAACATATCAAGCCTTTTATTTGTGCATACAGCTAATCCCACTGAATTCAAAATACCTCAGGTGAGTAAAACTCTGTCCATATATATATGTATGCACATTTGCAGAATCCAGATTTAAGTGATGACTGTTCTACAGAACCTAATATTTTTGTATATGTCCTGTTTGTGTTGTTTCCTTTTTTTAACAAATCATAATCTATGATTTATATTCTGTGAGAGACTATATTTGAATTCCCTCACAGCGCATTTTATTGACTGCAGTGATTGCTTTAAGGAAAGCGTATGTTCCCTTAGTTTTCAGCAGAATTGACTTAGATGGAGCATCTGGTTTTCAGTGAAGCTGTTTTTCTACCTAGTTTTCCAGCTGAACTGACTGAGGTGTAAGAAAGTTAAAAGTTGGGTCCAAAATCATACAGTGGGTCAGAGGCTCAAAGAGGATTGAAATTGCAAGCATTTTGACCTTGGAGTCCTCTGTTTAAGCCTTAGTTGGCAAAATGTATCTGAAACCCTTCAAACTGAAGGGAATTGGAAATAAAATTTTGAGCATAGCACAGGTCTGGGTGACCTTGCTTAGATCTCTGTAATTGATTTGGCTCCCTGTTCCTAGTGTGGGTGAGTTACCTGTATCTAGTTCAAGCATGCTGCTTCTGCAAGCACTGGGTTTTACTTTACAACCAAAAACACCCATCAGAAGAAGTAAAAGTAAACTCTAGCTTGCCTTTTCTCAGTGCTTCTTGGCAGAGACCTCAGAAAGCAATTCTTTCTATAGAAATGTTCTCACCTGCCTCCTTAAATTACAGGGTTAATAGGTTGTATTAACTCTTTGTGGATGGTATGAGACCGTCATATTTATTGATGGGGTGTTTCACTAGGATAATGGTGGTATTGTTATACATGGCAAAACTAGAACTCTATCCAATAGGAAAGATCTACAGAGCTAAACAGCAGTTAAACTAGTGGAATTCTACTGAAATATTTTTTTCCATTTATATTTAGAAAGAAGTGGAAAAAAAATCACTCCATAAAAAGCACAGACAGACATGAAAACAACTTACAGTAAGATTCACTTTCTGCATTAATCTTCGTAGGCTTTTAGAGTCATTAAGCATCCTTTAATTTTTAATAGTAAAAATTAAATTTTCTGATATAATCTGTGGGAGTGCATGCAACTTTTGTGAAACCTGAACGTTTCAGTCAAACACTTACAGAATCACAGAATGGTTGGAGTTGGAAGAGACCTTTAAAGATCATCTAGTCCAACCCCCTTGCTGTGGGCAGGAACATCTTTCATTTGATCAGGTTGCTCAAAGCCCCATCCAACCTGACCTTGAACACTTCCAGGAATGGAGCATCCACAACTTCTCTGGGCAACCTGTTCCAGTGTTTCACCACCCTACCAGTAAAGAATTTCTTCCTTACACCTAATTTAAATCTACTGTCTTCTAGTTTAAAACCGTTACCCTCTTGTCTTGTCATTACAGACCCTGGTAAAGAGTCCTTCATCTTCCTTATAAACCCCTTTACATATTAAAATGCTACAATAGTTGGTTCCTCTCTAGTCTTATCCACACTTCCCACGGGTGTTTACAATCTCTGCTTCTGTGGGAGTAGCTGTTTTCTCTGCTGCAGACTATGCTGTCACAAACGCTATATAAGCAATGAGGTATGGTGCCACCTGCTCCATGAACACCAGAAAAGCAACAAGGTACGTTGCCCTCCACTGTTGTTGTCTCTTGTGGGATGCCAGCGCATGTGCACAGCATGACCATTTTCCAAGTTCTCAAGTGAACCCTTGTATACGGGCTCCTTTTCAGTCCATGTGTTTATTTCTAGGAGTGGGCCTCCTAAGGAGCTTGCTAGTAATTTCTTTTGGCCTTTGTTGGATAGGAAAACATTTGCAACAAATGAACTATTCTTGGAAAACATACACTTTGCCTTCTTCAGTCTGTCCTATTCTTGCATTGTACAACCCTCTGACTCTATAGGAAAGATGTCTTCTGGGTTGCTGGAAAAGAATATTAATAAATGAATGATCTATAAATAAATGAATGGAGACCACTGAAAGAGGAGTGAAGTTGTTTAAATGAGTAGGACACCAAAGTAGCATAATTGTTTCTGGGAATAATCCCCTATTACAAAACACTTAACTTTTTCCACGTTTACAACTTCTGGGTACAATTGTCCTTTAATACATATTTTAATTCAGAATACAGCATGAACTCATGTGGCTTCATCTAAAGTGCTGTGGGATTCCATTGCTTCATGATTTTTCTTTTTGTAAATTGTTCTTTATTACCATGTGGACACTATAGAAATGCAATTTAAATTTATTTATTCAATTTGAAATTAAAAAGTGGAAAATTCCTCCTAGCACAGCCTAGCACTGAGGCTTCACAGAGAGGGTCTTTGATCATGTTGAATCAGTGTCTTGTGGTGTTTTTTTTAAAATGAGTTCAGGTGGCTTGCCTAGTATGCATCTAATTCTGACTGAAGTTAGTCACTCTGGAAGATTAGTGATTCTATTCCTGCAAGTCTTAAGTAAAAATCTTGGCATGAAACGCAGAGAACCAGCTTTATAGATTACATGTCTCCCTTACACATAGTGCACCACATAAGAAAAAAATCAATTCCATCCATATTAATTTGGCCTGAGGTAGGCCTCGGTTTGGCAGTTTACTTGATCTAATTTGCCAGCTTTATAACGTGCTGGGTTTAGTTATCTTTTTCTCGGTGCATAGGAGGCTTGGCTGCCTGTTTATTAGGAAGAATACGAAAGTACTGGACTAGAATGGACTTTCTGTGTCGCTAAGTGCCTCTTGCAATGAATGATTATAGGTTTGGGGTTAGGGTTAGAATACTGTTTCTCTGGTTTTTAGAAAAATACTTTTAATCTACAGCTTGGAAGTATTCATGATTATTTTATACCTTTTGCTCTTATTCTGGTCTTGTCTTGCAGCTTAAGTAACTTTTATCAGTATTTACAGTTGACATTCCCAGCTGTTATTTACAGATAGCATTTTCATCTGCTTTCAGCCTCCTTTTTGTAGGATGTATAAGTCAAACTGGTTTAGCATCATCCAGCCTAGCAGTCCACACCTGTTCCAGTATGTGCTTTCATGCGTGACTGGGACTGTATGATGAATACCATACAGAGGTGGTTTCATAAAAGTCTTACATAATGGAATCTGTATTCCTGCTGGATAGGGAAATAATTTTGCCTCCATATATATACGGACTGCATTCTCATTTGCAATGACATCTTAGGTGTGGCTCTTGCTCCTCCTGTTGCTGATTGATTTTTTATTTTTTTCCTGCTCCTCATCAACCTAATGAAATCCCAGCCTATGACAAAAAATCTTAGGGATTTCTAACTGCCTGACCTTACGCTTGGCACTGCTGAATGCTAACTGATTTCCAGAGCTCCATGCCTTAAGGTCATCTGGTTGTTCTCAATGTCCAGAGAAACTAGGAATTGCCTTCCCCTTGTCCCCTGCCACTGAAAAGCACCAGCAGCTTCAGTAGTAGTGGTGGGTATCCAGTGGACCTGCCGTTACAGTCATTGGCAGCTTCTAGTGGCATGCAGAACCACACGTTATCTACTGAAATATGTATAATATATTGTGGGTGGAGCACAAAGTCATGCTTTTTAGGTACCCCACTTTTTGACTGCACTCTGGCTGTCCTCTTGATTCATAGATCCATCCTTCTGACACTGTTTTTTAAGCCAGAGGCATGAACAAAAATATATAGTTTCTCGAAGAACTCCAAGACAACCTCCCCCCACCCCCAAATTGTTTTGCTGTCAGCACGTCCTTCCCTGTAGTTAGTTTCTTACCATCTTACAATTGTTGAATTCAATTCCCATTTTCTACAGCATAGTCTTTTGCCATATGACACTGTAGAAAGAACTTTAATGAAGTCCAGATATATAAAAACTGGTTCTTTTTTCTCATTTGAAACTCTGTTATTCTGAAAAGTCCAGCCTTTGGTAAACCCATCTTACTTTATACCCCCAACTTTCCACTTTCTTCCATGTCTTTAATTTATTTATTTCCTTCAAAGTGTGCGCTAAAACTGTGGATGAGGTTTTCATTCAAAAGCCTTTAATTCTCCAAATAATTTTTCCTCTTTTCTTGTAGACAAGGTTTTCTGTCTGGTATATGCCAAAAAAAGTAGGCTTAGTGTGTCTTATTGTGAATTAGATGGCAGAGAGAACAAAAAACAAAATAATCACAGAATCACACAAAGCAGAATAATGCCCCAGTCCAGGAACCAGGAACAGACAAGCTCATTCTGCTGAGGAGGACTTGGAGAGGTTCACATCATCAAATGTTCCCGTAAGAATCAATACACAGACATACATTTATTAAATTAAGGACTGATAACTATGTGAATCTGTGCAAACCTGGGAAATTATATATCCTTCAGCAAACTTCTTGCTGATATCAATGAAGCTGAGTTTGCTGCAGCTCAGAAATCACTCATCAAACCAGAGTAATTGTTACCTGCGTTGTCTGGAGATCCGTATGTCCTCTTATCTGTTATATTCCCCTTAAAATTCCTGCCCTCCTTTGAACCCATTGGCCAGTTTCAACCAAACTTGGAAAGTCAGCAGTAATCAGAAAGCTTTTACATTTCTGGAAGTTTGGACAGATGGAGGAGAGAGAAATGTTAGCATTGACACTTAGGGAGAGACTGAGTATCAGCACTGGTTCCATAGGTAAAGATGTCTTGAAATCCCCGATGATGGGAAGAGTTTCAAGTGGACCTTGCATCTGTATTGGACAATGAGGAACCAAAAGATGAGAGCATATATCTCTAGTCTTTCTGCCCATGAAACAATCAGTTTAAAACTGTGGATGGGGCCTGACTTTTGCTTTTAGCTTTGGGCATTTCCTATCCTGTGCAGATATGTCAAGTGACCATGTTTGAGAAAGGCCCTACTCAAAGTCATGGGATTGCGGACTTTTGCCCAGGTCTCAAGGTTTTCTGGCATGTTTGATAGTACCACAACATTTTCCAGATGGTAGCTGAGCTATGAGAAAAAAAAGATCTTCTTATGGCTTTCAGATCTCAGGTTCCCTTGTTTTTGCTTGACACTGTGCGGAACATTCATCTGGATAATCTAATTCTGCTGTTCCTCTGTGCACAACTATGAGATAGAACAGTTGCCTCGGGAATAAACAAAATCACGACTGTCTTTGTCTTTATCAGCTGCCATTTATTCCTCCATGCTTGAGTGGTCATAATGACAACAGGTTATGGGGTTAAATTGCTGATTTTTGTTGCTTCATGGTTAGAATATGCAAGATATTAGGAAAAACCTGACTTTTTCTTCACTGTAATCCAGACATGGGATTTTTCTCTTCTTACTCTTCCTGGAGAGGGATAGATTTTCCACCCCTGTTGTCTGTGCCTATGGCACTTACTCCTGAACATTTAATATCTTCTTTCCTTACCGAGCACATTCCATGCTATCCGACATTTGGCAGGAGTGTGGTCTGTGAAAAAGGCCATCTACCCATAAGTTTCTAATCTTCCTTCTCATTCATTTTTCTTCATTTGTGTTTGGCATAATGTTTTCCTTATTGTAGTCAAAAACACCATAATAAATGTGATTTGTTGCTGGGAGATCTCTGCCATTACTTTTGAATGAATAAGCCTGTAGAACTGTTTTTCTGATTGGACATAGCAATGTAAGGGAGTGATTGGGTTAACCAAGCGGATGCTTGGAGAATGAGTTTAGAGAAACGGCCTGAGGGAATGGGATTGAATTCATTAACTTTGAAATCAGTAGTAGAGTTGTAGTTGCTATAGAGTAGTGTAGTTAAGCAAAAGCTACACAAAGAGGATAAGAACAACTGGTTAAATAGCAGATCTTGCAGAAAAGCATCTAAGGGTTGTTTTGTGTCACAATTTGAGTAGAAATCTGTGATTGCCATGTTCCCTTCAAAAAAAGATGGACTTGTACTTTGATTTGTAAACTACTTTTTGCCTGCAAGATGTGTGAAGAAAGTTCCCGCTCTGTTCCAAAATGATTAAGATGCAGCTGGAGTACTATGTCTGTTACTGCACTGAAATATCTAATGCTGAAGTTAAATTAACATATAAAAGCACAGATGATTTTGGTAAACATGTATTAATTCTAGCTTAAAAGTTGTTGGAGTTCAGAGGAATAGTATAATCTTGAAAAGAGTGATATGAGCCGAGTACAAAATGCATTTTGATGTTGAAGTGCTCGTAACAGTTGTGTGGCATCTTCTGACTGATCTGCACATGATGTACAGTATTTGCAATTTGGTTACAGATCAAGGCATTGATTTTGGCTTTTTGAGCAGCTGAAGAAAACCCTGGTGAATTCCACTCCTGGTTCCCCTGAGACTGCAAGCAGGATTTGAGGACTAGCAATACTTTGATTGCGGATTGATGTGTTTAACAAGAAAGTTGACAGAAGAATCCTCTAATATTTACCTTTTATTCAGGGACTTCTGCATAGGTCAACATTTAATATCAATACTCAGGACAATATTTTGTTCCTTCGCCAGATATGGGGATATTGCAGAAGAAAAAACCAGCAGACTCTGGCTTTGACCTTGAGATCCAGATGAAGTTTCTCTTCGTAATATATTTTTGTTCTGCCCCAGTTAGATTTGCGTTTAGAGAAACACTGCTATATCTGTCTTCCTTAATTCAAGTCATCAGGTGTAATTGCTTCTGTCTGACGGGGATGTGGCTGCAAATCTACATTTAGTAACAGGAACAATAAATACCGTAGAACAGCTACAAGGATGTAACACTATTCCTACACGGCAAAAGGACCGGCTTTTAGTAGCTTAAAAAATGCTGCTCTTGCTGTGTTAGATTTCCCATGGCTATAGATATTTTCCCCCTGTTGTGAGAATTGCCATTGTCCTGTGTGCGGATAGAAGTCTCTGGGCTTGAGTCAGCTCTGACTTGCCCTAGGGTAGGCGAAACTGATTTCAGTTCACAAAATGAAGTTGAAAGGGGATAGGCAAAGCAACACTGCTCGCTTCTGGATATGAGTTACTTTTTTGGAGCTCACATGCCATTTGACAGTGTACAATTGTTGGAAGGGAGAGTGTGTTAGCAGTTGGCTTGTTTATATGGGTTTTAGTGGAAAAGCATTTGTTTACAGCAGCCTCACTATAAACTCTGGAGGAACCTTGGCTATAGCAATCAGCCAGACCCAGCAGCGGGTTGCCAGGTCGTGGTAGAACAGTTTCACAAAGCTAACTAGTAGGAGAATGATCCTTTCCATCTCCCCATTCCCCACCCGTGCACTGATATTTCTCTTCTAGCTCCTTACAGATTTTTTTTCTGCTCCTTGTGGGTTATTTCTGTGCCGAAGGGCATTGCAGGCACTGCCAGAAACTCTGAGTTATTTGCTTCTTGTTGTGCTCTCTTAACATCTCACAACACATTCATTCAGTAAATTCTTTGATTCCCTTTCACTCTCCCTTTATAATGATATATCTACCCAGACTTCCTAAGGCTCTTTTTTCACTAGCAAAAAGGACCATAACGCCTTTTCTGCTGGAGTCAGCAGTTTTATTTCCATAGGCCTGAAACACTGCTCACACAGAGCAGGCGACTCCGGGGGCACACGCTGGGAGCTGCCTAAAGCCATCGTGTGGGACTCCAGAGACAGCGGTGATTTGGGCTGGTGGGCTCCACAGTGGGGGAAAGGTCCCACATGCATTTAGCCTAACACCCAACCTTATGGTACGCTTGGCCAGGACTTGGGTTTAGGTGGCAACATGCCCTGCTGCCTCTGTCTCCATGGGCTGGAGAGATGTTAAACCCACTGCTGCTTAGCTGAGTTACCTACAAGCTGGAAGTGGTTGCAGGGTGCATTAGTTTTGTGGTGATGTCCTAAAAGATGGGTACTAGTTGGAAAGGATTAGTGATGTTCTGAGCTGGGGTTAGGGAAGCAGGTAGGAACCGAGTGAGATTTAGAGTTGGGGGAAATCAGGAAAAGTGGTTTCTAGATAAGAGCATCTAAAACAAACAGCAAAGTTTTGAGCAAAACCACAGCCTCAAGTTAAAGGCTTTAAAGAGAAACACGTGCAGGCTGGTACCGGTGTTTTGAGTAGTACCAAACCTGTTAACTTTAGTACAAAGTAGCAGCTGAAATGCTTTATAACCAGATGTTTGTGGTTACAGAGGGAGTCCTTGGGCTAAAGGGTGGGGTGAGTTTACAGACACCACTAGGTTTTAGTAAGATGGAAAGTAACTTTGGAGCCTTAGGGAAGCCTTGATGGGTCACAGGGTGGGTGGCTCCCTGTTACAGGGTTTATTATTTTTTCAGAGCAGGAACATCTCAGTTTTGAGATGTGATGTAAATAGAAGCCTAAAGCTGGCTTAGGCTTTACATAAATGTAGACAGGGCTGGGAGGTGTAGAGAAGGCAGAGTCTGGGAATCTGTGTGAAGGGTGTTTATCTGTCTCTAAAATGGGTGGCTTGCTTGTTTCTGCAGCACTGTTTTTAGGGGAGGGGGATGTTGCTTTCACCTTATTCTTTTGAAATCTGCTACTGCACCCTTGCCTTTCACTCTGACCTTCTTGCTTGTGAGAGTCACTGAATGACCTTCTCTACACAGTAAGCACGTGCTCCTGGCCGTCAGCTCAAGGCCACTTGTGAGTTAGTGGTGCTTTGTCACTACCATGTGTTCAGCTCTCCCACAGTCCAAAAAAAAAGAACTAAAACCCCATCTTACCTCTGCCAAAGGGTCAGCCTCCATTTTCTGCGTTTCTTTACAGTTCAAGCATACTTTGTCCATCATGCCTCGCAAAAGGAGCAAATCTGTCAGTCTGCAGCTCTTCCATTACCTTGAATGTACCATCAGGAGCAAGGTTCCTCAGTGAGGGGCTGAATGGTGCTTGAAGCACATCTCCGTCATGGGGTCCTTGGCTTTGACTGTGCTGCATCGCTGATTTGTATGCTGCTGTTCCTCTGCGGCTGGTTCTCAGGAGGGCACTACGGGACCTGTGATGTTACCCCTTCCTTGTAGTCTTGGTCTGACACATCAGGCAGCAGGGCTTGGGGAGCACACCTGCCCTGCAGGTTACACCCAGCTGGTACATCCTAAGTGGTATCATCTAGAAGGGTCTAAGTAAAGTGAAAACTTCACTGTGCTTCAGATACTTCTGCCTTCCCACTCCATTCTGTTTGTTCTGTGTTTTGATTGTCTTGTTATAAAGCTGGGTCATGAGCTCTTTAGGAAATACACTCTTATCCCGTTGTTGGAGACACATTCTCCTGCTCATTTTGTTCTGCAGGGCGGTGCACAGCTGTCATTTCTGTTCAAGAATGATACTGTGGCAGCACTGGTTAAAAAGAGGAAAATTTGCTATCAATCAAGTAGAAGGTGGACTGGGATTGTTTATTCAAAGACTTCTGTTGTGATCCTTGGATATTGGCCTGATCTTATTTCCTGACACAGTTGTGAAGATGTTTGAAATCCCCTCTCCCTGATAGGAACTAAATTGTCAATATGTGAGGAATCAAGACTTTTATATATTTTCCAGTGTCACAGTGGGAGCAGCTGAGTCATAAACGTTCTTGAAAATCTCATCCTGTTTGGAGACTGCATTGCAAAACATGGCTGATGCATGAAATGGCATTCTCCATGCAATCGACCTTTTGTAGACGAAGACTCGTTTCAGCAATGCTATGTTCCTATCAACTTGCAACCCCCCCCCCCTTTGTTATGCAATACCGCAAATGTTTCTTTTAATGCATCTGATTCTATAGGTAGGGTTTCCTCAGAAATGGTCTCATACAAGCATTTATGCAGAGAAAGAAAAGCTTCCTTCTGACTGAGCAGCCTGCCCTTGCTCGCTTCCTTGACAAATTTGCACTCGATTCATGTTCTTAAGACCTCCATTGTCATCAGCCCCCAAGTCCTCTGCCTCTGCAGGGAGAGGCAGGGCATGAATTCAGCAATCATTTTGAAGATAAATGAGTTGGATAGTTTTGATTATTAATTTGCTATTTTAAGTGTGCATTGTGCTTTGATGGCTCTTATGGGATTTTTCTCTCACAGTAAGAGACAAAGATCTAAGGGGTGCCTGTTTAGTTTTTCTCATCCTGTAACAATACGAAATGCCATCTTGGCCTAAGTAGATACACATGTCACCATCCCCGTGGCAGTGTACTGAAGAAAAACATTACCCTTCATACAAATACTTGAATATTTAAGTGGACTTTAGAAAAGGGAACCAATAAATTAAATCCGTTTAGAATATAAAACTAGTCTGCTATTGCTTCATGCTCAGTTTAAAAGTAAAAACCTCTTAAAATGTCCCCTCTTAATTTTTTAATTATTTTAAATTATTAATTATTTTTAAGATCACCACAATTAAAAGATTGCCATTTCCAGGCCAGTATATATGACAGATTTATAGCAAAAGGACAATTATGTATCATCTTAAATCCAAGTATTTTTTCCACTAATCCAATTAGCTTTTCATTAGATGTCTTAATCTAAATATAATCTCTCATTCTGGATTCAATGAATTTAATGGTTTCCTCCTCCAACTGTAAGGTATTCTTGGTTTTTACTCGCCTCTGCTCTCACCTAGACCATAACCTTGCAGAGATGGGAACTAGTCATAGTTCTGTATTTAAGGTACTACTCAATACCTTATATCAATAAACTCAATACCTTTTTGCTTGTTTCTTATTAAAATGATCTGTATTAAAAATTGTGATTTATAATAATGCTGTGTATTTACACAGAAAACACTTTGAAGCTAGTTGGGAAGAACTTTATATGCAGTACTTGTTCACTAAAACCTTGCCCAGTGTAAAAATTGAGTCTGGTTTGCTTTAATGAAATCAAAAGTATTTGAAGTCTTGAAGTTATGCATGGACTTAGATGCTTGCTCAGTAAGTACCAAGGACACTGTGTGGTAGCTTTACATTTTAGCTGTGTGTCAATACCCAGTTGTAAACTGGGGTCTGATGCTGCCGTTGCCTAATGCCTGAGCTCCATCTTACAACTCTGAGTAGTCTTAGCTGAAGCTAGCACATTACTTAGGTTGTCAGTACTTGGAGGATGACTCTCTGATGGCCCCAATCCTTTCAACACTTCTGCATGTGCTTAATTTGGGATTACTGATGAGTTTACAATGAAGTGCATATGTAAGAGCTGGCAGGATTTGATTTTCCTAATTTGTTGCTACTAGGAGAGATTTCTTAATATACCTATTGTATTTTAATTTAAGATTTTTTTTTTTGTAATCAAGATGTGTTTACTACAATCAGCAAACATTTTCTGGGACTAGGACACTAAGTATTAGCAGAAGCTAATATGCCTGAAGGAGCTGGTACTATTTATTTTCTTACAACCAATGTATAATTCAAGAACCCTCATTTTACTGAAGGTTTCAACTTAAGCTAGTGCACCAGGATGAATCTCAGAGGCATAATTTAAGAGACAGAGCAACTATACTCCCTATAACCTGTACTTATTATCTCAATTTAACTTGTACCATTCCTGAAAACAGCTCTTTGACCATTTAGATGCAGTTTGATTAACTTGTTTTGTGTCCTTTTTTATCTAATACTTGCAAACTTCTGACCTAAGTACAGAAACAACCTGGGGTATTTTGGGTTCTGGCAAAGGTTAAATTTAGAGGCTTTAATGCTTCATCCTTTTTGGGGTGAATGGAGGAGTCTGCGCTATTGTTTTTGCATGTTGCTTCTTATTTTGACAGGTGTAGCTACACACTATTTCCCCAATTCTCTACCTTGTAAAGCCATCACCTCTACCAGTTGAAGTCCTGTGCCTTTCCTTGTCACCCACTCTGCAGAAACATTAAGAAACATGTAGTTGAGAAATCTCTGAGAAGTATATGAGAATTCATATTTTGTTTTAAAAGCAGCCCTGTGACTTTTGCAGATGGTGATGCTGGGCAGAATTGTCCCCTATAGTGTTTCTTCTGTAGTCACTGCAATGAAGTCTGAGTAATGCAGCCTCTCGTCATGGGTTATGTCCTGAACTGCCAGAAAGAGTGGCAATGACACGATGATTGTGGTACATGATTAAATGGGGTGTGCGATGATCATCATGATTTATCAAAAAAACCCCCAAAAAACAAAAGAACATACAGAAAAAGCATAACTGACTTCGATGGAGGCTAATGTGTTGTGCTGGGAGACCTGCATAGAAGTTCTATTAGCTGGATCTGAAAAAGTCATTGGTTCTGTGGGCTTTTTTTCACATCCCTTTTAGTTTCTGTTTTTGCTGTGTGGTCCCATACAGATCGAACCTGCACATCCTGAAGCTCATTCCCTGATGGAGGACCTTTGTAGGGAAGCTGGTGTTTAACACAGTTTGGTTCCTACTCTTGCCTGATTGGTACCCTTGGAGTGGAGGGAGCACTGCAATGCCTGTGCCGGCTGCCGCTGTCCTGCAGCCCTGTCCTGCCATGCCGGCTCACTTCTGCTCTGCTGTGTGCTGTAGTTCCCACCTGCCTGGGGGTGGTTGTGTTACACTAGTAGAGATCAAGGTGTTTTTACAAACTGGGGCTACACAGAGCCTGGACATCTTACTGAAAGGCTTCCATGTGCTTTATTCCCCTGGTTTTCAAGAAAATAATTCCTTTTTGTTTCTCAACAAAAAAATCACTTACAACCTTTTTCTGTATGTTCAGCCGTCTCAGTGAGAATTTCTTTTTGTTTCTCTGCCTCTTTTTTTTTTTCTCCTAAAAATGTACTTAGTGAAAAGTGCTGGATTGATAATGCTGGAGAAAAAAGTTCACAGGAAAAACAGCACTATGAGAAAAAAAGGATGTAATTTCCATGTAATAGAGAATGATACTGTACCTGGGGTCCCAAATCTCCTTGGTTCCTTACCTAGACTTTTATGCAGGCTGTAAGGTCTGGTGCTTTTCATCCATTACTATATCTGCTCTCATAGTATCTGTGAAGAAAGGAAAGCTTTACTGAGAGTTTACAGACTGGAAAAAGACTTCATAGCACGCCTACAGAAGCTGCTAAACCCAGACTAACCTATGGCAAAGGGAAAGGTATATGAAAGCTCAGCCTTCTGGAAGCGGCTGCTGCAGTCATGCAGGAAGAGTGGTGTGGAAATAAGGTGACAATTGGTAGAGATGCTGGTGTGGGC
>JAVJGJ010000037.1:60218719-60236111 GCA_035590215.1 Microhierax caerulescens
AAGCCTCTGGTTAAGGCTGTGGCCGCGACACAGGAGACTCCATGTGTGTTCACTCTTGATCTTTGGTGAGGACGGCCACATGGGTTGCATCCCACACTCTGTAAAGCTCAAAGGGTCAGTTTCTTTTTCTTTCTACTTACATGCAGTTAATTTTCCAGAAGGAGTTTCTGTTTCTCTCCCACAGCACTGGAGTAGCTACTAAGAGCCAGTGCCTTTACTACTTTACTGTGGTCCCAAAGGCTTAGCAGTCCGTGGTAGGTTGATCATCATTGTTTGGCAGCAAATGCAGGAGCTACAAGTGAAAGACAGCAAGGGGTTGGGCTGTCCTGGGCTAGCTGTTTCGGCTACCACAAGTCTGGGTGACTACTGAGCAGTGAACTAGTGCTGCAGCAGCAAGTTTCAGGGTTTCTCAGAGCTCAGAAGAACCTTTGGTACGTGAAATGGCCATGCTTATGCAAGTACCGCAACATGTTGCACCTTCTATGCAAAAAGGTGTGGCTGTGCATAATGGTTGCAGTGCCATTTCTGTATGTCAGGGGCAATTTCTTAAGAAATTCTGGCCAACATTTAACTTAGTGATTGTAAGGCTCCTTCAAAATGATGTGCAAGAAAATAAAGAACAATAGAAAATTAAGTGTCTTTTGTGCAGAGGAGGTGGGAGAGCAGCTGAGTATGTTGTCCTGCTTCTCCACGTGATCTAGCTCAGAGCTGAGATATGTTGCTACAACCCACTGCTTCCATGAGAGAGGAAAACCTCTGACTGGAGAGATTTCTGTTCCTGTCCCTGTGGCCCAGCACAGATGCTCTTCGTGACTGTGGGGTCTGATCAAGGGCAGTGTCGAGCTCCTGTGTATGCCGGTCAGGGCAGTGTCCACCCTCAGCCCACGCTAAATGCCTTTGCAATTGCACATGACTGCACCTCGGTTATGTGATGTGGAAATGAACACGCTGCTCCAGGGGTTGCTAACGTGTGGGTTAGAGCCACCTGCAACATTGACACTGACCTTGATATTCCAGGTAAAATGGTGCTTCATCCCTTGTGTAGGAATCTCTTGGTCAGTCTGATGTCTGCTTGCTGTGTTTCCAGGTTTTATTATAACATCATAACCCAATGGCTTGTGATACCGGAAACAGTTCATAACTGTTTTTTAACGTTGTGTTGCTTACAGCTGTGCAGACTGGATTTAAAAGGCTGACAGGCACATTGGAGGCACCCTGTGCATGCCATCTGTGCACCCTCTGTCCCTGTAACGCTGGTAGAGAATTTGGGCTGATTTAGGTTTGACTCTGGTACTCTAAATTCCATGATTTACCATAGCACAAGAGAAGAAATTATGCCTAGATTTGGCTAGATTTAGCCACCAGACTTGGAGATGGAGTAAGACCATTCAAAACCCAGTCAACCTATCCCAGCCCCTCCTACCTCCCTTTGCAGGTAAATGTGTTGATTCTGTAGGCCGATAAAGCTCCTTCAGATCCGGGATATCTTTTGGCTACGTCTCTCCCTCCACTGGAAATAATGCATTCCCTCCCGCCCATCCCCTCCACCCCCCTCAAATTCTTAAGCTGCAGCAGGGCCAGCAGCCAACACCTTTTCTGAGCATCTCTTGTCTGAGGCTCCATCCAGATGCGTCGGGAGAGAGGCCTGATCAAAGCAGACAGTGCTGCGATTCAGCCTGTTTGCAGGGAGTTCTGAAATGGTCCTGATCCCCCCGGAAAATGCTGCAGCTCTCCATCAGGCTGCTTTGATGTCAGCTGCCTGGACAACCTCACCAACGATGTGGTCATCCCCCGCATCCAGGACGGCACAAGAGACAGAAAGAGATAGACACAAATGTTTGGTTGGCAGTGTGAGTGGTGGAAAGGATTTAATTTTCTCTGTGACAAGGCTGATATTTGAATCCGTTCTGTGATATTACCCTCCCTGCTTTTTTTCCTTTTTAACTACAGCAAGCTGAGGACCTTACTCAGCATTTCCTTGGCTGAATGATACATATAATTTGATGATGAATATGGCAGCAATAGTAATTTTGAACTCTACAAGAGAAGTTGCATTTACGGTGGAAAACTTTTCCAGCTTGTGTTTAGCAAAAGTTGTATGTACCACGGAACACCACAGTGTATATCACAGCCTATAAACCCTTGAGCATTTTGAACTGTTACCTATATACAGTGCTGATGGTTTTCTGAAAGGCTTAACATAAAACTGTTCAGCCAAAATGAGAAGCACTTGTCCACGCTGTAACCCATACGTATGGCAGTTAGTCATACTTCTCTTTCTACTATATATCTCATAATCTACAGTCTCTGCTATGCTCAATTTTATTTCAGACAGCTTTAACAGTGCACGTGCAGTGAGTCTGAGGAGGCTTAAAAGAAGCTACCCATCCCCAAAACCGCATTACCACAAGTAGCTTAAAACGGTCACCTCCTTGGCAGGGTGAACAGGGACACCCCAGGCAGCTTGAAGCCGCATTGCAGGACTGTTCAAGCTGCTGGAGCCAGACCTGGTAGCTGGAGCTATTTAGGACGAGCATGGGCATTTTGCTGATTGGATACTCCCTCCATCACTAGGAGGGTATGGTTTAGCATCTCTGTTGCCCCTGCTATTGTTTTAGATAGAAAGAAGGCTTCATGCTCTGGGATTGCACACCTGGCTACCTGCACAGAAATATCAGATTAACACACACGTTGCTGACAGTGACTGTTATTTTTTATGGGAATCCAAAGTCACAGATGCTTTCTCAGGCACTAAACTGTTGTTCCACCTAGCAACAAGTACTGATGGTCCCATTTCAGCACGTCTGATTGATGTGTGATGGTGAGGCAGGCGAGCAGCTAAAATCCTAGGCTCTTACCACAATCCCATGTGAGCTATGTGACTGTCCTGGGCCTGCCAAGTGTGATGGAAATTGGGTGAACACGCTCCATCAGGAGGGCTCAACATAGACAAAAAGAGCGACAAAATCATCACAAAAATGTAAATTCCCATTTTTATAAGCGAATTGGTGAAAATTGATATTAGTTCCTCTCTTGCCTCAGCAAATTTACTCATTCCTCCTAATTTGGGCTGGAGATATTCCAGATCAGGTGTTTGTGTGTCCTGCTTACCTGGTCGTGATTTATCCTCATGTCACATTGATGACCTGAAGGTGGAGTTATTGTAAAACATGAAGTGTTTTTCCTCATAATTTAGAAAAAAAAAAGTTAGAAAAATAATTTTGAATTTTTCATCAAAAATGAAAAAGAAATTCAAGACCAACTGCGATTATTTCCCTTCCAGCTTTCTGTTATGAAACACATTTACTATTTGTGAACTGCTCTGGTAAAGGGCAAGTCATGTAATTCCTGGAGAAGGATGATCTCAGGATATGAAAGACTCTAAAGTGAAGCCAGATGAAAAATGAGTATTTGGGGGATTTGCTTTTATAATTTTCTCCAACTTGCCAGTGTTTGTGGAATATACCTAGGTGCTGCTTGTGCTTGCATGTTTTCTGGACCAGGGCCCCTGCAGAAGTAGCAAACCTGAAACCTTGCCTAAGCATATAGGTGATTAAGTGACATGTCAGAAATTTAGGCAGATTTTGAGCCTTATGCTTAATGTTTTCTTCTTCTGTGGGTTTGGTTTTTTTTTTTTTTGGTTTTTTTTTTTTTTTATATTACCACAACCCCAATGAAAAATACCAGGGTCACAAATGATAGTCTGCCAGTTATACCTCCTACTGCTGGCACTTCTGCTCACTTTACATTTTGTTAAGCATTAGGAAATGCCCCACTGCTTCTCTGAGTGAGAAAATTTGCTGTTTTGTGTGCATGTGAGATGGATATTGCTGAATGCAGCCTATGAGTTATAAACCACAGAAGATCTCTTGACTTAAAACTTGTCCCCAGGTAACTTTGAAGAAATGATGTACTACACTGCTGTCCCTCCTGTTGCTGGAAGTGCTGAACCTTTAGGAAGTTGAAGCGTTCTCACATTGCCAATAGTACCACTGTTCTAGTCTTTCATGTAATTTCATATTGAAGTGACAAGTTTGGAGATCAAGTAGTTACAAATTTTGATAGAATTTACTTTATCTATGGTTCTCCAACATCTGTCAGCTGCAAAGTATATGTGGGTGCTACTGCATTTTAGCCCAAGACCATCTCATAGCAACACATGCCTCCATAACACTGCAGATCAGTTACAGTCTATCTTTCACAGTGGTATTTCTGCAGATCTCTGTCAGGCTCAGAGTACAGCAGAACTGTTTGCTTTCCAGCTTTAAGCTGCTGCACTCAAATTACTCTCACCCTGTATTCTTTATATTGCATGCCTATAAAGTGGCAGTTTGATTTTAAACTAGCAGCGTTAATTTGAGATTTTGGCTGCATTGGATGCTTCCTTCTTTGGCTGTTGCCTTCACAGGTATCACAGGAAAATGGAGTTTTCATTATAATGGACTGATCAAAGGGTGACAGGACCGCTGCTGCTGTGTGAAACATGCTCTATCCTGAAATTTGTGTGATTATCCTTTATAAGTGTTAATGTTGTGGGTTGTAGTGGGTTTTTTGTTTGGGTTTTGTTTGGTGGGGGGGAATAGTCCAGACTTCCTTAGTTTGACAAATACCAGACTTTTTTATTCTTCCTTTTTTTTTTTTTTCCCCTCACCTGTTTTTTGTGGTCTTTGCCCTTTCAGATATTTATATCCCCATCTAGGAAAGCATCAAAGTTCATGTGCACATCACTTTCTGTTTAGGAAGGTTCTTAAATATAGCAGGCAGGTGCCTTGCTCCTGCTGAGGTCTCAGTACCCTACTGACATGCTTAAGCTTTTATTTGTGTGCGTTCTTAAAGAGTAACTTCCGTTTAATTTTTCTGAGAGAATTCCCTTTTCGTTAATACATTGTTTTATCTGGTAGATGAAATCACGTACCCTTTGGTGGATGATGAAGTGGCATTATAAATGACTGGTGAGATCTGAAACTTCTTGCTTTGCTTCTTACTGCTTCTGTCATTGCTAAGTAAATGAAACAGCCAGGCCCTGGTCACCCAGCTGGGTGCCTGGCATGGAGGGGAACTGGCACAGCACCGTTCACAGGTATGCAACTCATTTCTTCTCCCACCAAAGCAGGGTGGTCCTGCTTATTGTGGTCATCCCTGGCTTACTGCAGTTTCCAGAATGATGCTGGAAAATAGCCTCTGGGAGGGTTGTCTGGGTTGTGTCCTGTTATTACACCCACACTGATTGCACTGTGAGGGTGGTGGGTGACCCTCTGGGTAGGAGTATTTGGTAGCTGGCTTGACGGAAAGGCTGGATTCTAGATCCTGAGGCAGGTTGTTCCACCTTCAGTACAAGACATCTGTAGTTTTAAAAGACTTTTTAAAAATCCAGCTCTAAATTTTGTAGCTCTTAGTTAACTTTGCTAGATTGTTATTACATGAGCAAAACACTGAACTCACACTGAGCAAAATCTAATTAAAAGCATTAGAAGATTTTTTTATTAGCATTGTAAGAGATGAGTGAGGATGAATTGACAATGACTGTGTTCCCATGCTAGTTTCACAGTCCCTGCCATTGCCTTCTTAAACAGTATTTCAGCACAAATAAAAGCCTCTGAGTTTGACTAAACTTGCTTGGCCCACCCTGTCTAACACACGAGTATGGTAGTGCAAAGGATGCAGACGTGCTACTGCATGTCTGCGGGGAGATAAGGCTTGTGTTGTGCAAATAGCTTGCTTCTGAGTGTAAACTGGAGCAGCTGTGGACTGCAGCAGCCATCTAGCCAGTTTAACTGGTTACATACAGTGGGTCCACGTGGTAGCATTTAGCAAGAAATCCCCTGCCTGGCTTAGTAGGCTTTAGGAGGTGGTGTTTGGGAGCTGGGAGAGGATGAGTTAGGATCCAGAGGCAAAGCTAGGGCTACACCAGGTAAAACAGAAGTGAGATGGAGATTAGCTTTCACGTTTTGAGAGCAATTTAACATTAGAGTTCAAGAAAACTGTTTGTGCTGTGCTTCGAGTGACTGACCTAGCTGCTTCACCCCAGCTGAGGGTGAGGGTGCCATCCTGCACACTGGGACTTTGCAGGAGCTTCATCTGCCAGGGCTGAAGAGTGGAGCTGCAGGGGGGAGCAGGGACTGACCCATGTGGGGAGGTAGAGGGGGACTCAGCTACGGTGTCACTGCCAGTGTCCCCCTCTCTCCATGCTTCATCCGGAAATTTTATTTATCTGAAGATACGGATGTTGTCCAAATGGTATAAATGGTTAGCTTCAGCATATGCATAAACATGGAGAAGACAGCTTACGAGCTGGGAAAAGGCAGGGTTTGGAGGTGGCTGTGGAGAGTGGGAAGTTGCACGACACTGGCTTTATCCTGTCCCCTGACACAGTCATTTGGGGTTGTTAAGGGAGGACTACAGGTGCCTGCTCTTCTGTGCCTGACTGCTACGACCCAGGGTGCTGCCGAATGGGTGGTCCTTTTCTCTGTACATGGTGTCCATCAGCAAGAAACAAGGATGATCATCATCTGGTGAGTACACTGATCCTGGTGTCATTCGGGTGTTCACATTCACACTAACCACTGCCTGAAGGGGATGAAATGGAAATAAATCTCACACATTTTGTTATAAATCTGAACTGCTAAAGGCCATCTGATGTTCAGGGCTATTTGTCCAGTAGGATGCAGAAGTGACTGGTCATCTCTGGCATCTCTAAAATCACCAAGAGATTTTGGATGGAAGTGACGGGGTGCCTGGAGGAAGTCTGGGCAGCTTCATAAACACTCCCCTCCCACCACGGTGCAGCAGCAGCAGCTCTGTCTCCCTTTGGAGGGGATGGTATTTCCACGCTTGCCAGCTCCAGGCTTTGGCTTTTACCGCTGCCACCTGTACTGTGGGAGGGTGCAAGGAGCAGGAGACATGTAAGGCATTTGTACCATCTCTCTGAGAGCTGCACAACAGGGCAGAGCATGAGGACTGCTATGGGCCACCGAGGGCCAGGAGCGGAGAGCCGGCACGCATGGCCTGCGAGTCAGCAGCGCGAGAGCTGAGGTGTCCTCTCGCTGCAACTTCTGCTCAGCATCTCACTCAACAGAAGGACTCACTCTGAAACAGCTTGCTGTGGGAAGGCAGGACCTTGCCGCAGGCACCTCAAGGGTGTTAGCAAATGGGTGCCTCTTACAGGGAGTGACTTTTGAAAGCTGCTTCTTCCCCCACCCCGCTGAATCAGTTTTGCTTCACTGGCAGGATCAAGAGGAGAAGGAAGAGCACAGGGGGAAACGGAGACACCTTTTCCTATGGGCAGTGATTTAATGGACGAAAAACCAGCTGATAATGCCTCCCCTGTGGCACCAGGGAAGGTGTCACTCGTGACCCTCTCCCCAACCTCCTCTGCCTAAAATCCTTTCTTTTTTTCTGCACTGCATGCATACAATGCATACCTAGCCGAGCCTTACTAATGTCTGAGCTGGAACTAGTGTAGGGAGTTTTCCAGAAAAAAAACGGGAAACCCTTTCTAATGTGGTTATTGCTCATGTTAAGTGAGTGCTGTCTTGGGGAGGGGGGAGGCAGGAAGGCATGGACAGCAGCAATATGGTCTTTAGCAGGTGTTGGGGAGAGCAGAAACTAATGAGAATCATAGAAATACTTGAAAGCTTTTTAACTCCATACAGGATTTTCAGGAGCTGTTGATAGGAAACAGTAGTGACCCAAGTGACAGTTAAAGAGATGAAAGGAAGCCCTTTGGATTAAATAAGACTTAGGAAATAAAAGGATTAGTGCTACACAAAAGCTAGATTTAGGGGTTTATTTAACCAGTGCAGTGTGGCATGATGGGATGTGGGGCATCAGAAAGGACATGAAAGACAAAATAAAACGATGAATGCGGGAGGTAGTAGAGAGGCAAGGAATCAGGACAACATCTCCAAAACCCTTCACAAATCTTCTTATAATTGAAAATGGCACAAAACCCCCCTAGTTTTCATTAGCAATCCCAGCTTCTTTACATAGTAACAAGAAGTGTTACAATGATGAGAAATCTTCTGTGATGGGGCTGCCAGCTCAAATCCCTGCGGCAGGAGAGGAGAGCCTACCTTGCCAGCCTGCTTGCACTTACAGCTTAAATGTCTGATAAGGTAAAATCAGATTTATGTGAAACTATCCCTCCGTTAGATTAATAATCATTGTGCTCTCAAGTAGGGGCTGCTGAAGGACCGTTCTTGTTTAAGACATCTCTATTTGGAGGTCTTTGGTGAAGTTGATGGTCGCCATAGAAATTAGGGGTATGCATGTTGGTGGTGGCGTAAGCATAGAAGTCCTCCAGGCAGCATCTGTTGCAGCAACATTTCATCTTGTAGCTGAAAAAAAACCAGGATTGAGAGGTTTCCAGAGCTCAACTTCTCAACTTCTGGCTGAATCATCTATAGGTGACCATTTGTACTATTAGTGAGGTATAGGAAAAAAGGATACAGTAAAGAATTTGACTTGAATGGATCTGTTGTTCACTTAGTGACTCCTCCAAACTCTGCTGAAGAGAGTAGAGTGGCTACTGGCAGGTTTGGCTTAGACTTAAAACGGCACAGTCAGCTATTTGTGGATGCTTTTGGCTCTTGCAAGTGCTGCGTGGAGAAAACACCACCTTCTCTGTTACAGAGATGCTGTTACTCCAAATCTCCGGGATAGTTATGGAACTCTCTAGTATGTTGGATACTATCAGAAGAAGAGCAGATGCATCTTTTTTCTCCCCTTAAGTCTCCAAAGTGAGATTGGATTTTTTTCTTGGGCATGTGCAAAAGAAAATGTATTTTGTGGCCTCATTTTACCAATAGGAAGGTTTTTTACAGTCATAAATAATTATGACTAGGAGGGACTGGACTAGGAATGTTTGTGTTTGGTGAATGTTCATATTAAAGTGATCCAGATTTCTTCTGCTAGTGTTTCTGGAAAGATGTTAGCACAGAAATGCTTCTTCAGACAATGTTTTCACCTGTTCTGTTGTCATACAGGAATGATACAGAATTAGCAAATAGTTAGTAGGGTTTACTAAAAATTTAAGAAGTTAAGAAATGCCTTTATATAAGTTTATTTGGAACATTTTATATGGTACTTTGTGGTTTGGTCCCTGGGATGGCCCAGAGTAGCTTTTTCACTCAATTCCAACCTGAATAAGAAATCTAGAAATAATTCTATTTTTGATTGCTTCGTATTTTTCATTCTGCTCTCTATAAAGAGATGTATTTTCCAGTTGGTTGGTTTTGGATGAAAATGGAAGCCTATGGAAATGCAGAGAATGCCTAAGAGACATTTTACTTGTTCAGTAAGATGAACTTCAAGAAGAAAATATTAATAATTTTTTATATCTAAATTACCCCTTTCATTTTATTATTAGTTTTGTCCAGTTGAATGAAAGCAGTTAAAAGTTGTTTTTCTTAATAAACTGGTCACCACATTATTGATACAAAAGTAATATGGTCCCAATGCAGACATGATTTTCAAAGGTACTTAGATATCTGCTTGGATTTTCCAAAACACTTGGCTGGATGAAGTGTCTAATAACTCATGATATCAGGGAGCATAAGCCAGCATCTGCAAGTGCTTAAGGTACCCTTGGAACTGGGGTTTTCAAAGTTCGCTTTAAATAACTTGCCTGCAGCCCCTGGACTCCTTCTCTGTGTCTTCCCAATTCCAACCAAATGCAGTCAAGTTCAACGGGCAGAAGTGTTGCTCTTCAGACCACCCTGCAGCATAAGACCCTCTTGGCCGCTGGGCTCTGCAGCCTTGATTGCACCATGTCCTTGCTTTTGAGGGCTTGAATTTACAGCCCAAACACATGTCCTGTAACAGCAGGTTTTGTTCATGTGCACTTCAGAAGGAGGTCAGGCTTGCTGGTTTGATTGATTCATTTTCCCCCTTCTTTTTTTACAAATAATGATGTTCACCTGCCAAATCCCATTGCACAGCACCCAGCTGACACCCAAAAGATGCTTCTGGACTTCCTTTTGCCACCAGCCCTTCCTTTCCCAAACTGGATAACTTGGCTAAGTTAAAGCAGGTTTTCATGAGCATGGTAAATGCCAGGAAATTCTGGCACAGGCTATTTCAAATCTTCCCCTTTCAGAGTTTCACATCCTTCTTCCAGGGCATGAGGACGGTACTGCAGGTATCTGCCTGCCTAATAGAGATCACCAGAACTTCACAATGGCTCATTTTTCAGCAGTTCCTTTGGTTGCCCTTGGGTTTTCTGTTTGTTTTTGAATCTGAAATCAATTATGTGTCATGGGAAATGTTTTCTTGGGTGAGCAGCATTTGGAAAAAGTGTTTCAAAAAAGAGAAAATGAGGGTATTAATAAAGGGAAATTTGGAGCATCATGTTGAGCATATTAAGTGCCACTATATAGATAGTACATGGTTGGTTGCTTTAACCATTATTTCAGAACATCCTGGAACATTAATTTTTACATAAATGCATGTTTATGATCATTTATTCCAAACTTTGAACAGGTTCTGTCGTTACTTTCTTTTGAAGTTGTACTTAATTTGAGTGTTCTTCTGCACTGCTGTCTTCTCTCATTTTTGTCTCCCTTTCAATTAAAGTAGAAGAAATGCAGAAATATTGTTGTGGTGGACTTGAAATTGCTCAACCAGAACATATCGGAGGTTTCAGGAGAACAGAAAGCCCTTTTGTCCTGAGCCACAACAGAATACTTTTCTGCTGTCCAAATGTCTCCGCGGGGACAGCCTTCACATGTAAACAATTGTTGCTCACTAGCAGCAGGGGCTTACCTGGGAATTCCTGCTCTCTCTGTCCTCCTACCAGATCCCTTGACCCAGCTGCTGCTGCTAATGTAAGCTCAAAGGAGTTCACCCCCCCTCAGACACTATCCGATGTCTGTCTTTCAGCCCCAAAATGAAATTGGCAGAGCAAAGCAACAGCCTATTCCATGTTAATCACGTCTTACAAATAGCTACAAAATAAGATGGCTAAGGAAAATGCCTGTGTTTTTTCTTATCTCTGGTTTATTCGTTCTCCAAATACACTTTTTCTCCAGGAGACACATGTGATTTAAGCTTAGAAAACTTTTGGTGTCAGCTTGGGAAACAATAAGGTGTAATCTATATGACTTCAGACTCAATGACCGTAAAGGTCTTTTCCAACCTAAATGATTCTATGATTTTATTCCTGCCTGGTTTTTTTAGTAGACATTATTTATGATTTTTTTTTTTTTTTTTTTTTCTTGTGTTTCACTGTGGTAAGAGCAGCAAGGTGGAATGCTGAATTCCCAGCTCATACGGTCTGGCTCTCTATGTAAAGGCATCAGATGAAACACTGAAGTCAAACCCTCTCCTACATAAGGTCATTGTGTTGATTGTCTCAGACCTCTGGTCAGCTTTGATGTGAGCTGCAATATTTCTGTGATCTCAGCCTAGGGATAAGCTGGTGGCCCCAGACTCAGCAGTGGTTAAACATGAATATAAACAAAGTGGAGATTTGCTTTGTGCCAGACGAGGTCACTTTCAAGCTACCCACAAACTCATAGAAAATTGACATCTTTGATTTATTGCAAATACGTAATGATACCAAAAGAAACAGTATTCCAAGCAAAATAATATTTAATGCTTACCAGCTCATATACCTTGACTCTGTGATTTCAGTGGAACGGATCAGACAGTAACTCTGTAAATTCTGGTGGCAAGCTTTGCATGCATTAGCAGCTTCATTTCTTACAGATTAAAGGGTTTCTGCACTACCTATTTCAGCACTTCATTTTCATTTTTTTTTCCTTAAGCCACTGAAGTTAACTTTATGGGGCATTAGCTCATGTATCAACTGCATGTATATAAGCGGGTAGACATGCTTCTTTTTGTCCTAGTGGGTATTTATTTTGAAGGAAGTTATGTATAAACTATCAGCAGTTCTTAAATGACTGAAGCATTCAGCTGGTGCGTTTTGGGGAGCAGATGATTTGTCTGCAACTACTGAAGGATGGTATCCTATGTTTTATATTTTCAAGCCAAGGGAAAGGGAAAATGTAAGCATACATAAAAGATGGTGACATGGAAGGAATTGCTTAAACGTTCCTAAGTACTGTCATCAGTGAATTATACCAAATTTGGCACATTAGAGGGAGGATGGGAAGCTTCTGTGATGGTGCAGAGGAAGAAGGAAGGATTTTTGTAAGGACAGGGAGACATGTAAGCTGCTTTAGTAGTTAACTTCACAATCAACCCTATTTCTTGGCTTAAGTCTAACCTGAACATAAAGCTGTAGCCTTTGGAGAGAGGCTTGGTTTACTTCTCTGTGTCTCTGCATGCTGTGGGGAACTGAGCAGCTTGTTCTAGCGCTGTCTTGATGTTTAGGAATTAGGTTTATTTTTTAGTGTTTTGGTTAAGCTTCACAAAGTCATGATTCCCTTTGGGACTGTTGTTGTTGAAGAGTAAACTTAAAAGGTGGGCTTAAGCTGAAACCTGCTGAAGCGGCTTCCCTGTGCATTCACCGCACAGGAAAAAGACCTTTTTGGGACCAATTCTTCCAAATGATAATGAAAAGCTATGGAGCTGTTAGTGCAACCCCTGAAAATCAAGGCAGTTTTCAAATGGTAATGTGTTCACTGTAGCAGGTAATGGGAACATTACATATGGTCATATTCAGGATGAGTCACACACTTTTCCTCTTTACTAATGCTGCAGAGACTTGGCACCTCTGTGTGATGAAATCCATATACTGGCTGTGGTTACAGGGCTGAGCAAAACACAGAGCAGATGAAGAGATACAGGTCAGTATGTGCATCTATAGCTGTTTGCCAGGATGACACAGATCCAAAGGAATGTTTGAATATCATCCAGAATTTGTCATTCCTGAATATACATCCACTGAGATGACCCTAGAGAATACACACCTGTTTTTTTATTAACCAATTGCAGAAAAGATACCAGCTCAAGAATACTGAGACACTGGAAAATTTTCAGACAGGTCAATGCTGTTGCTAAAACATCCTGGGATTTAGGGTACCAATGGGCTGTATTTTGTTTTTTTTAATTTATTTTATTTTTTTTAAAAAAAGACTTCCCTAACAAAAAAGGCAGAAAATGTACAAAATTATTTCAGTTTTAACATTTTGATGAACAGGTCACTTGCTTTTTACCACTTGCTTGTTTTTGTTTTTATCTTACATAAGCAATAGATGATTTTTAGCAGTGGTTTCTGCAATGAATGATATTCCCTGCAACCAGCAGGCCCTTTATCTGGAAGAAGATGCTTATGGAGGGAAACCCTCTCTGGTTTCTGAGGTTAACAGTGCAAGATTGTCCTCTCCATATTGACTGGCCGTAAACTAGGGGGATAAAACTGCATGTTCTATGCAAAAGTGTTTCTACTCAGTTCCCTGGGAATATTCTACTTCCTAGGACCTGTTATGGTAAAAAACGTTTGATGTTTAGTCTGAATTTTGCCTTTCTTAGTATTGTTATTTCTAGCTGTTGTTCTTCTACTATCCTAACTTGTTATTCTTCTGCTAGCTGTTTATTTCTAACAGATGCTTGTACTGAGTTAACATATGTCTCCTCAGTCGTTGCTCAGCTAAGCTGTACACACAGCAGTTACTCCTTTCATTTTTTACCCCAACTGAACCCCCTCTTCAGCTACTTACCGTTTTCTTTGGTTTCTCATGGCTTCTAATATGTCTACATTCCTGCAGAGCTGACTGAACTATACTGGGAGTGGCAATTCAGCTTTAAAAATAAATAAATAAATAAACACACAATCTTTTTTTAATTAAAGCTATTTATCATTTTAAGTGTGTTGCTCATGAGGCCTCATTGTTCTGGAAGGGTGCATAACAGAACAAGAGGCTGTGCTCTACAGAACTATTGCTCCTGCGAAGAATTTCTTCAAAGAGGAAAAAACCCCAACAAAACCCAACCAACAGCTTACTTGACAGGCAGAATATTCACTGCCAAAATTGTCTCGGTACCTGGTGGCGTCCCGCCTCTCTCTCTGGTCTCTCTGCTCTGTTGTTTGTTCCACCACCTCTGCAGTCTTTGCTAAATGAGTTTTCCATGAATTAATTCAGTAATTGTAGGTATACTTGGGCTTCACCTTGGGCTTCAGTCCACAGTTTGGCCGTGGTTTTGTTTCATGTCAGGAGCCTCTGCTTAGTTTAAAGCTCACAGTAGCTGACAGCTTCTTGTTAGAACCAGTTGATGACGAACGCCACTGCACTTGAGGTGCTTCGTGTGCCGAGGCAGGCAGATGGTTTCCAGACCGAGCCTGTGCGCAGCACTACAAAGCAAGCTCTAGTCTCATGCCTGGAGGCTTCCTTGAAAAGTCCAAGGAAGATGTAGCATGGTGTGACCATGGGAAGAGCAGCCACCTTTTCCAGGTGAGACCTGCAGCACCAGGAGGGCTCCTCTTTTTGCAGATGGGGATGGGAACGGTGGCTGCCCTTTTGGGATGGGAACAATACCAGCAAGAGCTGCTCCCCTAAGCTGCTGTTCCCTATCCTGTGGCACCATGGGCAGCCACCCGGTGGCCTGGGAGGTCTGCTGAGATAGAGCAGGTGATGGGGTTGCAGCAATTTGTGTGACCTTGGAAGTGTTTCAAGCAGGCATGGCTTGGTGAGCCTGACTGAGGACTGTGAATGTGCCTGTGCAAAGGGTGCATTCAAGCTGAAGCCACGTGGGACTGGCTTCAGTTTCTTCCTTTCGTGACTGTGTTTGCATGTGAAAATAGTAACATGGAGATCTGAAGAACAGACCATGGGTGAAAGCAACAATTGTTTTTAAAGGGCCTTTACAAGAAATTATGAAAAACTGTCCAGTATAGTGGAAATCACCAAGGTAAGATGCTTCCCAAGAATGAGGGATGATTTCTTCTGTCACTGACATCAGATGTATGTGGATAAGCATGACAGTCAGCAGCAGTCTTGCAGTAATCCACAAGGCTGCTGGAGGAAGAAAACTGGTGACACTTCCAAGAAGTCAGTTAGATTTTGTTCTCCAAACGTACGTAGACAAAGGATCTGTGATCCACCAAATGTAGGACTTGTCCAGTGTCTATGTGCAACACACTTTTCCAAGAGTTTAAAGGTTGCTGTTGAGTGGCTCCTGTTACCTGTAATTATTTCCATTGATAGGAAGAGCGAGGTGGGCATCTGCACCCGAGTAGCGCTGCTATTTTAGCATTAAGTTGGGAAACGCGCAGGATAATATTGAGAAGCAAAGCTGCAATTTTCTCTAACATTTTGCTGTCTCCCTTCATTACATGTCTGGGAGAAGTAAACAAGGTCCAATGCATTTATACTGGAAACAGTTTTGGCAAAGTTGGATTCTTTCAACTGCAGATGCTGGAGGTAAACATGATGCTTCGCATTTCTGGTCTGCTGTGTACACAGGACCCTATCTGCCTTCAGTCCCAGTAGTGCTTCAGCCCTCAGATCATTAGGTTCATTTTGTTCAGCCTTCAGCAATGTGGTTCCCAGATGTGTTTTCCGGTATTTTGTTTATAACTGTGAGGAATCTACAGCATCCAGTCACCCCTGTGTCTGCCTTCTTTTTCCTGGCATTGAAGTTCTTTGAACAGGACATTCCTATTAACATCAGTAGTCAAAATAAGACCAAAAAACCCTGTCAGGTTTTCATTCTTACTGGGAAGATCTTTAAGGTAGAACTTCAACACACACTTCTGTAGAAATACTTGCTGGTAAAGCTTTAGGTTTTTTTTGTTTGCCAATACATGAGAACAGTTTTCAGCTGACATCTTACATTCACATGCAGTATGCCTTTTCAGTCTTCAGCTTTGTCTCAGTACCAGTGTTGTAGCTATGATAGTTTTGGGATGTAAATGGTTTATTTTATTATAGCAATTTATGAAGTTAAGAAAAAAAAAGAAAAGTTGGAGGAAAGCTTATATGTCTGAAAGCTTGTCTGCTTCCTCCAGCTATATGGACTTGAAAGATATTATCTCTCTTACAAATCTTGCCTTCCTTTGTAAGCATGTGATTGGATAATTATCTTCAACTAATGCTTGGATAAATGGTTTCTAAAGAATTTGGGCACACAAAATATCTTTTGCTAAATGGCCTAAAGATAATTTCTTAAAATAAGTGATTTTCTCTATCAGTTTATTTCACAGAGACACAAAAAATCAGTTTATGATTAAAAACCAATTCTGCATGAATTATTGCGTTTCCCCAGGAAGTACTGAACCCCAGTTCTGGAGCATTTAATGGTTTAAAAGATTGGGATATGCCATGGCAAAGCCTTATGAGGTTTCTAGTCCTGTAGCCTCTAGTTATTCTGCCATAGAGGTCACGTTAACCAGGCTGACTTAATCTTCTTTGAGGCAAGATAAAATCACTCTGGATCTAAGTATTTAATTCTTATATTATTTTGTTTATTTTTGTGTGTGTGTGTAAGACTGAACTCTCTGTAGTGGGGAAGGGAAAGGGTTTTGTGTTTGGTTTTCTTTGATCAGCTTCAAGTTAAGCTTTTGGGTGCTGCTAAAATCTAATGTACTCTCCAAGACCCTGTTCCCTGTATTATAATCTCTAATCATCTGTCCTACAGTTTTCACAGAAGTGCTAAAACTGTTTTAGCACCACTTCCCTGGCAAGACTATTCACAGTTTTTCAAAGAATGAAACTTTTCATGAACTACAAATCCAAGACATTTGTGGGGCCTTTACAAAAACTTGGCATTTAAATGACAGCATTAAGTCCAAGAGTAATTTTCAGATCTGCAGTATATAAAATCAGTCCTCTAGCTCCTTGTAAATATCAGCACAGAAAGAGGACTGTGAAAAGTCAATTGTCCATATCATAATTAGTACAAGAAAGTAAATGGATGTTAAGGGCCAGAAAACAGGTTTGCAGAGGAGAAAAGACATCCACACTTTTGATTTTTCTTCCAGAAATTGAAAATTGGTACTACAGATTTGTATGTTTGTGAGTATTATTGTTTTAATAAAGTTATCCACTTTATTAAAACTATATTGTTTTAATAAAGATATAAAAGAGACTGTAATTCAGGACAAATGTGACTCCATGTAGAACAAGGCATGTTATTCTACCCATTTTATATACTGAAATTTTCAAGTTCACAATTTGCAAAGGAGAAAAGCGGAGGAAAGGAAGGTACAAACTTTTCCAAAGTGAAATGGTGTAAGATAGAAATTTTACAGATTTTTCCCCATTTCCTCATGAGGAAGACAAGTGCAATCAGACCTTAAAGAAGAAATACAAAGCTGTAAGTTGGGTGTGTGTTTTTTTGTTTGTTTGGGTGTTGTGGTTTTTTTCCTTTTTTTTTTTTTTTCTGTGTTTTGGGTTTTTTTAACCTTTTTAAAACTGGCCTTTATTTTCAGGTTAGACTGATCTGGAGCTTTTGGTGTTTTTCAACTCACTCCCTTTTGCCCCCCCCC
>JAVJGJ010000037.1:60239791-60254404 GCA_035590215.1 Microhierax caerulescens
TCTAAAAAATTTTTCCCTTTTAAAATGCTTTTTTTCATTTTTTTTTTTTTTTTTTTTTTTTTTTTTGTAGAGATTTAATTGATGTGCTATCAAGGTATACAAATTTGTCATTTTACATAAACTGCTATCAGTTTACAGACACCTCACAACTGCAAAAAACGATCCCCAAAATGCATTGACCTTATCACTAAGGGCATATTCAGAGATATTTTTCTAGGTCACAAAAAAAAAAAAAAAAGAAGCAGACAAAAGTTCATATTTTCCACCTGCACACTTCTCTGTAAAGTCATGGAATCCCATGGGGCAGAATCCAGTCCTGAAGCTGGAGATACAGTATGAGTTGTAAGACAGTTGGACATCACTGTGCACCAGATCAGTGAGAGAGGGCAACTGAGAATTTCGGATGCTGTCCAATGTTTCTGCGTCGGTGCCCTCCATGCTGTTTTGGAGAAAATATTCCTATGGCATACCAGAGGGTAGTGCAACCAGCCTACCTTCTCCTTAGCTGTAGAACAGTAGCTCTGCATTTCCTGGAATGAGACAAGATTGCCTTTAAGCAAATAGATGTTGTTTACTGGGAGCTCCATTTGATTTGGCTTGTGTATTGTTCATTTTTATGCTGGTAGCAAGGGTTTCATGCCACTGGAATAGGATGGCATCTGGAAGATCATATTTTCTGCTCACAAAGATGGTATAAGGATTTTGCAATGAATGTGCCTGGAATCCCTAACACCTGTTTTTTATAATCCTAGAGAGAAAACAATGAATGTGTTTTATTGTTCACCCTTCAAAGGAAGAGAGATAGGGGCCTGCATACCATTGGGGAAAAAGCTTATCACAGGAGATGAGAAAATGGCTCCTTTATCTATGAAACAATGAAAATGTATCTTGTAACAATGCCAGATTAAACTTTCCACGCAAATCAACATTTACAAAATACCGCGTTTCCTCTTTTTTGCTTCTTCTGGACAGATACCTTGTATTTTGAATGTGCTTCATTAAAGCTGATGGAAAAATTGATTTTGAAATTAATATGTTTTTTATCTAGAGGCAGTTTTCTAAATTCTCTATTTTCTACATGACTTTGACATTATACAGCCATGGGAAATAATTCAATGGGTTTGATGGGGGTGGATGGAGGAAGGGAAAGGAGGCTTTTCTTCTTTTCTCTTTCTGTTTTATTTTGTTTGGGGTTTTCTTGTTTTGTTTTTTGTTTTCTTTTGTTTTGGTTGATGTTATGTTGTTGTTGTAGTGGGCCCATGTAAGCCGGCCATGCATTAGTCTCCCTTGAAGGAATTTAGTGAGCTTCTGCCATTTGCTAAATTCACATAATCCTCTGCTCCACTGCAGTTGCCTCCATAGCAATGAAAGATGATATCACAAATAATCTATTATTTAAAATGAAGGAAGTAAGTAAATGAGCAGACAGACCTGGCTTTTTTTTTTTCTTTTTTCTTCATGATCATTATTTCCTTAAGATTCAGTAAAACATTAAGGGGAACATGACCTGTGTTTTAGACAGAGGACAGAAGCAGCAACATGTACCAGAGATGAACTGATAACCAGGTTCTTCACAGTCTTGTCAGAAGTGATTCCTCCTGCTCCATTTTTTTCCCTGCTTTCCCAGTTGAAGCATGCTCTCTGGCCAAGATAGAGGACTGTGTTAAAAAACAAAACAAAACCCAAGAAAAAAATCCTAAGATTGATTTAAAAGTCCATGAGCCTTAAAAGGAACATTCATTAAAGTGTGATGCCAGCAGTCTTGTTCCTGCTTGCAGTTTGAGACAGTTGCAGGGCTGGGATTGTGGCCCTTAGCTTTGTCTTGTAAACTTTACAATCCCATCATGTGTCAATGCTCTCATGATGCAAGTGAAGTTAATTAAAAGTGACTGGGTGAGAAAAGTTCCATCTTGGTGGAAAAACTGCAGCACTCAAAGTGTGATTTTCTTTGTTCCCCACTGGAACAAATCAGACACTTAAAACTGCTCCTGGGGGAAAACCCTGAATTAGCCTAATCTGGGTCTTGAAAACCCTCACTGAGTTTAAGCCAGGTCCTGAATATGGGATTTCTTCACTCTAAAGAGGGTCCTGATCATTCATTTGGTTTGGGTAGCAGGGGGTGGTCTTGCTCTGTCTTGAAGAATGATAATTTCTGTGTTTTGCCTCTGTGAATATGCTCCCTTATACAGGAGGGATTTTTTTTTCTTTTTTATTAAGAGATATTTGACCTCTTGAGTCATTGCTTGGGACAGTTTAAATTAATAAGGAACAAAGTGCATGCCAGACTTGCTCAATAGTTTCTTTGTTCTGAAAATAACTGTAAAATGTCTAATAATTGACCAAACCTATATGAAGCACTGTGTTTCAAGGTCAGGGTAAAGGATGTAGTATGTACATGAACTCGGGAGATGTTTTTTCCATCTACCTTCCCCTTTGATCACAGGTGTGTTCTGTCATTCCACTTCAGTAACCAAACAGATTAGCTCCTAAAATGAAAAATGGCTTGAAATTTGATATAAAAGACCTAGTGTCCAGGCCAAAATGAAAAGAGGAGGGAGAAAAGTAGTTATAAATTACGCTGTCTTCATATTGTGACACTGGTGGCACGATTTTCTACAAAGGAGATAATCTTTCCTCATTATTCAGCTAGCCAGTTGAATTGAATGCACAGTTTTGGCCAGAAGCAGGAAAAGTTACTAGAAAGAATGCATCAAGTTATAGTTTGCCAAATTAAACATCAGCAAAAAGAAAAATATCTGCTATCTTGATATCTGCACTATGGTGACAGCTGGGTCAGCTCTGCAGGCAAAGAAACTAGATTCACAGATATTCAGTGTTGTGAATGGGTTGGGTAAATGACCTTGTGATGATGCATTGTCCTGAAATCCCGTTAAAAAGTTGTAGCTGATTGCAGGTTTGTGTTTATGATATGCATAGAAATAAATATTACAGTATTCTTATCAAATGCATATGAGCAGCGGGTATGGAGAATACTGACAACAGCTTAATAACATGAGTTCTGATATTTTCTGCTGTTTGCTTCTTACTGGAGTTGAAATGCCCATGGTTAGCCTGCATCTTTTGAGTTTCTTTGAAATCTTTCTTTGAGTTTCTTTGAAAATTCAGAGAAATCCTCTGGAACTTATGCTTACTGCTGTGGCTCTTTTAATTGTGGCTGTACACAGTGACTCATATTAAAATAACTAAGCATTCCTGGAAATCTGAAGGAAAATTCTCCCGAGGGTTGCTTGAAGAGCTAAAATGTACTGGTTGAGATTGTGGTCAAATTAAGTTTGAAAACACTTCTAGATATCACTGTAATGCTTTTCAAAGTGGCTTTTGTTAGGTAGAGTAACTTTGAAATAATGGATAAATGAAAGAAGTTCCAATGTATGAAAAGATGACAAAACACTTTCCTATTTGGCTGTATTATGTGGGTCGGCACTGGGGCCTAAATCATAGTGTGCACTGTAAATCTCAAGGCAAACACTGGGATCAGTGTGATTTACTTAGCTGCAAACTGTCAAACTCTCCCACCTTTATATATAGTACAGGCTTTGCATATTCAGAGAAACCAGCTAGCTGCAATACTCTGTTTGCAGAAAGCAATGGTAAATCAACTTTTCAGCAAAAGTAGTATATAAATCAATGAACAGTATATTCCTTTGAGACTCTCAAACCTGCACAGGAAAGCCACTCTAAAGCCAGATTAACAGGGATCCTGATTTACGGGTGAATCAAACAGCCAAAGCCTATTTTCAGAGATCTGAAATGCTAGATTTATGCAACTTATCTAGGTGACAATCTTATGGCTTTCCACTGGTGCTGTTTATTCATTTTTTTGTAGGTGTATAGGAGCTCAAAGTATGCATTCCTATGTGTATGCATACATACGTTCTACACTTGTAGGGGTTACTGCTATTCAACTCAAACATGTGATACCCTGCCGGCTACTGCAGAGCCTCTGCACGGGTGCTCTTTTCTTTCCCTTCATCCCTTTACTGTGGCTTGTGTCTCTGCTACTTACCATAGTCCATGCTTGAATGTTGAACCTGGAACTCTTACAAAGAAGCAGGTAACCCAGGTCTTCAACTGGACTAAGGAAACAGCACCATTGCAGGCAGCAGAGTTTATTTCCCCTTGTTGACGTGGCTTGCAGTACAAGGTATGTTGTTACTGCTACGTGATCTGCCTGCCTGGCTGTCATGGCTAGTTCATTGTCCCTTGCTTCCTGCCAATCAGTGCATGGAGAGCTGCACCAGCACTGAAAACAATGTGAACTGTGTGGAGGCAAATCATAAAAAATACTTTGTGAACACACCTCTTGAATTAAAATGTACTGCGTGTCATTGGCTGACTGTAGTCAAAGACGTGGAGGCAGTTGTAGAGTTTCAGCTGGGATAAGAGGACTTTTGCAGCAATAATATGGGTCTTAATGAGATTTTAAGGGGTGTGTGTAGATCTTAAAGGTGTGTGTGGGATGGGTTATCCTGCCCTTAGCTGGACAGCAGCAGTGAGCTCCCTCACTTTCCAGGTGCTGAATCACAGAAAAGATAATTTCATATTCACAACACCAAGGTAGATAGTCCAAATTCCTATGTTAAATATTCCTATTCACAACTTCTTCAACACTCAGCTTCTCCCTATAAAACTACCAAATCTGAACTTCAGAGACAGGGAGTGAGCACAGGCCCCGTGTGCAGCCACCACCCAGGAGGTGAGTGGGTGTCACAGCACTCTCCAAACTACCAAGCTGCAACAAGGTCTTTTACCATCTCATACCAGCATAATCTTCATGCAGTCCCTCCACCACCTTCTCCTCATCTGGCCTCGTCCAGGGCACGTGTTCTCTCTCCTTCTCCCTCGGCTGCTCCCTCTTCACAGAACCCACCACAGCTGCATCTTGTCTACACCGACCAACCCACCACCCCTGAAGCCAGCCCACAGCTGCATGTTATCAATATTAATTAACCCAGCTTCATCCTTCTACAAGTGGGCACCTGCCTTTGTCTTCTGGTGGAAGGTGTGTGCAGTGGAAGTGCACGGCAGCACTCTGCTCCTTGGCATCCACTCTGCAGGTGATTTATCTAGCAGTGGCCTTACTGGTAATGTTTTTCAGGACAGGAGCATCAACAGGTGATGCTTTCCATGTGCTGCTGAGCAGGAGCTGGCTGAATACAAGCAACAGCATCTCTGTATATAAAAAAAAAATAATCTAAAAGTCAAAAGCAAATACTTGTTCATGGTACATGAAATTACCGATAACTAACACAAACACTGAAGCAAAAGGACGGTGTAATCGTTTGTTCTTGATTCCAGTAATTCAGCTGTTTGAATTGTGCATAAAATAAACCAACCTCTTAAAGGAATTATTAGAAGCAGCATTATCTCCAAAACTTCAGATACCTTTTGCCAAGGTTGCAAAGATAAGATTAACCATAAATTTCAGAGCAAGCAGACTATAGCTTATGAAATATAAGAAAGTTATTAATTTTTAATTTAAAATATTTTTTTTCCTTCCACAGCAGGCAAATAAAAAGACTGCAAAACTTTTGAAAGCAGAAAAAAAGTCTCATGTTTTTTTCTGCATAGTTGTAGCCAAACTTGGAGGTAGCTTGTCTTAATTTATTCCAGTAAATTTTTGTTACTATTTAACAAAATTGATTGTTTATCTTTGACCTGAAGCTGGTGTGTTGCTCTGCTTTATTAGCTAGAAATTTGGATTTGGGACTTTGCTACCTTAGTATCCACTGAAATAAACTTGGGCTGCAGGTTGAGTTTCCTTGTCTAGACCCATAGTTTCCATCTCCTAGGGGCTGCTTTTTGAGGTAGCCTCCATACCTGGCATGTCTATTCCTTTCTTGATCTTCAGAAACCTAAATTTATCTCATCTTTCTCTTCTATTGTCATTTATTGTTTCCCCACATTTTTGTTTATTTTTAGCTGCCAAGGTTTTGCTTTTCCCCAGGAAGGGAAGAGGGAAGCTTTCTGAGCCTTCTTTTTTATCAGATAAAAGCACTGCTTGTTCTGAGAAGGGTGCAAACTGGTAAATCCAATTTACTATGGCACATCACTGCAAAACACAGTTCAGGCTGACATCTTTCACCTGGCTTTGCAGGTTTTCGGCAGGAAGAAAGAGCTGCTGCGTATTGCTGGAGCAATTGCAATCCATGGTCTGAGTCTTTTGTTGGCATTTTCAACTTAAACGTTACTAACTTACAACTGCCTAAATCTAGGTGAGGCGTACAGAAGGCAGTTTGAGTGTAAGGTCCTTTGTGGTCAAGTCTTGGGTTTAAGGGGATAATTTCTGTCTTGCTGATGTGATGCTGGATACAGGGTTTAATCTTTTTTCATTGCCTTATAAAAAGTCTCCCTGCGTTTATTTGGACTGTACTTTAAACTGAGGGCTGTGTGGCTGGTGTAAAGACCCTGAAGGATTTCACTCTTCCCCTTCCTTTTCCACTCTCCATTTATTTCCTTGCCCTGTTAGAAAATGTCCCTCATTCCTGGCTTAAGGCAGGTGGGAGGAAAGTGATGGGAAAAGCCTGGAGCTAGGCAGAGGTAAAAAAATTAGATTTCCTTTCTCAGAAGTGGCAGTGTCTTCACAGAATATAAATAGCTTGTCAAAATAAGGAGCGTGTTTTGGAGATCTCTTCCCCCGAATTCTGCCTGGTTGCCACCTGCACGATTTACTAGAAGCACCCTCCCTTGTCTTCAGATTAATCTTTACAATGGCTTTCCTATCTAGCTTTTCTTCCCCTGCCATATTCTCTGGGACTCTTGCCACCTTGACAATCCCTTCTTTTGTATTTGGATCTTACAGAGGAGTGGGCTATATTTGTTGTGCAAATATCTTGCTGCCACTTTGGTTTCTTGACCTGGGGTGCTGGACCAGAGTAGGAGAGGATGCAGTGTAAACACCGCATCTATTGTGAACCATCTAATGATGGTTTAAAATATGTATCACTGATTTAAGCCAGATATATGTGGGGAAATACGAGTACAGAGGGCATTAATTAAGCTCTTGATTTTTGTTCTTGATGATACACGACTTCATCAAGTACCAACCTGGTGTCTAAAATTGCACTTTTCTATGGCCTCGTTCTAACATGCACAGCTTGCATGCAAAATTCTTATATTACGTACATTACAACTGGCTGCAATACAATTGCTTTATCATTGTCATATGTGAATGGATACCGGCACTGTATCCACGTGTCAGAGTAGCTGTTTGCTCAGACATGTTGTGGGAGAAATAAGTGTGCTTAGGCAAGCTTGTGCTTTGCAAACTGCTGAGTTGGTGGTTATCTAGTAGCATTAGGAAGCTCATTGAATAGCTTGTGATAACCTTTGAAAACCTGGGCCAGCCTTGGATGTTGGCAAGTGTGCCTAGATTATTTCTGATGCTCAGTTTTTAGCTTCATCTGATAGAAAAAGGAAGGAAACAGTTTGAGTAAATGTGGAGCTCCCTTATTACTGTAACTTGGAAATTAATTTATGGCTCACTATAAAAACTTTCATAGTCCCTCCTATTGAATGCCAAAGTCTTCAAAGGACAGCCTAGTAAGCTTATATTGCTTTTACTTTAATTAGATGACATCCAGTTAAAGTCCTAGCAGGATTTCCAAGAAGCTTAGGTACCAAATTCCCATTGGAATGCACTGGGGGATGAAGGATCTGAGCTAGTTTTAGAAGAATTTATTCTTTAATTATTTGATTCTGCAGTATTTGTAAGCAGAGAGCTTGGTAGCCTTATGGTGCAGGACTCAGTGTAAACATGAGAGGAGGGAGGCATCCTTTGCCATCACAGGAGGCAGGGGATGGGTGAAGGAAGGCACAAAAAAGGAAGCAGCTTGAGTGGCCGATGCTCTAGAAGAGCCTGGTTCACTTCTCCACCACCATGACATTGGCCACTGGTGGGTCTGGAGACTCTGCAGACCCTCTGCAACCTCAGCCCAGCCCACGGGGACTGTGAAGAGGTGATGCCTTTTGGAATTGTTTGCCATGGTTATTAAAGGTAAAAACTTGGGCGGTAAAGTGCTTTTTCCTCTTCAGTGCTTAGCAGATCGGTCAGTTATTTGCTGATAAAAAAGCCAGGCTGCTCAGTTTCCTTGGTCTGTGCCAGGTGGACAGACACTGTGGTGATCTGCAGCCACCGTGCTTGTATTCCTGCCCTCCGTAACCATCGCCCAGCAGGAGCTGCCTGTTGCAGGAGCAGGGGCTCACAGCAAGCCTCAGCCACCCTTTGCAAGCACCAAGGAGCTGCCTTTGGTGCATTGTCTGGGGCACAGCGTGTCCATGCCATGAAAATGACTACAGCTGCCACCTCTCCACTTCCATTTTATAGCCCCCAGCCCTCCTGGAAAGGGCAGTCACTCTCTTGCTTTGGGAGGCTAACGAACTCCATCATTCCCCGAGAGATCTGGAGGTCAGGCTTTCATCTGGATGCCTTGACGGATCAGGCTGCCTCCCCCACCTTTCTTTTCTGTCCTCCTTTTCCTGGGGATTGCAGAAGGCCATAAAATGCTTTGATAATTAAGCAGGGAAAATTTCCACAACCCATAAAACATAAAAGGTAATACTAAGCCCAATTTAGCTTTCAAATGCCTTTCAAATAACCTGTATTTAACACATGGTAAAGGTGCTTGGTCGGTGCTCTTGAACAAACAAATCTCTGAGCCCGGTTTTTAGTGTTGTGTGTCCAGACTGGCTGTAGCTGTTCTGAGAGCATTCCTTGGTTCAGGTTTCCATCGTAAACTGCAATGTGGGAACTGGTGGAGGTAAAATAAAGAGCTGACCTGAAACTTTGCCCAAACCACGGACTGGGCATATTTTTATTCTTTTGAAATTTGAAATCATTTTTGCTTGTTTGTATAACCTTTCTCAGCCAAGATTGCAAGAAACTTGGTAAAGGCTGGCACTTGCAGCAGACTTGGAGAGAAATTTGCAAGTCTGGAAAAGTTTGGAGAATAGCCTGAACTGTGTTTGGAGATGACAGACGGCTCTTGGTAGAAACTGTGTCAGATTAGTTTGCTTAGAAATTACAACAAAGCATTCAAAGAAGTCAGTGGTACCTGCTGGGTTCTTCAAAACTTTGTACGCAGGACAAACTCATAGAAACTGATCATGGATTCCTTAAAATTTAAACCACCATGTTTCACATACCTCTGTCATGGGTGGAAATGGCCATCTTAAGATAATGTTTTATGGCTAGCCTGTCACTGAATTTCAAGTTGCTCCTAATTTTTTTGTCCATCACATTTTATGGGTAAGTAACATGTTTGGCCTGTTCAGCTTTACATTGGCTCACGCTTGTCATATGGTCACATACCTGCAGAGCAAGGAGCCACCATGAGCAGCTGCAGCCCCTGGGTAAATGTACAAAGGGGCACAGCAGAAGCCAGTGAAGCCCTTGAGGCAGAAGTAGCCCCAGGCATTTGGCCATCTCCTTTCGTATGCTGAGCAGCAGAAAAACCCCGGCATGGCCCAAAATTCCTTTTTGCAGCTGCAGACACAGTCTTTGTGGTCAGGAGGAAATTTGCTTTGCAATGGGCATATCACTGCCAGGTTGAGATATTGTGGGCAGAGGGGAACAGCTGGTGATTTTAATCTTCAGTTTTTAAGAGGCAGGCACCATATTTCCATGAACTAGCAATCACCAGCCTTGGGTTGGGGAATGTGGGGCTGTGGTAAGAAAAGAGTAATGGAGAAACAAAGGCCTGGTGGGGGAGCCAGATTAGGAGAATTAAGGAGAAAGGCAAATTCTGGATATGGAGAATGGGAAAAGACCCTGATGTTGATGAACAGCAAGTCTTTTGCTGTCGGTGTCCATTATAGTTGCAGGTCCTTGTATTTTTGTTTTTCTGACCAAGGAAAGTCAGGAAGCACTGGAAATGTTGCAACTGTACAAATCAAATTAGAATTTTTCATCTGTGATACTCTTAATGAGATAACTCTCACAGTAGCCTTTGTGATAACTTGTTCTTGTGCTGTCTAGTTAGCAAGGCCAAATTAAGGTGCAAGTGTTAGTCTCTTAAAGTTTATGTTATTTGGGATCTGGTATTGTTGAAGTCTTTTACAGTACTTCCAATGCTAACTCACTTCAGATTTCCTTGTCGCAGAGCTGGCGGCAGGCGTTCTCAGTGGAGGCTAACATTGTTTGCAAGGTAGAGTTTTGCTCCTCTGCTTTAGACTGACTAGTCTGCCTACAATAATCATCCTGGCCTGATAATTCCAAGGCAAAATGCAATTGCCTCTGCCTTTAAAGTTCATTTTATTATTTTAGGAAAGGATATAGCGCTGTCAGGATCAGCCCTCGCAAGCTCAGAGTTAGCCTTGTGTAAATTCCAGAAAGAGTGCACTTAATGGAAAGCCTAATTAACTCAACTTTTAGTTAGACAATAATGACTGGACAAGATTGATAGGCAAGTCAGACATTAATTTCCTGAAGCACTTGTAAGATTCCTATTTTGAGTAACTAATTTATGTTATTTCCCTGAAATCAAACAAAACAGCCTCTGACAAGCTCTAAATAATTACTGTCATAGCTGCGCCCATTTCTTTCTTTTTTTAAGAGGCAGGTACCATATTTCTATGAACTAGCAACTGCCAACCAAATCTCTATCTGTGCTTCAGTAAACTGTCCAACATTTTCAGCAGTGAATTTCAAGCAAAGTGAAGCTCAGGAAAAGCTTGTGTGTGTGTCAGACTGGTCATTTTTTATTTATTATTTTTAAATGTTTTAAAATGAAACATTAACAGAAATAAAGATTGTGCTTCAGGAATACCATGAAGTACTGTAACCCAAAGGAAACCTGATGCCCCAAACAACCAACAAAGCCAGCCAGCCAGGTTGGGTGATGCTTCTTACATGTATGCTCATGCACAGCCATTTAGCCAGGGAGACTTTTGTTTTAAAGACTATTAAATGACTTTTGGGGAAAAATGTGTTGCAGATGTTTTTTTTAATTAAAAAAAAAAAAGAAAAGAAAAGAGCTTTTTGCTGCAGTATGTTGAGGGACTGGAGGTTAAGACCTTTTACATCCTCTAATATAAGTTACTGCTTCATCTTAAAATGAACTTCATATGCTTCCAATGATCCTAGGTCATTTCCGTTAAGCAGAAATCAGCATGGTGTCTAATATTCCAAGTGTGGGTAATTAAACGTAGGTCCAGGCATAACACAGTGAAAATTCAGTCCTAGTTAATTTTAAGGAGCAGGATGGTAAAGAATTTAATTGAACACAATATATTTCAAAAGGTTTGGAAATGAATGTTGGATAAAAAGGAAATTGCAGTAAAATTGCATAAAATTTCTTTAAAGTTTTGTTAATAATGTCCTACAGGTATAGTAGCTTAAATATACCTGTGCAGCTATGTGGCTTACTTGGAGGTTTCACCCTTATATGGGAAATAAGTTATATTTTCACTGTCTGTCGCATGACCCTTTCTCCTCACACTGAAGACACTGCCAAGATTTCCCTGGGTTTGTATGATGTTGAAATAAGACTATCTTCTTCTCTTTCGTAGTTGGAAAATGCACTGTAGTACTAAGTTCAAAGGAAATATTGGTCCCAGACCTGGCTCTGTTGAGCTATCATCTGTGTAAGTACCTTGAGGGGTGTTTGCAGAAGAAGACATAGCTTCAGCCCAGGAAGGGTAATCTGTGGTTTCTCCTGTCCTTGATGGAAGATGAGATTGCCCAATAATTTGATTCAGAAAGTCTAAAATAAGGCCATGTTGTTAATCTTGCCTTCTGGAGAAGGATCCCTCTATTATGCATAAAGGCTTAATTTCCATTTCCCCTCATCTCAGCCCCCACTCCTGATCTCTGTCCTCAAGCAATGAGGAGAGCAGAAGTGGAGCTTACCAACAAGTCAGTTGTAACTTAGGGAAGTCAGGTATAATTGCCAATACATAGATTTTCTAACGTTATGAGTTTTCAAGAAGTGTCACAAATGTGTTAATTATGTTCATTGGTTAGAAACATTATATATCTGCTTCACTGATAAGCGTGCAAAAAAAAAAAAAAATACATGGCTCAGATGTCACTTTACACTCTTCCTCTGAGTGTCTTCATCTGCTGAAAGCATAAACAGAGTTGGTCATTCAACAGAATTTCCATATCACTCAGCTTTGATTAAAATCTTTGCTTACATTCTTTTTTTTACACAGTTGGTTTTTTTTTTAATCTATGGAAAATCTTATGGAACTTTACAAATTATATACAACAGTACCATATTACAAGGTACATTAAAATGTCACTGTCTCTCTAATTACCATGCAGTCAGACATCTTTCCCTGGTTCACTAATAGAACCATAAAAGTGAAGATATTCTTTAACATAAAATTTAAATTAGAGGGGTGATTTGAAAATAGACTAGAGAAGGATGTTGTTAATTAAGCTTCCTTGCAATACTTACAAATGTTTTCTTTAAAAGAGGGTTTATTAATGTCTGTGCTGTAACAAACTTTTCATAAGCTCTTGAGTTAGAGATTTACCAGAGTGAAAATGCTGAGTAGCTGATAATTGGAGCATAAGGAATTGGCTGCTGCTGCAGCTCTGATCTCCACTCGGCTCTGCTCCACAGTTTGAGAGAGATTCCACATTTGTGGTATGCTCAAGACATGGTAATGTTACAAACTGTGCTCTGAGCAAGAGAAACATTAAGAAATCCTCCTTTCTGCCTGAGAATAAACCAAGTTTGATTTGTCAGGGAAACCAAAGTCAAGATGCATGTGATAATGGAGATGAATTGACGAAATGGGATGCCAATAAGGATAAACAGTTACAGGTCTGAAGCTGGGCTGCTGTTGCTCCAAGAGCACTCTAAAGCTGAGATTACTGCATTGCAGAAGCATATTACTGCAACAGTGTAGAAAGAAAACATGTCATTATCAGTTCAAATAAATCCTCTGGATGGAGGAATAAGTTTAGGCATTTTTCAAGTGATGTTATCTCCCAGGCTCTCTCATCTCTTCTAGGAAAATGGACTGAAGTGTTGTAATATGTAGCCTGGGAGATACATAACTCAGACCACAGATCTGGAAAGTTGACAGCTGTGCTGTCTATCCACTCGGAGCAGAGAGGTTGCTCAGTGAGTTGAAGTCGCAGGTTCCTCTTTGGTCTCTGTTTGAACAAAGCTCCTTTTTAAGATGGCATGTTTTGAACAAGAAAGATCAGCAAGAACTTTGAGGTTTGGTCCAGTGACATGGAAGTCACTTTGGAAATGTTATGTGTTTTATAGGGTCCTGGGAAGTTTTGGGAAAGAGCAATAAACAGTCACTGAAAGCTTAGATGGAATCCATGGAGAAAAAAAAAGATTCAAGCTTTGGAGACATTTAGAAAATAATTTTAAATTTGGAATTTGAAAACCTAAGGATATCTGGGGACATTTTAGGCCACTAAACGGTTGTTGTTGCTTTTTGTTTGTTTGTTTGGGTTGGTTTTTTATCTTTTTTTCTTTTGGTTTGCAACATCCCAACTTTGGTGGTGCACGGCAGGAAATAATACAGGACGTAACGGCAATATGGTAACATAACAAGCCCACAAACTATTAAACTGGTGAATTTCTTTTCATGAAGCATTCCTTGAGATTCATCTCAGCAAGACAGATTTCTGTGGGTTTTTTTTTTTTTCCTTTTGACTGGATAGAAATCATCAGAAATGCTACAAACAGATTAGACAGCCTGAGACAGCTGGAAACCTCTCACAAAGAGTTCTGGTCAGCCTGCTATTACAGGACAAAATGCTTGATTTATCAGCTTAATTAAAATACCAGCAGATCTTTCATTTCTTTGATGTCTCTTGTTTTGTTGACTGAATTGAAGTAGTGAGACCTTGGAGTACAGGGGCACACCCAGCCTAGGTCCTTATTTTGCTTCAGCCAAAATCTAGATCCTTATCAGTATCACCCAGGTCACTCACCCTCCTACTGGATCCCTACTGGAAGGAGACTTGACCATATATAAGTCTGGGAACTAAATCTTTTTTGATAAAGTGGTGTTGAGGAAATGATTGGTGGTGTGTTGTTTCTCTTTGCATGCTTCCATGCACAGAAAAGCCCTTCCATATTGAAGCTTTACCCTGTTTTTCAGTTATCTTCTTCACTGATGCCAATGCAGATTTTAGAATGCTGAAAAAATGCAGTTAGCATCCTTTACCACTTGTGTTCACCTGGCTTGATAGCCCTGCACTAAGGATGATTAGTGATGCTGAGGCATATTTATTCCTGAAAGAAAAATTACATGCAACAGTGCAGTCAACAGAAAATGATGAGTCTTATGTAGGTAGAACCTCCAAGTTTGTAAGAACTAGTGGTGGTTTATACCCCAAAAAGCTTAGTGTTTAACTGAAATGTCCTGTCTAATGTAATTTTGAGTTTACTCTTTCTGGTTGTTTAGAAGTGTGATTTATTGTGCATGTGTTTTTTTTTTTTAATATTTTAATGAGTTTCACTACATTCATAGTGTCATGCAGTATCTACTGTAAAATAGGCATAACTACTTATTTTTGTTAGTTGTAGCTATATTCCTCTCAATTCTATTGAAAGACTTTACAGTTGTATTTGGGAATTTGTAAAAGCACATGGCTTGCTATCTAAACCATACTTC
>JAVJGJ010000037.1:60254441-60292934 GCA_035590215.1 Microhierax caerulescens
CAGAAGATCCTTTCAAACTGAACATCTTGTTTGGAAGGTACACTTGTTTTAAGGATGTTTTCTATTTTTTGCTTTATTCAACAAATCACACAAATAACAAAACGGATTTTAACCTTTCCTGACATTTGGGGACAAACTGTGAGTTTTGCTTCAGACACATAAGTATTGAGAGGAGCCGTGCACGCATGGGTATGGGATAACTGGGGTTCTCACCAACTCTGTGCTGAAAGTATTTCAAGTGACTGCAGGCTTCATATCTATCTAGTTCCATCCCCAAAGAATGAGTTTTGAATTCTGAGGGCTGAGCTGAAAACGTAACAGAGGGCTTATAAGAGGCTTGATATGTAAACCAGAAATTCTTCTTCCCTGATTTTTCTCTGCTAGGCGGTGGGGAAGAGGAAGAAGAACTAAAGCCTGCATAATGATTGTGCAACACTTTGGAAGACAATTGAAATCCTAGCTTCAATAAAATCCTTTCAAAAATATCAGGCTGGCTTCAGGGAATCTCTTCTCATATCTTGTTAGGAAACTGGAAATTTAATGTAGCCTTTAATTGATCCTGGTAACATTCCGCTGGAGCCTGGATAAGGCTACACAATTACTTCAAATTTCAGGTATTAAGCTTCAATAGTTAACTTCAAAAAGGTGAACAATGCTGAATTGCCAGCCCGCCCCTGCAGAATCTCCTTCATTAACAAAACAAACCTGAGGGTAGCCTCATAGATGTTTTTGTAAGGCTCCTCTTAGTCTTCTTTTTATAGAAGTCAGTAAAACTAATGATAGAAACTGTCTGCAGTTAACCCTAAGGTCATGTGCTAATTCAGGATGGCCTCAACTCCAACCTCCTGATTGCAGCCAGGTCAGCTCTGAGATCAGTCCAGGCTGCTCAGGAATATGGCCTTGAACACCTCCAAGGATGGAGATTGCATGTTACAGTTTTTGGGATGGTGGTATTTCTACCCGTTGAGCAGGCACATTGCCTTTAAGTGAGCCTGAGAGAACGGCAGCGTGTGGCACATAAATAACTGGAAATGATCCAGATTCCCAGCTCCCGAGGTGCAGGGAGGAGAGAGGGAGATGACTGTAGCTTTTGAGCCTTGAAGGCTCTTTAACTGCAGCCTTGGGGCCATCCAGCAGCCTGGCCTCTCCTCTTGAGCGATACAGCTCCTTCAAATCAGTCGATCGGTACACGGTGACATTATTGTTTCAGGATTCTTATTATTATTATTTTCATCTGCTCTGGCCTGTGTTGTGTTCAATGCACTTGAGATGTCCTCTTCAAATGCTGGGTAAGCATGGGGCGAGAAGGGTGTCGATGAATGCAGGCACGCCTGAGGCGCCCGCTGCGGCTGCCGCTGCCCGGGGGGGTGTCAGGCCTGGGGCAGCACCTGAGGAGACAGACCAGTCCCGAGGGCTGCGGCATCTCACCGCGGCACCTCTGGTTTCCCTTCAGTGCGGCCTGAACGGCTCTTGGACCCTCCCTGGAAGTGTTTGGAGCTCCTCGCTGTTTCCCCAAACACAAGAAATGTGACAAGTGATTAGCCAGGGACATATGATGAACTGTTTGAAATCTTCTCTGTGATGTGTTTGACTTCTTCATTAATCAAAGCTGATTCATATGTTGGTGTTTGCTCTGACGCCCAGATCATATGATCACATCTGTCCCAGCTTTTGCTTAAAATTTTAAGTGTCTTTCTTGACAAACTTGATAACATATTCCCAGCGTAACTTAATCCAGCCCCGCTTTATTCAGGACTAAAGATTTAACACTTTCCAAGTCAAATGCCAACATGAATGCCTTGTCTCTTTCAATAAGCCACGTTCTCCTTTCATTTTTTTTCTTTAAAACAGCCTAGCTGAAGTTACTTCTAGCAGTGCAGTGTACTTCTGTTTATGCAGCTTGGGGTATATGTGATCTATGGACCTAAGCAAATGCAAAGGCGACAGCTGACTTTTTAGGCTAATATTTAAACAGGGCAATAAATAATCTGAGAAGATAAAGTTCTTAGATATTTTGCCTACAGTATAATTTGAATTTTTGTGGTCTCCTGTTGTTGGTCTGAACTGAATCGTTTGAGATTTGCCTGATGTTCTTCTGGCAAATATGCATCTGAAAATTTTTCATTGTTTTGATTTTTCACTTGACATTTTGTTGCTAGTCAGTGTTGGAATTTTACAGAGGAGGAAAACTGCTCTGTAAAAAGGTAGGGTACAACTGTGTTTACTAAGTGAGAGTGGCAAAATACTGCTCTTGGGTTATACCTGCAGCATCTGTAGTGAACGTAATCTGCTCCACACAGTTTTGAGAATGGCCCAGAAAGTAATAGGCTGCAGGTCAATCTGCTGCTGCTTTACACAAAATGCTCTACAGGAAAGCTGAGGACAGCCCACCTGGTGTGCTCAGCCATGTACTGAGCTGCCAAAGAGGCTATTAGCAACACACTGGCTCTCTAGATGTCCTGCAGCATATGGTCCCTTCACAGTTCCAGAAAAAAACCTTCTGATTAAGCATTTAATTTTGCTCCCACATTTGTTGTCTGGGTGGAAAGTATGCCTGTCTCCAGGTATAGCCTTTGCAGACCACTCAAAAACACCAGTGTCCAGGTAGTTATTGAAAAAACGTATAGGGAATTAATTCATACACTGAATAAATGTATTGACAACATTGTAGTTTCTGCCCAATAACAGACACAGCTGTGGCTTTCATTCAGCAGTTTCTGGCAGACTCTGAAGTATACCATAAATTGTTATTCAATAGAGAAAAATTTGGCATATGAATTAAGGTGAGCAATTTTATAGCATTATCCAGAATGGATTTCCTAGTGCATGACATACTCTCTTAGGAATGTTTCAAAAAAGGCAACTGCAGATTTTCCCTTAGTTAAATTTATCTGTGGTGGAGTCTGTTCATTTTCAGAGATGTTTATCTTCACAAGCAACTTCAAAACCCTATAAAAAATCCAGTTGTTTACATGGATAAGACTTAGTAACAGTCCAAATTGTACTATCAGATTAATTTGCATTTCAATTGTGCCTTTCCAATGGCTCTGAAAGATGTTACAAATACAAATTAGTTTTCATACTAGGACTGTAGAAATCTCTATTGAAACCTTTCAGGGTTGGCAAAATTAGAGATGCCATGACCTATGAGCCCTTACTTCCAAGCCGAGATGCCCTGCAACTCAAGCAGTAGAGATTCTGCACCTTCTAAACCAAAAGTCATTGTTGTTGATTAAAATGAAATGGTTTTTTTGCAGTATATTGCTCAAGTGGACATATTGTTGAAAAGTTGACATCATTTGTGGTGCCAGCAGATATAAATCTACTGTAACTGACTGTGAGCCTTTCCTGCGTTCATAATTTAACTTGAAGAGATGATATTTAAGTGGTAACTTATGCCTAGTATTTTCCACATTGATATTCACTTTATCACTAAACCAGTGTCAAGGCACTGCCTGCAGAACAAGTTATCTGATAATTAATGGAGCAGCTGAGATTGGGAAAAAAAAAGAAAAAAGTAAAAAAGCTATGGAAGCACTCAAGAAAACTGGTTAAATCACACTCCTGCCCTACTTGAAAGTGGAAGTCTGCAATATGTGGAGAATCTGTATAAAATTCATAAAAGCATCCGTAATTTCTTGTGCGTATTGGGCCTGTCAGGCTTAGTGTTTTCCCAGTGCCTGCTCAACATTGCTTAAACCATGTGAAATGCTGTCACTCAAATGTAAGAATTGGGAAGGGTGGATGAAAAATATGCTTCAAAGGGTTTGCTTGCTGTTTGATTATATCCTATTCTAATTTCTTCTCAGCCTTTCTCATCCCCCTGTTTCAGTAGCTCCTTCAAGGATACTTTGTGTGATTCTGTTCACGCCATGTGATTGTTTGGAAAAGGACTTTTGTTTGTACCTCACCAGAGTCACCAAGCAGAGAGGTGAAAATGTGCCACGTCCCTGCACTGACCAACTATGCAACTGGTCTGGGTCACGTGCAGGGACTGTATCCGTGGAAAAAAAAAAAAAACAAAACCAAACATCCCTGCCACACAAATGTTAGTGAAAACCAGTTCTTCAGCATAAATACTGTCGCACTGGTTCAGTGGAAAGACTTAGTGAGACTGGTGTCCTGTCCCTGATGATGGCCAGTGTCAGGTGCCCAGGGAGGGATACACTGGTAGGAGAGTTAACCAGCAGCACTTCCTTCTGCTTTATTTTAATGGGTTCTTGCAATCTGTGGCTGAAGACCTTCTTGCGCTCAAGGCTCCTTTATTGTTGTGTTTAAGCATCTTATAGGGACTTCTCCTCTGCATGTTGGTCTGATTGCTCTTGGGACCCTTTTGCTTTTAGTCCCCATAAAACTACATGGCAAAGAGTTCCACAATTCTGTCATCTACTGTGTGAACAAGGACTTTAGCAGCTTGTGTTAAATCTGTTGTTTGACGGCATCATGTGAAGTTTAACGACTTCACATGTTCACATTCTCTGTGTCCTTTGGAAACTGCAGATCATTCATATCTGTCACTTTTTCAGACTGAAGAGACCTGGCTTAGTTAATTTTTTTCCCTCATGAAGAAATTATTCTATACTTCTTCCTATCTTACTGCTTTTATCTGCACTTCTTCTGTTCTAACGTGTCTACTTTCTGAGACCAGCTCTGGCTGCATCAATCAAGCCACAAACCCACCACAAGTTTATACCACTATAAAGGCATTGATAGTGATGTTTTACACTTCTAATATTTCTATTATTTTCCTATAATTTTGGTAAGTCTACTTTTGTTGCATATTCCTAGTTTCTTTCCTAGATCTTTCTTGAATGATAATTAGCATAGAGCCTGTCATTTTGCCTGTATAGCTAAGGTTATTCTTACTGACATATGTTACTTTATGTTTAATGGTGTCGACAACTATCTGACATCTTATTGTTCAGTCATGCAGCAATCTTTCTGTAACTGTGCAGTACATTTTAGTTTATATGATGCTGAGAAATTTTATATTTTGAATAACCTTCACTCACTATTCAGCCTCTGTGATAGGACTGTTATGGGTAGGTTGAGAAGTAGAAATCACACACCAGATCCTTCTCATAATTTCTTTCTTTTAAAAAAATAGAAGTTACTAATTATATATTAACTCCTGAGACAATCTTTCTCCTTTTCTCATGACAACTTGGCTTCTTTAGGTGTCTCTCAATCTCTCAAAAGGTTTTTGGGAATCCAAATAAAAGGTTTCAAATGAATCATCCTATTCACATGTTTATTGGTGTCTCCAAAGGACTGCAATGCATCTGGGAGGTATGGCAGCCCTCTATAAAAACTACTTGTTTCTTCTCTGTTATGAGGTATTTATGGGTATGTCTACTATCAAAGATTCAACCAATCTGTCTGACATAGAGACCTAACTAATGGTCTGTACTATCCTGCATTTCCTTGCTCCTGAGACCTCTTTAATAAGCTTTGCCATCTGTGCAGCCTTCTATTTTTCTGGGATAGGAGCACTTCGAAGCCATTGAGGTGATAAATCACACACTTGGGATTGTGTATATTAGTTCCTTTAGGACTGCTGTGTCGATGGCATCTGGTCTTAGAGATTTGCTACTGTTTTATTGACCTACTCTAATGTGCTGCCACTGGCATTTCATTTGGAGATTTCAAATTCGCTTCATACATAAAACCTCTGTGAGGTTTTCCCTTATAAACACCAACTCAGATAATCCATTTAGTCAAAGAAAACTTTTCTGATGCAGCCTTGAGCTCTCCTTTTACACCTGTGTCATGTTTTAGTCACACGAACTCTGACAAAGCTCTTGCTGCTTCTGTGTTTGCAAGACTTTTGTGATTAACTGGGATGCCTGTAGTAAGTTGTTCTTCAAAAGGTTTTCTGTTTTGTTTTTGCATTTAACATATAAACTTTTATACTCTTTTTATTTTCTTCATTGGACATGACTTTCACTTCTGAATAGTGTCTTTCAACTGGGAAGGCACTTCTTTAGTCTGACATTCAACAATACTAGACTGTTTTTGGTCCTGTGTGAACCTTTTAAAGAGGTGGTACACATTTACCCTGAAACCCTAGTAAAATATTTTTAGATATTCTTCCAGCTGACTTCAGATGCTTTACCCTTTCAGCAGCTTGCCTTGTTTTACTAACTTCTCTCACTTTTATTTAGTTTCTTAAGTGATACTGGAGTACGTTTTTCCCCCCCCTTATTCCTACATAGATCTTGAATTTGATTATGTGATGATCATTAGCAATCACGGAGGCCCTTTGCAATAAATTTTAAAATAAGTCCTGTGGATTTCTTGGAATTAAGTCAAGACATACTTCTTCTGTCAGGTCTCTGGCTGGTTGCTCCATGAGGCAGTCATTTGTACCATGTAAAAAATAAACAAGTCAATTAGCTTTTTGCCTCACAACCCACTGCATCACTTTTCCGGTTTGCTTGGAAGTAACTGAAGTCTTCTGTGATTATTGCCATGTGTTTGCCCTCTTGGCTTGGTAATCAGCCTGAAAATGTTCTGGGCAACTTTTATTCCAGGGAGATCCTGTGGCTGAGGCGTGTGCTTTTTCGCTTGCCTATAGAGTGATTCCAAATTTACTGAATTTCATTCTTCCATCAGTATGACTGTATTGGTTGCATTTGGGTGACTTGTATTCTGATCCCACTGATTTTTCTTCCGTCTGTCAAAATTTTGAGGTGATATGGAAATGATTTTAGTCCAGGTCTGGTTATCTAATTTTATGCATTAAGTTTAAATGAGTCTTTATTTACTTGGACTGTTTTTCATGATTTCCTCCCTAGATCTCATTCCCTTTATCCCGTACCTTCTTATGGTGTGCTTTGACAGAATGATGTTACAGAGGCCCTGAATTATTATGGGAATTACATACCCTAGGGAGACCTAGTGGACCAGATGAGGATGTGCAGCTAGCTTGGGATGGGAAGAGGAGGAGACAGGTACTGCCTGGAAGGAAGAAATGGAGCTCCCCTCCCACCTTCTGCAGTCATCCATCGAGGATGAGGTGAATTCCCAGGACTCAGAGAACAGAAGAGGTCTGTAAAAATTACAAGAGAAGAAGGGACTGAGAATGGTCTGTCTTGAAAAGAATTGCTTACTTAATGGTTGGATGTGCTTTTAATCCCATACCCTAAAAGGATAAGGGGCTCCAGGGACTGGTTTGTCTACATGTTTAAAGAATGAGAAAATCTGAGTGTCTCAGTGGGGGATTGCAGCCATGAGAGGGCACAGCAGCCCGAGAAAACCACTAATAACAACCTATTCCTAAAAACATACTCATTTGTTTATTTTTTCTTCTAGGATCAAATGGGGCAATTGTTTCTGACTCAATAAGGCTTCTCAGATTTTTTTTTTTTTTTTGATGGCGTATTTTATCCTTACAGAGTATTTATTCACTGAAATGAGCTTGATCTACCAGAGTATGTCAAGTTCTGGTGGGCTCCTGGCTTGCCTCTTGCCAGCCTGAATGGCTTTCTGACCAGCCCTATGGCTGACGAGAGGAAACCAAATCGCTCCAGAAAAGCCAGAGCTTCGGTTTCCAGGGGTGAGCAGTTTCAGCATTTTAATGATGAAATTGCTCCCATATACCTGCTTCTCCCTGGACTGCTGTGGATGATCTTGGGTTTCCCAAGGTGCGTTGCTCCTTAACCCACCTCTGGAAGCTTAAAAAAGCTTGAATGGCTTCAGAAAACTGACATCAGATTTCCCTTCCCTGGTGGGCTTTGACATTTCATTTTCCTGTTTCATTGTCAAGCCAAAACTCTAAGAACGTTGTAAAACTTGAATAGAATTGAATAGAAATTTTGGGGTCTAGCATCCCTCATAGCCAGTTCCACTGAGGATTCACAAGCAAAACTTACAGGCTGGTATATCTGAGGTTTGGAAGACTTCTAGGATGTAGGGAGAAGTGTTGCATCTGAAATCAGTATAGTATGGCCCTACCAGCTGTGTAAGTGTGCCACTGCTGTTGCAATGAATCATTATGATGGGACAGTGATCCAGCCTGAACTGGGAAGGTTGAGGGCTTTGTAACTGCTCGTTTCTCACTTTTAATCTGCCCTCGTAAACTGGAGATAAAGATTTACCCATCACAGGGAAATCTGTTATAAATCACTAAAAAGAAAAAGAGATTTCTATTACCTTTTGACCTGCATGAGAAGGTATAGCCATCTGCCTTGAGCAGCCTCCCGCTGCCCCAGTACGTATATGTGAGAGATGCTGTTTATGCCAGCGGATGTCTGTCTCTGATGTCACTAGCACATCGAGTACCTGACACCCCGCTGTGGAGCCCTTGTCTGACCACAAAGCCACACACCTCCTGTTGACAAAACAGCACCTCAGAACGGTAACCTCTACCTGCATGCATGCACCCAGACCCAGGGATGAGGCAACAGAAGGGTCTGAAGACCCTCAGACACGTCTGGAAACTCCCCTAGAGATGGTATTGGGCACGCACACCACTGCAGAGTGGTGGGCAAGGTTACGCAAAACAGTTCCTAGAACATGCTAATTGATTCTCGGAAGGAACAATGCACCTTTATAAAAGGCCGGACAACCGAGCATCCCATGGAATTCCCCACCCCACCTGATGTCATCGAACTGGACTGACAGGACGCTGCTAGAGCCCTGGTGTGAGCTACCTTGCACTTTACTCTTCCCTTTCTTCCTCCTTTTCTCTTCCTTTCTTGCACTTCTGAGAATTTAGACCGAACAATTAAACGTCTTTGAAATACGGCATCTGACCTTGTTTGTGTCTTAATCTCGCTCAGGGAATAACAAAAGAATTTCCCTCAACTGGACCAGTGTAGAACGGGACAGTACATGAGAATGTTTTATTCCATGGTCCCACAAGGTTATCCCATGATTGAAAAGAATATTAATTGTGTTTGAAAAACTCGTTGTAAACTAGACTTTTAAAGGCATGGTGGTTTTCATTAAGTCACCTTGCAGTGTCATTTGAAGTCAGTGATGATACTTGTTCATCACAGTGGACACAGTAATAATCTTCCTTCTGTTGGCTACTTCTTAGCTGAAATGTACTGATATAGGAAAAACACTGACACAAGGAAAAAAAAGCTCTCTCAAGTATGAAAATTTTGGAGTGTATTTTATTTTTTTCCTTTTCTTTGGTAGTCAGGTAAATGTGACCTGAGAATGCATATGGAAAAATATCTGTGCTAAAAAGGCACAATCAATTGGAATTGAAGCTTCACTCAGTGACTGCATAATAATTTGTCTGTGTTAGAAAAAAACCCTAAAGTTCTTATGATTGGAAAACTTCAGGGAAGAAACTGATGGTTGCTCTTTTAGGCAGTTTACAACATTGTATTTATTTGACAACACTATGTAGTTGCTTTTTCTTCAGTTAAATCAGATGCTTTCTCCATCTGTTGTGAATGTGGGTCTTCCAAAGATGAAAACAGGAATGAGGAACTATGTATGTGAGTGTATATATATCTATAGCATTAAAAAAAAAAAAAAAAAAAAAAAAAAATAAAAACAAAAAGCTGTCCTTGCCAACCTCTGTAGTTTTGGGAATGGGTAGAATTCTTGAGACCAAACCAGCTGTGATTTGTAACTGAGCCTGATTGAACTGACTTGATTTGGTGTCTTATCTCTAAACTCTGCCACTGCCATGTTGTGAATGGACTGAGAAAACTGGTGTTTGCAAATAGTACGTTTAATGCACACGGATGTTTTGTCCTTTGATTTTCCCTCCTACCTTTCTCTAACTGTGCAATTCTGTAATTTCCATCGACACTTGTAAATTCACAGAAGGGGCTACACCGTGGGTAGAATAACACTTCTCACTATTTTGGAATTTGAGCTATTTTTATGAGAAATATTAATATATTAAAATCAAGGTGTGTGTGATGGTTTTACAGTATCTTGGATCTATTTTCCCTTTGATATTAGCTGAACTTTGAGAGGGTTATCAGAAATTTGAAATAAATGTGTATTTTAAAGGTGCTTTTTGTTCTCATGGGGCTTTTTTGTTGGGTGTGTGTGTCAGATGCTATCAGTACTTTTGAAACAAAACACATTGGTTTTGAGCAGTGAAGAGTTCATTTTGGAGATATTAAGTGATGGTCAGGCAGGAACAATTGTAGGTGTTAAAGGTGTTTTTAAAATTGTAACCATATGATTAGTGATTTCCTATTATTTTTTTTCTCCGTTTTTCAGAATATGTCTTTAAAGGAATACTTGAATCTTTTTTGTGAGCATAGGCCTCTGTTCACCCTTCAAAAAGGACCATGTTTTCTGTTTCAGCACCATGCAAAAAGCAAGTTTTACATTTTCATGGCATATGCTACTTCTGAACATCGGTCTGACATATTCTTCCCTCCTTAATTCTGTTTGTGATAAACATTTTTAAAAGAAGCTCTTCAACTCTCAAAACTATGAAGCAACACTTCTTCTGTAGGTCACTGTGTTCGTGGACAGCCAGACCCCTGGAGTCAGTAGTACAAACACTGGCAGACCCCAAGAGTTACCCTTCTGAACTGAATGGAGATATTCCAGTGGTCACTAGCAATTATTTTGCTTCTCTTTTTAAAAGTTATTAGGAGGGTTAATATAGGTGAGCAGTATGCAGGAATTATTTTTTTAATGCTTTACATCCCTTTCACTCCCTACTTTTTTTTTGTTCTTAAGAAATGTGTTTGCTATTATAAGTTAATCATGGAAAAATGTACATGAGTAATTCTTCGGAGAATATAAAATATGAAAACCAAAGCATATTTATTCTGCTGTGAACTGAACATACACCTTCCTTCTGTGAACATCCTCATTTCACTAATGAAATCAACTATTGGTATGAACAATTGCTATTACAAATGTGAGTTTAATTATCTGGGTGTACTCCATTTTCCTGAACATGTATAAAATGAGCTCGGGAAGTACAGGAATGCTACTGAGGAGAACAAACTGGGTTAATATTTGAATTTGTTATGGAAAATGTTGGGCTACTTCAAGTGGTGAGTGATGGTGTGTGTGGTAAGATGACTATTGACATCTTTGTCTGGTAACACTGCTTTCCTGTCCTCAATTTGTTTTCCTGGATGAGAAGTGAAATGATCAGCCTGCCTGGCTCTGAGAGACCACCATAACACACCGGTCTGGACCTAAGGTCCATCTCTGCCAATGCTGTCTTTATCAGTAATAATAAACAGGCACACTAGGACTGGGGAAATATCTTTAATATTACCTCCCCATTCCCAGCCTCTATTTTCAGCTCAAGGACCTACTGATCCTGTGATGGCTTGTCTGTATGGGTCTCTTTGGCACCTTCTTCCGAATAACTTGTGCAAACTTCTCGCACTCACAACGCCCTTTGACAAGGACAGCCTTACTATGGTAGCATGAAAAGCCATTGCCTTCTGTCTATTTTGAACTTGCTTTCTACGAGCTTTGTCTGAGTGCACGTCTTCTCTCTGTCTGTGGAGAGAGTGGACCGTTGATGTCCCTCCACACTCTCTGTGCTGTTTGTGACTTTTTCGACCCTGGCTGTAGGTGCTCTAAGTTCTCCCTCTTCCAGAGCAAAGAGGCTCAGACTCCTTGCTTGTTCATCATATGGGAGCCCTTCCACACTCCTCATCAGCCTCCCTGTACCTCACTGAATCTTTTGCAATTTAAATGCTGTTCACCTCCTCTCCAAAAGGACTGCAAGCAATTTGAAAGGTAAGTGTGAACCAAGGGCTGATACAACAGCACCAAAATGATTATGCTTTGTTCTCTCTTCCTTTTCTGATTATTCCTGACATTTTCATTTTGCTTTTATAGAACCAGCTATCATAACACCAAGGTCTTGCACTAGAATGTTAACTGTTATTTCAGAAACCACCGCTGTCTATGCAGATTTAGGATTGTCTTTCCCCACATGCCTCACTTTAGCTATACACAATGAATTTCAGCTGCTGTTTTATTGCCCAGCTATTCAGTCTTGTCAGACCCTTCTGTAATTCTTCACAGTCTGCTCACGTTCCTATTATTCTGCATAACTCAGTGTCATCAGCAGTCTTTACCTCATGCCTCATCCCTTTTTCTAACAATGCCTGCCTATATTTAAAGGCTCATTGCTCAGCACCGGTGCCAGTAAAACTGAACTGGTGACCTCTGTTGTGAGAACTGACCACTCACTCATACCCCATTTCCTATTTTTACATAATTTATTCATTCAGGAACGTTCCTCATCCTATAGTCACTTAGCTTCCTGTGCCACCCTTAGCTAAGAAACCATGGAAATCGCAGTCTGTAGCTTCCTTTCTGTGAGCCTGTTACCTCCAGAGTGTCTGTCTGTTGCCAGTGTCACTGATGCCCAAGCAGACCACCACCGCACGCTCTTTCCCCAGGCTTCCTCACACCCTGCACAGGTTTCCGGTGAAATCCACCACCTTTCTGCTCCCCTGCGGTCCTCTCCAGGGTCATGCACCCCGTTGTTTATTTGCCTGATGACTGAATCTTCCACTGCTACAACCTGCTTCTTCCTATCTGGTCTTTGATCTTCCCCTCACTTTAACTTCCTTTGAAGAAATCTGTCCTTGGACTTAAGAATGTAGCTTCCAGGAATTTTCTGTTTGGTGAAGCTTTGTTTTGAAGTGGGAGAGGAAGGCCTCTCCTGTTGCTTCCTCTGGAGACACTTCCCAAGAGCCAGGTGCTGTTTCTGAGCACGCATCGAGCTCTTGCTGCGAAGCATGGGCTGGCAGCCTGCGGACTGAGCTACACTGCTTTACAGGCGTGTGTCGCTGAGAGGGATTAAGACCTATGTAGAATATTGTTATAAAATCGTAAGATAAAAGGATAAACTAATCTCCAGACATGGGTATTTCATGCTTTCACATAGTTCTTCTGGACTCACTTTCACTGTCTGGAAGGAAAATCTTCCCATATTTTGTATAGGATACTTTCAAAAGTTGTGGTACTCCATTTGTACCCATAGCCTGCTAATTTTCACCCAGCCTTAGCAAGGCTTCTAGTCCATATACACCAATGTGCACAGCCTTTGAAACACAAAAGACTGTGATATACCTTGTCATTTCAGAAGAAGCCTAATTGCTTCCAGGTATAAAAAGAATGAGCAACTTAAGAACTGGCTCTTTTCTTTCCTTCCATTTTTGCACAAAATTCCGAGGAGAACCTGATGGCATTGCTTCATTGAGGTTGGCTTAAATACATGTTGCAAATAACCCCTGTTGAGTGTCAGCTGAGTTACATAGATTAACAGGGAAGATCAAATTGATTATTAAAATAGTACCTGAAAAAGCTTGATTTTCTTTTTTCTTTTTTTTTGAGAAAATCCACCACTTTTTATGTTTGGGTGTCAGATTTATATGTATTGGTGAGCAAACATATGAAACCCTAAGAGATGTCAGCAAAGAGCTGGTGGCTGTACACTGCCTGGTCTGACCTGCTGCTGGTATGCAACAGCGGTGAATTACAGCTTAGTTTAGATCTCTGGTGTAATCTTTCTATAAAATGAAAACTAGAAGCCAAGTAAGAAAAAGGAGGAAATGTCTTTAATATGACGATTAAATTATTCAGTAGGTGAGTGTTAGATTTGCAGTGAAATATCTTTGAAATGATAAATCTGTGAATGTTCTCTGATGCCCTGTGGGGGAGGTGGGGGAGAAGGAGGAGGGCAGCCAGGCAGCTTGAAACGAAGCACGCACGCATACTTTGTTGTCAGCAGAGATACTCGGAGAGTTAAATATCTGAGTTGGAGTTCAACCATGGTTGGCTTAACAGGAAGCAACTGTGCTTCTTATGGAGGCTGAAATAAAATCTAAACCATACCCAGATGGAGCTCTGAGCACAGAGGGGATGGCCTCCGAGACCTTTTTCCCTAGCGTGTTGATGAATGGCTGTGACTATCAATGCCCTTTGTGGCTTGGGGAGCAACTATCTGTAGCTGCCTACTCTTTTTGGAGCACACTGTGGGCCTTGGAGCCCTAGGGTCCTGCAGCCTGGCAAATGTAGGGTTTTTTGTGGTGGTTTTTATTTTGTTGTTGATTTGTTGGCTTTTTTCTGTTGGTTTGTTTTGGGGCTGGCTTTGAAAGACAGTCTCTTTGTGCAGGGTCTGGTTGAAGACTCCAACCTGCTCAGCTGCTCCGTGGATTATACAGGTGGAAAGAAGCAGGGAAGGGCTTGAGATTTTTCCCTTCTAAGAAGAGGAGAACCAAACCAAAACAAAAAGCAAGGGGAAGAAGCTGCTGGCTGTGTGCCACCCTGAATGGCCTTGTTGTTCTCCAGCTCTCTGGACCTAATTAAACAACTCCATTTCTATAGGCAATGGTGAAGTCTAATGGCAGCAAACAGAAGATGGCTAGCACATGGGGCAGGCCTGTGATGTGGCTTTCTGGAATGAGAGATTGCCGTTGTGGGAGGAGGAGAGAAAGGATGAGAAGGAGTATGGGGAGCGGAGGGAAGGAGGTCCCTCCGCAGAGACAAAAGGGGCAGACGCAGGAAGGAGTTTTGTTTCCTCTCAGGAATGCTGGGAAGAACCAGGCAGAGTTTGATTTCAAAGTCCAACAATGCAGCTACGGCATTTGTTTCCAATTCAGCAGGAATGAGCGTATGGTTTGAACAATTCTTTCGAGGTTCCTGGCAGGGGGAATATAACTCATCTCAGCTGGCTGTTTTAGGAGATCAAATGACACAAAAGTTTTCACTCAAAGCCTAGGGTATCCTTCTGGCAGCCAGAGACCATGCACATCTTCACAGATTTGTTACTTGCTCTAATGTGGACCGAGAGCTGCGTGCTGTGTAGAAAACTGCTTGCTTACAAAACAATCTTATTATTGCCAGATGTTGGCTCCCTGCCCACTTTTACATAATTCAGGCTTTTCTTTGCTCAAGATGTTACAATTTAAAGGTGCTTTAGAAGTTTCATTTTAAAAGCCTCGATAATACTTTTTTCCTTGTTCTTTTTTTCCTCTTGCTCAGAGTGGCTCTTCTGCCGGCACATGCTGCAGCCTGAAGCGTATGTGGTATACGTTAATGTGTACAACCAAGAACAGCAATACTCCTTCTTAGCTCTACCTCTGGGTTGATTCAAACAAGAATAAAAATAGACATAAGGCCAGGCCTGCATCCTGGTGACTCACACATACCAAATACAATGTGCACCTTTGTTTCAAATGCTGTCCTACATAGTGAATATAGCTTTTGCTTCTTTTTAAAATTGTTTTTTTCATAATGTTTTAAAAACATGAAACTTCAGGTAATGGATTGTTGAAAGTGTCCAAAGACTGATAATGGAGGCTTAAGCCAGGCAAGTGGTAAACCTCTCTAAACAAACTTCTCCATGTGGCTACTGGCGCTTTGCTTGTAGACTTCATCCTTCACCTACAGATCAAATAACTGTCAAAGAAGTGTCATAATAAGCCTGTGATGGATTTCTTATTGATTCTGCAGTGGGTTACCCAAAGAACCAATGAGTAATAATAAGTTTTACAAGATTACCCTAGCCCAGCACATCACCAGCCAAGTTAGAAGCAGGGTGCTTCAGTTCTGCCTCTGAGCTTTTTGCTTACTGCATCTTGCTTAGTTGCAGTCTGGCCACCTAAAATGTGCAGGTCTAGGTGAGGCTGATTCTCAAGGCTCCCTTTATTGCCACTGGAGAGAGAAAGACAACTTCAAGTGCCAGCTTATCTCATTTGGAGGGAGGCACCCAAATGGGAAAACCTTCTTCAGAGGTCTCTGTATGGTGTTATGGGAGGAACCGAGGCAGCTCACTTAACAGCTGAACTTCTCAGCAGCCCATGAGATGCACATGCTTGACACGGTTGTTTGTGGCTGGCTAATGACTTCAGTCGTCCATTTACTGGGAGAACAGACCATGGTCCATAATTTCTTTTATTATACAGTGTACTTGTTGTGTTTCCTATTCTATAGCCAGGAAATTTAACAGTGTTTAGAAAATTATAGCGACTTCAAGGAAATAATGCAAAAAATCAGCACTGTGTCTCTGAGGTTCTCCTCTAGTTCTACACCAACATCAGGATAACATCAATTTGAAAACAGTAACTGTAAGCTTGTTATTTCACTGTATCTTTGGAGAAGCAATATGGCAAATCACAGGATAATCCTACCAGAACTGCAGTCATGTGAGTTGGTGATGAAATATTCTCCCTCCACTACCCTTCGTATTTAGGGTTTTGAATGAACCATTCTCAATGGGATATCAGTTCCAGTGTATTTTACTATGCAAGTTCACAATTTTCCAGTGATAACTAAAACACTTTAAAAAAAGTCCCCAGCATAAACTCCTCTCATGCTTGGAATAAACACCATTGTAAGTAGTAGAACAAACAAATAATGGCAATAGTTGTGGGAAAAAATAAGTGATAACAAGTTTTTGTCATTCGGGAACTGAGAGCTAGTTTGTATTTTACCTGTTTACTGAGACTTTTTTGTTTGGGTTTGTTTGTTCTACTTAATGGATAGGATTTATTTCACAAAACACTGGCCTACTGACCTGAAATCATTACAGTGATTAGAGCAATATGAATGATACAAGTGTCTTGCATAAATAGAATAAAACTTTGTCCCTTTCGGTGGACAAGTAGCTGAAATGTATAGAAAATTTGCTTTTTTTTTTTTTTTTTTTTTTTGAGACAATTTTTAGGTAAGAGTTTGTTATACCCAAAATTGAACATTTTTCTGCATTGTCCTATTGCTGTGCCCATTCTCAGGGTCTCTGAAGGCCACAGCTTGTGGCTAGCAGTAAGGACTACTTAACTGACTTCTGAGCATTTCTCTTTCCTGTATGTGAAAGCATAACTTTTATCTTTGTTGGAGTCTTGCCTATAAAATAAGAGTTTAAATTGTTTCTCTTGCTTCTGAGTCTGAATTCCTTGGCCAATATTAATTATGCACTGTGCTGGGACTTGTATGATCAGATGTTGCCCTTTATTTGCCAGTTGGAGTAAAGACTCACTGTGTTATGCTTCCTGGAGGAGCTAGTTGATAATAAGATCTGGTTGAAATTAGGCATTTTTATCTTCTTAGATACATCAATATTTGGAAATCCATTTTGGTTTGTCTTAAAATGAAAACACATTGTTTTAGGGATTTCATGCAAAACAAATAGCTTCAGAAAATTAGAATGTATAAATAAGTGATCATTTGTTTTGAGATGCAGGCATTTCAAAACAGATTAAACATAGAGTGTTTTGAGAGTTTACTTCATTTTTTTTCCATTATAAAAGGAAGAGATGTCTGAGCTGTCATGACATAGTATATGAATAATTAAAAAAAAAACTTCCCAAAGCAAAATTCCCTTTAAAATCAGAAAATTCTCTGAAATAAAAAAAGCTCTGATGTTTCTCCTTTTCACAAGTGGAATCAATGCATTTTTCAAAATGCCTCACTTCAAAAGCAAATGTTTTGAACACATTTGGGTGAGTTCAGTTGGTAAGAGATGGTTTTCTGGGATAGATACCACTCAGAAATACAAGGGGCAAATACAGCCTTGTTGATCAACTGCTCTCTGCTACTGAAGAACTATTGAATTAAACTGTTGGTTTTTTTTTTTTTTTGCTTTCCATAAACTTTGTTGTTTTTCAACAGAGAAGTAAAGACATGTTGCAGCAGGCTCTCATTTGGCTGTTGCACTGAAAACAAGAACAGCAGAACGTTTGCCAGTCTGGTTTTTTTTTCCTCTGGGCTCTCTGTTCCCCAAATCTAGCTGTGTGTACTGTTTGAGTGTGGGTGTGCATGTGCCCACACACAAATGGAGGGAATTGCAACTCCACCACGTCACCTGGAGCATGCATTTCCCACCAGGTGGTGCTAATGGAAGAATCTCAAATGGAAGAATTATACAGATATAATTGAGAAAAGGGACACAGAATACTATTTAAGATGGACTGGGGGCTGTCTGACCTCGAGCTTTAAACACGTCACTTCTAGCCCATGATATTAAAATTCATTTCATGCATTGTTACAGGAGGATATATATGCACTGTTCTCACATAGATGATGAGCATCGGTTATTCTCTGATGGAGAAACTGTGAAGAAAAAAACAGCCCTTATTTTAATAATATCTTCTTTTTTTCATCCACTTTCAAGACTGCTTAATAGTTAATGACATTGCTTTCCAGAAGCATAGAGTAGCAGGTCGAAGGACAGGGGAAGGAAAGAGAACAAATAGTTCTGGGTTTTATTACAAGGACCCATTTGACTTGAGTAAATCCTTTCGTCTTACTGCATCCCCGGTCATAACATGGATGTAATGATGATTAGCAATTTCTAGTGTATTTGTAAGATTAGGCTAATATTGTTGGGATTATTTGATGAAAGGATCTCTAGAAAAGCAAAGTGTCATCATACAGAAAAACGGTCGGGCAAGATTGCATAAGCCTGCTTTATTTTATCGTTAAACAATACACTCAAACATAAGCTCCTGTTTAAAGGTTCATTTTAAAGAACGTTTCTGAAAAAGTGTTTAGGTCTGAAGTTTTCCAAAAATGATCAGCGCTTTCCTGCCACCAGAGCCAAAGGTGAATCTCATGAGTCAGGGAAATGCTGAGTGATTTTTCAACATCCCACTCCAAATACTTGCTCAATCTTTTTCTAAATCAGAGCTAAAAAAATATGTATCACAAGATTTGTTGAGGAGAAAGGCTTAACCACCTTTTGCACACTAGAAACTACTAATTAGATATTGGTTTTGATTCCTGAAGATGAGAACAGAAGATGTGCTTTATGTCACTGTGAGCTATTTTTAGTGTATGTTGGTCCCTATGATACAGGGCAAAAGCAATGCAAGCCCTATCGACAGTACCTTTTTACAAGAAAGAAGTGGAATTTTTCTTTGTTGACCCTAAATAGCAAAATATTGTATGTGATACAAAAATAATGTGATAGATTTGCAAGTAAATTACACTGTGCATGACTGGGCCATTCCTTCCAAATTGGAAAACTGTGTGGCTGGGGGCTGGATCATTGGATAACACAAGTGCTCTCAAAGCACTCTTCATAGATATCTGTTTCTTTACTGTTTGTAACTTAAAAAAAGAGAAAAAAAGTCCCTCAGTTGACAGGTAAAATGAGCAATGATGAATCTTTGTATTAGTGAATCTCCCATGCATTATATTTTTCTACTGTCTTTGGAGATGGCAATGTCCTTTTGTAAGCATGGCTTCCTCCTAAAATATACAGGTCTCCTGTGAATCTTGGAAGAAATGATAGGGATCTCGGTGCAGGGTATAAAGAGGTATCAGAGCTTCAGAGATTACAAATAAGAAACTGGTAACGAGATTGATCCGGCTAAAAGCATTTACCTTTTGGATATCTACAGCAGAAACTAGTCATTCATGCTCCTCTACAGTCACTTCTGGAAACAGGCACTTTCTAGAGCACAGCCTATGGTTTTTTTTAGATGTCGCTCTTAGGGCAAGATGACTCATAAGACAACTGCCTACGCAGAGGCTGATGAATCCCACCCTTTCCACTGCTGACTGCAACACATATTCCAAACACAAAGACAGAAGTCATGCACGCTGCCTGTCTCCTGGCAACATGCAAGCTCTGCCTTGCATGGCTGCTGGCAGAGAGGAATCGGGGACAGTTCATCCTCTTGGTTTGTTCTCCATTCACTTGCTCTTGGATGCCCCTCTCTGCCATATGCTAATACCTCAGTGATTTTCAGACCATCCAGAAAATAGGCAGAATGGACAGAAAACATATCATTCAATGAAGACAGTTTAATGTGAGCAGAAGGGAAGGTTGCCTGAGGCTGAGGGATCCTGCCCACCAAAGTGTGTCTTTGCTGCTGCTGCTGTTCAGAGCTGATCCACTTCAGCGCTGCTCTGGGGCGGCCTGGCAGGGCTGTTTGCCCCATTCACAACAAGGCATGATCAGGCCTCCTGAAGGACTTGTTTCCCCCAGTAGAAAGCATAAATATGTAAGCAGAAGCTATCAGCGCCTGTGTGTGGGGTCCCAAAGTAATAAGGAACCATGCTGATCCAGATGGTGTAACCCTGAAACTGATAACTGCAGTGGGAATATATTCAGTTTCTTTGGATAAGATTGGATGATTTTCCTCATTAAAAATAACGATAAAGCGGTTCATTCCTTTTGTTTTCAAACTAAGCAGTAAATTCTGTTTGAATAGATGAGTGTGTGCGAGCGATGTTATCCTTGTTCAACATTCAAGAGGAGGCTGACTTGAGGCAGATATATAGTCAACCCCCTGGATTACTGTCTTCACTACCAGAACCAGGCTCTGGTGTCGGTAATTGATGTAGCAAACTGACTGAAGCTGAGACAGAAGAGAAGAACAAAAAATCACAACTCCAGGCTCTTTGACTAATGCCCAGACTAGTGATTTGTGCTCTCTCTCAGTAGGATTTGGCTTTTAAAGAGGGATTGCGCTGCACAGCTAGCATTGCCTGCTGCTGAGGTGCGAATTATTTAATCAGAGAGGCTGCTGGTGAAGTGTGACTGAAATGATTAAAAAAAAAAAAAAAAGTAGTTCTCAAATTTAAGAGCTTGAGGAACTCTCTTAATCGTATAGCAAGGCATTCTCCCTAAGAGAAGCAGTAAGTAAAAGCTTGTATCAAGACCAATAATTTCAGTTTGATCTTTTCTTCACCTTCCCAGGAGACTTTCAGTCTGTGACTTTCTGGGATGGCATGCCCAGACCTCATCCAGACAAGGAGTCAGGACCCAGCAAGGGTGCACACTAGGATCTGAGAGTGGGAAGTACTCTTGGATCCCACAGTCTAGACGTAGCTTCAGGGAAGATTGTCTTTCCCCTTGTTTTTGGGTTGGTTTGTTTATTTCCCCTCCTCCCTCTCCTTTCTCCTTTTTGCTTCTTGTGAATTCTGAATTGAATTGCTGCAACTTACTTGTGTGAGCACTTCTGCTTGGTGTAAGTGACCAGTGGGGGGAATGTGGTGTGTTGATCTCAGAATGATCTTTGAAGGAGAAAACACTTAGAAACCACTCTAATTTCACACTAACGGTATGCAAGTGTAGTTTTGCCAGTGTCAGCGGAGCTACAACGAGGGGCTTCCTCTTGCCAGTGAAAACTCTTCATAAGATGGTAGTGTTAGATCAGGATGTTTTTAGCTGGGGTGGCATGGAGAAAACTAAGAGAAGGCAACAGCTGACCAAGTAGAATTTCTCATCTCTGAGATGGGTACAGGAAAACTGAAGTTAGAGAACAAGAGTTTTTCTGAATTTACGGTGAGACAGTTAATGGGACTTAGGATATGGAAGTGCAAAAATATTCCAGAAAACTCTGCTGAGGCTGGCGAGATCTTAGATTCAGGTCAGACTGTGAGGTCTGGAGGTGTTTCTCTCATAGCTATGTCTGGAAGAGGTTTACTTGTGTTCAGGGATCTATTCTCCTTGAAACCAACACCTTCTCATTCATCTTATTGCACCAATACTGAACTAGAAGCTCCTATGATTTGCTAATGCCCAAGTTTTTGAAACACCAACAGCTTTTTTTTCCCCAGTGCATGGTTAGTGTGGGCAGATAAAGCCAAGCCACGGCAAGCAGCGAAACTGAGGAGGATTCATGATTTACATATTATTTCCTTACTACAATCTGAAGAATAACATAGAACATGCTGGTTTTGTGTGATAAAGAGAAAACAGTGCAAGGACCTGGCAGCTGAAGTTTTGAAACAGCCATTTAAAACCAAAACATGAGTAACCCCACAACCCAATTTTTGCTGGATACCATCCACAGCCCTCCAATCAACCTTATATGTTGTGGGCTATGCATCATACATGGTAAAAATATCTAGCTGTGCTTTCCTCACTTGTGTTCCCAGACAGCTGGAGGCTGGATAACAGTATGCCATTAAATACACTAATAACTCCCAGCAGTGCCAACAGAGAGCCATGTGTTCTAAAGAAGAAGAATTAGAGTGCTTAGATGTTTTTAAACATTTATCTTTTGGATGGAGAAAAAAATGATCCCTTTTAAGTAGCACTGACTGTCACATTCTCCAACCAGAATAAACAGCCAAGATTTCTGGCACGGGAGGCTGAAAGTAAATTTGATTCTTGTTCCAATAAAATTAACAAATTAGAAGATTATTCTGCTATTATTTCTAATAGATTAGTGGCATCTTGAGCTATAGATGACGAAGTGTGTTTAAACAATTTAAAGCTCTGGTTGATACAAATGCATGGATAGAACTGATGACAGAGCTCCTAGATCTATGGTAGAATTTCTTCTTAAAATCTGTTCTTCCATCTTTTACTTATTATTTTTATGCTATGTAAGCAAGGGCAAATTTATCTGTTATTCATGCAATGGCTGTGGAGAATCAGCCAGTGTCACTACAGAAGCCTTTCCTAAACATCTCACAGCTATGTCAAAGCATATTTAACAATCTAAACATCCATGTGCTTTAAAAAACACATTGGAAACCTGCTACCTTCCCTTGGGTTTTTATTCCCTCAAGAAAGGCAGTCAGATTGAATTATAACCACTTAGATTTTTACTAATTCCAGGAAAACAAATTGGTATAAATGCTGTGTTCTTTGAAGAAAAAAAAAAAAAAAAAAAAAAAAAAGAGACTTTAACTGACCATAACTTTTTTATTTTTAGAATTAAAATACTAGATAAAAACAAAAGGTTTAAGAACTGTAAGAAGGCATTTCTTGTAATTAAGATTGCTATACACAAGGCAACTTCTCACAATTTTCTCTTTCTTTCCCTAGCACCCCCCCTAGTTAATCCAGTATGAAAACCTAAGAAATTACTTTTTTCTTTGTTGAACTTGACCACCCTCCCCACCCACCCCACCCCACACCCCCACACCCCTTATTGGTTTGACCTGCTTTCGTTGGAATAGGTAAAGGATAAGTCAACAGTGGGGAAATAATAATAAAATCCTCATTTTATCACAAACTTTTAGGTTTGGATAAGGGGTGGGGGGTGGTCCTGCCTGCTACTACAGAGAGGGGTCAGAAACAGGGAAGACAGCTGAAGGACTGCATTGCACAAGGGTCTGCTTTCCCAGTCAGGGTCTGCTTTCCCAGTCACTTGACCCGTGCCTGGCTGCAGGGTTGAAGGGATCACAGACCAAGTCAAAACAGTAAAAGAAAATGTGGTTTTCACAATTGTGACCCTTACGGAGCAGTTTGTGTTTCCTCCAAGGTGCAGCGTGGGGTACTGCAGTGGCCTGTGGCCAGGTGGGATGCAAGGCGTTCCTCCACATGTCCTGCCCTCCCTTCCTCAGAAACTTGGGCACGGGTGGAAGCTGCTTTGTTCTGGCTGATTCCCAGCTGGGATAACTGGGGGACCAGAATGCAGGATGCACCCTAAAAAAGAGATCCCTGTTTGGTCAAAAAACACACCAAAAGTACTTAAAGATACTTGGACTTGAAAATGCCTTCATAGGGAGCAGCAACGCGGACTTTGGGTAGATGTTGTAGGAAGCGCCCCAATCGCCACGGCGAAGGCTGAGTGCTAATGTGACCGTGCTCACTTCCCAAATTCAAGGTTACACCATTGCTCTGCAGGCTACCTCAGAAAGCCCTGCTTGTAGGGAGCAACGTGTTGACTGAGAGGCACTTGGATTTTTTTAGCGTATGATGGGAATTACTCCTCTGGTTTCTGATCCTTTGGAGCTACCAGTCAGTTTTTCACTTGGAATTGCATGTGCTCTCCCACTGAGTGTGAAAAATGTGCTGTGACCTAAAAAGACCTTCTCTTCTTGTGCCCACAGCTTTGACTATATCTTCAGCAGTTTGTCCAAGAATCTGGGCTAAAGTATCATGAGGTGTAAGTGATGGGATTTGTGAGTGTGCATTAGAAGAGCTGTGCTTGTAATTAATGAGTTAATAACACTGTTCTTATGAATGACGTATGGATGACTGGTTGCTTGGCAGAATCATAGTCCAAAACCCAGACCTACAAATGAGAGAAAGTTAAAGGACTAGTTCTATTTCTGTGGCTAAAGTGATGTGCTATTCAGTTAACTCAGTTGCAAAGTGCCGCTACACACAGTGTATTTCCACATTTTGTGAAAGATTAAAATTGCCCGGTGGTCCAGTTTATCTCTGCATAGAACAAACACACTCATTGTGTGGTCCACACATAAGCCCAAACTTACCTAAACGTAAATTGAAACCTACATTTTCATTTGTTTTTTGCATGCAACTAGTATTCTCCTCTCAGTTATCTGAGTCAATATTTTTCAGTTTTGTTTTCTATGTAAGAATTTGTTATCATGCAATGTAGTATTTGTCTTCCTGAAGGATGAGCCAAAAGCCTTAGTGAAGTAAAGAAAGAGAAAACCTCAAAGAAAACAAATTCTCTCACTATTTTTTGTGATTTAACCCCAGCCCGCAGCTAAGAACCACGCAGCCTCTCACTCACACCTCTGCCCTCCAGTGGGATGGGGAGAAGAACTGAAAAAGGTAAAACTCATGGACTGGGATAAGAACAGTTTAATAACTGAAATATAATAACAACAACAACAACAATGATAATATTGTAATGAAAAGTGAGACAACCAAAAGAGAGAAATAATCCCCAAAAACCCAAGTGATGCACAATACAGTTGCTCACCACCCACTCACTGATGCCCAGCTGGTCCCCGAGCAGCGATCGGCCTGCCCCGGCCAACTCTCCCCCAGTTTACATACTGAGCATGATGTTCCATGGTATGGGATATCCCTCTGGCAAGTTTGGGTCAGATGTCCTGGCTCTGCTCCCTCCCAGCTTCTTGTGCACCTGCTCACTGGCAGAGCACGGGAAACTGAAAAGTCCTTGACTTAAAGTAAGCGCTAGTTAGCAACAACTAAAACATCAGTGTCTTATCAACACTATTCTCATACTAAATGCAAAACCACAGCACTGTACCAGCTACTAGGAAGAAAATTAACTCCATCCCAGCTGAAACACAAACCCCCTACAAAATGTGTTTGAACATATGGATAGATTACATAAAGCCTACTGAAACCTTTTTATTAGACCCTCATCAGTCGTATCCTTTTATTCCCAGCCTGCAAATTTTATCATCAGACTCATATTTGCAGTGCTTTAAGTTCAACCTGTTGTTTTATCACTTCTGTCTTCAGGTGTGAGCAGGGAGGGAATGGCCCAGCTACTGTAATGTCCTGAATATCAATGAGGAAAGAGATAATTCAATTAAATTAATGAAAGTTATGCCACTCTTAACACAATAGTGATTCAGGCTCGCAGCCCTGCTCCTTTCACACTGTCAAAAGCACGCAGTACCAGCATCAGCAAGACCCTGGCAACACAAGTTTCTTCCAGTTGTTGTAGCAACAAGTTAGACCTCAACTAAGCAACAGCTATATCATTCTGGACATGCTATTTCCCTTGTCTTTCAAAACAGACTTCTCTAAATCTGAAAATGATTAATTCAGTCAGCTACATCAAATCCACTATAATGTTCTCAATAAAAACTGTAGAATAACAATTTTAGCCTTAGAACGACATTGGCTTAGGTTTAATTCATGAATTGAGGAAAAAAATGGTAAAGGGAGTTTACAGGCCAGAGCTACTCCTAAAATGATGGATTCAATCTTCCAGGAGGTTACTCCATAAAGAATAAAACAAAGACAGTTTGTCTTCTACCCCCAGAGGGTTCACTCAGAAGAGGCCAGAGTTATGTCGATCCAGACATGGGTCTCCAAAGGTATATTTTCTACCACTGCTCTGATCTGATGCTTTATTAAAAATTATGCCAACGCCCATAACCACTAATAGGTTTGAACTCTAAAGACACGTTCAGAGGGCTACAGAGGAGATGCAAGGCATTTATAGTCTAGGGGGAATGGCTGAGAGGCATATTTCTCCCCTTGAATGTGGTGTCTCACTTAACCATGACAGTTTTTGGGGTTTTTTTTATGAAATCTTTTTATGCTGAGTTCGCTTTGGCTCCTTGCAATGTGAGTTCACAGGAGGTGCTAAGAATCAAAGGTTTCTTCAGGAAGTTCAGGACAGTCAGAATTGTTTTTCTTCTGCATCTGAATGAAAATCTGCCAGAAATGTGCAAGTGCTGGAATATTTTCTTTATTTTCATAACACAGTCATTATTTTCCTCACAATGTGATTTCAAAAGCCTTTACGGTCTTTCAGCCCCTCCGGTCACCGGCTAATGGCTGGCAAGGTTTAGACTGCTATTTGCTTATTCTCCATGTTGCCTCTCAAAAACCTTCCTATCAGAGGAGGCTGTTGCTGTGACCTCATCTCAACCATCCTTGGCCGCAGTTCAAAAATGAAGACGAAGGAACCATAAAAGTCTGATGTGGCACTTCCCGTTATCCCACTACTACACCAGCCAGTCCCCTGCAGTGACGAATTAAGCTGGAAGCATCTTGGAGTGGTTGGCTGCAGGGCACGGCAGCTCCAGGCACCTCGTGAGGGGGAAAGGTCTTACTTTCTGCAGCCACGGCCACACAGCCACTTCCCACAGGAGATGGAAGCACGTGGCCTAGACTTAGAGGTCAGCAGCAATATCTCATGTTAAAAAGTGTAAGTTTTGCTGTCCCTGGGGCCTGGGTGTCTGCACAACTTAATTTCAGTGGCTTTTACAGGGGCAAGTAGGACACAAGGCAGCCTTGGCTGGATGTGGCACTCCCAAATCACTGGATGGCACTGGCCATCAACCAAGAGGTTCAGAGGGACAGACACTGGCTGTGCAAAGGCACGGTAGTGTCAGTGCCTTATAAGCCATGGCCACAGTCCTTTCCAATGGTGACTCAGAGATCACTCTGTAAAAACCAGGAATGTTTCTCAGAGCATATACCTGCTCTCATATTCTCATGAGAAACAAAGGGGTGTTTATAGGTTTCTAAAAGTGCCTGATCTGCAACACTCATTTACACAGTCATTTGTTTTTTTCTTTTAGGGACTCCAGTTCCTCTGCTTTGGGGGCCTGCGCTGGGGGACCAAAAAGGCAGAAAGAACTGGAGACCTTAACTACAAATAATAGCAGGTCCCAGCTGGAGATATAATCCTTCGTGTTCTCGGGTTTCAGTTCTGATAAGAAATACTTATCTCAAAAGGACTTTTAGTCTGTTAAAAATCAGTGATTATTTTCTCTTACAGCACAACCACTTCCAGAAAAAAAAAATCATATGTATATTTGGGATAATACATTTGATGCAGGGAATTGCAGTTCTCCTTTTGTTTGTGTATGTTGACACCTTACAGAACTGTGGTCACAGTGGAAAAGAGCCATCAGCATCCCTGCTCTGACCAGGGCTCCCACATGTTGGCTGAAGGGTAACTGCTCTTCTGTGCACCCCATCCTCCCATGGTTTCTTCATTCCAATAGCCCAATGGACTGAGCAACACATTAATGAACAATATCACAAATTCCAGAACAAAACCCCTGGTTTCCTCTCTGGTTTGGCCTCTCCAAGTGACTTTTCTGCCATTTAAGAAGGTATAAGTAAAGGCCAAAATTTTCCCTCTGAATGAACTGTTCCTTCAGTCTATCTCCTGAGGAGATATTCCCCTGAAATGGTATACCTTAAGAGGGGGAATAAGGTTGTACTGATGCCTCTTTCCTCAGTGAGGATCACAACAGGATCTCCTTAGCTAGACACCTGTATGTACAGAATTGAAAGTCACTTTGACCTGTTTGGTAACTTCTGAAATTGGCCAGTGGACCCAAAAGTCTCAGGGAAGAATAGAGAGGAGTGCCTTGCACACAGACACACACTCCAGGTATGTCTTATTTCCTTGTAATACAAGGGTGAAATCTTATCTGTTATTGTAGATAAAGCCTAATGGTTCATTTTTAAACTGGCCTTTCTTATGTACAGACTTTTTTCTTTGCATCCATAGAACTAACAACTGAGCACACAAATGGTGGAATTTCCATAAACATTTTTTTACAAAAAAACGAATGGCATTTTTGTGTATGAAATTTTGAGCCCCACAGGTAGATACAATAGGAATATTATTTACAGAAATAGTACTGGAACTGGGCCCATCTCACCAGGAGAAGGCATGCAGTAGTAAATAAATCTATGGAAAAATCACACTGTCTTTCATCACGAAAAATCTTGCACTGCTATAAATAATATCTAGATTTAAACTCAATGCTTGGAAAAACAGCAAAAGTCCTATGCAAATTCTGGGTGATTTGTCCAAGTCATGGCTGCAACTTTTTAAATCCTGCCCATAATAATGAATCTTCATTATTCATGCTTGATCCATTGATAATGCTATTTAAATAAAGCCATCTACTAATGAAAATACCGGTATACCAAAACTGAAGAGGGTAACCATCAGTTTATCACTAACCACAAGTCATCTAGATTTTACCTGGGTATAGTGAGCAGCAGTTGTCAGAGTTTATACCTGACACATACTGTAACTTCTTGTCTCAAGTGACTCAGATTCACACCTTGCATATTTTCTAAAAAATAAGTTGGTCTGAAAATTGCTTCTAAGATGCTATCTGAAAAAGAGAAAGAAAAAAATGTTGGTTCACTCACACTAAAATACTTCTGAAGAGCATTGCAAGGACACGAAGAGAACAATACAGCTTTTAAGAAGGCAGATTTCTAAAAATCTGCCAATGCACCTGCCTCTAGAAATGATAAATGAGAACAGTAAGAATATAATAGTGTCCTGGTTTCAGCTGGGATAGAGTTAATTTTCTTCCTAGTAGCTGGTACAGTGCTGTGGTTTTGCATTTAGTATGAGAATAATGTTGATAAGACACTGATGTTTTAGTTTTTTGCTAAGTAGTGCTTACTTTAAGTCAAGGACTTTTTTCCATGCTCTGCCAGTGAGCAGGTGCACAAGAAGCTGGGAGGGAGCAGAGCCAGGACATCTGACCCGAACTTGCCCAAGGGATATCCCATACCATGGAACATCATGCTCAGTATGTAAAGTGGGGGGAGTTGGCTGCCGGTGTGTGTGTGGGGGGTGGCGGCGATTGTAGCTCGGGGACCCGCTGGGCATCAGTGAGTGGGTGGTGAGCAACTGTATTGTGCATCACTTGGCTTTCTTGGGGTTTTATTTCTCTCTTTTTCTTTGTTGTTCATTACACTTATTATGATTATTATTATTTGTATTACATCATATTTCAATTATTAAACTGTTCTTATCTCCACCCACAAGTTTTACCTTTTTCCATTTCTCCTCCCCATCCCGCGTGGGGGTGGGGGAGTGAGCAAGTTTTATTCATGAGTAGCTCCTTATTAGGTGTCTGATTTTCAAACTACACTGGGCAGATTTTCTTAAACTCACAAGTTGCATTGTATTTCCTGATAGGAGGGGTGTAGCTCCCACAGATGAATTTGCAAGTGGGAATGTTCACATCAGTAACTGAGATTATTCCTTAAAATATACATTTCCATACAAATATTGCTGACTCCAAACTTGTCCATTGGAGCATTTCCCAGAAAGTTAAAATGATCTGTCCAGAAAAATAAATGAAACACAATGTGTTTGATCGGGTGTATTCAGCAAAGATTTACAATAGCTGCTCTCCGTGGCTTGTGGTGGTCTAAAGTTTCACCTGATAGTGTTGCTTTTGGGGAGACAATAAAGGCAAGGCTCTTCATAAAGTGGAGTTTTCCCTTATAGATTAACCTAGTGCTTACCTGCGGGCACAGCCTTCAGTTCTGGCACGTCTCAGATTCCTTAAGCCAAAACTTACAGTAAATGACCCAGAAACTCCTTTCTCTGTGGTGTGACTACCCTGAACAGGGAACCAGTCTGGACCCAGTGCTGTTGAGACTGTGTAGTTCCCTCCCAACCGCAAAATATCAGCCCTCTGTAACCATTTCAGGATAGACACTGACTCAATCTGATTTGATATTAGAAATGAAAGCCTGTACTTTTTAACAAGAAAAAGATTACAAGGTCTGAACTACAGGAACCTTCTTGTTGTAGATTAGGGCTACTGTTCTGGACAAACATCTCAACAATGGAAGTCCTTTCTGCAAAAAAAAAAAAAAAAAGAAAAAGGACGAAAAAGTAAAGAATCATATCTCTAAAGTATTGTCATTTGTGCAATTGGATGGGCTGTACTGAAGGGTTTCCATGAAAATAGTAAAAATAAAAAAATGAGAAACTCTGCCAGTTGTACATTTACAAAATGTTTGCAGTTAGTCTTGTGTCTCCCATGCCTTGATTCTGTAAAATCCTATTTCCAAATTAATTTAAACCTTAATACCTTAAAAAAAGAAGTACTAGTCAATTCAAGTATCTGACAAATAGCATGGATTCCTATTCCTATTAAAAGTCACCCAGCTGGAATAACAATGCCCCACTGCTTGCCAAATCAACACCATCACAGCTCAAAGAGATAAAATTGCCTTGTAACTGAATACTCTCACAGGCACAATGAAACTGTCCTGAAATGCTCCCTACTCACAGCAAGTTGGGTAAAAGTTACTCAGGTCTTAGGAGTCAATGTTAAATTTTCTGCTTCCAAGGTTCACTTTTTTACTCCTTGCTTCCTTCCCTTGGAGGTTTCTCTAAGGTGTTTCTCTGTTTGGGTACATCATATAAAATCACACAACTACTTAATAAGGAATTACTTTCTTGCTACGAAGATATTGGACTTGACATCGGGCAACTAGTCATCAAACACTACCCCTTGGTATTTTGATTTATGGATTCCATAGGTTGTAACCAACTTGTTGCACGTGGCAGCACTGGAACGCTGCCCCTTTTTAGAAGTAATAACTTCACCCATGGAAAGTCATTATGTCTTTGGCAGCTCAGAGGTAGAAACTGGGAGGTCACAGATTATGGAAAGACACCTCCAGAAAAGGTCTCCACTTTTTCTTTGCCTTGAAAATGTTTTTGAAAGCCCATAAAACTGTGCGGCTTTTGCCAAATGACCTGTGAAATAAGCATCTACAGCTGTAGTTGTAAGAAAAAAAATTACGTACCACTGCTGGCACTCACATTGATCTGATGAAATCTTTTTAATGTGAACTCATCAAGGCTTTGAAAAGGTGAACCTGTGCATCATGAGAGAGCATGACACACATTTTGGAGGAACAAAGGATCTCTGCCATCAACAGCAGCAGCTATTGAAAATAAGGAACATAGAACAGATTTCTGGGAATGCATCTGAAATTGCAGATGATCTGCTTTGGAGATTACTCTGGCATAGCAACAGAAAGTCACATCCACAGTATAGAAACTTTCTTGCTGGAAGAAACTCTGTATAGAAACTTTGATCCAACATTCTGTGGAGAGGACCAAATTATATTAAATTGCGGCTTAGTAGATTCTAATGTATATTCAGGACTCATTTATACCCCTGTTTATATCAGAAGCTCAAGATGTGACTGAAAGGCATACACAAATAGCAAGACTAAATTGTGGCTTTACTTACTGAACCGTATTGTACCTCTTTTTTATTTGTTCATTGTGTCAGAACTATGAATGGGAGACCATATGCCTCAGGAGGAGAGCTGATATTTTTGATGCTCTTTCCTCCTTTTTTATTTCTCTGTGTTTTTCAATTCTTTTTGATCTCTTCTCTTTGCAGCCTCCCCAATCGGCAGTGATGTGTTATAGGCTCCGCGGTTGTTTCTTTGATGAAACCAATGCCATCTTCTGACACCGATCAGCTACATCAATGACAAAGGTGAATGCTTGACATCTTGTTGTCTGAAGTTCATGTTGCCATCTTGAAGACATGAGCAGAAGAATGGAAAAAGTTCAGTTGATCTGCTGGCCTTAGTCTATTTTGTGTTTGCAATAGGAAAGTTACCTTCGTGAAAATCTTTTGTTTTAAACTTTTCTTAAGGATGGACTGTTAGTTTCTGCGGTGTGTTAAAAGAGCCTAGCATGTCACACGTAAGAACAGCATATGGATCTACTTATTAATCTTATTAATAAAAGAGAGTGGGAAACAAGCCTTGTGTACACCACCAACGCAGATGGCCATCCTCAGACAAATTCTCTGCCAGGCTGTTGCTAAGTACCTCACAACCATTTGCACTTGCACTGCATGCCTGGGACTTGCTGGCAGTGACCAGAAGATGCCTTTTTAATTTCCAGGTTTTAAAGTGGAAATTGCTAGCTAACATTTTCCTATATGTGCAACTTATCTGGGAGCTGCCTTTCTTCTGATTTCTTTTCATTTTGTCAGTGCATTTACCAGCTGGCAGAAAATCTACCTGCTTACTGTTTGAGAGGTGGTAATGAACACATGATAAACTCCCCAAACTCAACTAAAGCTCAGAATGGCTGGCTCTTTGTGTGGTGAGATGAGAGAGAGAGAGAGAGAGAGAGAGAGAGAGAGAGAAAGGCAGAGATGCACAGACACCTGCCTCTCTCCATGTTGCCTGCCTGAGACTTACAGGATCCCAGCCAGGATTCTGTAAACTGGAGTTTACAGGCTAATAGGCTAGGAAGGATGACCAGGTCTGGTTTTGCCTGGTAACTTTTCAGAGGTTTGTCATAGAAACAGGGCACATTTATGTGTTTTTGGAAAGGGAGAGCTGCGAAGCAGACAGTGCTTTCCTTTATGATCCCCAGGGAGCATGAGATAAGGAGTGTAGCCCCATGTGTCTGTCACCCAAAGGCAGAGACGAAACAGCAGGTCTCCTCTCCAACCTACTTCTGCCAAAAAATAGATGACTGTAGGAACTTCATTCCCTGCCATCCTTGCTCTAAAGAGTGAATCTTGGAGGCTAGCCCCAGGAGCACAGTAATGTCTGAGATGGTCTTGCTGCTTTGCAGCAGCTTCTCTGGGAACAAAATAGTGTAGCAGGTGTCCTGTCAGAGTATCCATGGTAAGCCCAAACTATTTTGAAACAAACATACAGAAGGCCTTAGTGATTGCTACAGGGTAGTTACAAGGAGGTTGTAATGCTTTCTCCATGCTTCAGGTTTGATGAAAGTGAGCTTTGGATACACACCAATAAATTCCAGTACTTGCAGGCTGTCTACCAAAGCAAGTTTACATATTAGCTCAGCTGGATTCAGGTGCCTCTGAAGCAGAAATCCTGTGTAGCCCTCACTAGTTGCTGGAGTAAAGTGGCTGTAAGCAAAATTGCAATAAAATGTTTTAAATCTGTTTTTCCTTTGACTGAGCCCTACATTCAATTAAAGGCATTTTATCTTGTTGGAAGATATTGATGGATGCTCTCTCCTGGCACTTGTCCCTTTTTTTTTTATTTCATCTCTTAAATTGGTATCATTTCTAGGTGGCTAGCCCTGGGAAGTGCTTAAATACAGGAATACTCCAAACTAAACCCATGTGAGTAAATGATGACTACACAATTCTCACATCCAAGTAAGAATCTAAATTAAGTGGCACATAAAAGAGTCCAGGTCTCATGGTTTCAAGCATCAACAAGAAGCTGTTTCACTTCAGCTACTGACGTCAGCTGTGTTGGCCTCTCTTTTGCAGAGAAATCTCCATTAGCAGCTTTGGGAGTATGTGCGTGCACGTTGTCAGTGTAGCATCCCTATGGCTGTTACCAGAGCCTTGGCCAGGCTGGGCAGGGTAGGATAGACCCCTTGGTGGTAGTGGCGTAGGAAATCACAAGCTCTCTGAAGAATTGATTTCAGACCTAGAGACTGGCCCTTCCTCTGGGAGCTTCGGGCCGTGCTCAGATCCCCATCATAGCACCGTGCCCTGTGCTACATGGAGGATGTAAAAAGAATTGGAAATTTAGTCCTGCTCAGGATGGAGTTTGAAACTTGCTTTGTTGACATAAATGTCAATAAGGAAGTAGCTGCTGCCATCCTGTTTGCTCACCAGTCATGAGTTAAACTGCTGATGATTTTGTATTCTCCCTCCAAAGGCAGCTAGCTGTCTATCACTTTGTAAAATCAGTAATAACGAGCTAAGTGAAGAACACTTTACACAAATCGCCATATTTCTCATCAGATGAATCTGTGCTCTGCACTGGCCCATCTTATTCTGAGAGCTTGCTATTTTATAACGTTGTTTAATAAGATACAGACTGGGAGCCTGGCACTTGTCATCTTGCCTGCTCCCTCTCTGTTTTTTGAGAGCAGGGCTGCCCCCTTCTCTAGGGACCCAGCAGGTGTTGCAGTAGCCTCACCAAGCAGTGGGGATGCTTCAATGGCAGAATAGTCCCAGTCCAGGTACTATTTGTGCCTTCACCTACTGGCAGCTGAAAGCAAAATGACAGTTTGCTTCTATTTGGAAAGTGCTTTGGGAAGGACTCAAAATTGTGTAGGAAATCAAACTGCTTATTGCCATCAAGCAGCACATCCAATCTAATTGAAAATTTTCTGGATTATTACCAGAAAGACTGGCCAAGTTATCAAATTCCTGGTTCGTGGGAAATTCTGACATTTGGTTTTGTTCTGTTTTGGAACAAAACCAGTTATTTCGAAATTACCCACAAAAGAGAAGTTTACAGGGAAAAAATAGGAATAAGAAACAATGACGCATAGTATTTCCAAAATAAAATACCCTCCTCAGAACGTGCTTCTTTCCAGCTTGGTGCTGCCTCTTAACAGAGTGGCACATTGAGCCAAGGCTAGGGCTGGCAGCTCACACTGTGGGACTGCTGACTTCAGCCAGGTCTCCCAGCACTACCAGGCTCCCACTCTGGTGGCAGTGAGCCTACGATCCCTGTGTCCTAAGCAGCCCACCAGGCTAGCTGGTAGAAAGCCAGTCAGTTTTCCAGTGGAGAACTACCTGTGGTTTGATGTTGGTTCATTGGAGCATATATGTTTCAGACATAAAACTTTCTGGCTCTGACAAACCACTGTTTTCCAGTGAAATGACATGTCGTCAGAAATCTCATGACTGGCTCTAATTGCCACTTTGATGACCAAAATCTTTATTGACAGGAGTCCCATAACTTCCTGGCAATCACCAAATATCTTGAGCAGAAAAACAAACAAAAAAAAAGCATATTTAGTTTTGTACTCAATAGCTGTGAAATTTGCAGGACCATTTCTGGACAAGCAGGTTATGAAGAAAGTTCCTGCCTTCAGGGCATTAATGGTGGGGACACACATACCTCCATTTGAACTTTGCCACTGATGCATTTGCTTGCAACCACCTGAGAAGAAGTGTGTGAGGAGAAGACAATGGCTTCATTGCCCAACAAGGCACGTTGTCCAGTTCTAATTAGAAACTGGAGCTCACTCAGTTGAGTGCTGTTTACGCTTGTTCTTACAGACCAAGATTTCAAAAGTCTTTTTCATTGTTTTTATTATTATAATAGAGAAGGCTATTTATTGATTTTTCTACTACACGAGTGTCTGTATACACAAACTTCCCACTCCTAATGAAATGGAGTGTCCTGAAACAATAATAAAAAATAATAATGACCTAACTCAAGAGTGAAATAATTGTGGCCAGAATCATACTTCAGTGAAAATGTTCCCCCCTCTGAACATGCTGCCAGAGACTTTCTGTGGTCTGACAGTGGCCCCGCAGTCTTCATGGTGGGAAGAGGACTCGCCTCCCTAGACAGCAGAGTGCCTGGGCCCTTGCTGGGGCTGCTCCTGGATAGATTCTCCTCTCTGAGAGCCAGATTTCTCCCTTCCTCTGAGCTCACCTCCATTTTGGGCAGCATTTGGTGTGGGTAGGTGTGGCAGAGGCAGGCTGATGGCAGTCATGGCTGCATCCCCCTGCTTGGACTCCCATGGCTCTGAGGATGCTGCAGAAGGAACACCACATGGGAAGGACTGTGGAGGGAATCATGCAGGTACAAACCCAGATTTTGTTTCCTGACACATAAAGTTTTTCCTCCTGATTTTTATTGGGCACCTCGAAACATGAACTCCCAGAAATTTGGGAGCAACTTACACCTTTTCCTTCACCCAGATTTTACTCTTCCAGTTTCCTTGCTTCTTTCCTTGCTCTTCAGACTGAAAACTTCACTTCAAAGTGAACTTTCACTTCACAGACTGAAAACTGACTTCACCATCAAATCTGTCCAGATCTGACCTCATTGGATGAAACTTGTGTCCCAGAAGAACATCTCAATCTTTTGCTGATACATCTAATGCCACTTCTCTGCTCCAGAAATATTGGCATCTGCCAAGATTTCTTTCCAAATCTGTTCTTAAAAGTTGCAAATGCTCAGAGCTGAAGACCACTTGCTGGATACAGGTCAGTACTAAAACCAGCCTACAATCACATTATTTTTCAAGGAGTTCATCAAGGCTAGAACAAAAGAAGCAAAATTCCTCATAGGGTTTCCAGCAGTAGCCTCAGCATTTTGGCAAGGATATGTACAGACCACAGTAGTACAATGTAGCAGTGTGTGAGAGCAAATTTGTTACTGGAATTAGTCTTATAGCAGCAATAGAAGTTGTCAAGTCATTTGGCTTTGTAGTCATTCTGCTTTCATAACCCTCACACATCTATAATATAGCTCAGTGTTTGGGGAGGTCTTGCTTCATCTAACCAGCTCTTGTTAGATGAGATGAAGCACCTTCATCAATCCTACAACTTGTGTGAAGTACCTGTTTCCCCAGTAGGAAGGAACCTGATCTGTGCTTCTCTGTGACAGAGGAGATCCTTTGCCTGCTTTCTCCGTTCCTGCAAGGACTACACCCAAACTAAGTCTCACCAAAGCCAACTTCTTCATTTTATCTTGAAGGTACTTTCCAGCAGCAGCAGCATCTCAGCATGGGTATGTACAGCTCATGGGACCATAACCAGCCCCTGAGTGTCAAGGCACAGAGCTTTATTCTCCTGGGCACAGACGGAGTCAGAAGACTGAACAAACCATCTACCTCTTGGTGCATTATCTTCCATGCTCTGTCTGCCTCTGCATCCGAAGAGCCGGAAGCAAATCTTATTGAGACCATTTTCATCAGACTGGTTCTGCAAGAGGGCATGGGGGAATGCAGAGGGGTATTAGTTGGTTGACCCTTTGCAGAGGTGTTCCCATGGATGGGTAGTGCCTTGTCTGCATGAAGGTGCAGTGTTACTGACGGGTTGCATCCCAGTCTGAAAATGATTTCTGTTACATTTGGTTTTAATACTTAGTTAGGAAGATGTTCTGCTAGTGAGAGATTTTCCAGACTACAGTAAAGTTTCATTTTTCTTTCATGCTCTGCTTATGTTGTGAGCAGCCACTCAGCTGTGCAGTGGGTGTTGGCACAGAGACACGGACCACCTTCATTTCCCTGGGCTGAGTCATTGGTGAGGCCATGTGGGGAGGGAGGACTGATGAAGAGATTCACGTACGATGGGGTGGTGCTTTTGTCACACTGCTAGCTGCTGTGCAGTGCCATAGCCTTTCTCACACTTTGGGATATGATACGTGACAGGACTCTGTCAGTTGGTCTCTTTTGCTTCCTGGTGTGGGAAAGGAGCCCTTGGTGCTTGCAGCAAGCCACGACTCCTCCCTAAGGACAAAGCCAGGCTTCCCTGGTGTGTTTCAGTGGTGCACTTGGGTCTGACCTTGTCATAAGCTCTGGGAGCTGATAAGGACACTGACGTTCAATGGGCTGGTGGGCCCTCAGCAGCAACAGCTCTGATTAGGGAGCTAAATCCCTCTTGTAAACATTGTAAATCCAGGTTTAGAATTTGCCCAGTTAAATCCCTGTCTTTTTAATGTGTGAAAAGGTGCTTTCCTAACTCTAATGTGGTGATTATCACATCCACAAAAGCCCTGTTAAACTCCCACTGAGTGGGAACCAGGTACCTGAAGGCCACTTGCAGATCTGGCCTTTACTACCATGATTCAGTGGCAAAAAAAAAAAAAAAAAAAAAAAGTCCTATGGAATAAGGTGCAAAGCAATGGTTGTCATCCTATGTTTAACTTTAAATGTTACCGCAAAACCTTATGAACCAGAAATAACCCTTAAGAAAGTGTTCGTTTGGTTTAATTTAGGATTGTTTAAGATTGTTTAGGATTATAGTCTCTGTTTCCATTTCTGTAGATAAAACTGACAATAACAAGGTTGACTGGGAAGTAAAGTGTCTCACATATATATCTATATATCTATCTTGGGACTGGTATATTTGTGTAATGGCTGATTTCTGGAGACTAGAAGGGTAATGTGTGTTACACCAGCTCTGTGCAGTCAGTCAATTGCATTGTCCATCACTGTTTCATTAATCCAGGCCAAAATGTGCTAAAGAGAACCTAACCCCCCTGTGCATTTAAATGAGCTTTAGGCTGCTGTGGTGGGTTGACCTTGGCTGGACCAGGTGCCCACCAAGGCGGCTTTATCACTCCCATTCTCAGCTGGACAGGGGAGAGAGAATATTATGAAAAAGTTGTGGGTTGAGATGAGAACAGGGACATCACTCACCCATTACTGCCACAGGCAAAACTGTCTCAACTTGGGGAAATTAGTTTATTACCAATCAAATCAGAGTAGGGTAATGAGAACTAAAGATAAAAATTTAACACCTTCTCCCCACTCCTCCTTTCTTCCTGTGCCCAATTTTTCTCTCAATTTTCTCTACGTCTTCCACCCTAGCAAGGCAGGGGGACAGGGAATGGGGCCTGCAGGCTTCCCACGGGGTCACAGCCTCCTTTGGGCACCCACCTGCTCTGGTGTGGGGTCCTCCATGGGCTGCAGGTGG
>JAVJGJ010000037.1:60292977-60319607 GCA_035590215.1 Microhierax caerulescens
GCACAGCCTGCCTCACCGTGGGCTTCACCACGAGCTGCAGGGGAACCTCTGCTCCGGGCCTGGAGCCCCCCTGCCCCCTGCACTGACCTGGGGGGTGCAAGGATGAGCCTCACGTAGTCTCACTCCTCTCTGCCAGCTGCAGTTGCTGTTGTGCAGTTTTGCCCCCTTCTGAAATGTGTTACCCCAGAGGCGCTACCACCATTGCTGATGGACTTGGCCTTGGCCAGCGGAGGGTCTGTTTTGAAGCCGGCTGGCATTGGCTCCATCAGACACAGGGGAAGCTTCTAGCAGCTTCTCACAGCTACCCCTGTAGCCCTCTCACTAAAACCTTGCCACGCAAACCCAATACAGTTGTTGTGCATGTGGCAGTGTTTCTGGACACCTCACCTAAGTAGATTTCAGAGGACTGTATGGAAGTGGAGTCTATGCTGATAACATTGTCAAAGGTGGATCTGACTTTTGGGACTGTGGGGTCCATCCCCACCAGGATAATCTAGCCCTCGGTAAAATCCTTCTGAGCCTTGTTTCCCTCTTGTGCCAGACACATGGGCACTCAGCCTGGCACCACCACTCAGGGCCAGGAAGGGACCTGTGCCTGCTGTCAGTGGGATCCCCATCAGCAAGAGCCTTCAAGACACTCCACTTTTGCCCAGGCTCCCCCATTAAGAAATTTTGGGTAGCTGTGGAAGGGGTCTGGCTTTTGTATCTTCTCTTGAACATGCTCTAAGGGCAGTGGGTTTTATGTGGATACAGCTAAAATCGGTTCGCGGTGATCAAAATGTGTTTTGCTTGTGCCCCGTGTGTCAAGTGAGATGAAAGTCATGTGTTTGCTTTAAACTAAAGGCTTCTCAGATGGGGTCAATACATGGTGTGGGATGCCAGATTTGTTTAGTTTTCTCCAATAAAATAATCTTTCTTCATTTTAATCCAGAAAAGCCATCCATAATAAGTTGCAGGATTGTGCTATGTGTCTTGGGAAAATGAAAGAGTCCTTTAAAGAGGGACTCACAGACAAGAGCTTGAAAGTCTTGTGTTCGCTCTATGGAAACAGCCAGACTGATTCTTTGCTCAGGAGTTAATTGGTCTAAACGATAGAGGAACCAGCCTCTCTCCTCGACCTTGTCTTTCCAAGTATCTCCTGAGACCAAGCCAAGGCACTGCACAATGGGTGTTTAAACACACTTGTCTCTGTTGCCCCCCGTCCCCCCTTTGCTAGAAGCAATGTCTGGAATACAGGTTGTAAATCAGGTCCTACGCTGATTGATCCATGTGCCAGCAAGTGAAGCATAAAAATAGCAGTATGGTTGAAAGGACATTAAAAAAGGGAAAACAGACCATTATTATTCCTGAGCTCAAGGGAAAGAGCAGTTGAATCCGATGTTCTGGCCAAGTCTGAGTAGCCCCGGCCCATCTAAAAAGCAGAGACAACTGCTTTGCTCCCTCCCCTGCAGCTGTGTGCCCCCTGTAAACAAGGAATCGGCCCCATTTTCTGAACCTGGCACCCAGAGGTCTGATTCCTTTCAGGAACTTCTCTCCAACCTCTTTGTGTGCTCTAAATCAGCTCCTGCATTTCTCTGGTGGTGAAATAACATATTGGCAGGGCAACTTGCCTCTTTGCTTTCTCTGATGCCTTCATAAAAGGTGTTGACATGCCAGCCATACCTTTGATGCAGTTCCCGCCCCCCCTTATCTTTTGCTGGGAGGGAAATTTCTGTGGATTGCACCATATTACTAGATGTCCAGAATTTGTTACTTAACTATTCTGATGGCTTAATTGGGAGTCAGAAGGTTCTGCCCTGTTAATGTTTAAATAACAAAACCTGTTGCTCAAGCAGGAAAAAGCTACAATAGGATAGCAATATTTTCATTAAAATAAGTAGATGGAAATAAAGATAGGAAGGGAAAACCTGCTGCTTATATTTATACATTTATCCACCATTATTTTATTACAAAGGAGCACTGTGTAGAACTGAAACAACAGGAAAGGCTCTTCATTCTCAAAGCGTCTTTAGGCATTTTCCATATACTTAAAATAATCTGGTATGGATGGGCAAAAGTAGTAATAAAATTGTTTGGTAATTCATTGTCTGCACTGAGTGTAGCTGTTTCTTTCCCAGGAGACAGTTTCACCACTTCCTTACTTTTGTTGCATATGCCTGGAAAACCTCCTCACCTCAGTAACACATACGGGCATACGCACACACAGACACACATACAGGCATGCATGCACACACATGAATACAGGGTCTATTTTATATATAAAAAATATAAAGTACTGAGGGATTTGTTGTCACAGGATTTTGTCATTACTCAGGTGGCTCTAGTGTCATTGAGTTCTCCTTTAAAAAGATGAAAAATGCTTTTGTTTCTGACACAGTTCTCTTTTAATTACAGACATCAGCAAGCTTTCTGATCCGCCTCTTCCTTTATGCTGCCTGAAAAGCTAAAAAAGATCCTGATGATTCTTGAAAGAATCAAATATGAATTCCCACTCCTGTCATTTGATCGTTTCTTAAGATTTCTACTGTGGTGATTTGGCTTTGGTTGGACACCAGGTGCTTACAAAAGTCATTCTATCACTCCCCTTCTCAACTTGATGGGAGAAAAAACACAATGAAATGCTCATGGATCAAGATAAGAACAGGGAGATCACTCACCAATTGCCATCACAGGCAAAACAGACTGGACTTGGGGAAATCAGTTTCATTTATTATCATTCAAATCAGAGCAGGTTTGTGTTTGGTACCTGCTATTCCTTCTCTAACTTCTCTGAGACTGATTTAGCCATCTGTCTCTCACTTCAAAGGCATTTTTGTGCTGTGTATGTTGTTACCACCAATACTTTCTCACCAGACTTTTTGATCATTTTTTATTCTTGGAAACATGCACTAGTATTCAACAAGACCCATTAATGATTTGTATTGTGCCCTCAGTTTATCAGCAAAAACTTGTCTTTGGCTTGAAAATTTCTGCTGAAAGTATGGTGGTTATGTCCAGTTGTATATCCCTGAATGTTAACATGCCATTTTCAATGTACTATTCTAGAGGTATTTTCTAATGACTATGGTCTTACTTCTCTGTGTATGGTTTGTTTCCAGGATAACAGTTCAGACAAGACCTCTTTGACCAGAGCATCTGTGGCAGAAGTGACATTTGCTACCAGGCAGTGAAGGAGCTTTTCCTTGGCTTAGTCAGTTTTGCCAAGCATGTGCTTTAATTAAGACAGTCTCCATATTAATTAAAATAATCCTCAGCAAGGCAAAAATTAAGGCAATTATCATATTAGATCAAAATGCTAGTACCCAAGCCTTTGTACACGCCTATCAGCATTAGTATAATAAACCCAAACAAAGTCTTGAGTAACATAATACTCAAAGCATGACAAAAATCTACAGTATTCTTACAGGCTTCTTCACTTGCTGAAAACATGGGTCTTTTCTGACTCATTTAACTTCAAAGAAATTTTAGTGTGATATGGACACTTAGTTCAATTGAGGACCAGCTTGCTTCAGTTTATTTTAAACCCATTCAGCCTAGGGGCTGACATACTTGGTCACATTACAGCCATTCAATAAGCTGTTTTTGAACTGCAAGTGAGTCTGCAGTGAGGCTGAGTCAAACTGAAAGAGAATCAGTCCTGCCATTACTCTGAAGCACACAAATGCATTTTAATGGTTACACCAGCTTGCTTCTTGAAGGGAGAGAGAAACCTAAGACTGTGTGTCTAAAGGCACAGCAATATGCTTTTGCTGTGGTCCAGGCTAAGAGATAACTGTTTCCTGCACTCCTGCAGCCTCCTCCATTCTGTTCATCCCCTCCCATTGCAGCCTGTGTAACTTGTTCTGTCATTGTTCTTAAATGGGTCCTGTATAATGATGTGATCTGGAGATGGCTTCCTCCTCGACACACACCTTTAATCCACCTCAGATGATCAGCAGCTTGAGCCTGCACCTTTTACTAGCCCCCTTGCTATAAACCTCTTGGACACTATTTCATGCAGCCATTTATGGATTATCTAGCTTGGACCCTAATTTCAATGGATGCAGCTTTATTAAGGTGTCAAGCCCAGGTAGTGGGGTTACTTTCTTATGATGTCCAAGCAACCAGTATCTCAGTGTCAGGATTTAGCTTATCCAGGGATTATTTTGACAGCTGAAGCAATAACTTGAATAGACTCTGAAATGCCAGCTAAAATCTCTGTTTACACTTTTCTTCATTGACACAGTATCTTCCCTTTTCATGCTGATGCATGTTCATTTATCACATTTAGTTTTTTGTCAAAGGCAAGCAGCTGATGTGAGCTAAGGCCTTATAAAAATCTAAGGCTTCATGAGATCCATGAGGACTGGTAAGCAGATTTATTGTTAACAACAACTGAGTGGTCTGCAGGTGCTAAGGGAAAAACCACAAGCCTGACAGTATTTATCTGAGTGCTTGGGTTTGGTTACCATATCAAGGACAGCTCAACCATCATCCCTTGTATTGCCACTCCAGAGTCTGGAGGGAATTTGCAGCATCTGGAGACTTCTTCAACTGGTTGAAGCAATCTCTGTTTACTGTAAAGCACATGGGGGAACAAGGGGCTGCTGCAGGATTCCTCCATCAGATACAAGGGAGGTGGAGGTTAGGGGAGACAAGATCCCATAGGGACCTGGATGCTCCAGAGGTGTCAGGAGCTTGTAGCTGAGATACCAGCCTGTCAGCTAAGCTGCTAAGAGGTGTCATTCCTCACAGCAGTACACTTACTGTTTCCATAGACAAAGTATTTATTATTATGTGCTGTTTAAAAGGGAGATTTAAGGATCCTTGATGCAAATCCTGCAAAAGGGAAATCGCTGCCCTCCATTTCTTTTCTTGCATCCTGCTGCAGGGCTTGTCCCAGGTGGCTGTGTTGGATGCTGTGCCCCATGTAGATGACAGTACAGCATGGACAGTTTTCCCAGAAGCTCCAGGAGCAGGCATGAAGGTGGTTCCTACATGTTGCTGCTTGCTGGACAAAACACAGATGCGTTATATGTAGTTTTGTTTGCTTGCCATCCAGGCCTGCACTGCCCCCTTCCCCTGGCACACAGTCCAGCAGAGCACAACAAAATGCGTGCTCTTGTTGAGCTCCACAGATGCAATTACAAGACCCAGTTTTGGGGACAGCAAGTCAAACTGGCAGTTGAACTAAAAAGCTATACCTTTGGCTTTCCTCAGGGCCAGTCAGTGAATAGACTCACTTAAACTCTCCCTCAGTGACATGTCTGTGATATCCACCGCTTCTCTGTTAGCTTGCTGTGGATCACCGAGGTTGCAGAATTGAGGTAAATTGATGTAGTTCACTCTCTGAGCTGCTGGGACAGCAGGAGTTAAGCAACTGAGCTGGAAATCCCATGAGATCAGGCTTTTCTAGTGGGAAGATTTCCCATACTTCCTGCTTTTTGATGTGCTGGAAATACTTTATGCTCAGTCTTTCTTGTGGTATCTTGGCGCTACTTCTGTAAATAGTTGAAGGGACATCATCAACATAACAATCATGCTTCTGTCTAAAATGTTTTCGTTACTCCAAGTCAGGACTAAAACAGGTCCCTTTCATTCTGGCATGTAAGCATGAACCAGCTTTCCTAAGTGTGGGTCAGAACATGCTCTAGAAGATTTAGGATTTGAATTTAGGACTGTGTTGGCTTTGCTGACAGTGCTGGTAGAGGTAGAGGAAGTCTTGAAAATTTCTTCCCATCCCCACCACAGTTTGCTGACCCTTTGGTTGTGCTGTTACAACTCTGCAAGTGGCTGCCCAGTCAACCTGATTGCTTGCAGAATTTGTATCAGAAGTATTTGCTTTTTTTTTTTTTAAAGCAGAACAATTTCACCACCCTGGTTTTACAGTGGGACTCCAGTATCTGTTTTTTTGGGCTGAACTGTGGGAATTGGCAAGGTGGGGCAGGACGAAGCACTCACAATGGGAAGCTCAAGACCTGGAGACAGATGTGCTGCTGCTGGCTGACACTTTGACCATCTTTGGGCTTTGCACTGAAAGCCCGAAGGCTGTGCCTATATACTCATCACAGCTCCTCTCAACCCACAGGCCTAAAGACTGAAATGAAGTTACTGTTCTCTGCTCTGAGATGATCCTGTTGTGTTGTACAGCCCGCTGGCACGGATGGCCTGGTATTAGTTGTGTGGTCTTTAGGTAGTAGCATTTCTTATTACCTTTGTTGTATTTCCAGTAGTAACTGAAATTATGCCAGCTGCAGGGCCACCAAACAGCTATGAAAGTTCTGAGAGCTTCCAATGAGAATATGGATTTAGTAACTGGAGGTGGAAAAGGCTCCAGTCATAAAGCTAGTGTTCAGAGCTGAACTGAAACTTAGCCAAAGTTCAAGGCTGTTTGGAGCCAGTGCGTTAGCTGGGCATTGTTTTCAGTCTCAAACTAGTCTTGGAGCTGCGTGAAGTTTATAAGCATACAAGCAGATCTGAGCTAGTGAGCACACGCTTCTGATAGCACCGCTGGCACTGGGATGACATTTCTAGATGCACTAACATGACTGTGGGGTATGCTGATGAGGAAAACTTATGCACAAACTGCTTTTACATTATGAAATGTATTCTCAGAATGTGTAAAAAAAAAACCCAAAACTCTCCTCAAAATTTCATGTGCTATGTCCTCTTTTTACTTCTACCTCCTACCGGTTTGATTCCCTCAGCACACTGTGCATACCCCCGCTTGCAGGGGAGACACAGACCCTCCGTGTGCCACATGCTACTGGGAATGACAGGGCACGTTCTCCCAGAGCTGCCTAATAACTGCTCCAGAAGGTACAGTACGGGAGCAGATTTGGACCCTTCGGAAGTCAGGAAGTCTCTTATTTAACTGTCCATTTGAGTTTTCATTTCTCCACTTACATTAATCATGCACATTGTGGGTTGCTTGCAGAACTGCAGCCACCTCAGGGCTGCCTGTAATGTTGCCCGCTTCACATGGAGCTCTGCTTGTTCAATTTTCCTTTCCCACTGTTTCTCTGAAGCCTACAGGCGGTGAGCCAAACGAGGCATTTACTTCTTTCACTCTGTAACCAAAGCCTCCACCATGTGGTGCACCAGCCGTGAAGGAGAGACTGGGGAGGCAATAAACATCATCTTACTGATGCTGCCTCTTTTTCTTCCCACATTTTTACTGAAGTCTTCTTAACCCTCTGCTTCCTTATGTCTTACAATACTTTTGAGGGGTTTTGGGAGATTTAGAATATTTTATCATATTTCTTTTTCAAGATGTTGGCAAATTTGCAAGCAGCATGATCAATATTAAGGAAAAAACAGTCAAGAAGAATGAGCTTCTCTCTGCTTAAACATGTACTCCCTCCCCAGCTCTTGTCATTGTTGGACTTTACATGTACCGGGTTTAATTTTTTTTTCTTTATTTAAGAAAGACTTAAAAGAGTATAATTTTTCAAAACATGACACCTTATTGAACAATAGTCAGGACCAGCGAAGCGCTACCCTCCTTGAACACAGGGTCACTTTAGGCTGTGCAGAGAAATTATGTCAGTCTAACACTTCTGTGATGTAAATCTGAAATACTCCGGGTTTGAGTGATGCTTGAATCTGAATGCAAACTGAGCTCAGTTTAGCCTCAGCTTTTGTATCCAGTGTGTATTTCTGTGGCCTGGAGGACAGGAATTGGAAACAAGATCTGGTTTCTTTGTGCTCTATTTGCATTTTTATTACTGGGGTCTCATCCTTTAACTCTCATTTTCATCTTCTTACATGTAAAGCCTCTAACAACCAGCTGAGTTTCTTAGTTTTTTGAGCTGTAAAATGTGTTTGATGATACTTGCCTGTTCCTGGTGTCCTGAGATGCCTGGAAGGGCAGAACTCTCCCAAAGCAAAGCTAGTGAAGCAGTAAAGCAAGCAGGACAGGGGACAAACACGGAATTTTAAATGATAAATACATAACCAAATGGAAAATAAAGAATTCTTAATCGCCAAGGAGATTTTAATGAGCAAAAAGGTCTTGCAGGAATCTGCTCTCTGACCAGTACTGTTAAATATTCCTACTGCAGATCTGGTATATCACAGAGACTGATGCCTTGGAAGTGCTTGCATGTGATTAAGTTAAAAGTTTTATGTCTAGCGGTAGAGAAATTAGGCCATTTTTATAAGATGTGAGATATATACTAAAGAACAGTGATTCTGAAAATAGTTCTGGGCATGATGTAGTGACTAAAAGGAACTATTATGATCCTGAAATATCCATCACGGGTAGGACATTACTAGTATCTCCTCCGAACTAGCACATTCAACCTTCATCTTTCTTTTCTCAAAAGCATATTGGCAAATTTTACAATAAGTTTATTTGAGTCTTCAGTTTAAGTTCTAAAATGAAAGATGTAAGGAACTGAGATTTTATTGTTTATTTATGAAAAGGTGTTGAGTATTCAACAAATGGTGTGGTTACAGTCTGCAAGTATTTGCATACAGCGAACACATTCAGTAACAGTGGGAGTTTTAAATGATGAGACACCGGCACAGCATTCAGGAGCTAAAGGATGATGTAGAGTAATCTGAAGTGTAAACAGTAGGTAACTGTTTTACCAGCTTTACATTTCTAAACAAAGAAAAAAGTATTGACTTAAGACAGCTATTGTCATTCAACCAAAAGTTTTTAGCTCCTGTAAAGGAATTATTCCATGATATTATGCAAGGTTTATTTGCTATCAGCAGACGCTTAAAAGAAACTATCATGATGATCCTTTTTGGCTTCAGTCGCAGAAATATGAGTATTCCCTAAAAAAACAGCACTTTTTTCCATCGCTGATCAGAACAATCTGAAGTTGCCAAAAGAAGTTAAGCTTTTATTTCAGGGTATTAACGGTTAACTCTGTACACAAACCTTCTCTCTTGCTCTCCCTAATTTCCTTTTATTATACAGCTCTTTATAGAAAGAAAGCTTTCCTCAGAATGTATGTATCCAAATAACTCTCTATTATATGATGCTATATTTTTAATCCCACAGCATATGGAAAGCATTCCCTTATACTGAAGAGAGCTCATTTTATAAAGTTGAGATTTTGCTTGCTCTGGTGACTCAGAGTCAAAGAAATATCCCTTTTGGGCTTCCAGTGAGTGACAGAATAAAGCAGACTTCCATGTGCACACATTAAAGATACGCTAGATACATGTATGTTTGCGATTAGTTGCGGGAAGTTCTGACCTCCAAGTTACCTGATTGACTAGGACGCATTTCTCCCTACCGCAGAGGGCCAGCAGAAGGCCTATGCACAATTTAAGCTTCTTTTCAACGCAGGTTTGAGTGCTACCATGGGATGTGGGTGGGCAGAAAGTTTCACTCGCTGGAAACATTTAAATTTCAGTTTGGAAACAATTTTACTAACCAATGAATTATTTTCTTTTAAGCTTTTACAGACCAAGGAACATTGTCACATAATTCCATTACTGAATGCAGTAAATTTTTGTTAAATTACAACACCTCTCTTAGGAAGATATTAAATAATGATTTAAAGACTTAGAGGTATGACAAATTCACCACTTCCCTTACTGTCTTATTCCAATACATAATTGCCTTCATTTATTTCCACTTTGCATTCTAGATTTATCTTCTAACCATTGAATGTTAATGCACTTTGCTGCTAGCTTGAAGTCCTAAGACTCATCACAATTTAAATATGTGACAGAGATAAAATAGCTCAAAAGAGAAAGGGTGAATAATAATCTGCATCTCTCTTTTAATACTAGTAAAATTGATTGTCAAATCTTCACACCTTGTGCCCACAGTGTTTAAGCTGAAGAAAGAAATGCTATTTCTGTGAAGATAGTGGCTCCTTTAAACATTGGGCTTATTTGGCTTTCTGTATTGCATTTTTTGGTTATTCATCAACAGTGATGCTAGAGGCTCTTGCAGTTTAGCAGGGGCAGCCCAGGACATGACTTTCATCTTGTTGAAAAAAATAGTAATATCAAAGTTCCTACAGCCCTCTGAAATAGGTTAGAGACTTTGAGGCGAATACTTAGCAACTTGGCTGTGTGTGGGCGATGCAAACACAGGCTGCAGCAAACAAGAGTCTTCTAGTCTTTTCTTCAAGGTGTCCTATGTAGGACTGGAGTTTGCTCCAGCAATTTGCTCATTATTAGACCGCAGTCACCAGACCAGGGCCTCTTCATGTTGACTTGCAAAAGCCTTTCATGCTTATCAGCATACAGCTGGATTTCCTCTGTTTTATCACACTACCACTTTTCCTGTATGGCTCTCAGCTTTGTTTGGAGTCTCTGGGCTTGCTATTATATGCAGTTCTCTTTGATGCCAATGATAGATCTTGCAACTGTGCTCTGTGAAAGGTGTACCTCTCCTGAGGTGTTGTATAATTGCAGGATCATTCTTATCTCATCAATCTTAATGTTTTCTAATTTTTTTGCCCTGGAGTCTTGTTTGAGGCATGGCATAAGATATCCCCGAAGATTTCCAAACTGTTTTGTTGAGATTCTTTAGAGTTTTTCAAATTGAGCTTTTAATAAAGCAAATCTTTGAGGATGAATGTCTACTCAGTGCACAGTTTCCCTTGTGGTAGGTTGTTTTGTAAATGAAGGAAGTATTTTATTCATTAGCGGAAGAACTTTTAATTGTACTTGTTATGATAAGGAGAGGACTCTGGACTGTTTCATGCTAATAAAGCTTTTCCTCTTACATCAAGGTTTCTGCTAGGCTATTCCATGTAGTCATTGTCTCCTTCTGAAGTGGCAAGCTTCAAACATGTACTCCCTCATGACTGAAATGTTGAGAAAACTGTCTGACAAATCAGCTATTCACTGCTCTGTAATCTTATGAATAATTTCAGATTGATTGATTCCAGTCTCTTATTTTGCCTCACTCTGTATTTCTTGTTTTGTTCCCTGAACATTAAATGCCCTCCACATGTACTTTATAGCTAACTGATTTTGTATTGTCCCTTTGAATTACCTACAAATTCAGATAAATAATTACTGTAAGCTGAGCCATTTTTACCATTTATTTTTGCAAAGTTGTTTTGAATTCCTGCCTTAATTGATACATTTTTGTCCTCTTCTCTTAATTTCCTCTTGCTTCCCAAGATACGTTGCTGCTCTAACAGGCAGGCAGATATGTTAGAGCAGAAGGAAACTGGGCAGCAGTAATGGAATAAGATGGTGCCTGGACAACTCATGAATAGGTATAATATCTAGGAGTAGAGAAATGGGTGCCTGCTGCGCTACCCACCAGATCTGATGAAGATGTAGGCTTGAGACCTTTGCACAACAAGTGGAAGAAGAGAGTACTTCAGTGAGCAGACTGCCATTTTTTTCAAAGATATGGCCCAGTCTGAGATAACTTCAACCTCCTTAAAGGCTGTCCTTTGACACTATAAATGGTGTACATCTTCAGATAACCCTCACAGATCTGAAAGGACAGATTTGAAAGGGAGGGTAAGAATTAGGACTATTGGAAGGCATCTGGTATGCTGGTGGGAGCAGGGGTTGCACACAACCTGGCATTATACCCATGAAAATATGGTGCTTATGGAGTCTCTTCTGCTAAATATTACTGAGGAGGCTCAGAGAGAAGTTGAGCTGCTCATAGGAATAAGACATTGTCCCCGTCCTTAGGTGTGGATGCCAGGGTATATATCGAGTAAGAAATATGCAGGGACACCAAGGCTGGCTCTGGAAATGAAGGTAGCGCTGCAGGAAGTGTCACACTCCACCTTTTCTTGGGCGAAAAACAAAATGCATTGCTTTAATATTTCTTAGCCCTTAAACCGTTCTTCCCCTCCCTCCTGGATGGAGACAAATACTCTAGAGAAAAATATGCATCACTTAGCCCAAGTTTGCTAACAGAAAACAGATACAACTCTCATATTGCCCAACAGAATAGTTAGTGGCAGCAGGACTGCTATATGCCAGAAAAGGTCTATGTAGAAATGACATATTTCTGTTTTTTAGGGGATGCATAGCTCTCAACAAGCAAGTGCCTTGACAAGGATTATCCAGTTTTGTGATTTCTGGCAAGAAAATGCAGACGGTAGCATTAAGTGGCTGCCAACTGTGAAGGTTAGACAGGACTGCAGCCCTCTTAGACACTGAAAGAGAACACTGGGACCTCAGTTTCAGAAGATAAGATTTCACAACATCCCAATTTATTGGGTACACACTAATTACTGGAAGTAATAATCAGAATGATAGCAAAATTAATCCTGTTGGGTAAGCAGACCCAGACAATTTTTCTTTATGTATTATCATCTGGGTCATATCACTATATCATATGCAGGGAAGAGAAAGGGGAATTTAATCTACAACTTGGCCTTCACACCCTTCGGCAACATAATAATGTGAACAATCTGTGTAAGTATATTCTATAATTTCAGGCTCCCTGGATATGACAGACACTTCATGCCCAAAGTTTGCTTTCATCAACAACATTGTTTACCATTTCTAAAATAAAGTCACTTGCGCATTTCATCTTGTTTAACTGATAAAACATTCAAAGGCATAGAACAAAATACCCACCTTGGGCTGCTGCTCTTAGCTGTGGCACAAGCACTCACCTCAATGCACATTGTAAAATATAAACCATTGAAAGTATTCCCCTCCTCCTCTAATCTTTGAAAGGTCAATATAGACCTTCACATCCAAACAGAGCTAACCTGGAGGACCAAATGCATTACTTACTGTCATGTGAATAGAACTGCAGTCAATATCTGGTTAATATTTGCCATATGCAATGTGGGATATGCTTTTGTGATAGCTAAGAGCTAACAAGACTATTTACAGAGCAGAGGGGCTTAAGTGTGTCACTATTTTCCCCTTTTCTCTCCGCTAAGAGGGCTGTGTTTGCATTCACTGAAATCAAGACACGGTGTGACCTCAGCTGTCAGGGATTTAGTTGAGTTTTTATTTGTTTTTGATGGGTGAATATAGACAAAGCTAAACCATCTAGTCTCAAGTGGATGGAAAATACAGACATGGGTCCTGCACACTGTAGTAGTTACATGTCACTGCCCAAAATCGCAGGTAGTGAAGGGAGAAGTAATGAGAGGATGTGGTCTTGCCCTCAGCTTTTAAGGTGTTGAGTTGCTTTGTACGAGACAGGTATGTACACCCCCCCAAAACTCCTCTGAGATGTTTGGCATCAAAACGCTTTAAAGAATGTGAAGCTGACCTTAAGTGTTTGGCTGAAGAACAGTCTGTGGGGGACAGGTCTGGAAAACCTGGGAAAATGCTTGCAGCCATGGGTCATTCCACGCTGTTACCCAGGGAGTCTGGGAGAGGCCAGGGCTGCTCACAGTCATCCTCTAGTGTGGTGCAATGGTTACTGCCATTATCATACATGAGCAACAGCGAGCATGGGTCTGGTGATGTGTCACGTGAACACTTTGATATGAGCTCTTTGAAGTATGGAAATCAGACCAGCAGTTGCAGGAGGCACCCTTGTAAATGAAAACATAATTTTAAAACCAATCAATCTTCACGCTGAAGGAGGGCTGCACAGCGGGCTGGGAACCCTAGTGACCTCCCAGTGTTGGCTGCAAGGCATGTTTGACAAGGGGACTGATCCAGTGCTATTCCCAATGTCCTGAACTTTCAACACAACTTTTTCCTTGGTTCTCAAAGTGTAGTTTCAGAGCTGGGCTTATTCCTGTTGGTCTCATTTTTGCAGCAATCAGAGGTAAGGAACTCACTCATGGGGCACAAGTAACAATGTTTTCCATTTCTAATGGAGGAACAACCAACTGACTTTAGAGTAATATTGTAAAAGCAGATATTTCAGCTGTTCTTTGTGAAATGGTGGTGTTTTATGCCAAGAAATCAACAGAGAGGAAGATTTGTGTTTTGTACAAAACTGACATGATTTGATAGGGTTTTTTAAAATCTCATGACTTTTCAGTGACTCCTTTCTCTGTAACTGAGACAGAAGAGTAATTAAAGCAGAAGAAGATGTCAGTTGGTTTAATATACAGATTATGGTTTCAGAGAAGCTTTTACTTCCCTACACACTGGACATCTGGAAACATTCCCCTGCCACATTTTATTACAACATTGAAATCACCTCGTTAAATGATATGGAGAGATTTAGAAAGCAGGGTAATTGTTGAGAGATCAATCACAGATTAAAATTCGCATGCCATTTTAATATGTTCCCATTTACCGTGACAAACACTCATTCTGACCATTGACTGTGCCATTTAAATTATTTTCATCACAGATTTCCAGGTTTTCTGAGCTTTCTCCTGGTGAAATGACCCCTGGAGCATTTTTCTGTCTGTTGTTGAGCAAACGAGTTGATAAGCAATGAAGCACATAAGCCAAATTACTATTTTTAGTACCAACTGTTGCTTTTCTCTTAAAGCTGAAATAGTAGAACTGAGGCTGGACAGAAAATCTCAGCTGTTTATTCACATCTGTTCTCTCAAATCCCCCAGTGGAGCTTTATTCATCACGGTACTCCAGAGAGCAGATGATATGGGGAGTCTGCTGTTGTCACCAGGGGAAGCTTGAGGTGGATAACAGGGAGTACCAGGGGGTGGGGGGCGGGGTGGGGCATTGGAGGCTGAAGGCAGGTGAGAATTCAGGGAGGGAGAAGAGGCACAATGGGGAAAGCTGCAGTGCTTGCCGGTTGTCGCGGTGCAGGTGTGTACAGATGCTGATCTCAGAGCAAGAGGCTTTTGAGGGAGGAATAGCACGATTGACGCAGGGGCTGGGGGAACGAACCTGCCCTGAGCCTGTGGGGGAAAACCTGCAGCTGGTGGAAAACAGCAGCTGCCTCAGCGGGGAAGGGTACTGGGTATGTGATGCTGCTGGATGGGGTGCTAAATTTTAGCAGCAGGCTGGAAATGAGGCTAAGGCTCTGCTAGGGAAAAAGAGCCTGAGTGAGCTGCTTCTTTGCAGGGGTATGTATTGTGGTGTGCAGCGAATGTCTGTGCAGTCATGGGAGCTGGCAAGATCCTACAAGCTCAAGGAAGGGTCAATAAGCGTAACAAATGAATGATCAGGAGCATTTCATTTGGGGGAAGAACGCATCAGGGAAGCTCAAACAGTGCAAAAACCTCTGGTAGAGAGGAGTAAATGGTCTGGGCTCTCATCAGTGGCATTATCCAACACCTGAGGGGTACCCACATGGCAAGCGATGTGTTAGTGGGAAGAAGGAGACCATCAGTGCAAAGGGAAAGCTACTGAGAGGTTTTGAGCAGTGTTATTGATAAAGACTGCTGAGAAAGAAAAACAACAGACCAAGAACATCACTTGGACAGGTATAAGTGTCCTAAAGGTGATGGGACAGAGTTGGCACAACTGAAAAAAACCCATGTCTTCTGTCTTGAGAGGAAAATATTCCAAACCTGTGCCCTGTATCAACATTTTTACCTTCTTTGCAGAGAAAGCCAAGGGAATATGGTGCCCATATGCTGGATGGATGATCTATGGCAAAGTTTTTTACTTTAAAACTCTCCAATTGATGTACCACCATAATTATATATCCTTTATGCTCTTTTCATGAAAACTTGTGTATTGGAAAGCATAATTCATCAGGTTAATTTTTATTTGCACTTTAATCCCTGTTTCTAATGTTTCACACCAAACTAATGGTGTGTGTTTTCATCCCTCCCTTTAACAACTGTAAATAGAAAGCAGACGGGAAGTCAGAGGCATTGACAAAAAACAGGATGGGGAGAAGAAAAAGCCCCAAGAAAATGATAGGCACACATGGCACACTCTGATCTCACTGTAATGAGGAGGCTTGTAAAGACTTGCATTAATGGGTCATTTCCCGCTGCTGCACAGGGTGTTTGTTCTACTTGGTAAACAAAGATCACAGCACTCCAGTTTTAGGCAAATAGACTGTGGATACATTTTCATAACTGAACTGGAATGGCTTTAAAAGTGTGTAATAGCTGTCATTGCTTTTTATTTATTTTAGACATGGCTTTTTAAATATTGTGTGACTATTGACAGTCCTGGAAGGTAGTCTTGGGTCACTCTTCCCTTGCTTTGATTTGGGCAATCAAAAGAGATATAGCTCTTTTCTATGTCCAGCTAGCAGCTGTGGAGTTTCTCTCTCTCTGTGAATGTGTTTTACTCCAGTTTCTGGTGTTCCTGCCTGGTTGTGCTCTGTTAGCTATGATCTCAGCTTCACTCTGAAGTGCTCAGCCATCAATGCTGCCTACATGTTTACTTGATCCAGGTGCAAGGAGATTGGCTTGCCAGGCATGGAAACCCTGGAAAGGTGGATGGCAGGAATCCGGTATGGACTCTGGCTTTGCCTCTTATGGACAACTTGTTTGTAATCAGCTTGACCCACACATAGAGTAAAAGTAGATCTGCGCTTGGGCATGGCTTAAGAAGAGAGCAGAGATGTCTCTGTGACCTCCATCCAAGAGCCCCAGACACCTGTGGGTTTTGTCATGCAGTAGCCTCTTCCAAAAATGAAACAGCGGCTCTTACCTGTCCAGTCCAATGTGATCTAGGACCCTCCACACAATTTGGGTAAAGTGCCTTTTAACACTGTTATTGACTGTCCTTTGATGTTACTTTCAGTAGTTGGAAAGTCAAGGTTTCTGTTTCTGCTCCTTTGGTCTTTGTGGAAATGAAAAATGTTTTACTGCTTTTGCAAAATGACACGCTTCAGATGTACTTTGGTAATATTTTGCAGGAGTTCTGTAAGCCATCTCACCTATTTCCAGGGACCTTAATCTTACTGATCAAGGTAATTTAGCTCCCACTTCAAGATCTCAGGCTGAATCCAGCTAAGGCAAATGCACACTTATTCCTACAAAATGCTTCATGAGTGCTTCCAGCTTTGCCTGAAAACAAACTACCTTGACAGCTTCACCACGTCCCTAATCTCACACCTTCCCACTCCCACCACAAGAGCTCTGCTGTCCTCCCCCGTTTCGCTTGATCCCCTTCCTCCCTGGGGAGCATCTCCCTGCCTTTATCCCCCAAACCCACCCAGGCTCCCTGCAGTGCCAGGGCAAGCATCCCGTCTCTCCAGACCCAGAACCTTCATTGTCACGGTAAATTGTTAGCTTGAATACCAGCTCAGTTCTCACCCATGAGCAAATCCTTCTGCTTTGGGGAAATTCCCAGGACCCAGGCAGGGTCAATCCTCATGGCTTCAAGGCTCCCCCACCCAAGGTGTGAAGGCTGCTGAGAGCAGGAATTCACAGCAGCAGGGTATCATGTTGCTTACGGCCTGTGAATCTGGTGTAACCCCAGTAATCTGGGACACAAGGGCCATATGCTGCAAGCTGAGGCCATCCTCTGCCTTTGGCCTCAACATTTAGCTTCAACCTTGCATCCACTGGGATTTGTTTTGAGCTTCATACTCATCTTTCTCCGAAAACAGTACATTTTGACCATCACCCAACCAAAGCCAAAAACCTCTCTCATCCTCAGACATGAAGGACTGGGCTGGAGGGAGGGTGAGAGGCAGGGAGGGAGGCACCAGGGACCAGGCTGACTTCCTTCTCCACAGGAGGGGACCGACAGGAGAAGAGCTAACCTGAGTAATTCTGAAAGCTGCCTGCTGTCCTTCCCCTTCCAGAAACTCTTCCTGCTCTCTGGAGCGGGGAATAGCTCTTGGGGCAGCTGTTCTCCAGTCTGGGGGAAGCTGGAGGCCATTTAGTCAGGAAGGGCATTGATACAGCCAGGCTGGGGCTGGGGAGACTGGACTTGTGACTGTAACCTGCCCTCTGGGATTCCCAGGGTTAAATCATGCTATTAAGCAACAGCAGAAATAACGCTGGCTAGTGAACAGGGACCAGGAGTTAGTGCTAGTTTGTAGCCCCAGCTTAGCCCTGACCTATCCTGTGATGCTTGGAGAGCCAGCCTCTGCCATGTGCCTATTTCCCCTTCTAACCCTGACAGTTTTCCCAGGTTGCTCCTTGTTTTGCTAGGCAGTGACCCAGAGGGGCTAGAATTTCTGGCTGGAGGGGGGCTGTAATTTCTAAGTCAGTGTTGAAAAGATTGAGGCTGGTGGTGGGATGTGAGCTGGTCCTTTCCTCTGCTGGGACTGTGCTCTTGTTTCTGCCAGGTGAGGAAAGCCACACTGTGTCAGTGGAAATGCTGCTGAAGATGGCTCCGATAGCACAACAGAGGGACAGACTTTTGGAGGAAAGGGTGATGCCCAGTTTTGGGGCATGGAGTTGTAAGGGAAGCCCTGGTGATGCTCCAGGTTTGAAAACTCAGGTTGCTGTAGTGCGTGTTTTTCACCTGAGCTTTCAGAGGCATTACATCTGTTGGGTTTAGTATGTATTTCAACAGCGTTTTGAAGTTCCAGTGAAAACACAGAAAACACAGAAAATATTGATGTCCACCATACACCTCACTCCATGCCTTTCAGCAGCATTATTTAGTCAGTATTCACTGAGGCCAAAGGGATGCACAGTGCAAAATCTTGGGTCCACTGAAGCAAACAGCAAACTTTTCCCTAGTTAGTGAGCCCAGGCTCATACTGAAGTAACTTAAAGAAAACAATTTTAGTTTCCCTGTTTCTCTCTCACTCTCATTAAAGAAAAAAATAAAAGAATTCTGACCAGAAAATCAGAGCCTCTTTTGTTTAAAAAAACCCCAAAATGTCAGAAAAATGCAAACAAAAAATCAGGATGAAACGAGCCATATGTGCAAGGAATTTTATTTATTTATTTATTTATTTATTTTAGGAGGGGTTGCTTTGGGCATTAATTCATGTGAGAGAACCAAACTGGAGTTTTTTGACTGCCTGCCTAGACGTCCCTGTGTAACTGAAGCAGTATTAACAAAAGCCTTCTGGGTGGATAGGCATGGATTTGCCATATTGGCTTTCCCAACAGAGAATTTTATTTTTTCAACAACATTATTGTTGTTGAAAATGCCTGTTCTGTAATATAGATGTTTTGTGTACATTAATAGCTCCAGGGGAAATTCCTATCCAGCAAGCCTATTCAATGAACTACTTTACTTTCCACCTTTGTGTTTTGTTTCCCAAACACAAACCGTAAAAAAAAAATCTGGGGCTCCCAAGTTTAATAAAGACTGTGTTGTGTCTTTGTCATGATATTCTTCTGCTTGTTTGAAAATACAGTGGCAAACAACTGAGGGCCAAAGAATGCATTGACAAAAATTGGGGATTTCTACATTACCTGTGTGGGTGTTTAAAGGGGAGAATGCTCTGCATGCTAAAGTTTGATTTCAGCAGATATACTAGTATATATGCATGATTTCTAGTTTGTTTTCCTCTCTATTTCATCTCTGCTACCCTATCTTTCTCCTTCTCTGTGTTTCCTAATTTTTTATCAGTGTTTTGTTTACGAGTAGCTTTTTCCTTTATTTCATTTTAACCACTAGGATGTATTTTAATTTTCTTTCCCTTTTCTTCCTTTTCTTTTCAATTTCCTTTATCTTTGCATCACCACTTCTTTTCCTTTTTCTCTGTTCTGCCTTTCTCTGTGGGAGCTCACCCTTATCCCTGATTTAGTGTGATAACACAGGAAAAAAAAAACCCGTTGTTTTCAGAAGCTCTTGTCTGTCTCAGGACAAGCAATACACTAGGCTGGCTCCTGACAAAACATAGCACTTTTGTTCAGCATGTGCTGGCTCACCCTGGTTGAATGAAGTGGCTTTGTTTTAGGTGTAGATAGTATGCTGGGGTTGCCTGGCAGGTGCATCTTACAGCCAGTGTCACCCAGCAGTAAATTCTGTAATTACAGGTCATGGAGGTGGATCTCTCCTTTGATGTGACTTTTTCTGTTGTTGCAAGTGGATACAATTTGACTGAGATATCAAATGCAGATAGCAGTAAAAATTTAATTAACAAATCAAAGCTTTTATCTGGGTTTTTTAGAACTCAAGCCAACAGGTTTCTTCAATCTAAAGAAATCACAGAGATGGAGGGGTGAAGGCAGTGCCTTTGTAGTGTGCACAGCTTATGACCTTTTTTATGATGCTTGCAAAGATAAAGCCTTTTAGCTGTTACTTTTCCCTTTGGAGAAGCTTTTAGATCTTCCCCCAAAGCCAGAATATTGTTCGTTGTATGCTTAATTTTCATCATTTTAACTCCTCAGCATGCACACAGTTTCTCTCGTGATGCTGTGGACTATTTGGCAAGTGAAGATGGGCCATGCTCACGGGTGCCTTCCTGCAGCTTGGGCTTCACAGAGTGCCCCAGCACTCCGAATTCATGTGCCAGTTTCTTCCTCTTGTGGTGAGCCAGCCAGTGGTGGTAGACTTGTGGGACATAACATTCTTTCATGATTTACTTATCATCTTAACAATGGAAGCCTGATTGAAATGATGCTGAAACTTGGCTCTTAGCTTCTTCATCTGTAAGTGGAGAAGATGCTCTTTGCTTTGAGTGCTTTCTAGGGATGCTGTCATGATCAAAGCAGCAAGGTCCACGCACTGACTGCCTTAGTTAGACCACTAATTTTGCTGGTAACTGGGAGCTGGGAGAGCAGCCACCTGCCTGTTCTGTGTTGCGTGTGTGATTACTGCTGCCCGTGAACTGAAAGAAATGCAAATGTGCAAGGAAATAATGATTTTTAAAAATCCACACACCCAGTGCCACCTTTACTAGAAAGCACATGTCAGAGAATCCCAAAAGCACATAATGAAAGACATGGGGATAACCAGAGCAGGTTATACTCTTCACCTCAATAAATGCAACTGTCTTGCACTTACAGGTCTGCTGTTCCTCAGAAATTACTTCTGAGGATGTTTACAGACCAAAGTTATAAAAAGCTGCAGAAAAGATTCAAAAGGAATACTGTAACCAAAAGAAAAATTATCTCAGGTGTTCACAATGATAATATGGATTTGACTTTTCAAGACTGAGAAGTGCTTCAGAGGAATGCACGCTATACTGCAGAGACCACAGACTGATCTTCAGTGAGTCCGTGGAGGTGAGTTATCATATGTGCACTACTCGTGTCTTTCTCAGCACATCTGGAATTGGCCCAAGGTGTTTCTGCAAGTGTGCAAGCAAAGATCCCAGTTCAGGAAACATATACTAATATCAGATAGCACTTAGTAAAGCCTTAAGAACAGAAGCATTTAATCATGGTCTTAAGGACCTTCCTGAAATGATCCTGTTTCAAAGACCTCTGGAATCAATGGAGCACCCCAACAAATGTATGATAAGAGGGTCTAGCCTAGATTTTTAATGTACAGCTTTGGATTTTTGAGCTGACTTCTAGTGGGACTACTGAAATAAAATCCTATTGAGCATGGTGAATAGGGCCAACACTCCCAGTGAATTTATAGTGCTGGGCATTTATAGTACAGTTACCCAATTCTAAAGTATAAACTGTCAAGCTAACACTGTTGCAAAAGTATATAAAAAAACTTTCCAGAGCTGTAGCAGGAGTCAAAAGTGAAAGAAAGCAAGCAAGCAAAATAAAAAAAATATAGAAAGAAAGAAAGAAAGAAAGAAAGAAAGAAAGAAAGAAAGAAAGAAAAGGAAGATTTGCCATCCTTGTGTTTAAAGTATGCAAATGAACTTCTTGACATTTGCATTACTAATTTTGGTGCTTTGATGGAAGTACTCTTGTAACTGTATTTTAAAGCCCCAGATATCACCTCACAGGGCTAAGAAAAAAGGAGGAAAGACTTCAAAGTGAATAATTACCTGCTGCTGATGTATTATATTTAAAGACTCTGGCTGTGGATTAAAGCCTGTTCTAGGGTTGTTAATAGCCTGCAGTAAACAACTAATGAATCAAAGAAAAGTAGCAGAAAGCAGCTATACTTGAAGGACATTCCCATTAATACCAAAGGCCAGAGTTGAAGTGTTAAGTGTAACATAATAAAATACAGTCACTTCACACTAGAGTGTATAAGAATTTACAAAAATGGCCACAGGTGAATTATTAGGGATTGTTCTTTGAGCTTTGTTCTCAAAGCACTTTGATGCCATGCACAGTACCAGGTTTTCCACCTCTCTTTTTTCTACAGTTTATCTGAGTTCTTTATATAGTGCAATGAAGAGAATAGATTTGAATGTGAAGAGGTATACCTACAGCAGTGGTAGAAACTGTGCTTCCACAGAGGAGAAATAAAAGCTCAAAGGAGGAGGCACACAGCAGCAAATTAAGAGAAAAAGCTAAAACCGGTGTGGAATAAATTGGATGTCTATGGGGATCTTTCTGGTTTTGAACTATTAAGAATCTTGATGAAATAGGAAAGTGAGTGATTTAAAGGGGTCATTGGGGAAAATGATCTCAACATACTTTAGCTAAGTAGACAACGGCAGCATTTCAATCTGGGGTCCTTCGATCATGGCTCATCTTCTTCCCCCCAGAGGAACACCTTTTAAGCTACTGGCAGTCCTCACATGAGTAAGGGTGGTGGTCCTCATTTCGTACAAAGTGGAGCCCTAATCTGAGAAGCTTTAAAAGCGGGAGTGTGTTATTTTTGTTTAGGTGTGTGGGAATTGTGGTCATTTGTGAATCCTGAATGTTTCAGGGGAATATACTTTTTATCTTTGAAAATTATTTTTGGAGAAATAAAACAGTGAAACACTGCGAGCTTGCAGTTGATTACGCTGATATGGCGTGGCACTAAATGACATTTTGCCTCTTGTTGGACCTAAGATTTTAAGGCTGCTAGATTTCTCAGGGTTCATACATGGGGTTTAGAAAATGACTGAAAATAAAAGAGAACAAAATGAGGATGATACACATGCACTGAAGAGCTAGTAGGTATTTCCAATGAGAGTGAGTATTTTAAAGGCTTAATAATCAGTACATTTCAAGAAAAAAAAACCTACAAAACAACAACAAACCACTACCAGTCAAAGCTAATGATGCCCTAGGAGTGACTCACAGATAATTTGTCTTTCTGCACTTTGTGGTGGGTTGGGGTAATCATGAACCTCCCTGAGGCAAGTTGTAAAACCAACTTCGCTATTCAGCAATCACCACATCCAGTCTGTGGCATGCCTGAATCATGAGCTTTAAGTTAAGGATGGCAGAAATTTGTACTCAGTAGATTTCACGGAAGAGCACCTGCACATGTGCCGTTCACTTTGCTCCACAGAAGCAAGACCCATGGGCTCAATGTCCTTGTGGGAATGTCACCCCAGGACCCCCATTCCCAGAAGGAGGGATGTGTGTGCCTGGAGCTCACCCTTAATCACAGGAAGCAAGCTGGTAGGAATCAATTACTTCTTAAAAGCCAAGACTGTTTCTTTTCAACCAGAATAAGCTGCTGGTTCAGCGCTGGGACTTGCTGAGCCATTCTTCATGGCATCACTGTCATTGAGAATTCATCAGTCATCATTCAGGTTTGCCTCAGGGAAAGTGTTGCTAATGTATATCTAAAACCAAAAAACCCAACATCTAAAATCAAGTGTCTCAAGAAGGATGTGAGAGACAGAATGAGTCAACTTGTAAAAAGGCTGAAAAGGGTGGTGGCACATGTGATGTCTGGGAGCAAAGCTTTCCTCATGGCTTGTAGGGCTGCTGCTGAGCGTCTGCTGCTCTCCATGGAGGTGACTGCTGAGGGACCTGGAACCCTTGGCTTATATCCCACTTAAAACCCACTGGCTTATAGCCTCAAGGCAAGTGTTCATTGTATGATAACTCTAGGACTAAACAGAGGATGAAAATGTCCCAACTTCACCTTGAGTATTGGTCTTTCCCTATCAAATGCTGAGATTCCTGTCATCCACCATTCACTGTCTTGGAGACAGGCGACCTGTTTGGGGCTGCAAGCCCATGAGAAGCAGTCAGTTTGGCATCCCGTCACCAATGAAGGAGGAGAGTCTCTTCGCCCCATCCCACCCCACCATCTCCAATCTTCCTTGCTGTCTCCTGGCTGTTAGCTGCCACTGCTTACTCTCAGCAAGCTTATGGGACCCTACTTCAGACAATTTAATTCAAAAATTCAGCAGACAACTAACCCATCAAAAGACTAAAAGTGGCTCACAGAAGTGTCTGATGAGCATGGAGCTGCCCCAGGGGAGGTTGGGACAGTACCAGAGTTTCTCTGGAAGGATGAAAGAGCATGAGAGAAGGGAAAGACAGATGAAACCTGCCTTTTTCCATACACATGAGCTGTGAAACAGCACCCAAAGGCATTTGTCTGAGTTTCCTTAGAGTCCCTGGAGAAAGCTGGGAAATCTAAGCTGTCAAAACTGAACCACTTTCTAAGAGGTTTTCTAGAGAGAGCCTGAACAAAGAATGTGGACTTGAAAACAAACTTTCGAGGTTAAATGAGGTATAGTCCAACCATAAATCTTAGCACCTCAGGTAAATGTTCACCATTGTCCTTGTATTCACTGCTTCCCAAATATTTGAAATCTGTACTTCCCCTCCCCACAACTAATTGACCCACCTCCATGCTGCTCCCACAGTGCTAACCCCATCTCCAAGCTATGTGCTTTCTCACAGTGGGGCTTCACAGTGTGTCAGATACTTGGCTGCCGTGTTGGGCTTTGAAGAATGAAATAGCAGTGAAATGCCTGATAAGGCCAAAGGGAATCACGCAAAATAAGGACAGTGATTCCTGCTCCCGAGCAGCTGTCCCAGACTCTCCACCAGCTCATCCCAAAATCAGTGGTTTGATTATGGCTGGGCCACATTTTTTGGTTGTGTTCTTCTTTGCACTTATGAGAGTCAAACAGATGAGAGGTTTAGCTGCACCCCTTGGCTATTGGAAATGCCCCATCAAAGTACCAAGGGCTTGAGGGTGGCTTTGCTGGGAGCAGGTGGGCATAAGCTAGCAGCACTGCATTGGCACTGTGCTGTACTGCTGTGCCTTTCAGAGAAGGCAAGGGGGCCGCAGGCTGCACAGCCCCTGTCCTGTCTCTGTTAGTGTCATGTCCCTCTATATTGATGTTGAGGGGAAAACTAGGCAGATATTTCAAATGTGTTTCCTCACTTCTTTCCTGCCTCAGACACACACTGTGTATGTATGCAACAACCGTCTGTTTGGGGTTCTTTGGTGGACCATATGTATGACTGCAAGAAGCTGGCCACGGCCATGTCCTGTCTCATCCTCACTGTCTGCAGTTTTTTTCTGCTTGTTCCAAGGACTGCATCTTGCTGAGTGTTTTGTGATTGACTCCCGGTTTTCTGCAAACTTTCAGACTTGCTTTGCCAAAGCTTGCCATTTTAGTGCATTATTTGTACTGTAGCAATGCCCGGAGGCCCCATTGTGAGGAGGAGCATCTGTGGTTGGTACACATGCAGCTGTTTGTCCCAGTGTCCGAGATGTGCTCTCCCAGCCCTGTCCCTGCCTCTCCAGCGCATGATGTTCTCAGTCATCGTTAAAGCTTAATATGTTCCATTTGGCATCATCGTGAGAAAGCTATCTTGTTTGGGGAAAAATGTATTATGAAGCCCAAGGCAAAGATGCAGACACTTTTTGGTGATGGCGTTGATTACTACAAAATGTCATTCCCAAGTTGCCTCGTTTGCCAAGTGTGGGACATATGTTAGTAATTGACAACGCACAATGTGAATCTCTTCTATAAATGGCTGTTTCAAAACACAATTAGTAATAAAGTAAGGGGACCAAGAGGTTCCTCAGAAGATCTAATGCTGCACCTCTTTTAAAACTGTTATCACTAGCAGGCAAGACTTGTTCTCCCTCCTTCTCTTCCAGATTGCTTTTCTTTCTGTAAAACCTCAAGACGTGTTTCCCATTTTTTTGCTTATTTTGCAGCTTAGGGTTTGTTTGTTCTTTCAGGAGACAGCTAGCTGAAATCTATGTTGTCTGCTTCTTAATATACTTTCCACCAACATTTGTGCTAGCCTTAGTTGAACAATGCCAGTAAAGACATACAATGATTTTCAAGGACCCAAAGGAGGAAGTAGTTCTATGAAATTTACTTCATTGTTCCTATGGATTCTGCCTTTTCATTTTAGTTACACTGCACATGGACATAAAGTATCATTTTAAAAGATCTACTACTTTAAAAGAGTCGGAGGCCTGAATTTGCTGTCATGTCACCACTGTTTTAATGCAAAGGTATTAATTCAGATGGCGTAGTTTCTGAACACATTGGTGGGACTGGAATAAATCTTACTATAGCAGCTCCAAAAGATTTACAGCAGAAGGGTTTGAATGTGCAAATATTTATGCAGGTGTGCAGACCTGCAGAGTCTATTGTTGCCACAGACCTTTTTGCCCAAGGAAGTTATTGGTCTAGTAGTGATGGAGGTAGAAGTGGGCTTTTAAGAGATCTAAATACCAGTGGATAATGAATAGTAAGGACAATACAATGCACATAAAAAGAAAGGTGCCACATGTATGAGGCACACTCGGAGATGGCACTGTCGGCTTTGCCTGGTATTTGGAGGGGTGTGGTGGGTTGACCCTAGCTGGGTGCCAGGTGCCCACCAATGCTGTGATATCACTCCCCTCCTCAACAGGACAGGGGAGGAAAAATATAATGAAAATCTCGTGGGTCAAGATGAGGACAGGGACACCACTCACTCATTACTGTCATGGGCAAAACAGACTCAGCTTGGGGAAATTAGTTTAATTTATTACCAACCAAATCAGAGTAGGGTAAGGAGAAATAAGACCAAACCTTAAGAACACCTTCCCCCCACCCCTCCCTTCTTCCCAGGCTCAACTTCACTCCCCATTTCTCTCCCCCCCCCCCCAGCGCAGGGGGACGGGGACCGGGGGCTGCGGTCAGT